>CM056391.1:29167596-30394025 GCA_029718625.1 Synaphobranchus kaupii | reverse complement strand
GAGCCCATGTAGGCAGGAGTTTAGTTAGGGTTAGGGTTTATAAATCAAAGGTAAATAAATCAATTAGGGGTTTATAAATCAAAGCTTTTGGGAACATTTGAATATTACACCACTTATTTTTAATAGTACACAAATACAAAAATAAATAAACAACACTCTAAAACAGAAATAAAAAATAAGTGTGCAAGATAAGCGTTCCAAATAATGTCACTGAGGTAAACTAGTGTTGAATGTTAAAATAACTGTTAGATAGTAGCCTATAGTGTTACTGAGGTAAAATACTGTTAGATAGTAGCCGTGTTGCTGAGGCAAAATAGCCTATATACTGTTAGATAATAGCCTATAGTGTTTGCTGTGGTAAAAATAGTAAATAGACAGTTTATCCCTTCAGTAAAGCTGGTGAAACAAAAATCTACTATCAATACTACCTTCTGTTAAAACATTGCATGAACTTGTTAAAGTGTTTTTCCTTTTCAGAATTTAGGGCTTCAAAAATTCGGATGTGATTTTATTTGCCGTTTTTCGCAATTATTCTCATTTTGGCGGTCGTGATTTCCCTTTGGCGGTCCTTGAAAACATTTCGGCAGCCGCCAAATAATGTAGAAAAAACCCTGACACCCCCAATAACACTCCAGAAAATGTGAGTTATTTAGATACGACAATTGATATGACAATTTCACATTATCCTATAAAATAAAGTTCCTGGGATGCTTATCTAACCTGTTTTATACCTATACCTACCAGTATTATAAGGTTCTGAGATGTATGGTGTCATCCTGTTACAAATGGTAAAAACTGACTCATCACAATACATTCACCATTTGGTGAATTAGCTTAATCTCACACTGAAAAAAATTAGATAAATCCAACCTTTAATTGAAGTAAATTTATTATGAGAAAAAAAAATCCCTCAACAAGAAATTATTATTTTTAACAAAACCATGTGTGCCACAATTATTGGCACCCCTGCATTTATATATTGAATAAAGTAATCATTTTTAATATTTGGTTGCATATCCTTTGCATGCCATGACTTCCTGATGTCTGTGACCCAACAACATCATCCATCCATCCATTATCTAACCCGCTTATTCCTGGTCAAGGTCGCAGGGGGTGCTGGAGCCTATCCCAGCATGCATTGGGCGAGAGGGCAGGAATACACAGGCCGCCAATCCATCGCAGGGCACACACACCATTCACTCACACATTCATACCGATGGGCAATTTAGAGTCTCCAATTAGCCTAACCTGCATGTCTTTGGGACTGTGGGAGGAGGAAACCGGAGTACCCGGAGGAAACCCACGCGGACACAGGGAGAACATGCAAACTCCACACAGAAAGGTCCTCGGCCGGGATTCGAACTCGGTACCTTCTTGCTGTGAGGCGACAGTGCTAACCACTGCACCACCGTGCCGCCCCCCAACAACATCAAAAGACTCTTAATATCTTATTTTCTGGTACTCTTACAAGCGATACGATAACATCTCTGCATTTGAATGGATCTCTGTGGGAATTGGGGGGGTGGTGGGACTATATTTAGCTGTAAATTATGCTGGAACAGTATGGAATACATGGTTGGTAAAAATGGCTGTAAGTCATCAAGGGTCTGAGGTATCAAACGAGCCTCAAACTATCACTCTGCTGCCAGATATGCAGTAGATATGGATGGATGATCACTTTAAGGCAAGTGGCGTCGCCAGACCTATTTTAGGGGGCTGTAGCCCCCCTAAAATTTGCTGTAGCCCCCCTAAATATTTTTTAAGCCACTAGTTTTAATCATTACATTTTTTTCAGATTGATTTCACAAAATGTGACACTCCAGAATCATAACGCACACGGAAAAGTCTGGCGCTAGGACCCTGGGGAGGCTTAATCTAGTGCAGCCATTGGTTAGAGTGCAGTGTGGTAGAGCCGCGTGACCGCTCAATTCAAATGACCGCTACAGACTGAGAGTGGGTTGTAGTATGAACGTTCCAATGCTGCTGTAACAAATCACTAGTCTAGTAGCCTACTTGAGCTCAATAAGTTCGGTAACAACATAAACCACTTAACAGAATTTAAAATGAACAGTTAACGTTAGCTACCAAAGCCTTTGCGCCATAGATCTGTTCTCAAGTGCTACTGCTAGGCTGGATCCATATACCAGTCTACGATGTGTAAAAAAAATCTTGACTATAACGTTGTTTGTATTAAGTAAAGTCATGTATTATGGGTATACCTGAGTTGAATATGACTGTTAATCCCTTAGTTTGGTAGAAAAAGGCAGGAGTGTCTTCATTATAGCCTATGGGAACCATATTAATGTTAGTTGCTGAAACTCCTGGCTCCTATCGCCTTTCCAGTTCCTATAGCCTATAGCTTAACAGTTACTGGTTCACATTTTAGGTTTATATGAGATGGCTACAGTTGTTCAACTAAAATGCCTAAACGGAATTTGTGAAGCTTGCCTGTTACTAATAGCCTATAGCTGCTAAATAAATTTTTAAAACGGAACTCACTTTCTGCATCTGCAACGTGGAGTAGCTAGCCTCTCTGGTTTTATGTTCTCGGTTAGCTACTGCGATAGCCTGGATAAGACATATAATAGTTTACAGTTAGATAGCTACGTAGGTAACTTCTTTGACTCATAAAGTTAGGATGCTTTTGATAAAGCTACAAAAGTTCAAAGTTTTTTTTCTAATGATAGGGAGACGTTTGCGGGAGAGTATAATTTTTGAGGGAATCCCCCCCACCCCCAACATGATTTCCCTGCTCATGAAGGGTGATCACAAGTGTGTACATGAACATTTAGATGTATGCTATGTAACCTGGTTTTTAATTGCAATAAAAAACAAATCACTGGTTAAATTTAATCTACAGGCCAGGCCTAAATTAATTCTGCTGCCATTGAGGCAATTTGTATAAGCTGTCAAACTAGAATAGGCTACACATCGGCTTTGACATCACAATGTGTCAACTGTTGCCGATGCCGATAAATTTTAGTTGATAGACGATCGTATCGTACATCAGCCCAACCCTATTGCTACATATGTAAGCAATTTAAAGAAATATTCTTTGCAACAACTAAATTATTTATTGATTTTAGGCTTATTGCTGCTCTCAAAATTCATGGGGAACAACCATTTTTGTGGCTGCCTTTTTGAAAAAAGTTATCCTGGGGGTGCATGCCCCAGACCCCCCTAGTAGAGGCTTAGCCCCCCTAAACGTATATCTCTGGCGACGCCCCTGCTTTAAGGGTTGTTTCTCCTGACAAATCTTCCTATTGAAAAATAAGTCAGGAGAAGAAACCCTTCAAGTTATCCATCCATATCTATTGCATATCTGGCAGCAGAGTGATGGTTTGAGGCTCATTTGATACGTCAGACCCTTGATGACTTAGGAGCCATTTAGCCAACCATGTGTTCTATACTGTTCCAGTGAAATTTACAGCTCAATCTAGTCCCACCCACCAATTCCCATAAATATGATCACCCTAACATTACCTAGCTAGCTATTAAGTAGCTCATCCTGGCATCTTAACATGACAGTTTCAGGTCACTGGCTTTGGAGGGTTTATATTCATAATGTATATGATAACTAGGTTAGTTCATTAATCTTACCTGCAATGCAGGGACAACACACTGCTCATGGTGTTTATCAGCAACATCGGTAATCAGCTGGTGCAGTTTCTCCAGCGGTAGCCTAACTTAG
The DNA here is from genome assembly GCA_029718625.1 of Synaphobranchus kaupii. NCBI lineage: Eukaryota > Metazoa > Chordata > Actinopteri > Anguilliformes > Synaphobranchidae > Synaphobranchus > Synaphobranchus kaupii. The sequence goes on along the minus strand of CM056391.1, from coordinate 30,390,334 downwards.
ACTTTAATTGACCTTGATTCTAATCACATTTTCATTTCTACACACTTTTACTTCTGGCACATACCGCTTCTTCCAAAAACATGTCAACTAATGTTACCCTAGTATTTTTTTTAGAGTAGATTTGTGCTTATCAAGAGCTCCAGGACCAAAAGATGCAAAACTCCCTATCATCAAAGATCCACCACCATATTTCACCAAAGGTACGAGGTTTTCAACATGTCTTTCAATGCCAAACCCATTGTTGGTGCAACATGGCCAAAAAGCTTAATTTTAGGTAATTTGGTCTCATCACACCATAACACCTGGTTAATTTTCTTTCTGGAAAAACCGTCAAAAAATGTGCAAGCCTATTGGCATGGAGGTGGTGCATTTGGAAACTTTGTCCCAAACTGCCTTACTATGAATGGGGGTAAGCTGTGTCCCTCTGCAAGGCAGGATTACCATGTATGGTTCCAGTGGTTTTAGACTGTTTACGTCACCCTTTACCCCACCCCACCCAAAGTTCCATCATCCTTAATTATTATCATTAAGCCTGCCAAAGCTTTCGCCTCCAATACTAACTTTCCACTGGAAACAATGAAAAAGTCATAGGGCTTATCACAACCTTTATTTTAATATAATCAAATTAATCTAAAAAAATAATTATTTATCAGGAGACTTCATGGTCACATTACATCATAGGCAGATTGTCATTGAGGCTAATGGAGGCTGAGCCTACTAAAGGGATTAAATAGGCCATATAGGCTATAGCGAAAGTGCATCTGAGTCTAATTTCTGCTTATACAGGTCTGCGCACATTTTTTTATTTTTTATTTTATTTCGTTTATTTGACAGGGACAATGCTCAACAAATATATTGTGCCAGATATAGCTCAGAGCTAATTTTCATCTGTAGTCCCCGCATTAAGCTTGTGAGGCTATTTTGCCTAGGGTGACGTTCAGCCCAGAGATCATATAGTAAAGAGATATGCCAACTAGGGTTGTCACGATATCCAATAATATCGGATATGGTGATATTTGAAAATATTGCAGAGATGACTGTCTGTAGCCACAATATTTAAAAGATATATATATTTTAAAAAAATTATTATTGCTATTCTAAGAACAAAACATGCATACATACTTTTAAATAATAATATTGGTCGGAAATAATACATGAGTTTATATTTGATAATTTGTATCACTCAAAATATTAGCATTAACTGCATGTGCAGTGGCCTGCCCGACAAAACTGAGTGTTACGTCCTTTCCCGCTCCGTTTTCTATTTTAGTTCTGATGCCTCACAACATATTCTGTATGCTTTGTTTTTTTTTAAATATTTGGTTGTTATTATTTGCTCTGTATTTATTATTTTGTTACCATTAGCCTATTCGTATACTGGTACTAATTAATTAGCCTATCTGATGCGCAATGTTAACAGCAGAGTGAGGATGGTTATTACATCGATTTTCCCATTTCCAGTGGAAGGTTTGTGTAAGGTAGGATGTAGGATCAAATTACAACGTCTGATCGCTTGCTTCCTTGCAGAGGGGGCTAGTGCAATAGATGTAACAGTCACGGTGTTATTATCCTATCTCGTGACGTCATTAGTTAAGAGAAAGCGAGAGAAGATGGCTGATCTTGTTTCAAAGAAAAACACCACTTCGCCAATCTGGGAATTTTTTGGCTACAAACCCAATGATAACGGAGAACCGGCAAAGGTACAACGAGGTAACATGCCGTAAATGCCTTAAAAAGTTGTCACAACTAAGGATGGGAATACAACAAACATTTCACATAAAACATTTTCGATAACTACACAGTCATTATGAGTGCATTATAAACATTATGCCTATGAGAACCTACAGGAGATAGCAATAAATAATTTGTCATATGCAGACATAGCAGCAAATATTGCATCGCAACATTGTTTTGTGGACAAAGTTCAAAACGTAATAAATTGACGGCTGCTCATCGTCATCATATTTATCATCACATTCATTTTGGAGCGATCTATGAAGTGTCTAGCTAGCCTACTAAGTTGTTTTGTGAGATGAGTGACAGTACGGAATGTTGCAGTTGGCATTCATTTATACACGATATTCGTTTCTTGTTTTAAAATTTCTGTTTCTGAAACGGGAAACGATTGGCCAAAAAGTACACGGATACTGCAATTAGAACTCAATGCTGCCACACGTGGTAATTACGTCTGTTCACGTTGTCATTAATCCACTATAATTATATCCGAACGATAATGTTGAATATCACAATATTTCTTAAAGGCATATCGACGATATGAAAAAGGGATATTGTGACAACCCTAATGCCAACTGCATGAAAATCATGTTTCACCTCTAGGGGCGACTATGAGCACTAAAACTGGGCTAAACAGAGGAGAATGAATGGGGGTCAATAAAAGTTCTTTCCAGAAACCCAAGTCTATGAGAGATAATACTTTTTTATTGTAAGTTGGAGAAAGTTTGCAGACAGCAGATAAGAAAATATGCTTTTCTACGCACTTAGATTAATGAAATATTGAACTGTTTCTCTGGTTATGCAAATGTGGTCATGAATATTCATGACCGCTTTGGACGTGAGACTCAAAAGCAAGATGGATGGCCGCACAGCCAGCCAAAATCGTTCGGTAAGAACGGCACAAGAATGACAACTATGTGGACGAACAAAGTACTAGCTAGTACCGGTGGTACATCACCTTGTATCACAATCTGGTTTTAACAAGAATCTTCTAGAAGCTTCTAGAGAATATATGGTTTTACTGAGCAAGCAAGAGCTACTGGCTAGTTGGCTACAGCCAAACAGGACTTGATTGTTGACTGAGGAGCCGCCGGTAATGAATATTCATAAACGGGCTAACTCATCAACATTGGGTAGCATCAATGCTAGTGGAAATGTTTTGAAAGTGAGATCATAACACAACCATCGATTCCATGTCGACTTATAATTATGTATTAATTATAAGCATTAGGCTGTGTAACATTGCCAGTAATACTCCAGTTACGCAAAAATATTTGAAATCAACTGTGATGATAATTTTATAGCATTTAGTTCCATTCACCTCCATGTATTTTTCCAGATTCTACTCTGTTTAGCAGTGCCACAGCACTGCCCCCTGATGCGCAAATAATGCACTTTTGTTTGCATTACATTGCAGTCATTGGAGTTGGCAAGGCTTTCTCTCTCTATGAGCTTTGTTCAGCCTCACTCAAAAGCATTTCACATTACAGTCCCTCTAAGCGGCTCATGCAGACTGAAATGGTACCAGGATGGTACGAGCAGAGCCCATAACTCAAGTGAGTATGTCCATAGATGCTGGAAGTAGGGGTGCTGAGGGTGCTGGAGCACCCCTCTGAACGATTGCTACAATATATTAAATCTGTATGCAATACATTTAATAGGCTACCAAAGGGAGTATAAATACAGGGAAATAGTTCTGTATCAATGATACAAAACAACTTAAAATCTCCGTTATGTTATAGCAAACGATTTGTCATTGCGATTTTCAGCACCCTGAGTACAAAACATCTTCCCGTGCCTATGAGTACGTGAGACGTGGGTGGAGTCTGGTTTCGGAAGTAAATTCCCAATGACAGATGGAACGGGCTTCGGAGACTATCAACTATTTCTTGAAATCTGATTTATAGAATGAGCCGAAACGTTCCTGGATTGGCCTGTGTGGTATAAGGATATAAACCATACATCACGTTCCATTTTTTTTTTTTTTTAAAGTAATGGATTAATGATTGTAGTTCGGTTTGTAGTCCACTTTAACGGACTACATATCCATTACTGCAATGCATGGGTGGTTCTTGACGAATCAGATATCATCATCTCGTCTGGACATTTCTGGCAGAGCATACCACCTTGCTAATTCGCCCATTTTACCTCATTGAACCGTCCGGAGGGAATTACAGGACGTCGAGTTTTTAAACAGTGCCAGCGCTGGTATATTCACAAAAAAATACGAAAATGTAAAATATAGTCAAAGCTGGTCCAGAAAAATGACATATTTTGTGAACGGGCGTTATATTGAACAATCAAAGACAAAAAGGAATTGATGGTAAGACATAATGACTAGAAATTGTTTAAAAGTTTTAGTTAATGTCTATGGTCTAAATGAATGGGGAAGTCACTTGCGAAACCAGTGTGACGTAGACACTCGAATACTCTATTGAAAATGCATGTCTGTGAGGCTAGCCTCAGCTAGTTTTAGTTTAATTTTAGTTACAAATTTAGATTTTACATTTTCAATTTGACTTACATTTGCAAATCACAATTTACGATTTAGATTTTACATTTGCAATTTATCTGTGAATCTCAATTTACGTTTACGAAATGTTTTGGCAGCTATCTAACTCCATAGAGACCCTTCCACACTGGGCAAGACAGAAAATGCGGAGTGGATTTTAGTGTTCTGCGACCTCTACAAAGACATGCTGTAGTTCCAATTCCACCAAAAGTTCCCTCGCTTATCAGCATGGAACTACTGAATCTCTATCAAATGAATCCCTTCTGCTGCATGATCACATTCTGGACAAAAAGCTCAACTTCATGTGCCTAACTGAAACCTGGCATCAACCTGGAGTCTACTCATCTCTAAATGAGGCCTGCCCATCTGGATATGAATATATTGAAAATGTACGCGAAAATGGCTGTGGTGGCGGTCTAGCCATCATACACCAGGCTGAGCTGAAACTGTCTCTCCTGCCACTGCCTAATCTGTCTTCTTTTCAATGTCTTGCCACAAAAACCAGACCTCCCTTCTCCATGTCTCACCAGCACTCAAGACTGCTGTAATCAGCCCCCATCTCAAAAAATCCACCCTGGATCCAGAAATTCTGGCCAATTATAGACCTATCTCCAACCTTCCTTTCCTCTCCAAAGTGTTAGAAAAATTTCCAGTCTGGTTTCCGGCCGGCCCGCAGTACTAAAACTGTGCTACTTAGGGTCACTAACGACCTTCTGATGACTGCTGATGCCAGCCTTGAACTGGTTCCACTCCTATCTGTCAGACAGGACTACGTATGTCTCCCTGAAGGCGTTGAGGTCTCTGACGTGCGCTGTCACTTGCGGTGTCCCATAAGGATCTGTTCTTGGCCCCATCCTGTTCATATTGTATATGCTCCCCCTGGGTTATGTCATCAGCCGGCATGGTATATCCTTCCATTACTATACTGATGACACCCAGCTATACCTCAAAACTGCCCCTAATCCCTCCGCTGCCAGGACATGTTTTAGCACCTGCCTTGAGGAGATAAGGGTGTGGATTAAACAAAACGTCCTCCAACTCAACAGCACCAAAACTGAGGCCTTCCTTGTTGGTATCCCTCACCAGGTCCAGTACTTTCCCATAACCCACCTCACTATTGCCGATGCCAAACCATCTCTCGCTCTTCCTCTATCACAAATGTTGGTGTCAAGTTTGAGCCCTCCCTGGCCTTTGTCACCCATATCAAGCATCTATGCAAGACATCACGTTACCAGCTAAAAAATATCGCCAAACTCCATCCCACCCTAACCATGTCTGATGCCGAGAAGTTTGTTCACAGCTTTCTCTCCTCAAGGCTGGACTACTGCAATGCAATCTTCATCGCGATCCCTGGCAAGAGCCTCCAGAAGCTCAAATACATCTTGAACAGTGCAGCCAGGATCCTGATGAGAGTGCGGAAATACCATCATATCACACCCATCCTGGCATCTCTGCACTGGCTCCCCATTTCATACAGGATTGCATTTATAATCCTTCTCCTGACTTTCCAATGCACTCAGAGAAATGCACCTCCCTACCTCAAAGAACTGCTCACTCAAAACTCCTCCCAAAATCTCCGGTCTGGCAGCAGCCTGTTCCTCCACACCCCCAGGACTAAGCTCTGCTCTATAGGTGATCGGGCTTTCTGCTCTACTGCCCCCCACCTTTGGAATGCCCTCCCTGACCATCTGAGGACACCACAGACTCTGGGCTCCTTTAAAGCGGGCTTAAAGACCTTTTTATACAGGAGAGCCTTCTGTTGAATGTGTTTGTTTGTACACTGCCCGGCCAAAAAAAAAGTCGCACACTCTAATATTTCGTTGGACCGCCTTTAGCTTTGATTACAGCGTGCATTTGTTGTGGCATTGTTTCGACAACCTTATGCAATATCACAACATTTATTTCCATTCAGAGTAGCATAAGTTTTTGGCTGAGATCTTGTATTGACGACGGGAGAGTCGAACCACTCCGTAAAGTGTTCTCCAGCACACCCCAAAGACTTTCAATGGGGTTAAGGTCAGGAATCTGGTGGCTAATTCATGTGTGAAAATGATTCCTCATGCTCCCTGAACCACTCTTTCACAATTTGAGCCCGATGAATCTTGGCATTGTCATCCTGGCATATGCCCATTGATGGGATAACCTGGTCATTCAGTACATTCAGGTACTTCGCTGACTTCATTTTATTGCTGCATAATGTTGCTGAGCCTAGACCTGACCAACTGAAGCAACCCCAGATCATAACACTGCCTCCAGAGGCTTGTACAGTGGGCACTATGCATGACGGATGCAATGGCGATTTTTTTTTTGGCCGGGCAGTGTATATGCCACTTGCAGCACCTATGTCTTTTTCTGTAGTGTTTGCCCACATCTCTGTTTTATTTATTATTTAAAAAATGGTTAATGCCCTCTTGTAAATAGCACTTTGGGATTGTTTCTTACAATGAAAAGCTCTGTTACTCTTACTTCACTGTATTGTCATTCAGCGTATGCTCTTATTCAGAGGGACATACAATGCAAGCAGAAGTGCAAAGATTAGTCCTCAAAGTTCAGTAATTCCCTAGAAGGGGAAAAAATTGTTCCAGGAGAGAGAGATGTACTGCTGACTCGATTGACAACTAATGGTCAGTAGGGTATAATTAACACCCTAATGAACACCAAGTTTTGCAAACAAGAAAAAAACTACCCTGAATGAGCATTAAGCTACATTAAACAATAAAGAGCAAAGAACCGCAGGCTTTTGTCACACGCCGCGATACACCCCGGGAGGGAGATGTGGCAGTTCCGCGGTTTGCCCCCATAAATGTGCCACATGTTGAGAGAGAGCACACCCACACAGAACATGAAAGTAAATTAAAACACTTTGTCCTTCACCCTTCCTCCTCACAGGTTCCGGGCAAAAACAATAAGCTAAAACATCAAAGACAAAATAACAAACTAAAACAATCCAAACTCCACGACCGCTTGTTCCGTCAACTTGTCAGCTCACCAGCCAGGTTTGTTAGTTTGTTTGTCTCTTCAGTGCTCTCACAAACTCACTCGCACTCTCTCTGGGGTTTGCTCCCAGTCTCTGCCCTGCACTGTGGGGACGAGCACATTTTAAGCACCTGGGCTGATTAGCCAACACAACCCAGGTGTGTGTGCTCTCTCCACCAGTGGGCGTGGCTGAGACAAATCCACGTCTTCCCTGGACTGAATGCCACAGCTTTGAAAACAGAAAAGAAGCTATAATTAATCAGGTGTTATGGCTATGTTAAAGGGTTGGGGTGGAAGAGCTCAGGTGCAGTATGGAAAGCAGACCTGACTGGGAAGTCCAGGAACTGAAAAGGGGAGGAGCCAGATGTCCCAGGGTTATGGAAAACAGGGGTCTGGCTGGTGTGTACAGACTAGGGTTGTAAAGTTCCTGGAAAATTTCATTTTATAAATCTTGGAAATTTTGAGGTAATTTTGAGAATTTATGCTAACAATATTTTTCATAAATCGTAAGTATGTCTTTGGTTTTTTATGTATTGAACCTATTTGAGGGGTCACTACAAATATTTTGTACACATTGTTAGGGAGAAAACCATGGAATTTAAGAAAATATGAAGGGGCAATCCCCTTGGTAGGCTGGTAGGCTAGCACAAAGGCTTTAAATTTGATGCAAGACGCTATGACTAGCCAATGGGGGGAAGTGAGGAGGGGGCTGACATAGGAGTGATTTAGTAGGTTGTAAACCAGACAAGCAGCAATGGGATCAGCTGCAGAGGGCTGATGGCAGAGGTAGGGAGGCTAGTGAGGAGAATGTTGGCAGGCAGGAGAGGACCAGAGCCTGAACCAGAAACTGGGCTGTGTGTGCAGTGTGGTATGGGTGGATTATCCTGATTATCCTGATGCAGAGGAAGAATCTGCATGCGTGTCTCACTGTCACAATGTTCACATTGTTCATCAGACCTGCAATCTTGTGGTTTCAAGCCCAATCACTACTCCACATGGATGCCAAATCATTACATGTATGATGGGCTCTAAGTCCAAGTATTACAGCTGGGGCTAGTTCCATAAATTCAGCAAATTTTTAAAAATAATTGTTGCTTTCCATAACTAAAATACAAATCGTGTTGTATAACCTCCACCTAAACTTCAAATAAGAGAGAGAATAATACATGGTTAAATCATGGACATGTTATTTATGGTTATTAAGGTATGTATTGAGCACCAATAAAGCATGGTGAAAAAAAGGGTGGAGTCGAAAATGGGTCTAAGTTGAAGTGGATTTGAGACCTCAACCAATACATACTTTGACCTCATTACATAACTCCTCCCATAGTTTAAGGCGAATAAAACTGTACTGTCCCACTAAGAAATACTCTTTGACTCTGAGCCAAACACTCGTTTTGTTTCCCTTGAGAATAGTTGTCCGCATTATCAGCATTTCAAACTTGAGATTTGGAATAATTAGTTAGCTAAAGTGTTTCTTTTTTTCCCGCTCTCCTTATCCTTATAGACCTCCATAGCCACTTTGGTGATGAACGGCTGGTGCCACTTTTCGGAGAAAATACAATGTGAGTCAATGGACTGAAATTATTTTTTTTCTATATTCAGGTAGCTATACATTCACACCCAAGAAAGGGGTTGTCATATTTTTAAATAATTTATAAAATTGGTCATTTGATGTCCAACAAATAAACAACAAATGCGTTTTCAAAAAAACAACTAAAATGACTACAACATCCGGGCTACTCACTTGCTCACCAAGTGAGTCACCACTAAAGCTGACACTTTCGACATGGCCAGACTGACAGTGATTCTAGCCCTTGGTTTCACTTCCATAATAAATTACAAGAGTAGACTATGGAGCTCAATAACTGACAAAAGTATTTGAATTAGAATTTAGTATATTTGAATTATATACGTGTGACTTTCCATAAACTTGAAATTCAGATTTTCAAAATTCAGATCCATTGCCATTTTTAGACAAATGTTTTGTGAGTTGGTTGGTGTTTGTTTTTTATTGTGTTTGTAGGTGAGTGACCAGCCTAGGAATGCCAGTGACCAGCCAAGTCAGTTGCAAATCCAGTGGGTTGCTAAGCCAGGCACATGAGTTACCTTGGCGAATCAATTTGAGATAGCCTATATGCATCAGGTAATCAAATTGAAAAACGTTACACGGACCAGGTAAGTATATAGTTATATAGGTTAGTTAGCTATATACAGGGTTGATAAACACTCAAAACGCTGTATTCTACTAGTGTGACTATTTTGCGTTAGCTAATGTTCTCTACCTACGCCAGCCTTAGGCTATGTTTGCTTGCTGTCAATGGTTAGCTACAGTGGTCGAATTGTAAAATGTTTTCCGCAGGCAGGTAGCTACATCCGATCTTTAGCTAACGCAAAATATATCACACTAGTAGCAATACAGCGCTTTGAGTGTTTATCAACCCTGTATATAACTAAAGTAGGCTATATAACTATATAATTACCTCGTCAACATTACGGCTCGTCATCTGCACCACGGCGTGAATAACAGCGTTGCTGCACTTGCCGCCGCTAGCTGAAGTCTAGCAGCTCTGTGATTGGCTAAATGCGAGTTTGACAGTTCCGAACGCTTCTACTTTTCCTGGGAAGCCCGGATGCTTCACCTTTGGCCTAGTTAACATAAAATCTGAATTTCAATCTGAATTTTAGAACTTTGAATTAGAGAACTTTGTATTTATGGATCTGAATTTCAGAAATGTGAATCAGAGATTTGTATTTATGGATCTGAATTTTTAAAATCTGAATTTCAGAAATTTGAATCAGAGAGATTTGTATTTATGGATCTGAATTTTTAAAACCTGAATTTCAGAAATGTGAATCAGAGATTTTAATTTATGGATCTGAATTTTGAAAATCTGAATTTCAGAAATTTGAATCTGAGAGATTTGTATTTATGGATCTGAATTTTGAAAATCTGAATTTCAATCTTTGTTTAAATGCAAATTTATGAAATACAGCACAAAAAAATTCAAGTTCATGAAAAGTCACACGTATATAATTCAAATATACTAAATTCAAATTCAAATACTTTTGTCAGTTATTGAGCTCCATAGTAGACCAAGTGATAGACATTTTCGCTAACGGAGCGGCCGGTAGCTACTTCATTAGCTAGCAAGAGCGGGAGCCAGCAAAGTACAACCGGGGATTCTGGGTAGTATAGTTATGTTTTTAAACACAGTGGTGAGTATGTAATGGACTTTGTGTCACATATTTGTCAAAGGTTGGGCCATACAATGCCATATATAGGAGTGGAGCCAGGGATAGGAGGGGGTGGGACTACAGAGCTCTATACAAATTTTATCCCTCTCCCAATCTCTTTCCCCACCTTTTTGTTTTTATCCATCCCTCCATGGTGCTAGCTAGTAATGTTAGCTTTCTCTTTGCACAGCTCATCATCATGGAAACAAACTCATCACTCATGTGGCGTTTTTACTTGGTGCTCATTCGTCAGATAATATATCTAAAAGAATAGTTAGCGAAGATTTTGCCAAATAAACCATGCACGTAATTTTTGTTCGATGAGCAACCGAATTGATGAGTGGACCTTTAAAAAAAAAAAAAAAAACTCAATAAAACTTACATTGTGTGATCATTTGTGTGGAACGTGCATTTGGTGGAACGTTAGCCTTGCAATTTAGCTTGCTTTAAATAGACTTAAACGTTAGAGCAAACGGTTGCAATTCTCTGCTTAGCGTTTAAGTTAACTTATTTTGATTGCGAGCTTGCGTGTGATATTCATCTCGTGATAGCAGCCGCACTGTATTTTACTTTGAATTGATTGCATTAATTCCTCGCAGGGTTCAAACCATAGACCTTAAAAAAATAACATGTAGGGCTGGATGACGTCGATGACACTCAGGTTGAGGGCGTGGATTTAGACCACATCCCTACAATCTTGAGTCCTTTCAAGACTGAGTTTATTAGCTGACTTTGAGATGTATATTAATATACCTATTGACATTTTCTTGAGTGTCCCTATTTTTTCCTCCGATAGCAATGCTTAAGAAATAAATGACCCCAACAACTCCCCAGCACTTTAATTTAATCAATGCAAGTTAATTTGATATAATATATTATTATTGTCTAATGTTCTAATGTTGTCACTGAAGCTTGTAACATTGTATGCAATCGTGGGGTCTGTTACGATTGGTAAGACTGCATTCTTCTTGCTACAATGACAGTAGTCATCTTATTGATTGTGTGTCTTTTAATACCTGCCTTCCATTCATACTAAAATGCATATGCAATTATTTTTCCCAAAACTGCTTTTGGGCTTAATAAATCACATTACACATGCTAAAGTAATCTATTTGCATGACCTCCTCACACTATTTAGCGAAATAACATAGGGAAGCCCAATTTTGCATATTCATTCAGGCTAACCTGGAAAAATTTAAAATCCATGTATCTTTCCATTTTAACACACGCAGTCCTCTTTGCACCTCATTAATTGATCACCTTGAATGATTTTTTTCAGGTGGTAACAGATTTTACATGTGTGCACGCAAACCTTTAGTAAATCGACCCCTTACTACAGTAGGAGGAAACCTTACCTAATTCATTCACAAGGGGTGCCTCGCTGACATTGAGCTCCAGCATTCGGTCCACAGTGTCGGTGGGGATATTGTGTGCTCTTGTGGTGTTCCCAATAGGCGGAGTGTCCAGGTCCCCGTTCTGTAATCCATTGTGCGGCTTCCTGACAGGCACAAACTGCAGCCCACCAGGCGTGCTCCTGTAGGTCACAGCCTTAGTCACCCTGTCCGCAGCCTGCTTATTGCTGGCCCCGATCCTCTTTTGCTTCTGCGTGCTGGCTGTGCCAGTTGCACCAGGCTTTTTCCTCTTGCGCTGCTCCCCCCGGCCCCTGACTGCCTCGCCGGGCCCCCTTCGGCTGAGGAAGCGAGGCCCCCCACTGTGCTTGCCCTGCTTGGGGCGACGGTCCTTGTTGATGTGCAGGGCGTTAAACTGGTGGATGAACTCCTCGCAGTGCTGAAGATGGTGCTCTGGTTCCCAGGTGTCCTCGTTGCTGCCGTAGCCCTTCCACCGGATCAGGTACTCCCACTTCCCCTTTTTGTTTTTTCGCTTGTCTACTATTCTGTCCACCTGCAGCAGCACCATTGGAGTAGATATGAAAGAGATTGAGAGAGAGGACATCAGCACAATGACCAGAGCATGAGCAGTATTGTGAACGAATCGAGGATGAATAAGGATGAATTCTGCTCTAAAATTCAGTCTTTACTCCATACAGTATGTCTGCAACATAGCTGTAACATACAAAAAAGAGAGCCAACCTCAAAATAATGTCTCATTCTTTAATCTGGCTCCCCAGTGGGGGAATAAGCTCCCCACTATGATGAAGGCAGCAGAGTCACTGACCATCTTCCACAGCAGACTGAAAATGTACCTAATTAAACTGTGCCTTGGCTCACCAAATGTCGAAATCCTAACATTGTGCATGGGTTTACTAGCCGTACCTGTGCTACATCAAAAATGACATCTGCAAACCCATTTGCTTCCTAATAATTCAACATTCTTCATTTCCTTCTTGCACCTACTACTGTATCTTTACAACAACTTTATATTGTATGATTTCATATTGAAAAGGGATGGAAGCTAAATTATTGTTCAAGAACATTTATGTCAAAAGGAATGGAGAAGCTTATAGCATTTGCAAAATAAACCTCTACGCTTATTTTATCACAAATGCATCACAGATTTTAACACATGCCCAAAGCTCTTTGGTGAGACAATGTACACTAGAGCAAATATGGGTATGACTTTTAGCGGCATATAAAAAAAGCATTTTGAGTAAAACTGGCCTTTGTCAGGCAGTACAGTATATATACAGAATATCTACAGTGAATCTACATAAAAATGAAGATTACATTACATTACATTTACATTACATTACATTTATTTAGCAGACGCTTTTATCCAAAGCGACGTACAGTAAGTGCGTACAGAGACATCATCATCATTACAGAACAGACAAGGCAAAGCGCATCCTTTGCATAATGTAGCAGCTATCCCTAGCAATGAACGTTGACTGTAGTTCACAGTAAGCTGTGGGCAAATCAGCAACACCACACTTTCATTCCAAATACTATTATAAACTATACTATTATAAACCATTCCAAATACTATTATAAACTATGCTATTATAAACCATTCCAAATACTATTTGTATCAAATACTATTCCGATTACTTTAGACATTACAGCAGAAAAATTATAGAAAAAATTGAAGGACAGCAGAATCTCTTAAAAATGGATCTTGTCACCCTTGAATCAAGATATGTGAATAAATGTCGTAGAAAGTCTGTAGTTCATTTTTTTGGATTTATTTCTAATCAAACTGCATATACAGTATGTGATAAGCAAAAGCACATAACATTACAAACTGACACACTTGACTGCAGTCATTCGTTGAAAAATACAAAGCAACAATTTTTTCTTCTGTTAGTGATAAAGGAAACGCATTGAGAAAGAATATTTTTCCCCGTGTTGTTATCATTTGGCAGTCCGCTTCTTGAAACTACCTCAAAGGTAGAAACCCCTCAGCTTTGTGTTTTGAGGTCCTGTTCAGTTTGTTACTGGTGACAACCTCTCACTTTCCTGACTTCTCACAATTTTTTTTATGTGCCTTCTATTCACATGCACTCAGGATGTGAAATAGGGAGAATCCTAGAAGCTTCCTGAGAGTCTGTGTGAGTCCTAAAATTCTATAAGCCATTGCAGCTGTAAAAATAGACGCGACTGATTGAACGCTGAGCCACAATCTGCTTACTGTGGCAGAATGCCCAGGTGAAAAAAGATTATACTTAAAATATACTTCGAAGTGTACTTTTGGTAGTTTTTGTACTAATTATGTATTTTGTGCTAAATTGGCAGCGCTTTAAGTATACTAAGAGCACTAAAGTTTTTCAAAAGTATAACTTAAGTGTACTTCAAGTGCAGTGTGTATGTTAAAATGGGACTATTTTTATTTAAGTGTATTTAAGTGCACTAACAAAAAGTATGATTTGTTGGTATCTTAAATACACTTGCAGTACAATTGCATTATATCACCAGTGCATTTGAAACAAACTTCACAAATTACATTACATTCATTTAGCAGACGCTTTTATCCAAAGCGACGTACAATTAGTGCATACAGAGACATCATCAAGATCACTACAAATCAGACAAGACAAAGCACATCCAAAGCACAAATATTACGGTATGTTTGAGAGTATACTTGAAGTAGACTTTTTCTAAGTGTACGTTCAGTACTTATGTACTAATTATGTATTTCGGGCTAAATTGGAAGCGCTTTAAGTGTACTAAGTGCACAAAAGTTGTTCAAAAGTAGAACTTAAGTCACACTTAAGTGTACTTAAAGTGCAGTCTGTGGGTTAAATGGAACTATTTTTAGTGTACTTAAATATATTAAAGCGCACTAACAAAAAATAAGATTTATTGGTTAAATACACTTGCAGTGCAATTTCATTATGTCACCAGTGCGTTTGAAACAAACTTTAAACGTATTACAGTGTGTTTGAGACTATACTTGAAGTACACTTTTTAAAAGTACATCTTAAACATACTTCAAATTAAGTACCTATTAAATCACCTACACTCCAATACCTGAAAAACCAAAATGGCCAGCTTTTCAGCTATGCTTATTGGAAATTTACAGTGTCTTCCATAATTTTTGAGACAAAGATGTATTTTAAAGTGCCATTTAAGGGGACCAATTGGACAAATTAACATTAAATAAAGTCATCATATTTAATATTTGGTTGGAAATCCTTTGCAATCAATGACAGCATGGTCTTCAGTACTTGCTTGTTTCGGGGGCATTTTGCCTTCAGTCTGGTCTTCAGCATGTGAAACGCATGTTCAGTTGGACTGAGGTTGGGTGATTGACTTGCCCAGTCAAGGACATTACATTTTTGGGCCGAAAAACTCCTTGGTTGCTTTGGCTGTTTGGGATCATTGTCCTGCTGCATGGTGAAGTACCGTCCACCGTGAAGTACAGTTTTGATACATTTTCTTGGATCTGAGCAGACAAGATGTTTCCGTATATACTTGGACATTCATCCTGTTGCTACACTCAGCATTGATATCGTCAATGAACAGAAGTCATCATCAGAGACAGTGCCAGTGGCAGCCATACATGCCCAAGCCATAACACCACCTCCACCATGTTTGACAGATGAGGTGTTATGCTTTGGATCATGTTCCTTTTTTTCTCCACACATCCCTCTTTCCATCACTCTGGTACAGGTTGATCTTTGTCTCATCTGTCCATAACACTTTGTTCCAGAACTCTACAGGTTTTTTCATGTACTTTTTTGCAAACTCTAACCTGGCCATCCTATTTTTGAGGGGTTTTTGATGGGGTTTGCATCTTGTGGTGAACCCTCTGAGGTTATGCTGGTGTAGTCTTCTCTTGATAGTTATCTGACACATCTATTCCTACATCCTGGAGAGTGTTCTTCATCAGTTCAACAGTTGAAAAGGGGGTTTTCTTCACCATTCCAAGTACTTTGATAGCCGTAAAACGAACCTGGAATCATCACTCTGCTGCCAGATATGCAGTAGATATGGCTGGATCACATTAACCTCTTCCTAGCAAGGGCAAAATAGGCCTGTTTTCACTAGTAACAAACAAAGCTGTTTATCTCAAAAACTGTAAATGCTACAAATAGGGTTCATAGCTTTTAATAAAACAGAGGACTATTATGACTAAGCAGTCAGAATTCATATAAATCCACTTTTTACTACTTAATTACAACAATGTATGTACAGAAAATGTGAAAAACTAAAAAAACAGGTACCTCCATTCAACTTTCTGAATTTTTACCTGATGAGCTACAAAAGCTATGGAGGAAATAATTACCCATTGTGATTTCTCAATATGCTGCCTATATCTGCTAGAAATATGGTGTCAATATCTCAAACCATTCAAATTCTACAGATTTTTTTCAGGCGAACCATTTCGGTTACTAAAGTCGGTATGAATTGTGCCAATTTGTGCAAAATGGCAATGTTCCTAATATTAATTCTTTAAGTTTTACAATAAAAGTAGATAATTTGTCAATATTGGCAATAAAATTTCATATTTAGATGTGTTTTTGGTGTGTTTCATATTACACAACTAACTACCCATGGTCCTCAAAAAGCTCTGCAAACCCATGTAGCAGCACTGTGAATCTTGTATTCCACCAGGGCCCCATTAGCCAGAAATGTCCAGGTATATGCAAACAGAATATAAAATCAAATGTCCACCAGTTTCCTAGATAAAATAAAAACACCCCTGCATAATAATCGACAACAAACTCATCCTCATGTTATCATGTTATCTCTCCCTCATGTTACGTCATGCATAAATTGCTAGGGATGCACCGATGCCACTTTTTCATGGCCAATACCGATTCCGATTCCAGAACTTCGAGGATCTGCCGATACCGAGTACCGGTCTGATATTGACTCTTTTTTCCTCTTTCATAATTACACAGCTGATTACAAACCCGTTGTGTGGGTGAACTCTGCTTGGCATCATTCTTGTCCATCTAAAAACAGTAAACACTCAAGCTGAGAAACGAAAGCCCCACAGCATACATGATGCTAATGCAAGCTACACTCACTCAAGTACAAGCTCTGTTTCTGTCAGTCACGTCACACACGTTTACGGCATTACATCCAAAAAAAAAGAAGAAAAAAAAAGGATCGGAACGGATAATAACGTTCACTGCTTCCGATACCCGATCCAGCATTTTAGGCCAGTATTGGACCCCATACCAATACTCGGTATAGGATCGGTGCATCCCTATAAATTGCTCATTTGTTTACCTGCACAGCCTGCTGTACTGCATACAGAACAATTTACTCATGTGGAACAATAACTCTTCAGATGCTAGCATAGCTAGCTGCTATGTGTAATTCTGCGGGCTAGCTTACCTTGTTACAATATAGTAACGTTAGCTATATTCATTTAATTCAGAGGGATTCGTTTTATACATAATAGTGAATTCACACTGGCATACCGACAAAAATCTGTTACCTTATACCACTCAGCGTTACTCTGAGGGCTAGGACCTGCTGCATGGAGAAACTCCTGAAAAATCTAGACATAACTAACCAAAAATTGTATGAGACTGTAAAGTAACAAACTAAACTGCAGCTGTTACCTAATGAATTATGCGTTACTAAGCAGAATGTAGTTAGCTACGCTAAAAGCTAAAAACACTGCACCATCTTGATACAGTAAATATGCCACGGTGCCAGTTACGCGGAGCTGCATCTACATGACTTCCGAAGAGTTTGTGTTGAATGAGGGCTTATCTGAAAGATAACAGTCTTGGCTATTGGCTGGAGCAATTGACAGACAGGTTCATAACCAAAACTGAGCAAAGGACGCCTGTGTCTGGAGGCATGATCCAACTAGCGATTCCCACTTCAGATAGGCCAATTGTGCTATCAGTCAAAAAAATACATCCAATTGACGACGGTTTTACATAAAACTCTGCAATCAAGTCAAAAACCCCTTTGTCTAAAACCTACTAAGCCAAGGGATTGGTACTCCCGCAACTGGCCGATTTTCACAATGCCAAACTGAACACAGCCAAACTACTCGCTGTCCGTTTAGTAATTTGAAAAATTCAGCCGTATGTTTTCTTGAAGCTTAAAGGTATAACGATATTTCAAACCAAAGTTTTGTAAAATACAATTAAGCAGAACAGTTTACCAGTACATTGTTTATGGCGTGCATCAAGCTGCAATACATGTTTGGTAATTAGGTTGGAGTTTTCAACGTTATTTATGATTATAACTTGACAATTTGGGCTTAAAAACCACTTTCCCAGAAGAAATGGATGTATTGTAAGGATATTTAGTCAAAATATTGAGGTGAGCAGTTTATTATATATTACATACAGTTGCACTCAAAATTATTCAACCCCCTTCACTTTTTGCACACTTTATTGTGGTGTAGATTTCTTTTTAAATGGATAAAATTTTAGCCCATCAATCTACAATCAATAACCCATAATGACAAAGTGAAAACATGTTTTTAGAAATTTTTGCAAATGTATTAAAAATCAAAAACTGAAATCGCTCATGTGCATAAATATTCAAACCATTTGCTTTAATGCATTTTTAAAGTATCATATTTCATATTTGGTCACATATCCTTTGCATGCTGTTACTTCCTGAAGTCTGTGACCCATCAACATCAAAAGACTCTTGATATCTTATTTTCAGGTACTGTTACAAGCGATACTATAACCTCTCTGCATTTGAATGGATCTCTATGGGAATTGGGGGGTGAGACTAGATTCAGCTGTAAATTATGCTGGTACAGTATGGAATACATGACTGTCGAAATGGCTGTAAGTCATCAAGGGTCTAAGGCAGGGGTGTCAAACTCATTCCATCGAGGGCCGAGTGTGTGCAGGTTTTTGTTCCAACCGTGCCCTACACCAGCTGATTTCACTAATTAGCTCAGCTCTTCAACCAAGGAGGTGAACTAATTAGTGGAATCAGCTGGTGTAGAGCATGGTTAGAACAAAAACTTGCATACACTCGGCCCTCGATGGAATGAGATTGACACCCCTGGTCTGAGGTATCAAACGAGCCCCAAACCATCACTCTACGGCCAGATATGGAGTAGATATGGATGGATCACTTTAAGGGTTTCTTCTCCTGACTTTTTTCCCCATAGAGTTCTATAGGAAAATGTGTCAGGAGAAGAAACCCTTAAAGTGAGCCAAGGGTTTGAATACTTATGCACATGGGAGATTTCAGTTTTTGGCTTTTAATACATTTGCAAAAATTTCTAAAAACATGTTTTCACTTTGTCATTATGGGTTATTGAGTGTAGATTGATGGGCAAAAATGGCAATTTAATCCATTTAAAATTAAATCTACAACACAAAGCGTTCAAAAAGTGAAGGGGGTTGAATAATTTTGAGTGCAACTGTATATATTATAACATAATACTGCTAGGGAGGTTTAGGGTAGTCTCTCCTGACTCATTTTCCTATTGAACTCTATGGAAAAATTGTTGGCATCTATCTGTCTCGAGAGGCAATGGAGTTTTTGCGCCATTAGTCAGTCAGGATTTGGGCTGCAGCGCCTGCTGTGACTGTATAGTCCAATCCTTGAGCGGCATGCCTTGCTGCAGTTTTTGCAAGTGAAAGTTGAGTTTGGCTGTGTTCGGTGTTGATGTTGGTTTCTGTCTTCTGCGCTCTCTTTTCTCCTCCCACTGTTCAACTCTCCTCTGATCGCTCCATGCCTGTCTTCACGACTTGTCTCCATTTGCTGCGGTCTGCTGCCAAGGCTTCCCAGCTTGTTGGGTTGATGTCACTGGCCTTCATGTCACGTTTACTTTGCAGACATCCTTGTATCGTAGGAATGGTCTTCCAACAGGCCTGGTGCCGATGGTTAACTCTCCGTACAAGATGTCTTTGGGGATTCGGACGTCTTCCATTTGGCTGACGTGACCAAGCCATCTCAATCATCGCTGTGTGAGGATAGCGAACAGGCTTGGGATTCCTGCTTGTTTGAAGACATCCTTGTTTGGGATGCGGTCCTGCCATTTGATGCCCAGGATTGTCACAGGCAGCATAGATGGAAGGCGTTCAGGCGGCGCTCCTGACTTATGTATAGTGTCCATGACTCACTGCCATACAATAGAGTGCTGAGCACACAGGCCTGGTAGACTCTCATCGTTGTGTTGGTGGTAAGCATGGTGTTCTCCCATGCCCGCTTGGAGAGTCAAGCCATCATTGTTGCTGCCTTGCCGATGCGTATGTTCAGTTCAGCGTCGAGGGACAGGTTACTGGAGATTATGGAGCCAAGATAGGTGAAGTTCTCCACCACTTCTAGGGTGTAATCTGTGATGCAGATACTGTGGACGTTGCTTACGTCCTGACCCATGTTGGTCTTCTTGAGGCTGATAGTCAAGCCAAAGTCTCTACATGCTAGGGCAAAGCAGTTAATGAGCCTCTGGAGAGCTTCCTCGGAATGCGATGTCAGAGCGGCGTCATCTGCGAACAGCATCTCTCTGATCAGGACACTTTGTACTTTGGTCTTTGCTCGAAGATGCGCAAGGCTGAACAATTTCCCATCACTTCCTGTGTGCAGGAACACGCCATCCTCTTGATGACCTGAAGGCGTGCGACAGCAGTAGGGAAAAGAAGATGCCGAAGAGCGTGGGAGCGAGCACACAGCCCTGCTTCACTCCGTTTTTGATTGGAAAGGGGGCTGACAATGAGCTGTTGTACTGGATGGTACCTTGCATATCTTCATGAAAGCATGTAATCAACCTGAGCAGCCTGGGTGGACATCCAATCTTCTGGAGCAGAGTAAAGAGGCCCTTTCTGCTGACTAGGTCAAAGGCCTTTTATCAGGTCAATGAAGGCAAAGTACAGTAGTCGTCTCTGCTCTCGGCATTTCTCCTGCAGTTGACGAATAGAGAATATCATGTCGAAAATCTTCCGGTTCTGAATCCACATTGTGATTCTGGGCAGACACGAGCAGCAAGCAATTGCAGCCTGTTGAGTACCACGCCGGCGAAGGCCTTCCCAACAGTGCTTAGGAGGGAGATTCCGCGATAGTTGTTGTAGTCACTGCGGTCACCTTTGTTTTTGTAGAGAGTGATGATATTTGCATTGCGCATATCCTGAGGCACTGTTCCCTCTTCCCAGCATTGACAGAGAAGCTCATAGAGATGGTGGAAAAAAACAGTGTTCTTGCCAGCCTTGATGACTTGTATGGTCTTGCATGACAGGCAGGCTCTCAATTATCTCAATTGCAGCATTTGTGACGGTGTTCTCCCGTGAGTAGAGCTCCTGGTAGTGCTCGACCCATCTTTCCATCTGATTTCTCCGGTCTGTGATGACATCACCGGCAGATGACTTGAGTGGTGTTGTCTTGTTAGTAGTTAGCCCGAAGGCCTTCTTTATGCCTTCATACATGCTGTGAATGTTTCCATTGTCAGCGGAAAGTTGGATACTCCGACAGAGGTTCAGCCAGTAGTCATTGAAGCAGCATCTAGCAATTCATTGAGCTTCGTTCCTTGCCTTTCTGAGTGCTGCAAGCGTCTTCCCAGAGGGGTCGCACTTGTAGTTAACAAGAGCTACTCGTTTAGCTTCAATGATGGGTTCCAACTCTCAGTCTGGGCTCTGCTTCTCTCTCTTGTCAAAAGTGTCCATGGCTGTGTTGTAAACAGCGTCACGAATGTGATTCCATCTTTCTTCAGCGGAAGTTGAGGGACAGTCGTGGAGGGCCTCTTCAATGGAGTCAGCGAAGTGTTCGGGTAAGTCATGGACTGACGTTCTGTTGGTGTTAATGCATGGGCGTCCTTTCTGCTTTGAACTGTGAATTTGACTGGGCTGGAGTCGTACCCTGCTGCCAATCAGTGAGTGGTCCGTGTCACAGTCAGCGATGTGATAGCTGCGGGTAATTTGGATGCAATTCAGTGACAAGGTTCTTGTAACAACAAGGTCGAGCTGGTGCCAACAACGAGAAAAATAGATACATTGATACCTCAGACCCTTGATGACTTATAGCTATTTAGCCCACCATGTGTTCCACACTATTCCCGTGTAATTTACCGCAGTCCCACCCCCCAATTCCCATAGAGATCCATTGAAATGCAGAGAGGTTGTACCTGAAAATAAGATATCAAGAGTCTTTTGATGTTTTTGGGTCAGAGACATCAGGAAGTCATGGCATGCCAAAGGATATGCAACCAAATATTAAATATGATGACTTTATTCAAGTTTATGTTAATTTGTCCAATTACTTTTGGTCCCCTAAAATGGGGGGGACTATGTACAAACCCCAATGCCAAAAAAGTTGGGACAGTATGTAAAATGCACATAAAAGCAGAAAGCAATGATTTGTACAGTTGAAGTCGAAAGTTTACATACACCTTAGCCAATTCCATTTAAACTCAGTTTTTCAATTTAATCCTAGTAAACATTCCCTGTCAGTTAGGATCACGACTTTATTTTAAGAATGTGAAATATCAGAATAATAGTAGAGAGAATGATTTATTTCAGCTTTTATTTCTTTCATCACATTCCCAGTGGGTCAGAAGTTTACATACACTCTGTTAGTATTTGGTAGCATTGTCGTTAAATTGTTTAACTTGGGTCAAACGTTTCGGGTAGCCTTCCACAAGCTTCTCACAATAAGTTGCTGGAATTTTGGCCCATTCCTCCTGACAGAACTGGTGTAACTTAGTCAGGTTTGTAGGCCTCCACACACTTTTTCAGTTCTGCCCACAGATTTTCGATTGGATTGAGGTCAGGACTTTGTGATGGCCACTCCAATACCTTGACTTTGTTGTCCTTAAGCTATTTTGCCACAACTTTGGAAGTATGCTTTGGGTCATTGTCCATTTGGAAGAGCCATTTGCGACCAAGCTTTAACTTCCTGGCTGATGTCTTGACATGTTGCTTCAATATATCCACATAACCTTTCTTCCTCATGATGCCATCTACTAAGTGCAGCACCCCCACAACATGATGCTGCCACCCCCGTGCTTCACAGTTGGGATGGGGTTCTTCGGCTTGCAAGCCTCACATTTTTCCTCCAAATATAATGATGGTCATTATGGCCAAACAGTTCAATTTTTGTTTCATCAGACCAGAGGACATTTCTCCAAAAAGATGTGCAGTTCCCATGTGCAGTTGCAAACTGTAGTCTGGCTTTTTAATGGCGAATTTGGAGTAGTGGCTTCTTCCTTGCTGAGCAGCCTTTCAGGTTATGTCGATATAGGACTCGTTTTACTGTGGATATAGATACTTTTGTACCTGTTCCCTCCAGCATCTTCACAAGGTCCTTTGCTGTTGTTCTGGGATTGATTTGCACTTTTTGCACGAAAGCACGTTCATTTCTAGGAGACAGAATGCGTCTCCTTCCTGAGCGGTATGACGGCTGCGTGGTCCCATGGTGTTTATACTTGCATACTATTGTTTGTACAAAAGAACGTGGAACCTTCAGGCATTTGGAAATTTCTCCCAAGGATGAACCAGAGTTGTGGAGGTCCACAATCTTCTTTCTGAGGCTGATTTATTTTGATTTTCCCATGATGTCAAGCAAAGAGGCACTGAGTTTGAAGGTAGGCCTTAAAATATATCCACAGGTAGCCTATCAGAAGTTTCTAAAGCCATGACATCATTTTCTGGAATTTTCCAAGCTGTTTAAAGGCACAGTAAACTTAGTGTATGTAAACTTCTGACGCATTGAAATTGTGATAGTGAATTAAAAGTGAAATAAGATGTCTGTAAACAATTGTTGGAAAAATTACTTGTGTCCTGCACAAAGTAAATGTCCTAACTGACTTGCCAACACTATAGTTTGCTAACATGAAATCTGTGGAGTGGTTAAAAATGAGTTCAAGTGTATGTAAACAAGTGTATGTAAACTTCCGACTTCAACTGTAAATTATCTTTTACATATATTGAATTGAAAACAGGACAAAGAAAAGATATCTCGGGCCCTATCTTATACCCAGCGCTAACGCTGATCTTACACCCTGCGCAGGTGTCATTATGGCGCCCAGCGCTCATGTTGTTTAACTACTGAGTAATCTTGCACCCATAGCAAGTCAACTGGGCGGGTTGGTCTTAAGATGAGGTGTGGCCAGGATCATTTTTGGTGTATTACTATCTTGAGCCAGCAGAAAGCGTTTGCCCTAAAACCACCACAAACCTGGTCTAAAGTCATGTTGCAGTCATTTCTGTTATTTTAACAGCGCAATATAAGTGCATCTACATAGGCATGTGCACAACGCGCGTACACCCTCCTGTCTGTTACACACAGGGGCGCACACAAGCATGCATACAAGATATCAAGATCACATTGTGAAATAGGGATTAATACTTTTCCCAAAAATAAATATTTTCTCTCCCGCAATAGACGCAAGTTGTCTGCAATCCTGGGTAAATGGGCTTGTTTTAAAGCATTAACCAGTAAAAATGCATTGGTCATATTTCCATAAGCAGGACATTATAAAACAAGGGATGCATGCGTGAACCTATGGGTTCCCAACCGAACAGCTTTTGTGTATTTACTGTCATCATTAAGCCAAAATAATGCTATTTATGTTATTATGAGAATGCACATAATATAAATTTCGGATGAAGCTTGAACTGAAATGCATTGTCTGTGATCTGACTGCTGTGAGAACATGGAATTGATGTTTGACAATGCTTCATTGTATAATCAAACGAAATTCCTTAAACAAGCAGGCTAATGTGGCGTTTTCTAAGGTGATATGGAAGCCATATTCTGTTATCTTATTCTCAGCGGTTGCAGGTGCTTTTTAACAAAATTAAACTGCTTATATTTTCTAAAATAACAGCAAAAAACCTTACCTGTTAAAACCTAATGTTAAAGATTATTATTGTGTATATCAAAACGTGTCATAATGGTTAGTCTGAATAACATTCATCATACTATTGATCCATATAGCCTATTCCTTGCTTGCATGCTTTAACTACACAAGCACGAGCATCTCTGTTTCGCCATCATATAATAATCCGCCAAGGTGGAAAAGCAGTCTTTTAAAGGGAATGGGATATGACATTTTGATTGGTTTATTGCATGTTACGCTGAAGACATACCTATAATTAATGAAGACTATGTTCAGCCCATTTGCACGTTGTCTAACTAACAATAGTGGACTTGGTCACAACCTACATGCACTTGCGCCCTGCGTTTAGACCAAGCGCTAAGATCGTCAAGATAGAGCCTTTAATGTTTTACCTTATCAAGTTTATTGATTTTTGTAAAGATACCGATTTTCTAATTCCGAATTTGATGCCTGCAACACGTTCCAAAAAAGTTGGGACAGGGGCAAAAAAAAGACTGGGAAGTTCAAAAAAACACCTGATTGGAAAATTCCACAGGTAAACAGGTGATGCTATCATGATTGGGTATAAAATAAATCTTATTCTCAGGTACTCTTACGTATAAGCAATACTATAACCTCTCTGCATTTGAATGGATCTCTACGGGAATTGGGGGTGAGACTAGATTAAGCTCTAAATTACACGGGAATAGTATGGAACTCATAGTTGGCTAAATGGCTGAAAGTCATCAAGGGTCTGAGGTATCAAACGAGCCTCAAACCATCACTCTTAGGGCCCAATGAAATCTTAAATGTTTTTTCCTGTTTTCGGATTAAATTTTTTTTCCTTCTGATTTTTTAAGCTATATATTAAACCAAGAAATTAACAAAAAATAATACAAAATTATGTTTTTAACAAATGAATACATTTTAATTAAGTACCTTTGCAATGGTACCAACAGTATTGGTAAGTGCAACATATTCTGTTTGAAACATGTTTGTACATTACAAACAATACATCTGTGCAAACAGTGCCAGTGCAAACACTTCATTCAAGTAACAAAAAAGTGTTGTCTGTACTTTTGGCCCCCCTTTTTGTCTTTGTTCCTTTTGTGCGACAGGGATTTGATGTGCTCATTGCAGTCTTTTTCTGGTCCAGTCGATAGAATGCTGGCAGAATTTGCTAAATAAAATTCCACCCAACTCGTAATAATCTTGTGGATTCTGCTCTTCCCAGTATTTTGCACTCAAAGGGCGGTTTCGATGCTTTGCAGAATGTGCTGACATTTCCACGGCTAGCCACAGTAACGTTTAGCAAAATTCTGATTTCATGTGGCTTGATTGATATGAGCAGGCGAGCTACCATAGTTAAACTTGCGTGGCTGCATCATAAAACTAGCTAACGTACCGTTTTGGCAGGATATTTGCATGTCATGCCTGTGTTTTTATAGTCATAGTAAATTTTGATTTACTTGGAAACCGGTTTATGTAACGATAAGGAATAAACCACGATGGGCTGTCCCATTATTGGAAAATAATGTACGACAGGCGTGGTGATGCGGCCGAGGCGAAGCATAACAGTTATAACAAATCCTATAGATACGGAGTTTGTTCGATGAAACTTGTCATATCTAAGATATTTCGCTGTATAAAGTGTCAGATTAACGTGCTTTGTGAAGTAACTTGGTCGCATTTGCAACCAGTCAGCATTGCTCACGTTAGGTACATTAGGTAAAGTCGTAATGCTAAATTAATATTTCCAAACTGAATAAATACTGCACCTCTAACCACAAAACTGCTTTTCTAGCTTAACGTTGTAACTAAGATATTTGACGAATGCAAACTTTTTAATCTGCAGATTTAGCTTGATTTACCGACTTTATTAATCAGCTGTTGGTGTTGCTATGGTTACCATTCATAAAAGAGGCGACTCTATGGCTCTTGCAGGACTCGAAGCAGATAACATAGATAGCGTATTCATTTGGAACGTGATTAAGCCTCTTGGTTGGAACTACTTCACAGGTGTCCCTTTACTGGAAATTAATGCCCACCCTCCAGCCAATCAGAAACGAGAATTCACCCACACCGTGGTATAAGTATAATTAATAGAGTACTCAGTACTCTCAGTACTAGAGTACGTCAGTCATGGGCGGAGTCTGGTTTTCAGAAGTAAATTCCCTATGGAAGATAGAATGGGCTTCGGAGACTATCGACTTTTTCTTGAAATCTGATTTATAGAATGAGCCGAAACGTTCCTGGATTAGCCTGTGTGGTACAAGGATATATTCCATATATCGCATGTTCCAATTTTTATTTTTTAAAGTAATGCATTAATTAATGTAGTTTGACTTGTAGTCCATTTTAACGGACTACATATCCAGTACTGCAACGCACGGGTGGTTCTCGTCCAATAAGATATCATCTTGTCAGTCTGATTGTGGCAGATGGGAGTAGGCTACTGCCGCTGAACATTAGCATGCTTAGTAGAGAAGCCCGCCCGACAAGGTCAGAAACTGCGCTACGGTTAACCACATAAAGCAATTCTAGCTTTTAGTCCTTCAAGCTAGCTAGCTAACGTGAGAAAAAAGTGTTTAGAAACGGAGCTGTGTGCAATTATGGGACGTGGAGTTTTTAAACAGTGCCAGCGCTGGTATGTTCACAAAACTAATACTAAAACGTAAAATATACTCAAAGCTGGTCGAGAAAAATGACATAGTTTGCGAACGGGCGTTATATTGAACAATCTGGGAAATTGATGGTAAGACATAATCAGTAGAAATGGTTTAAAAGTAAGCTTTAGTTAATGTCTATGCTCTAAATGAATGGGGAATTTACTTCCGAAACCAGCGTGATGTAGTCACTTGAGTACTCTATAGCCAATTCCGCGCTAATCCGTTTCATTCCCGTATTCCGTGTTAATGTCTCAATTCCGTGAAATCCTCTGTGATTTCCGTATCGTGGATTCTATAGGGCCCTACACTCTGCTGCCAGATATGCAGTAGATATGGATGGATCACTTTAAGGGTTGTTTCTCCCAACTCATTTCCCTATTGAACTCTATGGAAACATAAGTCAGGAGAAACAACCCTTCAAGTGTTCCAAACACGTGTTTTTTGAACTTCCCAGTCTTTTTTTTTTGCCCCTGTGCGAACTTTTTTGGAACGTGTTGCAGGCATCAAATTTGGAATTAGTGTATATTTCCAAAAATCAATAAACTTGATAAGAAATTAAATAAAAACATATTTTCTGTGTACTGTTTTCAATTAAATATATGTAAAATAGAATTTACAAATCACTGCTTTCTGCTTTTACGTGCATTTTACATACTATCACAACTTTTTGGAATTGGGGTTTGTATACAAATGGCTACAATTGCTACACGGAGCACCCAATATGGATGTAAAAACCCTCAATTAAAGCTGAAAGTCTGCACCTTAACCTCACTAAGCTGACTGTGCCTTTACATTTTTAATATTTGGTCGCATATCCTTGCATGCCATGGTGATTACTAACCAATTAGACTTATATGTTAACCTTCTCTTCTATTGCGAAACGCAGGACAAAATGCGGGACTAAATTTTTGGGGGCATTTCTTACCCCTGCAATTGTGTTTTCAAGGGCAAAATTGTCTTTATTGGGGCATTTTTGCCCTTTGCCCCTGAGTCTTTCCGACGCTGGGATGGATCACTTTAACCCCTTGGCACAGACGGCAAATTTGATTATTATCTTTTGATTATTCTCCAGGGACTGAGACAAGATAGCTCATTCGTAGTGTTGCCCTAGGCCTCTGTAAAATATAATGCATGATGTTGGAATGCTGCTACTATAGCAAACAAGTGAAAACACCCGATGTAGTAACATTTTATGGGTATTGGATAATCAGCTGCATTTATTTTTCCCATGGCAAGCTAGCAACTGTAGCTCACTTTTTATTTAGAAAATATTGTAATTATAGGCTACTTGCTGAATAGATTAATGTTAACTACTGTACCTCAATCAAGGCTGCAATAGTGGTGGCCTGCCAAGGAAAAAACTGGCAACCATCTTATTTTAACTGCTATGGCACAATATTGCTCAGGTTCTGTAGTTATGGTCAAATCATATGTGAGATGAGCAAGAAACCCACATGATCCAACCACCATTTTACCGTAAGATATCCATAAAGAAGCTCCTTATATCTTTTCAGAATTCCAATCCATATATGTACAGACCAGAAGATTGTTGAAAAAGAAGGCAATACATTGTTATTTAAATGCACCCATGCTACAACTCACTGATGGGAACCATGCAGGTTTTATACTTCTGGTTTAAATGCGGCCAACTGCACAGATGCACATTCAGTCAGAATGTTCTATATATTCCTCCAGAAAGTCAAATGTTAAAGTAATATTAGCAACCTATGACATTTGAGTTAGTAGCAGTGCCTGAATACACATAAAAACTCTATAACATGGTGCATTGCTGTCAAGCAATACCCTTAAACATAGGTTGGAGGTCAGACCCACAGCTGGCTCAATATTCTGCACAGTACAGCAGACATAAATTATTATACTGTGGTTTCCATATGACAAAAAAGTTGCACACTGGCAAACTACCAAAAAACAATAAAGAGAATACCAAACCCGGACTACTTCGCTAGGACTAACCCGAGATAAGGAGGACTGGAGCACACAGAGCTCAGAGCAAAACAAAATATTTTAATACGACTGACGTTTCGACGTCAACGACGTCTTCTTCAGAGTCAAAATGGAAAAGCACCAAAAAACAATATAACACAATCTACACATCGTAGTGCAAAAGTCACTCTAATTCTAATTAAAGCCATTTATTTGTTTGAAAAAACAATATATAACACTGAAGCAAACACAAAGATTGAAGCCTCCCTTCTGTGGCACTGTGTTAAATAGCAATTAATCAAAGGAAGGAAGGAGCCGAATGTCACCAGAAGACAAACCTTAAGT
Organism: Synaphobranchus kaupii; assembly: GCA_029718625.1. Lineage (NCBI taxonomy): Eukaryota > Metazoa > Chordata > Actinopteri > Anguilliformes > Synaphobranchidae > Synaphobranchus > Synaphobranchus kaupii. The sequence continues at coordinate 30,360,766 of CM056391.1, read as the reverse complement.
CGGACAAAGTCCTGAGCTTCCTTATTATTCCCTGAAAATCGTGAAATGAAAGTCAACATCACTCCCACCAAGACCCATTTCCAGATTCTTCCTCAGCAGCATGATCATATCCTCGGTTCACTGGAGGGCTGATTATGTGATGACAACCAGGCTGCCACATTAAAGAAGGGGTTTGACACATCTAGTGTGTGCCCTCCCAGTCTCATTTGTTTGGGGGGGGGGGGGGGGGGATCTACTCACCCGCAGCCACAGTGCTTTTAAGAATGAAGTAAGAGTAATCGATTCACTTGTACGTAAGAGTAATCGATTCACTTGTACGTAAGAGTAATCGATTGTCTGGATGTTACTGGATGTTAAATATGTTCAGGTTTTATAAAATGCACTGCGGTTGCAAACACATCTCCATGTCACACTGCATGGCCATCTCAATGGGTCCCCAGCCAGTGTTCCCATTGCTAATTGTAAGACAGCAATGAAAGCTGAAGCCAAAGTGAACAATGAAAGCTCTTTCACCCACGGCTGACAGAAATTGGCTCTATGCGATCTCGTCTGTTGGTGTCTGCTCGTCCTGGGAACGATTCACTCCATGGGTTCCCTGCAACAGATATTCAGTTGCATGATATGTGAAAAATAGATGTCTACGGAGTTCATGGAAGTTCCATTTCCATTCTTTTCAAAAATAGACAGGGTTCTATTGTGAGAACCAAAAGGTAGTTGGCAAACACTTTATAAAATAATGACTCAACTAATCCTCAATAACACATTACACGTACAATGGCGAATCAAGGTGGTGTTTCAGTTTTTAATGAGTTGAATGTCTGGGAAAGGTGTGACTGTACACTGGTCAATCAGGATGCTTTCCACATTCCCTTTATAAATAAATAGTTATGTGAAGTATCCTTGTTTTCCATTTTTTATTGAATGCATTTTTTACTGTGTTTTTACAATAAGTATTTTATTCATTGCAGGGTTGGGGTCAATTCTGAATTGAATTGAGGATTACAAATAAAATTTCGATTCAGTTCTTGAATTTGAATATGAATTGAAATAGGCAACAGGATATAGAATTATATGAATTTGAATGAATGGAAATGGAATATAATTCAGTGAAATTCAATACATTTCCAATACCAAAATTATTTCATGTATCATTCTAAACAAGGTTTAGTTTGATATCATTGACTTTACAAGATCTATGTCTAAAACATGATTTAAATATTGAATTAAAAAATTAAAAACAAAATAAAAGCTTAGTTTTAAGAAGTACAGGAGCTTGTTAATACTTAGGGCTCTATTTTCAAACCAGCGCAAGGGGACGGTATAGTCAAACGCAAGCTTGTTCACAGCATCAACGTCTTAAAACTGGCGCTATGGCGTTTCTCAGCAATACCGCTAGGATCAACAAATTCTCAACATAACATCCTTTCGCTTGCGCTGCAGTGGGATGGGTGGCGCTGTCTGGGGCGTGTTCTAAAATACTTTCGGCTCAGTGACAATTTGAACCAACGAAAACCCATTGTGTTATGATCAGCTGGAACCACCTCTTAGCGGCAACGCAATAGACTCTGGCAATTTGGCAACTTATTAGTCATGTAGTTCTATGTAGTGTCTATAGGTGATGCCAACATTACACTTCCATTTAATGAACAAATAGCCTATAATTATTATTAATTAATTAATTAATTAATTAATTAATTAAAATTTAAACTACTAGAATAAAACAGGACAGCTTACAAGAAACTTGCGATCATGTAGGCCAATAGCCTATAATATATAAATTACACATTGACACAGTTGAATCATAAGCCTACCATTTGAATCATAATTATGCCTACATCACCTAATGTAGGCTAATTAATGCATTCGCCACCTCCTCCCGTGCCTTCCGAACTTCTGGGAGACGAGGTGGTGTGGATTGTGATCCATAAATTACTACAGTCCTAGCCTGTACTTCTGTTGCAAGTATGTCTGATTCCTGTGCGGAAAATCGCTCTTGTCGTTGACGGTCCAGTGCGTTTGGGTTGCTCATTATGAAATTGCATGGAGCGATTGCGTTCCAACTGGCTTTTTTTAAAGCATGAGAACAACAATTTGATTGGTTACCATAGAGACACACCTTGGACATTTAAACCCAGCCTTTTAGCAATACCGCCATCAAGTGCGCCAAGATTGCCGTCATGAAATTACCAAATTTCTCGCCGACACGCCCTCAGAGCGATACCGCCAAGCGCTTACTCTTGTGTTCACCATTGCGTTTGGTTTATTAAAATAGAGCCCTTAATGATTTAAAGGTGCACTTTGCAGGATTTCTACCTACAAAATATTATAAAATAAAAGTCATATCTATGGTGCACTGGCAATCTCTGCCGAAAAAAAATTGCCGAAACCTTGCTCCTGTGCGCTCTGCCTGTACTTTTAATTCTAAAATGGGTTTGGGATGTTTCTAGGCGTGGCGCTCTTTTCTGTGTGGGGAGGGGTGGGTGTGGTTACAGAGCCTGTGGGGTGGGATCATGTTTCAGCTGAGCGTTAAGTGAAACATGATCCAATTAATGTATTAAATTATGTATGTATTACACACATTAATGTATTACATTAATGTATTAAAATGAGGCGGCCCGCCACAGTTTAATTTCAACCGCCACAGTTTCAAATTGATTTTTAATTGTAGGCTTATGTAAGCAGCGTAGCCCCGTCGCTTTAAAAAGACCCTCTCTTCACCCTTACTTACCTCAAAATGTGGGTGGTACAGGGCATTATATTCTAATTACCTATTTCTTGTACCTGCCCTCCGGGTTGCCAGGTATCTACTAAAAAAATGTTTGTGGGGTTATGCGTTTTCAACGTGTCAGTGACAGTGCTTTTAATAACCGCAATTGCGCATCGTAGTTGCTCTTGCGTGACAGGGTATAGGCATGCAGTGAACGTATTGATACATCGCATTGATAAAATGATCATAGCTTCTATTGATGACTGGGATATACCCATCACACAATCAAAAAAAAAATTGCTGGACAGTGGTTGCACGCAATATTACTAAGTAAATAAATAAATTGTTGGATTTACTTAAAAAATAAAAAAAAAGTATAAATATTTTTTTTACGATTTAGCGCGCGTAATGGCGCGTATCTACTGGAGAGACACTTAAAACAGCGGATAAGTCAAATGTCTGGATCACAAATAGCTTAACTCCTTTGCATAGAAGTCCCGCCTGTGGGACCTTTTTTGCTCAACTGAGGCATTCGTTGCTACTGCAGTCAAACTATGATTGGAAATCGCAAACTCTATGTTTTAAATTTATTGGTAGACGGTTCGTGACGATTTCTGCTGAATACCGAGTTTCTAAGTGTCACTATTTCCCCGTAGCAAGTCCATTTAACAAGCAACCCCCCACCTAGTCTATACCTACCCATGCGTGACATAGTGGACGATAGCGTCTATGTTTGAGTTCATAAATATATTTATTCATCATATAAAATTAGAATAACGTCATAGCAACGCGATAAACCCAACAATAGCCTGATTGTATGCCAGAAAAGCCGTGAAAAGCCCTGCTCACTCAAATGTAGTGTTGCACGGTACATCGAAACTTCGGTACTTTTTCGATACTTAAAAAAAAAAAACGGTTCGGTATTAGAATTTTCCGACGTTCGGTACTTTTAGGTCAAATGTGTGCTCTGCTGTTATGTGTCTGCATTACTGATTGAGAGGATGAAAGGTGAACGTTAGCTAACAATACTACGAGTGATTCTCTCACACGCGCGATATTGTTTTTGGCCGGCAGAGCTATATAGGCTACTTTACGTTACCTACTAAACTAACGCCTTACTTCCACGGAGAATTTAGGTGAGCACAAAGTAAAGGATTTAACGATAGTTTGACTTGAAAAATTATGGTATAATCACTGAAAATAACCCCGATAGACTGTCGTCGTATTTTATCATGTCACGTATAGAAACAATAATATTTTTTTAAAACGTTGTACAAATGAGTATTCGCCGTTTTCCCTTGCTTACTGTAGTAGGCCTACTATATACAGTAGGCTACCTGATGCACTTTCGGTTTAGAAGACACCTCATTTTTTTTCTCCAAAATCTCTCGTATAAATATGTTTAAGAAACCAAGTACTTACCAGTATATTCAGCTACAGCTGTTTTCTGATGAACCCTGAAGAGTTTATCTTGTTATATTTCGCCAAAGTCCCGTACAGTCGACATTTCCGCAGTCACCACCCCTCACTTAGGGCTGAAATACGTTGCTGTACCTACTTGTGTGAATACACACGCGCTTTCGTACGTTCTTTTTTAAACGTATTTAAATACATTAGGCGACGTATGTTATGGTTATTATATATATACTGTATGTGACTATTCTGAAATAAATGTATTCTCTAGCACATTTCTGAATGATACAGCTTCTTCTTCAGTTCGAACTTAAAACCATGGATGTGCAGGGAATATTTTTTTTGATATTGACATTTAAATAAAACTAGTAGAAACCAGGAGGAAATTGCCTCTGAAGGGCCAAAGTAAATAGGGTTAAGGCCATTTCAGTAGAGGTACCGAGTATCGAATCAGTATCGTTTCAGTTTCAAGTACCGTTTCAGTATCGAGTATCATGATACTAAACCTGGTATCGGTATCGAAGTCAAAATTTTGGTATCGTGACAACACTACTCAAATGCAAAATAAACTGTGAAAGTACTGTCTCATTCTACCATGTATTCTACTAGCAATATATGCTACTAAATATGAAATAAATATACAATCCTACCATCGGTTTTACACATCGAGATGTTCCTTTCAAAATTCAGTGGTCATTTATTGTCTGGTACAATCGGTTTGAGAAATATACAACACTTTATACCGCTATTACACTATCTGAAACGTCGCCGCGTAATACCCCCATGCCCTGTAAGACTGTCTCATTCATTACAGTTCATTCTGGTTTAATTGTCGGCTTTTTTATCCAATGGAGTACATTATAACCTTAGCAACGGCATATGCCAGGTCTTTTTGGGTGCTTTGAGAAATTTACTACAGCCCAGCGTAACCGCAGTTTTCGTTTTAACTGTCTAGTATTACGCAAGCTCTATAGAATACGCATTAAGGAGGGGAGTTTCCATTGTCCGATATGTAAGTATTTTTGCGTCTAAAATGCTGTTGGTCTCGCTGGCTACATATGTACGTTCGCGTTTCCAGTCGAGCACTGTCTTTCCAATGTTTGATAGCCCTATTGTTATTGTCACATTTTGAGTGCAGTTCACATACTGTAGTGCAATCGTTAAATGTATTTTTGATGTAGGCTACCGGTGTTCATTGAAGATAGAACATTTGGCAGCATTTTTCAGATGGTCTAATACTAGTTTATGTTCATGTTATCGTACATAATATAGGCGATGGCGTATACTTGTCTCTTAGGGCATGACAAATGCTCATTCCAATTTACTGTGTGCTGATATGTGGTAGATTAAGGTAAAAATTTCCTTGGAGTCATTATGAATAGGAAAATTTAAAAAAACTACAGAAAAATGCAATCCCAGGACAAAAGTATACATACTGTAGAGTACAGGGACAAGTGATGTTTTATTGAGGTACAAGAGTGAATGATTAGGCAACATATTTAGGTGTATGTAACACTGTGATATCAATGTTTTTTATCTTAAGCCACCAGAAGGAGCAAATGTATATGCGTTATAATGTACAAAACTAATTTTATTCATTTTATGACATGTTTTGCAAAGGGGTTTTGGACCCATAGATATCTACCCCCCTATACTGATGAAAATATGTAATTCTCACTTGGAAATTATGCAAAAGTGAGTTTTATGAGCCAAAACTGTTGATTTGTAGTTAAATATGTTGGAGCAGACGGGAAGTATTGTTTTTTATTGAGATTGGGATGGCAGGTATGCCATCCGCCAAGTTACGGCTTGGTGGGGCATGCCCCATACCTATACAGCACTGAGAGTTTGGCACTTTTCAGGGTTTCCTACAGAAGTAACCACAATGGCCATAGACTCCCAGCCCTTAAAAACATTAACTTCTGTATGTTCTGACCTCATGTAACCACACAGCATTCAGATACAACTTCACACATCCACACAATAAAGCCCCAAACTTGGGTTATTTTGCCGTTTTTCTCCTTCCTCTTCCACTTCTTCTTCTTCTTCTTCCCATTTTCCTGCCAAACTGCCTGCCTCCGTCGCGATGTTAGCCAATGGGGAGAATTATTATTTGAGGGTATGGTCCGTATACCGGCTCATCAAGCTTATCGTCCAATAAAAACGCTTCATACTAATGTTTTTTAATGTTAATATAGCTAATGGCTTCATGCTTTCCAAGAAGCTACTGTGGCGTAGTGGTTAAAACTGCAGTCTCTCACACAGTGGATTGTGGGTTCGAGCCCAGCAGGGCACATGTGTATTTTCCACAAAAACAATGTGCAACTGTTAAGTACTTTTCATTTCTTAGACTGTTATTATTTTCACATTGACACATTAACATATTTTTATTGCAAAGGCAAAAGAGGTTTACAATATTAACTGTTCAATGTTTCACTTGTACTTTATCACACCCTCCCCAAACCGGACGCTCGCTTTTGTCTGGTTTGGGGAGGGTGTTACGCTCGGCTCTTGCAGTCATGACTGACTGACTGTGGAAACCCCTTGCCTCGGCCAACATTTCTTTATTCATTAATTCCTTCACTTCAGCTCTGATCACTTTATCCTTTTCACACATAACACAAGGTCACCATAAAATGAACTACCAAGAAAATTACAAATTTACGATAATAGCCTACATTAAGAATTGAGGATAGCCTCTTTTAAGCTGCAAGTCTTTAAGCGATCGGATTTATAAACCGCCAATTCCCCAAACATATCTGATTCATGGTTAGTCACTTATAAATAAATAGATAGCCTCCGAATGTGGCTCTAGTCTACGCTACTCTGCTGATAATGTAGCTTACTGCAAACACTTTTAATTATTATAATAATAAGAAGAATAATCTCTGGTATGTACTTTCTTAGTAGTATCTACTGTTTTCTTTCTGGCTATGATTCCTGGGAAATATGCGTTGCCCAATTAAGCTTGTTCGCCAACGTTACTTCTTGCTTCTTGTCAGGAAGCAGATACAAGCTAGGCTACTACGAAGTGAATCAACATGCATTATAGCCTACATTCATTGCACTACAGAAAACTAAACTAAACCTAGCTATCCGGTACCAAAACATTTCCCGCAGGTAACGTTCTACACTACCGGAAAAAAAACTCTGCTGTGCAGAAACTCACTAGCTCGCTCGCTAGCTCGCAGCCCACACATGGAAGGTTGGAGTTACGCATCTGGCAATCCAGTGTTGAATAGCCTAACTGCTGTGCTTATGAACTCACTAGCTCGCTCGCTAGCTCGTAGCCCACACATGGAAGGTTGGAGTTACGCATCCGGCAATCCAGTGTTGAATATCCTAACGTTACATGTATTTCATAGAATACTAATAGCCCTATTTTAAAACTGTATTTCCATATTTTACTGATGCAAACTATTTAGGCTGTACTAGCTATTTAGGCTGTATGTCTTTCAGCTAGAATTGCGTCTAGCCCATTGTGCATGCATGTCTCCATATAGACTTGGTTCATTAATTTACATGCTTCTTCATGATCCATAGCTCAGGTGGTGCTGTTCATTGTATTTCATTACACATTAAATACTGCTCATCTACAAACATTTTTAATGTAATTGTGTGCTGTCTGTAATAGGATAACTGTTCTCATTCTTGTCAATATGGTTAAGCGAATGTCTGCATACATTTCTTTGGAATGCATGTCTCTCTCCGTGTTTATCTTCATGCATTATTCATCATTAGTTAGCTATAAAAAATAAGTGATATCAGATCAAAAACGTCTACGACGTAAAAAAAGCCAAGTTACTCACGCATAGCCTACATAGCGCTGTCTATAAGTTCTTAATTCCAACTTGCAAAAACTAGGCCTGCCTTTTAAAGTCTTGATATCAAAATGTGGCCAAGTTACAATTAACAATATTGCCTATCATAGCTCACACTAAGTAAAATAGCTCTATTCCAAAGCAATGCTATCCAAACTTTCCTAAATTATTTAATGCAATTTGGCCCTGTGTTTCTTCATCTTACCATCTCAAGAGAATGTGGTCAATGAAACTGTATGTGCTACATCAAACTGCAAAATGAAAATAATTTATAGTGGAAATACTCTGATTCAGATGTGTTGCACATTACTACACTATAGGGCATGTTTGAACAATTGTCTGCATACACTGCTTTGGGTCTATGAAAAGCACAGAATGAATAAAATGTATTATTATTATTATAATTATTATTATTATGCATTTATTGATTTATTTATTTGTATTTCTATCAAAACCTGTGTGGTCCTACAGAGCATAGATATCCTTGTGTTCACAAAATTCTGTTTGCAAATATCATAAATACTATTATGTTAAGAAAATTGGTACTATTACTTATTTGCCACCATCTGACCCACAAACGTGTCTGGATACTTTTGTAAAAATGCTTTATGTACGCTATTTTCTAGGTAAAAATATTACTCATTTTTATCTGCATTTATTTATTCATCACCCCTTTCTCTATTGTACATGATGTTTCTTCGTATAAATGTCTGTTTGTGAATTGTAAAGAATGCTGTAGCAGCAGTTAACATTTTAAAACCTGTACATTTTCTAAAGTAAACTTGCCAACAAAGTACAACCATATCCTTTCTGGAGTGTAATTATTCATCAACTGTTAAAAACATTCATTGAAATCATATGTTGTTCCATGAGGCACAATCTCTTCACATGCAAAGATGAAGAAACACAGGGCCAAGTTGCATTAAATAATTTAGGAAAGTTTGGATAGCATTGCTTTGGAATAGAGCTAGTTTATTTAGTGTGAGCTACGATAGGCAATATTGTTAGTTGTAACTTGGCCACATTTTGATATCAAGACTTTTAAAGGCAGGCCTAGTTTTTGCAAGTTGGAATTAAGAAGTTATGGACAGCGCTATGTAGGCTATGCGTGAGTAACTTGGCTTTTTTTACATCGTAGACGTTTTTGATCTGATAATGTTTACTTCAATAAAAACCAGTACAAAAATAATACATTTCCGAAATTGGCATCCGATACTGAAAACAAGGACGTTTCTATGCATGACTACGCATAAACGGATCCAAGTGTTGTTACGATAGTGAAAGTTGAAAGAGTTCTCAGGGCAAGGTTTGCATAGGCCTACCTATCCTATTTGAACAGCAATCATCATTATGTGGTTAAAATAGGTGTTCATGGTGCAGGTATTGTTATCAAAATCTAGTTTTGCACTTACAGCCATCATCATTAGGTGTGGCTATACATGTGTTAATTGCTGATATTGTTATCAAAATCTATTTTTAAACCCATGATTTAATTTCTCTAAAAATTAGACCCCCCTGTTACACCCGAACTATCACCAGTGGTTTAGAGAAAAATGCTTCTGAAGTTTTGCAGACTTTTTTTGTGTAAGCTACATCTGTGTAAGCTAGTACATTAATAACTTATGTTCTTTTTATGTCTGTGATTAAAACCTTCCATGGCGGGTTTGACAAGTGTGCTATAGCTTTGTAGTGCATGTCTAGTGGGAATCAAACCGCATTTATGTGACCCTGGACTGCATTTCCAAAAGACTACATGTACCGGCATGCGACAGTCATGTGATCCCGGGCAGTCATGTGATCCTTGACCAATCAGGACTGAGTCCCCGGTTCTATAAAACCTTGAGCAAGCTTCTTGTTCTTCCTGTTCACCACTTCTTACCATTTTAACTTGTTGGGAGAATCGTCTCCTGTCCATTTTCCCGGCTGGGAAGGAACACGCGGAGAGAACCCTCTCTCCCTCGGGTTATGCGGCCACAAAGACCGCTCTTTCACCCAGCTCTCAGTTAGCGTGTTTGCGAAAGCCACTAAAAAGCCTAGTTACACTGAGCTACCGTCATCCGGCGTAGCCTTAAAGTGATAGCTAGAGAAACGTGTGTAGCCTACATTACCACAAACCACAAACCGCAAAGGAACCCAAGGAAACCACTTGTTGAACTGACAGAAGGACTCCCAACGGCAAGTTTCCAGCAACGACCAAGAAGCAAGCAAGCTGCTCTACCCAAGGAAACCGAGAGAAAGTCCAGTCCAGACGCTGCCAAAGGAAAGAACTTTCCGGACATCATCAAAGCCATGGACTCGCCTGTAGCAACTTCAGTAAAGTAAGACTGACATGGACATCTGGGCAATAGTTAGGAAAACTTTTGTGTAATGTTTATTGTCAATGTAATTCCATATTTGATTGTATCCATTGTGCTTATTTAGAGTAACGTTAACTTGTAACTCAACAAATGGCTTGCAGGCTATCGACAGCCAATTAGCCTAGCATAAGGTACAGAGTCTAACTTACAATCCGCCTCCCTTTTAAATAGAGATCGGTGCATGCAATTTTTTTACTAATACCTAGGGCTGCACGATATATCGCAACGATAATTATCGATTGCAATAACAGCCGTTCACACCATGTGGGGCGCTTTTCTTTTCGTCTTTTTTTCTTTAAGTATACCCAATATACGGCAGTAAACATCCAAACCTCAGAGGCTGCGTTAAATGCTTACGGGAAAAAACATCACCGCTGATATCTATTACGTGTTGATAAGACAGCCAACCAGCAGCAAGGTCGTACAGCTTTCACGTGATCATGTGATGTGTTCTTGTCAATCGCATGAAAGGTGCAACGCCTTTCTGTGATTGTCCGTCTTATCAACACGCAGTAGACAGTGATGACGTTTTTTCCCCGGAAGAATTTCACACGGGTTTTGAAGTTTAGATTTCTACCGCATCAAGTATAATTAAAGAAAAAAAGACGAAAAGAAAGGCAATACCCCACATGCTGGCAACGGCCGTTATTGCAATCGATAATTATCGTTGCGATATATCGTGCAGCCCTACTAATACCTAACCCATCAGATATGGGATAGGGGCCTGGGATTTAGCTAGACGTAGCTAAATTTACATAGCCTCAATACATGCCATGTTTCAGGCCACGTTAGCTTCATGCTAAAGCTAGATTCGTATTCCCCTCCTCGAGATTCTGTTGTGATCTGAACACCACGTGTCTGGCGCACATACAGAAGTAGAACTGTGAATTCTATATGCCTCATTCTTTGTCTACACCTCATTTCGCTTTCCATATCATTCACTGTTTTTAGGATGTTAGTTTAGATGTGTTTGTTGTTGTATTTTATCAAACCTGGTTGTCGGTCTGATTGTTGTTTGGATAAACATTTAAGCCTATCCTCCAAAAGAACTTACGCCTTCAGATTATTGATTATTATTTTAATATTTAACATTGAAATTTATAATCATGATTTAATAATTAATTTTATGAGACTGATTAATTATACTTTTGCACCTAGTGTGAAGCTATATATAAATACATATATTCTGCACATTCATTGGTGCTTCCATGTGATGACTTAAGACGTTTTAACTGTCTGTCTTCACTGCCAAATTATTCATGTACCTAACGACACTACAGCTTCTTGTTATTTTTTTTGTTGTTGTTGTTCTTTTTAGTACCTGAAAAATGACGATATTATGTAGGCTAAGTAATGTAGCCCATTTTGTTCCGAAAAAATGACTGTATAAATCCATATCTGAGAAGCGTGGACGCAAATGGCACGCGCTTCTGGTATGTTCTCAATTCCGCGAGCATTCACTTCTGGCGCTTGTGATTCTGCGAGATGCTGCCGGTGTGTTTCGGGCGTAAGTCAGCTCGGGTTAAATCCGTGCAGGAGAGGCACTTAAGCGCACAAATTGGTCATCTCTGAATCCAGCCCTACATCATTAGGCTACAAAGGAATTAGGCTACATCAATTGCAACAGACTTTTTTCAGACGCTATCTATTTTCAGAAAAAAAAAAAAAAAACTTTCCAAAGTCACGCTGCAGTAGTCCAAACACAATCAGGTACCTAATCAGAATAAAACCTAGCTGGCACTTTTGATAAATTAGCTTGACTCCCTTTTGAAAATAATTAATGAATCCTTACGTGGAATGTAACTTCGCTACACCCCATGTTATTCGGAGTTGTAAACCGCATATAGGCTGAAACCATACAATTGCCGCGAATGCCAAAATTTCCCTCTTAAAAAATAAAACAACTGATTGTAATCAATTCAAACGTTATTCTGCAAATACATCAACAGCCTACGCACATTTCGGAGGTTTCTGTCAGAATCTCAAAGTCATGGCAGAACGGAATGATAGCATAAACAATGATCAATTATCAATTGTTTCCAAAATCGGGCTCCCACTGTTGTTTGAACTGTAAACAGTAGGCTACTGTATAGGCTAAAACTATAAAACTACTGTTAGAGTCTAAAGTATTTCCTCTAGGAAATTAAGACATTTTAATTAATTTAAATCATTTTTATTATGTTTATATAAAATAACAGTATATATAACGCTACATGATCACTGTCTCAGCAGGACGCTAATGCGGTCATTATGCAAACGCAGTCAATAGCCTATGCTTCCGGAGGAGAGAAGCAGCGATTCACACTTGTGTATACCAACGGTAAATGGCGTTGAGCGTGGCGATTATAGGGGGTCTTTGAGGTAAAAAATAAAAATAAAAAAATATTATCATTATGTTTGGAGGAAAAAGGGTGAGGCTTGCAAGCCGAAGAACACCATCCCAACCGTGAAGCACAGGGGTGGCAGCATCATGTTGTGGAGGTGCTTTGCTGCAGGAGGGACTGGTGCACTTCATAAAATAGATGGCACCATGAGGAAGAAAAATTATGTGGATATATTGAAGCAACATCTCAAGACATCAGCCAGGAAGTTAAAGCTTGGTCGCAAATGGGTCATCCAAATGGTCAAGGACCCAAAGCATACTTCCAAAGTTGTCGCAAAATGGCTTAAGGACAACAAAGTCAAGGTATTGGAGCGTCCATCACAAAGTCCTGACCTCAATCCAATTGAAAATTTGTGGGCAGAACTGAAAAAGCGTGTGCGAGCAAGGAGGCCTACAAACCTGACTCAGTTACACCAGATCTGTCAGGAGGAATGGGCCAAAATTCCAGCAACTTATTGTGAGAAGCTTGTGGAAGGCTACTCGAAATGTTTGACCCTTGTTTAAACTTCTGACCCACCGGGAATATGATGAGAAATAAAAGCTGAAATATCTCTACAATTATTATGACATTTCACATTCTTAAAATAAAGTTGTGATCCTAACTGACCTAAGACAGGGAATGTTTACTAGGATTAAATGTCAGGAATTGTGAAAGAAACTCAGTATTAGGCAGAGTTGTCACAAATCGTATACTAATAAAGCTACAACACAGAGTTTCTTGTTTCCACTCATAGTTTGGCTCTGTGCTAAAGATTGGGAAACCTGTCAGTTAGTACTTTGTAACTCCTCCTCGGGCAACTATAACAACTTGCAAACGCTCCGTGTAGCCAACTAAGAGTCTTTCAATTATTGCTTTTGGAATTTTTCCCCGTTCTTCCTGGCAGAACACCTCTAGCTCAGAAATATTCTTCAGCCTCCTTACATGTTTGAGATCTCTCAATAATATTCAAGTCTGGGGACTGTGGTAACCATTCCAAAACCTTCATCCATTTTTCCTGGAGGTACTTCATGGTTGATTTCGAGGTATGCGTTGGATCATTGTCTTGCTGGAATACCCAACCTCTCTTCAACTTCAATGTCTGGACTGACCTTCGAACATCAGCCTGTAGAATTTCTTGATATTTGGTGGAATCCATTCTTCCTTCCACCCGCACAATATTTCCTGCACTCCCCGCTGCCACAACCCCAAAGCATAATGGATCCACCTCCATGCTGTCAGGATGTTGTCTTTACTGTCTGTTGCTCTCTCTCTCTGTCTCTCTTCTGTCTGTAGGGTCAATGAACTACAATTCCATACAGTCCACAGGAGGCTCCTCCTCCACGTTGCAAGTGACGTAGGATGTTGTCCCAGTTGTGATTTCCACACTAACATGATACTTTGTGGCGGAGTTGTTATTTGTTGTTGTTGTTATTGAGTTATTTGCAATCCGATGGAGAAAACGATTCAAAGGACTAAACTCAAGTAAGGCTGTAACACAGGGCATAGCATATCAGTTAGCAACCGCAACATGTTTGTGACTGGATGTATTAACTGCTATTTAATGTCTGTTAAAAGTTTTGTTATCATTTTCTTTTGGATGGCTCTAAGCTATCAACCGCACTGCATTAGTATTAATACATCAGACACAGAAAATATCTTGCATGTGAACCCCTTTGCGCAGATGGAAAATTTGGTCAATTCTCACCTATTTAGGGGGTGCTCTGTTTAAGGCTTTATAACTCCAGGTGTGAGCATCACATAAGCTTGGTAAATGGCTTAAATGAAACAAGACATGTGTAGCATTTACAATGCTAACTTAGATTTTACATTTTTCATAATTTAAGTCAAAATAAAGTGCCACAAATGCAAAGAAACTTTGTTTTTCTTTAGTTTGCAACAAAATACTCAGCTACATACGCGACACAGATACATCTATACTTTCCCTGAATCATAAACTCCATGTCCACAAGTGTGCAAAATCTGAAGATGATATGCAGAACTACTAAAGATCTATGATTCAAAAAATAGGCAGTGTACCCTGTTGTCCATTAGTGTCTCCAAATCTATCCAAATGGCTAAATTGTACACTGCTCTAAATAAATAAAAAAAAGATATCTTTCAATACAAATCAACAGTTCTGTCTCATAAAACTCACTTTTGCAAGTAGGAATTACTATATTTTCATCAGTATTGGGGGGTAGATATCTATGGGCCCATAAAATGAATAAAATTTGTTTTGTCCATTATAAAGCATATACATTTGCCCCTTCTGATGGTTTAAGAGAAAAACATTGATATCACAGTGTTACATACACCTAAATATGTTGCCAAATCATTCACTCTTGTACCTCAATAAAACATCACTTTTACCTGTACTCTACAGTATGTATACTTTTGCCCCGGGATTGCATTTCTCTGTATTTTTTATTTACATTTTTTTTGTGTTCCCGTTCATAATGACTCCAAGGAAAATTTGACATTAATCTACCACATATCAGCACACAGTAAATTGGAATGAGCATTTTCCATGCCCTAAGTGACAGGTATATACGCCATAATCTATATTATGTATGATAACATGAAAATAAAATAGAATTCCACCATCTGCAAAATGCTGCCAAATGTTTAATCTTCAATGAAAATCGAAATGAACGGTTGGATTACAGTATCTGAAATGCACTTAAAATGCGAAAATAACAATAGGCCTATCAATCATATTGGACAAGATGGTGCTCAAGTGGAAAAACTAACGTACATATGTAGCCAGCGAGACCAACCGCATTTTAGAAGAAGTACTACTTACATATCGGGAAGGGAATACTCCAGTCCTGGAATGCGTTTTCTATAGAGCTTGCGTAATACTAGACCGTTAAAATGAAAACTGCCCTTACGCTGGGCTCTAATAAATTTTTCAAAGCACCCAATAAGACATTGCATATACCGTTGCTAAGGTTATACTGTACTCTATTGGATAAAAGAGCCGACAATTAAACCAAAATGAACTGTAATGAATGAGGCAGGCTATTATGGGGATATTACGAGTCGACGTTTCAGATAGTGTAATAGCGGTATAAAGTGTTATATGTAGTATATTTCGCAAACCGATTGTACCCGACAATAAATGACCACTGCATTTTGAAAGGAACATCTCTATGTGTAAAACCAATGGTAGGATTGTATATTTATTTAATATTTAGTAGCAGATATTCATAGTAGAATACGTGGTATAATAAGACAATAATTTCACGTTTATTTTGCATTTGAGTGAGCAGGGCTTTTCATGGCTTTTTTCGCATACGATCAGGCTATTGTTGGGTTTATCTTGTTGATATGACGGAATTCAAATTTTACATGCTGAATAAATATATTTATGAACTCACATATAGATGCTATTGCCCACTATGTCAAGCATGCGTAGGTATAGACTGGGTGGGGGATTGCTTGTTAAATGGACTTTCCACGGGAAAATAGTGACACTTAGAAACTCTGTGAGTTTCTGAGTTGTTACAAATCGTCTACCAATAAAGTTAAAATACAGAGTTTGTCATTTCCACTAATAGTTTGGCTGCAGGAGCAACAAATGTCTCAGTTGAGAAATCTTGTCACTAGGCATCTGCGTAAAGGGTTTCAACATTAACTGGTCATAACACTGCATGCTGATCACAACGCACACGCACAGATAACATTACGGTTATCCCTGATGCGTTTGGTACGGTTCATGCACCATTAACTAGCTCCAGCTAGGTTCAAATCTCCTTCCATGTTTGTTTCTTTGTTCTCTCTGAACATGTGTCTGAGGCAACCTCCCCCACGTATGCCCAACGCATGCGTGCACATATGCACATGCACACACACACACACACACACAGGTTGTTGTACATTATAGTAGTGAATCGTGCTTTGCTCTATTTGGTACTTTGTGCTCAATAAACTTTATTACATTTTCCAAGATTGTCTGTATTAATGTTGCTCTTGTGTTGAATTGAGTCAGCCACTGCTAATCGCAGGAATTCCGCCAAATGCCTTCACCTTTTAGCTGAATCATTTATATTAATTTGGTATCAACTGAGTACATAATATTGTGATTTGATTATATGATAATTATTAATGTGTAATTTTATTGATAATTAATTTAATTATTCATTGAAGTTGCCCATTTTTAGTTAGCATATTCTCTTTTTAGAATGGTATATAAAATCTTATGAGACTGATTTATTATACTAAAACTATGCCACCATATAAGGATGGTATAGGCGTGTCCCCTACATAACAATGCTACCCGTGTGAGGACTCTGATGATTCAGACATCATTTTACTAATCATCTTACTCACTGCCACCAGATTTGCACGTATTCCCTACATGTCTCTGTCTCTGATTGTAATCGAAACCGAAAAGTACATCGGGTGTATGCATAGTAAGTAAGCAAGTGAGCAAGGGAAAAAACACTGAATGTTTATTTATACAACTTTTGAATAATATATTATTTTTCCTATATCGGAACATGATTTTTTTGCAAGTAGAACTGGTACCAAAAGTTTTAGTGATATGCATTTTATTGTCTGTGACTGTGGCAAGGTGAAGGTTGTAAACAATGGTTTGGGCTACTAGCATCCTGCTGCTTAATTGCCCTGCAGTGCAACTGAGAGGGTATTGTTTTTGCAAGCGGTGACACTTTTTTAATAATCCTGTGTCAGGGGGGTTTCTTAAAGTTTTCATTTATTATTTCAGAGAAATATGAATTCTATAATTTGGATGTCAAAGACTCGGCATCACAGTGGTGGAGAATGCAGGTAGAGCACCCCCTAATGGACAGGCAGATTTGTTTTCATTTCTGACCATTTATTTTTTTATTTTATTAAATTTTTAAAAATATCTATTTTTGAGAGACAGGCGAAGGAAGGCATCATAAAAAGCCAAAGGCATGGCGAGCCAGCAGTCCTCCCAGCCAGGCCTATATCGAGCCCTTCACTTTGGCAGATGTGGAGGCCTGCCCCCTGGACGGCCTGGCGGATCTCTTAAGTTGTGTGGCAGAGGCCTACCCCGGCTCTGGTTGAGTGGTATGCAGAGGACCTGGGTCCCTGCCTGAGGCACGTGTGGTATGCCGATGACAACACCAATGAGGAAGAGGTCTGGCCAGAGCTGCAGTGCAAGTGGGGCGGGGACCTTCACCACCCTGGTGACTGTGGCCCACCAGAGGACCATCCCAGCCCCAGCCGGGACCTGGATGAGTGCTCTGGCTTGGGACCCGAGGGTTACGGTGATGACGGGTCTGATGAGGAAGAGGCCTGGGATGAGCTGGATGGGTCCTTCATCACTGAGGGGACGGTGCTCTGCCAGAGGGTCCACCATTCTGTCCAGAGGTCCAGTCGGAGGCTGCTGCCCCGCCGCCCTACCCCGAGGCGGTGCCAGAGGTCACAGCCCCGCTGCCTTGTCCCGAGGTAGCGGCAGAGGCTGGAGCCCCTCCGCCCTGTCCCGAGGAGGTGCCAGAGGCTGGAGCCCCTCCGCCCTGTCCCGAGGAGGTGCCAGAGGCTGGAGCCCCTCCGCCCTGTCCCGAGGAAGTGCCAGAGGCTGGAGCCCTGCCGCCCTGTTTCGAGGGTTCCTTGACATGGCCCACCCTCAATGCCGCCTGCTGCAGCGGGTCGTCCAGAGGCCGCAGCTCTGGCGCCCTGTCCAGGGGAGCTGGCGCTCTGCCGCCTTGCCGTAGGGGCCTGCCAGAGGCAGCAGCCACCGCCCTGTCCTGAGGTGCCCCCAGAGGCTGCAGCCCCACGGGCCCCCAGAGGCCGCAGCCCCGCCGCCCTATACCAAGGGGCCCCCAGAGCCCGCAGCCTTACCCCGAGGCACCCCCAGAGCACGCAGCCCTGCCACCCTATTCCGAGGTGCTCCCAGAGGCCGCAGCCCCGCCACCCTGTCCTGAGGTCCCCTCGATGTGGCCCGCCACAGCAGCGAACCCTTATTTTGTAATTTGCAATGTTTAAGCTAGTAGGCTTGCTGGCAAATCAATCGTTTGTTTACCCAACAGTCACATCAAACCACTAAGTACTTGTGACAGTGTGATAGCTACAGGAAAATAATAAATAAATAGTTTGATGATTGATGCTCATAAGGGCTAGAAACTATAATATTATAACTTATGTAAAAGTTCTATGCATTGGTGAACCTGCCATATGCCCTTTAAACTGACAACAAAACAGCAACAATCAAATAGACCATCTTTACAAAAAGCAGAATACTTGGATGTAAATTATCATCTGTTGCAAACATGTACAAAACTAATTAAAGGTTGCCAGCTTATGTGAAATGCAGATGGGAGACTGGTGATTGAGAGTTCATATTCAAGGAAAACATAAAAGGATGTCAAGGCTATGTAACAATTTTTGCACACATGACAACAGAAGGAGACAGCATAATTGGAATTTAAAATCACTTGTTATGTTCCTAGATTATCATCACGCGCTTAAAAAAAAAATATATACCGTCATACCTCAACTTTCACCCATAGATATATAGGCCAACGTCTTAACGAAGATAATCACAGAATGGTTACAAAAAGAACTAGTACAGTACTCTTGAAACTGACATTAAATATTACCATGCACACAAAAAAAAAAAGGTACAGAAAGATTTTTTTCAACTATTTTGCAAAACATTTGTGCCACCTATTCCTGTGGTGAGCTATTGAACTTTCAAATTACTTCTTGATTCTTATGGACATTAATATCATAATCTTAGATATTTCACCACATTGTTGTAGTACTGACCTATTTGAAATGTTCATGACTTGTGAATTCAAAAGACAGATTTGAATTAACAAGTCATTCTGTTATGAATAAGTACAGAATGACCATGTCAGTCATGTATTTTCAGAATGTGTCACAGTTTGCATAGGCTATATTATAGCTTTTAAAATAAAGATAATTTAAAAAATGTAATCAAGTCTTCCTCAATAAAATAAATAAAACGTAATTTCACTATATCCATACATCCAAACCATATTGTCAGCGCTACATATGATATGTACTGCATACAACAACATGTGTCATAATACACTTTATTACAACGTTACAACGTTAACCTCTCAACATTTTCTCCTCTGTGATTAAACACCACTTCTAGTAAATCAGTGACTAGAATGATTATTATATGCAAACTGAACATGTACAGCGAGACTGAATGTGACAGCATGACAGCTCATTTAAACAAATGATCAATGAGCCCATCCCCTTCACGGCCCAACCCCTCAGCACATATTAGGGTTAGACAAATTGAAGACACATGTCCCCAGACATGACAAGAATATTGAAAAATCCTTCCAGTAATAAGTCAACGGTTTAGATTGTGAGTAGGACAGTAGTTTTAGTTGACTGAAGCATTAAAAAACAAGGAATGGTCATTGACCTATCCATACGGTAGGAAATACTGTGCAAACACTACATCCAAGCACTGTACATAAGTTGATGTCAGAATATAGTTTAGTTCAACCCACCACATGTAATAACTTCAAAACCATGCAGCCTATTTACTTTCCCCTGTGAACAGTGTGGAGCATGAACATGAAGCACAAAATACCAACACCAACAATACATGCAAAATCATCAAAGGTAGGTCAACCAAAAATTGAAAATAGATTAAATTATTCTTTAAACGAATATTTTGCACCCAATATTCCACAGTCGTCGACTGTTAATTTGTTTGATTGAGCCAAACAAAAGCACAATGTCATTCAATCAGAACGACCAACCAATGTTCAAATTCGCTTCAAGCCACGCATGTAAATAATGTCAATTATAGTAGCAAGTAGGAGGGTAATGATGACCCGAAATGGTAACACGTCCAGTGGACTTTAAATTGCCCTCACTGTGATGTGCAGTGCAGGCAACTGAATAAGCAAGGTTTGTTTCTGACATGACAACATGAAGAGAAACTGAAACATTATCGCCGTGACATCACTCTTCCAACATAAGAGTTGAAGTCCGCAGCACTAGTCATAAATCCGTCTACAACGCAACAGTGTTTGGTAGCACGTTGACTTGACAACGTAAAGTCATCTTGAAGTGCAATCCGACAAAATGACGAGTGCTATATCTACCGCACAATCGCGAAATACTGTCGATATGATGAATCAACTTTTAACCAGAAAATTGTTGTTCAACTCGTCTAATGGAGTCAACTCCATTAAAGCGTAAAGGCAACATCGAAATAAATGTGCTCACCTACACTGCAGTCCATAGCCTATGTCACGAAGCCCCACAAATATTTGCGAGAAATAAATATCTACTGGCATTTTCAACGTTCAGATCATCTCCCTGTCTGTAGCTATTTTGCGTGTAGTGCCCGTTTAATCCATCTGTCATCTTTGCACTTTATCACGACTTTGAAGACTGAGGAGGGAGTGAAGAGTTTTCTGATGCTGCCGCTAATTGTAGTATCTCACCAGGCCTGTTTAGAATGAATTTAATTCAAAGTCGTTCGAGATAGAAAAAAAACTCGCGAAAAGCTTCATCTTCATATCGCTCGAAGGACTGATTGCTTTCGCATGTTCGCTAAAGGGTTTAGGACATTGTTTTTTCTCGTGCACAGGGAGCTCCACTTACTTCCTAATTCCATTATTTGTACATTTTAAAGACAAATATCCATTGACAGGGTATTACAGTAGCCTACCTCGTAAAGGTCTCCCGAAGCCATGCTGGGTTGCGGAACTTGGACTGTGCAATGTGCTTGGCAGCCTTGCTAGCTTTTTTAGCTCTCTCGGTGTATCGGAGAAAACCCCCAATAGACGGGTATTAGCGAACTGCCTTGTTATTCTGAGCCAGCCGCAGTAGCAGATCATCAGACAGCGTCAATCGAGCCCGGCTACGATAGATTGCTTTTCACTTAACACAAACAAGTAGATAGATTGGGGCGGTGACGTAGCCTACATTGGCATAGTATGACATTTCTTTCTGAAATTGGTCAACCCAATCATCTGTGCAATCAACACGGTTTATGAGACTTCCTTGGAAAAATACACTTCTACGCTTAGGTGGTGGTGGTGGGAGGAATTTACAGACTTCCAAGACTTATGGCCACTGGCTTGTTTGCATTTTATATAGCTAGCTAGCTATGTTTGAGAAGATAAGGGTAATTTAAAGTATTCAATGGTTGATTAAATAAAAGCTGTTATGAATATGGGTTTTGTTCATGTAAAAAACAACTTAAATAGAATTTTGTAACCAAATTCACACTTTGGTAATTAACATAGCCCTACCATTAATTCCATGTGAATGTAAACTAATTAGGCATTAAAATTATGTGCTACTATTTTGAATAGCCTAGTATTTAAGAACACGCTGGATTGAAATAGTTTATATCAGGATATTATGAATGAATGAACGAATGAATGAATGAATGAATGAATGAAATATATTTATTTTGGTATATTTACAATAGACAAAACACAATAACAAGTTATTTATTTTTTTTAAATGCTATGATATATACCAAAAGGGTGTAGGCTGAAGCTAAAGCTTATTTACACCTACCCCTCTTACCTCATGAAAACATAAAATTCACAGAAAACATGTTCATGGCAAGAAACAAACACTTATGAATTGTTAATGTTATCATTTGTTATTACTTGACAAGACATTAGCATACTTACATTATTTTTCAATGGTGTATTGTATGATTAGATTTTTCTTATAAATAGTTTTGAACCTGATCAGTGTGCTGCAGGTTCTAAAATATTCAGTACATTTATTCCACAGGGTCACCCCTCTTACTGACAGACAATGATTTTTAACATTTGTTCGTATCTTTGGTTTTTCAAATATATATGTTCCTCTCAAATTATATTGACTGTCCCTCATTTTAAACAACCCCTGGATACTTAATGGTAATTGTCCATTTTTCGCTTTATACATGGTTTGCATTGTAATGTAGTCTACTAAATCAATAAATTTAAGTATGTTTAGCTGAGTAAATAACGGATTGGTAGGCTCACTATAGGGTTTTTTACTTACAATTCGTATGACTTTCTTTTGTAATAAAAAAATAGAGTTCGTATTTGTTTTATAAGTGTTTCCCCATACCTCTACACAGTAAGTCATGTATGGGACTATGAGTGAATGGTATAGTGTGTTCAGTGATTTCTGACATAAGAACTCTTGAGCTTTATACAATATTGCAATGGATTTAGACATTTTGGCTTTAACATGGTTTATGTGTGATTTCCAGCTTAGTTTATTATCAATTTTTACTCCTAGAAATTTTGTTTCTAGCACTGTATCAATTTCAACTTCATTTATTCTAATATTTCTATGAAAATGTGATGCCCGATTTCCAAATATTATGCATTTCGTTTTGCCAAGGTGAAGAGATAATTTATTAACATCAAACCATGTTTTTATTTTCTGCAGTCCTTTCTCCACTGTATCCAGAAGTTGTTTCAAATGATCCCCACTACAAAAAATGGTTGTATCATCAGCAAAAAGTATGCACTTCAGTGACTTTAACACCAAACATATGTCATTTATATACAAAATGAACAGCAGTGGTCCAAGTACCGAACCCTGTGGCTTAATCTACGAACCTACAAAATAAGGTAAATGCAAATGCGGAAATGAGCAGAATTAGAGTTAATTTACTCATTCATGTTTCATTGAACACATAGCCTACATTGCATTAAACAAATATCCAAAAATGACTATCTCGCATAGCCTAATCAGTATTAATGCTTTGAAGGTACTTTGTTTCTTGGCCAAATTTGAAATGCAAAGATTTCATTAAAGTTAAACAGTTACTACATTTGGTTTTACACATGGCAATCATCAGGTTTATTATACAATTTAAAAAAATGTATTATATTTCTGTTGCAATATCCTGAATGGTTATGAATGGTCATGAGAAATATGTTATTAATGAATAGAAATTCTAAGGAAATTACTGTACTATGAGGTTTCAGGAGTGTCACAATAAAGGATTTGCTTTTGGTTAGACAGCAATTTACCTTTGTTGAACAATTCACAAATGGTATGTACTGCCTGTATTATACAGACTGGAAACTGTCATTATCAATGCACACAAAGCCATAACAGATTTACTCCCCCTTATTATACTGTAAGGATAATTTATACCTTGGTTAGTTTACACTTTTAAGTAAGGAAACATGCTGTTCGCACACCGTTTTAAAAGAAGAACAAAGTCAAAATTGTAGCAGCAATTGGAGCAGCTTTTAGCAGAAATTTATTTGCAGAATCACATGGGAAAGTGAACAAAGTGCTCAGTGCATATTCAAAAAATCAGCAAAGATTTCAGCGTATATAGTGCCCACCAGAATTATTGGCAACCACAAAAAGTCCAAGATTAAATTCAGTTTATTGTTTATCAAATGTCTTCTAAGCACAGAAAAAAAAAAATTATATAGTTTTATTGTTATTCCACTGATCAGAGGAAAACAAATTTTTAATTCAAAATTTTTTTTTATTTTAAAGAAGATACGTCACAATTATTGGCATCCCTGTATTTAGTACTTTGTGCACCCTCCCTTCAAGATAACAGCACTGAGTCTTCTCCTGTAATGTTTGATGAGGGTGGAGAACATACAGTTGAAGTCAAAAGTTTACACCTTAGCCAAATCCATTTAAACTCAGTTTTTCACAATTCCTGACATTTAATCCTAGTAAACATTCCCTGTTTTAGGTCAGTTCGGATCACGACTTTATTTTAAGAATGTGAAATGTCAGAATA
Source organism: Synaphobranchus kaupii (assembly GCA_029718625.1). Taxonomy (NCBI): domain Eukaryota; kingdom Metazoa; phylum Chordata; class Actinopteri; order Anguilliformes; family Synaphobranchidae; genus Synaphobranchus; species Synaphobranchus kaupii. Next base: position 30,336,380 of record CM056391.1, on the reverse strand, counting down.
ATAGTAGAGAGAATGATTTATTTCAGCTTTTATTTCTTTCATCACATTCCCAGTGGGTCAGAAGTTTACATACACTCTGTTAGTATTTGGTAGCATTGCCTTTAAATTGTTTAACTTGGGTAAAATGTTTCGGGTAGCCTTCCACAAGCTTCTCACAATAAGTTGCTGGAATTTTGGCCCATTCCTCCTGACAGAACTGGTGTAACTGAGTCAGGTTTGTAGGCCTCCTTGCTCGCACACGCTTTTTCAGTTCTGCCCACAAATGTTCGATTGGATTGAGGTCAGGACTTTGTGATGGCCACTCCAATACCTTGACATTGTTATCTTTAAGCCATTTTGCGACAACTTTGGAAGTATGCTTTGGGTGATTGTCCATTTGGAAGAGCCATTTGCAACCAAGCTTTAACTTCCTGGCTGATGTCTTGAGATGTTGCTTCAATATATCCATATATTTTCCTTCCTCATGATGCCATCTATTTTATGAAGTGCACCAGTCCTCCTGCAGCAAAGCACCCCCACAACATGATGCTGTCACCCCCGTGCTTCACGGTTGGGATGGTGTTCTTCGGCTTGCAAGCCTCACCCCTTTTCCTCCAAACATAACAATGGTCATTATGGCCAAACAGTTCAATTTTTGTTTCATCAGACCAGAGGACATTTCTTCAAAAAGTAAGATCTTTGTCCCCATGTGCAGTTGTAAACTGTAATCTGGCTTTTTTATGGCAGTTTTGAAGTAGTGGCTTCTTCCTTGCTGAGCAGCCTTTCAGGTTATGTCGATATAGGACTCGTTTTACTGTGGATATAGATACTTTTGTACCTGTTCCCTCCAGCATCTTCACAAGGTCCTTTGCTGTTGTTCTGGGATTGATTTGCACTTTTCGTACCAAAGCACGTTCGTCTCTAGGAGATGCATCTCCTTCCTGAGCGGTATGATGGCTGCGTGGTCCCATGGTGTTTATACTTGCGTACTATTGTTTGTACAGACGAACGTGGTATCTTCAGGCATTTGGAAATTGCTCCCAAGGATAAACCAGATTTGTGGAGGTCCACAATTTTCCTTCTGAGGTCTTGGCTGATTTCTTTTGATTTTTGCATGATGTCAAGCAAAGAGGCACTGAGTTTGAAGGTAGGCCTTAAAATACATCCACAGGTACACCACCAATTGACTCAAATAATGTCAATTAGCCTATCAGAAGTTTCTAAAACCATGACATAATTTTCTGGAATTTTTCAAGCTGTTTAAAGGCACAGTCAACGTAGTGTATGTAAACTTCTGACCCACTGGAATTGTGGTATAGTGAATTAATAGTGAAATAATCTGTCTGTAAACAATTGTTGAAAAAATTACTTGTGTCATGCACAAAGTAGATTTCCTAACTGATTTGCCAACACTATAGTTTGCTAACATGAAATATGTGGATTGGTTAAAATTAGTTTTTGTGTGGGTGAGGTGAGTCGGGTTCGGAGGACCAAACGTGGCGGTAGGAGTCAGAAAGTTCCCATGAGTGGGAACCACAAGAAAGCAGCAAACTCCGTAAATAAGGAAGGGAAGAAAGGCAAAAATAAACAGGCTCCCACTCTCCACAGGAGAATAGAATAAGAGAGAGGCTGAAAAAAGGAGAAATGAAAGCGACCTGCAGGAAATCGGGTGAATAACTCGTAGACACAAGAGAATATAGGAAGATACGCCTAAGCTTCTCAACTACAGAGAGGGGACTAGGAAAGGCGATCAGAAACAAATAAAGAATGAAAAAAGAGTTTGCCCCCAACTCAATATTAGAGTGGAAGCTTTAAACAAAACAAAAACAAGAAAGGGAAAAAACCTCTCGCTTCCAATAAAGAAAGCAGGCGGAGAGAGGTGGACAGGAAACGGCAAAGACAAACACTGTCTCGGCAGAACAGGGCAAGGAAAACCCGAGCGAGGGACAGAAAGTGTCTCCTTAGGTGCCTAGTCCTGTACCTTACTGGCTCTGAATCGCAAATGAATACAATACAGAAGCGCCGGAAGCAGGAAATGCGGAGCTTATGTAGTGGATAGGTAACTCAGCACAAGTGAGACGGCTAAGTACCCGGGAGAGCGAAAAACCGAAACGGAGCGCTGCTCCGGCAACTCACGCCCGCAAAGGGAGAAGAACTGGCAAAATCTCATGACAGGACCCCCCTTCTAAGGGACGACCCCAGACGGGGCAAGGGCACTCACTAACACAGGCTTTAGCCGGGAGACATGGAAGGTGGGATGGATACGCATAGAGCGTGGCAGCAGAAGACGAATGGTGACTGGGTTGATTTTACGGGTTATCTTAAAAGGCCCCACAAATTGCGGCGTGAGTTTACGGGATGCCACCCACAGCGGCAGGTCCCGCATGGACAACCACACTCACTGGCCAACTCGGTAAGAGGGAGCAGGGCGACGGCATTATTACATTATTATTATTACATTATAGGCATTTAGCAGACGCTCTTATCCAGAGCGACTTACACAACTTCTTATTACATTTATCCATTCATACAGCTGGATATATACTGAAGCAATTCAGGTTAAGTACCTTGCTCAAGGGTACAACGGCAGTGTCCTACCTGGGAATCGAACCTGCTACCTTTCAGTTACAAGTCCAGTTCCTTAACCATTATACTACACTGCCGCCCGCCTGTCGGCAGCAGCCTTCTGTTTGGCCGAGGCGCGCAGGAGCGAAGCGGCCTCACGCCTCCAGACCGCTCGACACCTCTGCACGAAAGAGCCCTCAGATGGTACCTCCACATCTCTTTCTAGCTCAGGGAATAAAGGGGGCTGATACCCCAGCTGAGCCTCAAAAGCAGAGAGACCCGTGGAGGCGTTGCGCAAGGTGTTATGGGCGTAATCCGCCCAGGCGAGATGATGGCTCCAAGATGTGGTTTTGGAGGCGGCCAGGCACCGGAAGGTGCTCTCCAAGGTCTGATTTGTGTGCTCCGTCTGTCCGTTAGTCTCTGGGTGGAACCCGGAAGACAGGCTGACGGACACCCCTAATAGGGCACAAAACGAGCGCCAGAACTTACTGGCGAATTGCGGGCCACGGTCGGACACAACGTCCAGGGGGAGGCCGTGTAACCGAGGCAGAGAAATGCTCCATTGCCCCATAGGCGCCTCGGTTACACCATTAGCTGGGCTGTCTCAGGTGCTGATGGCAATTTAGGGAGAGCAATGAAGTGAGCCGCCTTGGAGAACCTGTTGACCACAACCAGGATAACCGTATTGCCCTGGGACGGAGGCAAGCCGGTGACAAAGTTAAGGGTGAAATGGCTCCAAGGACGGCTGGGAATGGGCAGAGGGTACAACAGACTCCATGGCGGAAGTCATGACCCGTTGCTGACCGGGCACACAGCAACAAATTCCTGAACATCGCTCTCCATTTTGGGCCACCAAAAGCGCTGAGACAAAAATTCCCTAGTGTGGTGAACACCAGGATGAGCAGCCAGCTGGGAAGAGTGGCCCCACTGGAGAACCCGGGACCTGATCCGGGAAGGAACAAAAAGGCAGTGAGATGGACCCCCACCAGGACCAGGGTCCTCCCATATTACTGGAGCCACGATTTGCATGGCGGGCACGATGGGCTGAGGAAGCGAGTCACTATCAGCGTAATCGTGAATGCGCGAGAGTGCATCAGGCTTAATATTTTTCGACCCGGGTTAGCTCCTTCCAACCAGTGGCGCCACTCCTCCAATGCCAGCTTAACTGCCAACAGCTCCCGGTTCCCTACGTCATAATTTCTCTCGGCAGGTGTCAAAGCACGAGAGAAATATGCGCAAGGTTGCAGTTTGCGCTCAAGCAGCGAATGTTGGGACAGAATGGCCCGTACTCCGTGCTCTGAAGCATCCACCTCTACTACAAAGGGGAGGGAGGGATTGGGAGTTATCAGGATCAGTTCGGAGCTAAATCTCCTTTTAAGCTCCCCAAAAGCCGCCTCGGCCCTAGCGGTCCATTGAAAATGCGAAGAGGAAGTGCTTTTTTTTGTAAGGGCTGTAACGGGGGCAGCTACCATGCTGAAATTGTGAATAAAACGTCGGCATAAATTTGCGAAGCCTAAAAGGTGTTGGACCTGTTTTACAAATAGCGGAGTGGGCCAGTTCTTAATGGTGGAGACCTTTTCAGGGTCCATCTGAATCCTACCATCCTCCACAATAAACCCCAGGAAGGAGACATATTTTTTGTGGAAAGAGCATTTCTCTGCCTTAAAGAATAACCTCGCTTTGAGGAGGGCTTCAAGGACCTGCCGAACATGCCCGATGTGAGAAGCGAGGTCTGAGGAGAAAATTAAAATGTCATCAAGATAGACGAACACAAAGCGCTCTAAAAACTCCCTCAGGACGACGTTCACTACAGCCTGAAAAACAGCTAGTGAGGCCGAACGGTATCACGAGATACTCGTAGTGTCCGCTGTGGGTGTTAAAAGCCGTCTTCCACTCATCACCCTTGCGCATACGAACAAGATTGTATGTGTTGCGCAGGTCCAGCTTAGTGAAAACCGACGCCCCCTGCAGGCGCTCGAATGCGGAGTTCATGAGCGGAAAAGGGTATCTGTTTTTAATAGTTATCTCATTAAGGCCCCGGCAGTCAATGCAAGGTCTTAGCCCCCCATCCTTCTTCTTGATGAAGAAAAACCCCGCCCATGCCGGAGAGGTGGAGGGTCTAATAAACCCACTAGCTAACGACTCTTCAATATATTCCCTCATGGCAGCGCTCTCAGGAGGAGTTCCCCCTAGGGGGAACCGTGCCCGGGTAGAGCTCAATAGCGCAGTCGTAGGGCCTATGGGGATGCAAGGTTGTGGCGCGTTGTAAAGGGTGGGTACATTGGCGGGCAGCTGAAATTCGAGGGACCCCGCTACTTAGGTGCTCTCCTGGTCAGGAGAAGATTCAAGAGATGAATCCTACCTGATCTCAGAGTCATAGGGGTCCTCGTCCCAAAACGGATCCCCGTCTGCCAATGAATCCCAAGCTAGGCTCTCCCCTCCCATCACAGGGGGTGAGTCGGAGTTCTCCTGGTCAGGGAGCGACTCCGCCTCCTCTAGGTCACTATCAGAGCTAGTCGAGCTACCCGAGGCGAGAATGAGTAGTGGAAGAACGACAGTGGGGTCGGCACCGGGGACCCCATTGGAGAATAACAGGGCTGTCCCCTCCCCAATTAATATGGGGGCTGTGCCGCACAAGCTAAGAATGCCTGAGGACAAGCGCCTAGGCCAGCGAATTCACTAAAAAAAATGTATGTTCTCCCAGTGTCCCTGGTGGGAGGTACACATATGCAGGGGGCCTGTGATCTCCCTAATGGTGCCGGAACCCAGCGGGCGAAGGGCGGTAACCAAACGGGACTGAGTGGAAAGAGTGGACAGGGATTTTTGACTGTCTGGCCCACTTGGCATCAATAAAACACTTCACTGCCCCGGAGTCGATAAAAGAGTCGATATCAGTCGAACGCTTACCCCAGAGCAGTTGGACTGATAGTAAAGTACGAAGAAGTGTGTTATTATATCTCGCTAGAAGCCCCGAATCTCCTAGCGAGACCCCTTGTTCTCTCTGCAGTTTGGGACACTGGCCCTTTAAATGGCCTTTCCTCCTGCAGTAGTGACACCAGCCCTCCCGAGGTTTAACAACGGCGGTGTCGCGCATGGAAAACCCACCCACCTGCATAGGCTCCCCTAAGTAGGAAAATGGGTGGGCGGGTGTGCGAACAGGGGGCGCTACTGGAGGTGGAAAATCACGGACTGGACGGTCCCTCCGTCCACCGGTCTGCTTCTCTCGCTCCCTGATGCGGTTGTCCACACGGATAGCCGTGGTAAGCAGAGCACCGAACGTGACCGGTGGCTCGAGCACTGCCAGGGATCAGAAAGGGCATTAAAAAACAACCCACCGTTTCCCTGGCTAGTGCTCAGAAAGTAATGGAAAACCCGGCCTCCGTATCGGTACCCTGACGGAGACGGGTCAGGTTCATGCAGGCCTCCTGACCGGAGACGTCATGGTCAAAAACCATCGCCATCTCCTCCATCAGAACCTCCGTGTCATGTATAACAGGGGTGTTAGTGCGAATAAGGGGTTCAGCCCAGGCGAGGGCAGTACCGGTGAGCAGTGGCAAAATAAATGCGACCCGGAACTCCTGGGTCTCAAAACGCGAAGGCTGAGCCTTAAAAAAAATCAACCACTTAGTCAAGAACCCTCTACACTTCCCAGGTTCCCCATCGTACCTGAGGGGAAGCTGGAGTTTGGGCTGCCTTATGGCAGGCGGAAGAGGTAAGGGGGACCAGTGCTTGTGCTACTGGGTGTTGGGCGGCTGCGGAGGAAAATACGCGGAGACTCTCCGCTAAATCGCGGAGACAGTCTCCCTGATGGCGCAGTTGCTCATTGAGCTGACCCTGCTGCACATACATAGCTTGTTGCCTGGCCTGTAGGGCAACAATGCCCTCCTCATGTGAGGCCCAGGCAGAGCTCTGCGCGGCCAGCACCTGCTGAGCTCCATGCGGTACCGCTGGTCCTTCCATATGGCTTCTGTATTCTGTGAGGGTGAGGTGAGTCGGGTTCGGAGGACCAAACGCAGCGGTAGGAGTCAGAAAGTTCCCATGAGTGGGAACCACAAGAACGCAGCAAACTCCGTAGATAAGGAAGGGAAGAAAGGTGAAAATAAACAGGCTCCCACTCTCCACAGGAGAATAGAATAAAAGGAGAATTGAAAGCGACCCGCAGGAAATCGGGCGAATAACTCGTAGACACAAGAGAATATAGGAAGATACGCCTAAGCCTCTCAACTACAGAGAGGGGACTAGGAAAGGTGATCAGAAACAAAGAAAGAATGAAAGAAGGGTTCGCCCCCAACTCAATATTAGAGTGGGAAACTAAAGGGAGGCGAACGAAAACAGAGAAGCTTTAAACGGCCCAGTATAAAGGGCGAGAAACAAAAACAAGAAAAGAAAAAAACCTCTCGCTTCCAATAAAGAAAGCAGGCGGAGAGAGGTGGACAGGAAACGGCAAAGACAAACACTGTCTCGGCAGAACAGGGAAAGGAAAACCCGAGCGAGGGACAGAAAGTGCAACAAAAGGACAGAATCCTAAAGAAGTTAATGCACGGAAGGTAAGCCTATTCCTGTACCTTACCAGCTCTAAATCACAAATTAATACAATACAGAAGTGCCGGAAGCGGTAAATGCGAAGCTTATGTAGCGGACAGGTAACTCAGCACAGGTGAGACGGCTGAGTACCCGGGAGAGCAAAAAGCCGGAACGGAGTAGAAAAGTTAGCCAGCAGCGCCCTCGCGCTGCTCCGGTGGCGAACGGCCGCAAAGGGAAAACTGCCAAAAACCCCAGACAGTTTTAGTGACTTCAACCTAACTGTGCGTAAACTTCCAACTTCAACTGTATAGCAAGGGATTTGAGACCATTCCTTATCTTGTTATTTGATGGAGTCTATGATGCCATGTATCCTATAAGGTTCACATAGCCTTTGGAGGAAAAACAGCTGCACAAAATCACAGATCCAACAACATACTTCACAGTGAGGATAATTCTCTTTTCCGCATAGCTATGCCTCTTATTTCACCAAACTCACCTTTGATATTTATTGCTATAAAGCTCAGTTTTAGTCTGACCATAACACACGGTTCCAATCTAAATTCTGGTAACATTTAGTAAACTCCAGGCGCTTACATTTGTGGTATTATGACAGCAGAGGCTTTCTTCCTTCTAAATAGCTTAGTGGCATAGGGGTGGTGTCTATTTGTACTTTTGGAGACTTGGCGTTACGTTCCTCAAACTGACTGGATCCAAAAGCGATACCCGGAGACAGACTCAACTTCTCTCACCTTCCCAACCCTCCCAGGCTAACTATCAGAAAAGCAAACAATAATCTAACTTGGTCTCACAACCAGAGGTGGGTAGAGTACCCAAAAAACTGTACTTGAGTAAAAGAATGATTACTTAATGGAAAATGTACTCACAAGTACAAGTAAAAGTGGTAGTGAGTACTAAAGTAGCTTGTAAAAAATTTCCTCAAGTACTAGTTACATTTCAAGTTACTTTTAAATCAACATTATCATTCAACCAGAATGGAATCAACCATTAAAAATGTTGTTTTAAATTTGAATTCCTGCCCAACTTAAAATAAATGACTGAAATTAGACAGAATTTTATTAACCCTTGTGTGGTGTTCATGTTTTCGTTACTCACCCAGTGTTCGCGGGTCTGGTGGACCCACAACATTATTGGGTTTTTAAAACAATAAAGCCATAACAATTTATGTAAAAATACTTCACATGTATTGACTTTATCTCAATTACAAGCAATATAGACAGCATATATGGGTTAATATTGACCATTTACCTCTGCTAGATCACATTTATCAATAAAAGTGCTATTCGTTTTTTGTGATAAAATGTGATTTTTGTAAAAAGAAATTATAATCAAGACATGGGAGGAATAAATCATGTTTATCTTGAACAAATATAAATTAAACAAGGGTTTCCTCACTATTGGTGTTTATTGCTTTGAACTGAACAAATTGGAATGACAAATTTTGAACACAAATTCATGCCGGTCTACACACCACATGAGGGTGAGCAGAGATTATTTTTGCCATACTGATCGATTCTTGTAAGGAGCCACACATGCAAAGCTATTTATTTGTTGTGTCCCCTCCCCCAATTTGCAGCTGGGGTAGAGTGCGAGAAAATATAGAATGTTTAGATCAGGGCTGCCCAACCCTGTTCCTGGAGATCTACCGTCCTGTAGGTTTTCACTCCAACCTTAACAAAGCACACCTCATTCAACAGCTAGAGATCTGATTGAGCTGCTAATTAGTAGAATCAGGTGTGCCAAATTAGGGCTGAAATTAAAACTTACAGGACAGTAGATCTCCTGGAACAGGGTTGGGCAGCTCTGGTTTAGATTGTTTTGAAATAACATTATGCAGGTTCCCGCAAGACATTGGCTGTGTCCGAATCAGAGCCCTATCTACTGCGCCCTGTCTCCTGTGAAGAGGGCACTGGCAGAAGTGTGCTGTTTAATGTGCACTGTTTAGCAGGATGCGAAAAATATCCGCTATACTATTTCCAAACCGTACTGTGGAAGTGTCATAAGCAGGTCATAAGACGTCCCACCAGTGTTGCCATGTCTGCGGTTTGACAGCTAAATTGGGATACTTTCAAAGTGCAGTCACGGGTAAAAATGAAAAGTCGCAAAGCAGGCACTTATTTTAAAAAGTAAAAACATGATGATTTCTATTTAAAATAAGTTGGTTTCGGTTAAAAATAGCCTATAAATTGGATAGTTCTAGGTCTTACAAGATCTGGCAACCCTGCGCCCCACTCTTGCGCTGCCATGTCACGTGTTGTTTTTGTTGTATGTTTCATACAACAGCTATTATGTTGTTTTACTTGTAAGGACCTAGATCAGAGGCCAGGGATCATCTCCCCCATTATCTTTCCATAACTGGCAACGCGAGATAACAAACTTCAAATAGTTCCAAAGAAGTCGGAGACAAATAGGACAGAGTAGACGCAAACAACAAAACTGAATAAAATTGAGGGAAAACATTGTTCTTTTAAACTATGTAACACTGGCATATTTTTTAAATGTAGCAGTAAGTATTCTTTTAGTATATAAGTAGTAAGTATTTTTTTAGATTACAAATATACTTGAGTAAAAGTAAAAGTACTGTCTTTAAAAAAAATACTCAGTTAAAACAACATCTTCAAAAATATACTCAAGTACAAGTAAAGGAGTAGGCTAATTGTAATGCGTTACTACCCACCTCTGCTCATAACCCATTAGTATCTATTCAACAAATTTCCAGCACCCTAAAATGTGTAATTATCCTACAAATGAGGGACTCCTCACATCAAGAGAATTGATGAGTTTCTTCAAATCAGTCTGAACCAGAACAAAAATCCATTTTCCTTTCACGGGTGAAACAATAAAGCTACCTTGCAAAACTAAAGAAAATGTACATTTATAAACATTTATAACTTGAAGGGTTTCTCCTCCTGACTTATTTTTCCAGAGTTCAATAGGAAAATTTGTCAGGAGAAACAACCCTTAAAGTGATCCATCCATATATTGCATATCTGGCAGCAGAGTGATGGTTTGAGGCTTGTTTGATACCTCAGACCCTTGATGACTTACAGCCATTTTACCAATCATGTATTCCATACTGTTCCAGCATAATTTACAGCTAAATCTAGTCCCACCCCCCAATTCCCATAGAGATCCATTCAAATGCAGAGACGTTATAGTATCACTTGTAAGAGTACCAGAAAATAAGATATCAAGAGTCTTTTGATGTTGTTGGGTCATGGCATGCAAAGGATATGCGACCAAATATTTAAAATCTAAAGGCACAGTCAACTTAGTGTATGTAAACTTCTGACCCACTGGAATTGTGATATAGTGAATTAAAAGTGACATAATCTGTCTGTAAACAAATTGTTGGAAAAATTGCACAAAGTAGATGTCCTAACTGACTTGCCAACACTATAGTTTGCTAACATGAAATCTGTGGAGTGGTTAAAAATTAGTTTTAATGACTTCAACCTAAGTTATGTAAACTTCCGACTTCAACTGTACATTATGAAAATAAACTAATCTAAGTCAGTATTGTAAATGGTACAACAGTTTGCTTCATTTAAGCCATTTTTTCAAATGATGCTTGCACCTGGAGTGATGAAGCCTTAAATACAACACCCCCTAAATAGGTGAGAATTGCAATATGCATATACAATAAGCATATTAAAACATATTTTTTGTTATTAATTATTCATACTCTGGCTCTTGTGTGATAGCAGCTCATGGAATTAGTTTTCCCCCAGTCTTGTAATCAACTTAAAAATTTACTTTTGGTTATCACCACACAGAACTATTGACACGGAAAGTGGTTACATTCTACAAATGAGGAGACTGGGGATTTTAGTGTGAGTGAGTCACTGTGCAGCTGACCACAAACTGGCTTCAACATGTAACTGCATGAACCATGCCAGTGATTATAAGGCTTGAGATTTTGTGCCTGACTACAGTCCTGTTTCATCCAGTTAGCATGCTATAACTAAAATATGCTTTCCCCTGTATCTAAGACAACAAAATCCCAAAAAGTATGTTAAAGTTAAAACACAGTCTCATTTTACATCACTAGTACTCTTTAAAAAAAAGAAGTGTAATATGATGTATTTTTAGATTGTTGAGGAAAACCCAGTGTGATAACATTAAAAAAACAAACGTCTCCAGTATGCAGGAAGAATCAGATTTGTAATTATCTGAATTAATCCAAATAATAATTTTTTTTAAAATTCTGCTTCCTTGTCCATCGGCTGCACTTTATAGCAGTTGTTGTTGACCTGTAGTAGCATATTTCCAACAACTTCTACAGTCTAAGCAGCAAAGAGTGGAAACTCCATTGCAAGGCCATTCAGCCAACGCTCGCCATTTTCCTACCACTAAAGGGTACCTAGTTCTCCCCTAGTACAAACTAGATAGTAGATAGTATCCAGCACCATATTCAACCCTGGTCTTGAAAACAGCTAGTGCTCACGTTGTTTAAATAGCAAGTGAACTGGTGCCCATAGCAAGTGAACTGGGCAGGTTGGTCTTAAGATGAGGTGTGGCCAGGATAAATTTTGGCATATTGCTATCTTGAGTCAGCAAAAAGTGTTTGCGGTAAAACCACAAACCTGGTCTTAAGTCATGTTGCAGTTGTTTCAATGTTATTTTAACAGCAAATATAAGTACGTCCACATAGGCGTGTGCACAAGGCGCATACACCCTCCTGTCTCTTACACACAGGGGCACGCACAAGCATGGATAAAAATATCAAGATTACATTGTGACATTATTATTGTGTAGGCCATATCAAAAAATGCATAATAATAAAAGGGTCCATCGGTCAAAGACCACATACCCGTCCCTCAGCGAAGGGGAATGCTGCCTTAAATTGCTTTCATCCCTCCAGATTGTAACAAACTTCTATCATCTCATGGCAGCTGAGCTGGAGATTAATTCCTGCAGTCCCTTTATGCATTCCCCATTACTATGAAATTAACAGCTGCCTAGTCCGACATGCCAGTGAATACATTCAAGTCCCCATCACACCTGTGAGCCAAGAACGGGTAAAACAGGAGTTCATGGTGAACTTTGGGTTTCCTGGGGTTCTGCCCCAGCAGAGAACGCTGTTATATATGTGAAATGTAAGGGAGCCCACTCTATCAGCATCCAGGCGATGTGCGATGCTATATGAAAGGTTACACGTGTATTCGCAATTATCCTGGATCAAGCTATGACTCTATATTGGCCAATAGTTCCTGCAATCTTCCGGGGGGACAATCTTCTGTTTGGGAACAATAGTTAAAGCTAGAGTATTCTGTTTTTCCCCACATTTGTGGTCACAACATCCTTGGCCCAGCCCACAGAGAAAGAGACACACCCCCACCCCACAAACCTCGTTGTGAACGTGAACATCTGCTAAATACAATTTCAGGATTACAGATTGGTATTTTACAGTAAAAATGTCATCTAAAATTCCAGGTAAAACAACTAAATCTTTTCTGTTGTTGCAAAGTTGTTGCATAACACTGAGTTTGTGTAGCGTTAGTCTGAACCAGGCATTATCTGGCTGCAGCTGGTAGCTACGCTTTGGTAACTTATAACCGCGTAGCCAGTTTGAGCTAACGCGATCTATACGTTAGCAAGCATGCCCTTCTTCCAAGAACTAGCCGCCGAATAAAGTAACGGTATCAATAATATCAATTGCCAACCTAGCTACTATTCATTATAGGTAATTACAGTTGTCTGGCAAGCAGAAAGTCCATTCATGTTGAAACTTTGGACCTACCTGTTCAGTCTGTCTTTAAACTAATTAGTTCTTGAAAATCTCACCACCTTCTGAAATTAGCACCTATGTTTACTCCAGTTTTCGAGCAAGCTTTATCAAATTGCCTTTTATTTTTCTTTACGTGAAATAGCAACGGTGTAACGGGTCGCTGTGAAATGTCTAGCTGGTGAACTTGCTAGTTACTGGCACAGTTGATTGGTCCATGATGTGGTCATGGTTAAGCCACTGTTTTGAAAAGAAAATTCGGAGCAAATTGCTGGTTTTAGAATGCAGAATTTAAGGGTATAAATATAGCTAGTCAGTGGGGCTGGATTTCTCTCAGAACAGTTCTTTCTATGATTGCTACCAACTAAGCATGACAATTCCCAACATTTTTCAAAATAAAAGTAAAAGATTACATGAAATAGGGATTCATATTTTTCCTAAAAATAAAACATTTTCTCTCCCGGAATAGATACACATTGTCCCTGGAATCAGGCTGATTTGGCTTTTTCTAAGGTGAGAAGAAAGTTCTAGTAGCTTATTCTCAGTGAACAAATATTAAAAATCTAAAGGCACAGTCAACTTAGTATATGTAAACTTCTGACCCACTGGAATTGTGATATAGTGAACTAAAAGAGAAATAATCTGTAAACAATTGTTGGAAAAATTACTTGTGTCAGGCACTAACTCAGTGTTGTGCATGAACGCGCAAAAAGAGCGCGTTCATTGAACGTACTCATGTTTTTTGGTGAACGGTGAACTGAACGTATCAGTTTGCAACTAATGAACGTGAACGTGAGCGTCGTTAACTCCCGCGAGAGTTAACGACGCTCACGCACACGCACTGTGTTTTACGGCACCCGAGTAGTGATGGGCAGTTTGGCAGTCGGCTCTTTCCGTACCGTTCGGTTTGAAGAGTGTGGCTGTGTCCGAATCAGAGCCCTATCTACTGCGCCCTGTCTCCTGCGAAGAGTGCACTGGCAGAAGTGTGCTGTTTAATGTGCACTGTTTAGCAGGATGCGAAAAAGTCGCAAAGCACGCACTTATTTTAAAAAGTAAAAACATGATGATTTCTATTTAAAATAAGTTGGTTTCGGTTAAAAATAGCCTACAAATGGGCTAGTTTTGAGTCTTACAAGATCTGGCAACCCTGCGCCCCACTCTTGCGCTGTCATGTCACGTGTTGTTTTTGTTGTATTTGAAGGATAACATCAGCGACGCCAGGCCTCATTTTTCAAAAACGAAACACACCATATTCATGTGACCAAAATGTTCGTGTACTTCTTGAAAAGTGTGCTCCAAAGTGTACTCAGCGAAACCCCGGAAGCAAGTGTGTCATCCGGGTGTTTGAAGTATACTGCAATTTGAAAAAGATTTGCGTACTCTACGACTTTCTCGCCCTATCTACTCACCAAGGCTACTCAACAGTGTGGAAGAGTGCTGATTCGGACACGGCCTAGGAGTCGCAAGTTTTTGGTTCTTCTGGTTAATACAGTCCCGTTTGTTTGTTTGATTCTTTCAAACTACCCGAGCTGCATCTCTTTCTCCCAGTGGCGCGAGCTGGAATTTTAAGCCGTTTCAGAAAGAGTCTAGCTGGTAGCAAATCAAGTTAGTAAACTTGTGACGTTCCGTTCCCATCCAGTCCGTTTTCCCGGTTTTGTCATGTCCCTCCGTGTCTTGTTGGATTCCCTTGTCCGTGTTTTCCCCTCTGCTTCAGGCTGGGCGTTTCCCCTCTGTTTGGCTCTCTTTGTTTCCCAGTTTGGTTTCCGCCTATCACCTTCCCCTCTCGTTTCTTGCATTCCTCACCTGTCTAATTAACAAGCACTCCCGGTTACTTTCCGCACCTGTGCCTTGTTGATTCCAATCTCACTCCCTTATTTAACCCACCTGCTGTCTCCCCTGCTTTGTCGGTTCATTACATGTGTAACCCTTCAGACCCTGTTTACTGTTCGCTAGCTAGCCTCTCTCGGTGTGAAAGCTATTCGCTTGGTTGTGGGATTTTATCCCCTTACAGTGTTTAGTTCTCGCGAACTACGGCTTGGTAGTTTACCTCCCCTGTCATTTCAGTGTTGCATGCGGCTAACCTGTCTTCCTTCTACCTCCAGTTTACCCGGCTTCCAGTCCTCCGTTGCAGTGTTCGTTTTCCCCGTGTTTGTTTGTGTGTGTTGCGGTACCTCCACCTCCAGCTCGTGTAGGCTCCGTGTTGGCGTTATACCTGGCTACCCTCCAGTTGTTCCTGTCCGGCCGAAGAAGCCACCAAGTTCTTCGGTTACGGTTCCGGGAGCTCTGGAGACCAGTCAGCTCCATCCGGACCTACCGCAGCTACGCCACACTACCCAGCCCTGCCGTGCTTCACCAGCCACCTACCTGTCAAACCCTGCACCTCTGTGAGAACCTCCCGGTCCTTCCCGTGCCTTCCCTTGCACTAATCCCCCTCTGTTTTGTTTTGATCTGTACCGGTGTAGTCATCCCGGTCCAGTTCCAGTCCTGCCGTAGTGAGTCGCTCCCCTGCTAGTTCCAGTCCAGTCCAGGTGTGAGTCGTGCACCTTCCTGTCCAGTCCAGTTCCGGTTTGGAACAATCCGTTCCTGACTCTGATTCCTGTGTGGACCTCCCGGTCCAGTTCCAGTCCAGTTCCGGTTTGGAACTAATCCGTTCCAGACCCTGATCCCAGTGTGGACCTCCCGGTCCAGTTCCAGTCCAGTCCAGTTCCGGTTTGGAACATTCCGTTCCAGACCCTGATTCCAGTGTGGACCTCCCGGTCCAGTTCCAGTCCAGTCCAGGTGTTGCCTTCACCTACTATCCAGTCCAGTTCCGGCTTGGAACCCGTTCCGGACCCTCAAGTCCAGCTCCGGCTTGGAGCAGTCCGTTCCGGGCTTCCTGACATTACCCAGTGTGATATTGTGCTTGCTTTCCTGTACAGTTTTGGGACTACCCCAAAACTTAGTTTAATAAAGACCCCTTTCTTGAATCTGCCTCCCAGTCGTGCATTTAGGTCCTAACCTTCTCCAGGATCCTAACAGAATGAACCGACCAGATAAGGACCTAGCCGACTTCCTGTCCCCGCTCCACCCCGCCTTCGGCCGCTATGCTGCTAGGCAGTCCCGCTACGAACTGGCCTGCCAGGATGCTCTGGAGAAGCACCTGAGCCAGTGCCTGGGTGAGAGCCAAAGCCCGGGCGATGCTAGGACCGGCGGCCTCCAGGGCGACGCACTCGCCGTCACCACAGGCCGGTCTCCAAGGCGACGCCATCGCCGTCCCCACCGGCCGGCCTCCAAGGCTACACAGTCACCGCCGGCCAGCCCTCAGGGCGATGTTACGGTCACCGCTGCCCGTCCCCAGGGTGACTATGCAGTCGTCGTCGCTCCCTCCAGCTCCCAAGACGACGTTGTGGAGCAGTTCCGTCACGCCTTCGCCTCCCAATCCGCGACCGACGATCTACTGGACCGCCGGGTGGATCACGTATTGGAGGTGCTGAAGGGTCTGGCGGAGCAAGTTTCGCAGACGTCGCTTGTCGGCAGCTCCCTGGACGAGGAGTCCTTTTCCGCTGCCCTTCCCCAGGGCGATAATACAGTCACCATCGCTCCCTCCAGCTCCCAAGACGATGTTTTAGGGCAGATCCGTCACGCCCTCGCCTGCCAGACCGCGGTTGGTGATCGACGGGGCCGCCGTCTTGATGGGATGTTTGAGCTGCTAAGGGGCCTGTCAGAGCAGGTTACGCGGACGTTGCTCGCCGCCCGTACCCAGGGCAAAGATACGGCCTCCACCGCCCCTCTCCAGGGCAATGATGTGGTGGTCGTCGCCCGTCCCCAGGGCGAGGAGCCCTTCGCCGCTTCCTGCCTCCAGGGCGATGCAGTCGTCGCCGCCTCCTGCTTTCAGGGCGACGCAGCCATCGCCGCTTCCTGTCTCCAGGGCGACGCGGCAGTCGCCGCCTCCTGTTTCCAGGGCGACGCAGCAGTTGCCGCTTCCTGTTTCCTGGGCGACGCGGCAGTTGCCGCCTCCTGTTTCCAGGGCGACGCGGCAGTCGCCGCCTCCTGTTTCCAGGGCGATGCAGTCGTCGCCGCCTCCTGCTTCCAGGGCGATGCAGCAGTCGCCGCCTCCTGTTTCCAGGGCGACGCAGCAGTTGCCGCTTCCTGTTTCCTGGGCGATGCAGCAGTCGCCGCCTCCTGTTTCCAGGGCGACGCAGCGGTCGCCGCCTCCTGTTTCCAGGGCGACGCAGCAGTTGCCGCTTCCTGTTTCCTGGGCGATGCAGCAGTCGCCGCCTCCTGTTTCCAGGGCGACGCAGCCGTCGCCGCCTCCTGTTCCCAGGGCGACGCAGCAGTTGCCGCTTCCTGTTTCCTGGGCGATACAGCAGTCGCCGCCTCCTGTTTCCAGGGCGACGCAGCCGTCGCCGCCTCCTGTTCCCAGGGCGACGCAGCAGTTGCCGCTTCCTGTTTCCTGGGCGATGCAGCAGTCGCCGCCTCCTGTTTCCAGGGCGACGCAGCCGTCGCCGCCTCCTGTTCCCAGGGCGACGCAGCAGTTGCCGCTTCCTGTTTCCTGGGCGATACAGCAGTCGCCGCCTCCTGTTTCCAGGGCGACGCAGCCGTCGCCGCCTCCTGTTCCCAGGGCGACGCAGCAGTTGCCGCTTCCTGTTTCCTGGGCGATGCAGCAGTCGCCGCCTCCTGTTTCCAGGGCGACGCAGCCGTCGCCGCCTCCTGTTTCCTGGGCGATGCAGCAGTCGCCGCCTCCTGTTTCCAGGGCGACGCAGCCGTCGCCGCCTCCTGCCTCCTGGGCGATGCAGTCGTCGCCGCCTCCTGTTTCCAGGGCGACGCAGCCGTCGCCGCCTCCTGTTCCCAGGGCGACGCAGCAGTCGCCGCCTCCTGTTCCCAGGGCGACGCAGCAGTTGCCGCTTCCTGTTTCCTGGGCGATGCAGCAGTCGCCGCCTCCTGTTTCCAGGGCGACGCAGCCGTCGCCGCCTCCTGTTTCCAGGGCGACGCAGCAGTCGCCGCTTCCTGTTTCCTGGGCGATGCAGCAGTCGCCGCCTCCTGTTTCCAGGGCGACGCAGCCGTCGCCGCCTCCTGTTTCCAGGGCGACGCAGCCGTCGCCGCCTCCTGTTTCCTGGGCGATGCAGCAGTCGCCGCCTCCTGTTTCCAGGGCGACGCAGCCGTCGCCGCCTCCTGCCTCCTGGGCGATGCAGTCGTCGCCGCCTCCTGTTTCCAGGGCGACGCAGCCGTCGCCGCCTCCTGGGCGATGCAGTCGTCGCCGCCTCCTGCTTCCAGGGCGACGCAGCCGTCGCCGCCTCCTGCTTCCTGGGCGAGACAGTCGTCACCGCCTCCTGTTTCCAGGGCGACGCAGCCGTCGCTGCCTCCTGTTTCCAGGGCGACGCAGCCGTCGCCGCCTCCTGCTTCCAGGGCGATGCAGCAGTCGCCGCCTCCTGTTTCCAGGGCGACGCAGCCATCGCCGCCTCCTGCCTCCTGGGCGATGCAGTCGTCGCCGCCTCCTGCTTCCAGGGCGATGCAGCCGTCGCCGCCTCCTGCTTCCAGGGCAACGCAGTCGTCGCCGCCTCCTGCTTCCAGGGCGACGCAGTCGTCACCGCCTCCTGTTTCCAGGGCGATGCTGTCATCGCCGCTCCTGTCCGTTCCCCTGCCAGCCCTCCTGTCCGTTCCCCTGCCAGCCCTCCTGTCCGTTCCCCTTCCAGCCCTCCTGTCCGTTCCCCTTCCAGCCCTCCTGTCCGTTCCCCTTCCAGCCCTCCTGTCCGTTCCCCTTCCAGCCCTCCTGTCCGTTCCCCTTCCAGCCCTCCTGTCCGTTCCCCTTCCAGCCCTCCTGTCCGTTCCCCTTCCAGCCCTCCTGTCCGTTCCCCTTCCAGCCCTCCCGTCCCGCCACGTTCCAGCCCTCCCGTCCCGCCACGTTCCAGCCCTCCAGTCCCGCCCCGTTCCAGTCATCCAGTCCCGCCCCGTTCCTGTCATCCAGTCCCGCCCCGTTCCTGTCTTCCAGTCCCGCCCCGTTCCTGTCTTCCAGTCCCGCCCCGTTCCTGTCTTCCAGTCCCGCCCCGTTCCAGTCATCCAGTCCCGCCCCGTTCCAGTCATCCAGTCCCGCCCCGTTCCTGTCATCCAGTCTCGCCCCGTTCCTGTCATCCAGTCCCGCCCCGTTCCAGTCATTCAGTCCCGCCCCATTCCTCTCTTCCAGTCCCGCTACGCCGCCGGCCTCCTGAGCGGTTCCGCCCGCGCCGCGGCTGGCCTCCTGAACGGTTCCGCCGGCGCCGCGGCTGGCCTCCTGAGCGGTTCCGCCGGCGCCACAGCCGGCCTCCTGAGCGGTTCCGCCCGCGCCGCAGCCGGCCTCCTGAGCGGTTCCGCCCGCGCCACAGCCGGCCTCCTGAGCGGTTCCGCCCGCGCCACAGCCGGCCTCCTGAGCGGTTCCGCCCGCGCCACAGCCGGCCTCCTGAGCGGTTCCGCCCGCTCCACAGCCGGCCTCCTGAGCGGCTCCGCCCGCGCCACGTCTGGCCTCCTGTACGGTTCAGTCCGCACTGTCGCCGACCTCCTGAACGTTCCTGCCCTCTTCCTCCGGTGGTGTTTCTGTTGGACGCCAGGAGGCGTCCTTTTTAGGGGGGGGTACTGTGACGTTCCGTTCCCATCCAGTCCGTTTTCCCGGTTTTGTCATGTCCCTCCGTGTCTTGTTGGATTCCCTTGTCCGTGTTTTCCCCTCTGCTTCAGGCTGGGCGTTTCCCCTCTGTTTGGCTCTCTTTGTTTCCCAGTTTGGTTTCCGCCTATCACCTTCCCCTCTCGTTTCTTGCATTCCTCACCTGTCTAATTAACAAGCACTCCCGGTTACTTTCCGCACCTGTGCCTTGTTGATTCCAATCTCACTCCCTTATTTAACCCACCTGCTGTCTCCCCTGCTTTGTCGGTTCATTACATGTGTAACCCTTCAGACCCTGTTTACTGTTCGCTAGCTAGCCTCTCTCGGTGTGAAAGCTATTCGCTTGGTTGTGGGATTTTATCCCCTTACAGTGTTTAGTTCTCGCGAACTACGGCTTGGTAGTTTACCTCCCCTGTCATTTCAGTGTTGCATGCGGCTAACCTGTCTTCCTTCTACCTCCAGTTTACCCGGCTTCCAGTCCTCCGTTGCAGTGTTCGTTTTCCCCGTGTTTGTTTGTGTGTGTTGCGGTACCTCCACCTCCAGCTCGTGTAGGCTCCGTGTTGGCGTTATACCTGGCTACCCTCCAGTTGTTCCTGTCCGGCCGAAGAAGCCACCAAGTTCTTCGGTTACGGTTCCGGGAGCTCTGGAGACCAGTCAGCTCCATCCGGACCTACCGCAGCTACGCCACACTACCCAGCCCTGCCGTGCTTCACCAGCCACCTACCTGTCAAACCCTGCACCTCTGTGAGAACCTCCCGGTCCTTCCCGTGCCTTCCCTTGCACTAATCCCCCTCTGTTTTGTTTTGATCTGTACCGGTGTAGTCATCCCGGTCCAGTTCCAGTCCTGCCGTAGTGAGTCGCTCCCCTGCTAGTTCCAGTCCAGTCCAGGTGTGAGTCGTGCACCTTCCTGTCCAGTCCAGTTCCGGTTTGGAACAATCCGTTCCTGACTCTGATTCCTGTGTGGACCTCCCGGTCCAGTTCCAGTCCAGTCCAGTTCCGGTTTGGAACTAATCCGTTCCAGACCCTGATCCCAGTGTGGACCTCCCGGTCCAGTTCCAGTCCAGTCCAGTTCCGGTTTGGAACATTCCGTTCCAGACCCTGATTCCAGTGTGGACCTCCCGGTCCAGTTCCAGTCCAGTCCAGGTGTTGCCTTCACCTACTATCCAGTCCAGTTCCGGCTTGGAACCCGTTCCGGACCCTCAAGTCCAGCTCCGGCTTGGAGCAGTCCGTTCCGGGCTTCCTGACATTACCCAGTGTGATATTGTGCTTGCTTTCCTGTACAGTTTTGGGACTACCCCAAAACTTAGTTTAATAAAGACCCCTTTCTTGAATCTGCCTCCCAGTCGTGCATTTAGGTCCTAACCTTCTCCAGGATCCTAACAAAACTAGCTTTGATATTTTATTCAGACCCAAATCACCTGATTGATGCTCATTTTTAATAGCCTATGCTCAATGTTTTCTGTTCACTCTCCCTTACTTTTCAAGCTAGTTTGCAATCGCATCCAGTTTACATTTATTTACGACTTTCCCATCTCCAATATTCTAGCAGAAGTTCAACGTTAGGCTTATAAGCCTAAAATAACGCTGTCGGTCATTGATTGTAACGTTAGATATTACGTGGCCTAAGAATAGACATTGAATGGTTATATTTGCATATAGCTATTTTATTAGTCTATGCAAATATAAATTTTATTTTCTCAGATCCTAGAATCCAGTAGCCTACTGAAAATGACGTTGGATGGATGGCTGTCTATTTGCTGTCATTATCTGAACACAATCGCATATTAATTATGTTTTATACTGCAATTCAGTTGCAAACAGTCGCATGTAATAATTTAGATACAGTTTCACAAAATTCAAAATTGTGAACGATGAATGTGAACTGGTTCATTTTAATCTTTCTGAACTGAACTTTGAGCTCGCTCTTGTGAAGTGTGAACTTGCACAACACTGTCCTGACTTTCCAACACTATAGTTTGCTAACATGAAATCTGTGGAGTGGTTAAAAATGAGTTTTAATGACTTCAACCTAAGTGTATGTAAACTTCCGACTTCAACTGTATATCATTACAAACCACTGTATGGCCTGCTTGTGGAACGGTTGTGTTAATATGAAGATGTTTTTTCTGTGTCAGGATGACTTGCAGAACAGTTCTAATGTTCCTCTTGAACCAGAACAAACGCACACATCTCACACACCTTCAAGGACACACAGGCAGACACACATACACACGCCGGAAAATAGACCCATTCAAACTTTTTAATTGCTGGCCTTTTTGGACGGATCCGAGCAAGAGAAGAAGAACTCCCTCAGCATTCCAGAGTAGTCAGCCTATTTATTCTTATCTGAAATGGTCAATAGATGGTTGGTTTCAATATTAGGCAGCGTCTGGGCCTGATTGCAAAACAGCTATATTCTCTCATCTTTAGACAAAGACACATTCAGTCTCACAGATGCATACACTTCCTAATCTATCTGAAGTGTCCAATTAAGCCAGAATAAAACACATTTATACATTCACACATATGCGGTCTCATCTTTAGACAAAGACACATTCAGACACACAGACACACACAACCACAGGCAAACAGATGCTCGCCTCCCTTAACATTCCAAAGGCCCGGCCGGTGTAGTTATCTTTACCAAAATGTTCAAGCAAGCAGGGGAAAAAAAGTGCCTTAGAATTTGTGTGTGAGAACTGAGAGAACTGCTGGGAAACGATAATAAAACTCTTCTCCCACCTGTGTCTGTATGCATGTCTGGAACCAAGGCCGTGGGACATTCGGCCAGAGGGGGCTGAGGCAGGATATGACTGAAGGAATGCTTTGTGTGTGTGAACATTCAAGAATTGTATATAGAGCTTATTAGATCCAAGAATACATTTCATTTTTCTTTATAAACATAAGAATTAAGGATTATATTACTACAAAAGAATCTCGCATATATTATAGAGAAAATGTTAACTTGTATTCCATAACGCACCCACATGTACACAGTAGTCTGTGGAAATAAGATTAGAAAAGCTTACAGTTAGTATTATTTTAACCTATTAGATCACTGTATTATCACTTATTGAACTACTATGGTCAAACCATGGCCAGGCCATTTCCTATATAATTAAATCATAGCATTTCATCAAACTACAGTAGAAATGAATGCCATACAGTCAAGCCGGAAAGTCTACACACCCCTTTCACCTTCTCCATGTTTTATTACGTTACAGACTTATACTACAATAGATTGAGTTAATTTTTTGCCTCAAACATCTACACACAATAGCCAATAATGACAAAGTGAAAACAGGTTTTTCGAAAATATGCAATTTTATTTTACTGAGAAAAATAGGTTATTTAGGGGTTACATATCTGTACACACCCTTAGCCTAATACTTGGTTGCTGCACCTTTGGCAGCGATTACAGCTTCAAGGCGTCTTGGGAAAGAAGCTACGAGCTTGGCACACTTGTTTCTGGATATTTTTGCCCATTCCTCTTGGCATATCCTTGCAAGCTCCATCAGGTTGGATGGGGAGCGTCGGTACACAGCCATTTTCAGCTCTTTCCACAGATGTTCAATTGGATTCAGGTCTGGGCTCTGGCTGGGCCACTCAAGGACATGCACAGACTTTCTCCGAAGCCACTCCTTTGTTCTCTTGGCTGTGTGCTTCGGGTCGTTGTCATGTTGGAAGGTAAACCTTCGCCCCAGTCTGAGGTCCAGAGCGCTCTGGAGAAGGTTTTCTTCAAGGATCTCGGTGTACTTAGCTGCATTCATCTTTCCCTCTATCAGGACTAGTCGCCCCGTTCCCGCTGCTGAAAAACATCCCCACATCATGATGCTGCCACCGCCATGCTTCACTGTAGGGATGGTATTAGCCAGGTGATGAGCGGTGCCTGGTTTCCTCCAGACGTGACGCTTGGTATTCAGGCCAAAAAGTTCAATTTTGGTTTCATCAGACCAGAGAATCTTGATTCTCATGGTTTGAGAGTCCTCTAGGTGCCTTTTGGCAAACTCCAAGCGGGCCGTGATGTGCCTTTTACTAAGGAGGGGCTTCCGTCTGGCCACTCTACCATAAAGGCCTGATTGGTGGAGTGCTGTCTGGATGGTTGATCTTCTGAAAGGTTCTCCCATCTCCACAAGGATACGCTGGAGCTATGTCAGAGTGACCCTCGGGTTCCTGCTCACCTCCCTGGCCAAGGCCCGTCTTCCCCGATTGCTCAGTTTGGCCGGGCGGCCAGGTCTAGGAGGATTCTTGGTGGTTCCAAACTTCTTCCATTTACGAATGATGGTGGCCACTGTGCTCTTTGGGACCTGTAAAGCTGCAGAGATTTTTCCGTACCCTTCTCCAGATCTATGCCTTGACACAATCCTGTTTCTGAGGTCTGCAGATAATTGAAAGGGTTTGTGCCGAATAATAACACACCCCTATAAAACGGGCTAGCCACGTAAACACGGGCACAGAAATCTCAAAATAGCAAACGCTAAAGAGATACCGAAAGAGGAACAGAAAAAACAAGACACCTTCGGTACGTGGCTATAACGCCCGATAAATGGTGAAATAAATGAAATAAAAATAAAACTCACACTCTCAGAAATGAGAGTGGGAGCGAAGGAGAGGGAAGAGCAATAAGGGAAACTAAACCCTAATTCCCCTAGGCTTCTAAGTGGAAGAATGTCTGCACTGCGTAATAAAAGAAATCTTAATTCTCACAAAAGCAGAGACAAAAACTTACTAACCCTAACCTCGTGAAAACACGAAATGACAAAGAAGCGCCAGGAGGCGGAAGTGAGGGGTTTAAATACCTGAGAGGTAAAAGAACAGGTGAAATGAATAATTAGCGGGCAGAAGGAAAACTCCGAAATGGAACGCAGAAAAATCCGATAGACTGAAAAAAAAAAATGGGAAAGAGATAAAAACCGTAGCAACAGAGGGAAGATAGGTGAAAACCATGACAATAATTCCTTTGACCCCATGGCTTGGAGTTTGCTCTGACATGCACTGTCAACTGTGGGACCTTATATAGGCAGGTGTTGGCTATCCCCAATCATGTCCAATCAATTGAATTTATCACAGGTGGACTCCAATTAAATTGTAGAAACATCTCAAGCAGTATCAGTGGAAACAAAATGCACCTCAGCTCACTTTTGGGTGTCATATCATATTGATATGATATTTAACATTTAGATTTTTAATAAATTAGCACAAATGTCTAAAAACCTGTTTTCACTTTGTCATTATGGGCTATTTTGTGTAGAATTTTGAGACAAAAAATGAACTCAATCTATTGTAGAATATGTCTGTAACGTAATAAAACGTTAAGGTGAAAGGGGTGTGCAGACTTTCCGGCTTGACTGTATGTAATGCTTAAATAAAAGCGGCGCTAACCCAAACGAAGTGTCTTTGCTATCTTACACCCGACGCTGGGATCATTATAACGCCTAACACTAAACTAACGTTTAACTACCATGTATTCTTGCGCCCGTTGCAAGTGAACTGGGCATGTTGGTCTTAAGATGAGGAGTGGCCAGGATTATTTTTGACGTATTGCTATCTTGAGCCAGCAGAAAGCGCTTGCGCTAGAACCACCACAAACCTGGTCTAAAGTCATGTCGCAGTTGTTTACGTTATTTTAACGGCGCATATAAGTGCGTCTACATAGGCGTGTGCACAACACGCGTACCCTCCTGTCTGTTACACACACGGGCGTGCACAAGCATGACTAAAATACCAAGATTACAATGTGAAATATTATTATTGTGTAGGCTATATCAAAAAATGCATAATAATAAAAGGGTCCATAGCCTACCTTTCCCTCAGCGAAGGGGAATGGCACATTAACTTGCTTTCAGCCCACTCCATGAAGATCCAGGTGATGTGCGATGGTACGGGACAATGGCTATCCATTAAAAAGGAGCTGATAACACCTATATCAAGCCTTAATCCGCAAATTGTCATTTACACCTAATGCGTGAATTGTCATTCAATGGAAACTCGCGCACTGCAATAGACGGACATTTGAGTTTTGAAAATGCGCTTCAGATGTCATTACAATACAGCTTTGTTTACCTAGGAATACAGCCTGTAAGTAAATAGAATGACTGAAAAAAGTTCAAAACCTTGTCCAGTGAATATTGCATTTATTGTTTTTCAAATAGCCTAGGCTACAGCGGATTCGCTGTGCATAAGGTTTTTTCGATAGCCTATGGTTAAAAAACAGAGATAAATGTCACCATGTTAACTAAATTGTAACCTTAGCTATTCTTCATCCTTATATTTTTTAAATTACAGCGATCAGGTTTGCATACTGTCAGCTTATTAAAACCCATCTGCATTTTAGACCAAGCTGTCATGTCCCGTGCTTCCCCCTCCACTTTGTGTCAACACTTCCCCGCACCTGAATTGTGTTTCCCCATGTGTTCTCGTCTGACCTGTTCCTTGTTGTCTTGTCATTAATCAGACTTTTAAGCACCCCTGTTTCTTTGTTCGGGGCCAGATCGTTCTGTTACGGTTTGAACACTGGATTGGACCCAAACGCAAGACTCAGACACAGACTTGGGGAAAAACTCCACAGGGAGTGAATTTATTGGGCAAACAGGGAAATGCGGGGTAGCAGACAGGCAGTGGCTAGACAGGAACGATCTGGGCAGTATGGACCCAGCAGACTCCACCCAGCCCCCGAAACTCACCCGCAGTACCCTGTCCCCAGCTCCCCATGCCGGTGCCTGTCCTCAGGCTTCCGTGCCTGCTCCCAGGCCCGCTAGTCTGTCCCAAGTTCCTGTCCCCAGGCCCCCGTGCCTGTCCATAGTTCCTGCCTCTCGTTCCAGCCCTCCGGTCTGTCCCCCCCAACTCTTCATTGTGGCGCCAGGTGTCACCCCTGCGGGGGGGGGTTACTGTCATGTCCCGTGCTTCTGTCCTAGTTTTTCGTTTCTCTGTTATTCCGTCCCGTATATTCCCTTTCCCCCTACATTTGTGTTTCCACTTCCCCGCACCTGAATCGTGTTTCCCCGTGTGTTCTCGTCTCACCTGTTCCTTGTTGTTTCATCGTTAATCTGGCTTTTAAGCACCCGTTTCTTTGTTCAGGGCCAGATTGCCTTGTGTCTTCCTTGTGCCCTGTCTTCGTGCCTGTCTCGAACTTTCCAGCGTTTGGATTGCTGTTTGTTCCCTGCCTGCTCCTCGTGTCCGTGTCGGTTCTGTGCTTTGTCCGGTCCTTGTCCAGGCCTGCTAGGCCTGCTCCTACCCAGGCTGCTCCAGTCCAGGTCTGCTCCTACCCTGGTCTGCTCCTGTCCAGGCCCGCTCCTGCCCAGCCCCTGCCTGTCTGCTGCCCCGCATTTCCCTGCCTTGCCCAATAAATTCACTCCCTGTGGATTTTTTCCCTGAGTCTGTCTCTGAGTCTTGCGTTTGGGTCCAATCCAGTGTTCAAACCATAACACAAGCGGTAAGATCGTCAAGATGGAGCCCCTTATCTTGGCGATCTTAGCGCTTAGTCTAAGCGCATGGCGTAAAGTCCATTTTGGGCGTGTCCAAGTCCACTTTTGCTATTTTAACGGCGTGTTTTTTTGGCGCTAAGCACGGCGCAAGGTGCAACTGGGCTGAACCTAGTCGCTTCATTAATTATAGGTGTGTCTTGGGCGTGACATGCAATAAACCAATCAAAATGTCATATCCCATTCCCTTTAAAAGCCTGCTTTTCCACCTTGGCGGATTGCTTGATGGCGAAACAGACATGCTCGTGCGTGTTTAGTGTGATCAAGGAATAGGCTAAATGGAGTATGATCAATATTATTCGGACTAACCATTAGCCTATGAGTTCCCGGTAATTCCAGACAGGGCTGTTATTTTACAAAATATATGCGGTTAAATTTCATTAAAAGGACCTGCAACAGCTGAGAATAAGCTATCAATGGCTTCAGTCTCACCTTAGAAAGCGCCAAATTAGCCTGCTTGTTCAGCGAATTTCGTTTGATTATGCAATGAAAGTGTCAAACATCAATTCCAAGAGGCTGTTCTCATGGAGTTCTCGAAGTTCAAGCTTCATCCAAAGTTCATTAGGCTACCTGCATAGTAGGCTAATATTGATTAATAACATACATACCGTTATTTTGCCTTAAAGATGACACTAAATAGCCTACAATAAAGCTGTCAGGTTCGCAACCCATATGTTCACGCATATTTCCCCTTGTTTAATAATGTCCTGTTTATGGAAATGTGACCAACCTGTTTTACTCGTAGCGTAATCCTTTAAAACAATCCACTTTCCCAGGAAGACCGTGAAACGTGCGACCCTTTTATTATTATGTATTTTTTGATATAGGCTACACAATAATACTATTTCACATTGTAATCTTGATATTTTAATCATGCTTGTGCGCGCCCCTGTGTGTAACAGACAGGAGGGTACGCGCATTGTGCACACGCCTTTGTAGACGCACTTATATGCGCCGTTAAAATAACATGTATACAACTGCGACATGACTTTAGACCAGGTTAGTGGTGGTTCTAGCGCAAGCGCTTTCTGCTGGCTCAAGATAGCAATACGGCAAAAAAAATCCTGGCCACTCCTCATCTTAAGACCAACACGCCCAAACGGCGCAAGAGTACATGCTAGTTAAACGGCGTGAGCGTTACTGCCTTTTCACATCGGGCGCGCAAGAGCGCCATCTTGCCACTATGGTCAGCGCAAGCAGAGAGCAAACCTACTTTCACATCGGGCGCGCAAGAGCGCCATCTTGCCGCTATGGTCAGCGCAAGCAGAGAGCGAAGCGGCAAAAACAATACATATCCGTATCCGGGACGGGTATTTTAAAAGCTACTTTATAACGGACATTAACAAAGAAAACAAAGAAATTAAAGAAACAATATTGGACTTACAATCTCGGAGCATGCGCGATAACTTGATTATCTCAGGCATACCGGAAAACAAACAACAGGACGACCCAGAAAAAGAAATACGAAGCTTCATGCAAACGAAATTAAAACTTTCTCTGGATGTAATCAAGCAGATTACCTTCCACCGCGTTCACCGTCTCGGAACATACACCCCCAATAATACTCGTCCGCGCCCGATCGTGGCCAAATTCGAACATTATAAACAAAAGGAATTGGTTAAAAGTAAAGGCAGAGAACTGAAAGGAACCGACTACGGACTAAATGATCAATTCCCAAAAGAAATCCAGGAAAGACGAAAAAAACTGTACCCTATACGGAAACAATTTATGGAACAAGGAAAGCGTGCAATCATCACCGTTGACAGATTATATGTGGACGGAAAATTATACCGTGACAGGAACGTGACCACTTGGCTCTCCGACAAATCTAATAGAGAATAGAGAGGAAGATAAACATATGCACACGATTAGCTATATCCTTCAACCATGTTACCAATTAAATTTGTGAGCTGGAACATTCGTGGCATTGGAACCCAAGCAAAAAAGAACAAAGTGTTAAATCATTTAATCAAGCTAGAATCAGATATATGCTTACTTCAAGAAACCCACCTATCACACTCACAGCACCATAAATTAAAAACAACACATTTTAACCAAATCTTCTCTGCAACATACAACTCAAGACAAAGAGGCGTGTCCATCCTGATTAACAAAAAAATACCGTTGACCCATAACACCATTATCACAGATCCGGAGGGAAGATTCATTATCATTAACGCTTCCATCAATAACTTCAACATCACCATTGCAAACATCTACGGCCCGAACAATGATGACCCTTCCTTTTTTCACACATTCTTCACCAATCTCAGCGATTTCACTAACTCAACAATCATAATTGGGGGTGACCTCAACAGTTATCAATCCAACACTAGACAGATCAAGCACTGCAGGTACCTTAAGAAATTGGCATTCCACTGAAACACTAAAACAGTACATGAATGAATTCGGCCTTGGTGATAGTTGGCGCTTACATCACTTAACAGCAAAAGAATATACATACTTATCACCACTTCATCACTCATTCTCCCGTATCGATTACTTTCTCACTAGCAACTCAATTATACCAAACATTACCAATACAAAAATCCACCCCATTGTGATTAGTGATCATGCCCCTATCTCTTTAGAACTAAACAATAACCAATTCCAGAAAGGAACTAGTAGATGGCGCTTCAATACATCCCTACTTAAAGACACAGAATTTGACAGTTTCCTGAAGAGAGAGTGGGCAGTCTTCATGGAAATAAAAGACTCTCCCGAAACCTCTCCAACACTTCTATGGGAAACAGCAAAAGCAGTATTAAGAGGAAAA
The DNA here is from genome assembly GCA_029718625.1 of Synaphobranchus kaupii. Lineage (NCBI taxonomy): Eukaryota > Metazoa > Chordata > Actinopteri > Anguilliformes > Synaphobranchidae > Synaphobranchus > Synaphobranchus kaupii. Next base: position 30,306,699 of record CM056391.1, on the reverse strand, counting down.
ATAATATCATATTCATCATACAAGAAAAAAAAAGAAATGGAATTGGAAAATAACTTGGAACAAAAAATCAAAGAACTTGAAAATACTTCTATAAATAACCCTACAACAGAAAACTTGAATGAACTCAGAAAACATCAGTTTCAATTAAATGACATAATAAATAAAAAAACACAATTCCTAATACAAAGACTTAAACATAATAATTTTGAATACAATAACAAATCAGGTAAATATCTAGCCAACGAACTAAAACAAAGAAAAGAAAAGTCTGTCATCCCTGTCATAAAGAATTCATCAGGGAAGTCAATGTACTCACCACAGGACATAAACGATACCTTCAGATTATTTTACAGTACATTATACACCTCAGACATAGAACCAGACTTGACAGACATTAACTCTTTTCTAAATAATGCGGACCTCCCGAAATTAACTGAAGACTTAGCAGATTCATTAGACAGACCATTAACCTCAGATGAATTCCATAAGGCTCTCAATCATATACCTAATAACAAAGCTCCAGGCCCCGATGGCTTCCCTGCTGAATTCTTTAAACACTTTTGGCAAACCATCTCTACGCTATTTATCAGAATGACACTGGAAATCAAACATAACTCAAAAATTCCACCACATATGAACACCGCTAACATATCAATATTACTAAAACCAGATAAAGACCCAACCCTTCCATCTAGCTATCGGCCTTTATCATTAATTAACACCGACATAAAAATTATCAGTAAAACCCTAGCCACCAGAATCGAAACAGCCACCCCACTTATAATACACCCTGATCAAACTGGATTTATTAAAGGAAGACACTCATATAATAACACACGTAGATTATTCAACTTAATACAACATACAACACAAGAACAAGCAGAAACCATTATTGTCTCATTAGACGCAGAAAAAGCATTTGACAAAGTGAACTGGACATTTTTATTTGCAACACTCAAAAAATTTGGTTTCGGGGAACCTTTTATTAACTGGATAAGGGTACTATATAACTCACCAATGGCCACAGTCACAACTAACGGACTAACATCACAAAGTTTCACACTGCACAGGGGGACCAGGCAAGGGTGCCCACTCTCTCCATCCCTATTTGCCATCTTCATCGAACCCTTAGCCGCTGCAATCCGCCAAAACAACCATATCAGAGGAATCCAAACCCTCAACACATGCCATAAAATCAGCTTATATGCTGATGACGTTCTACTGTACCTACAAAATCCCCTGATCTCCCTGCAAGAAGCCATCAAATTGATAAACACATTCTCAAAAATTTCAAACTACACCATAAATTGGTCTAAATCCACAATTTTACCATTTTGCAAAGATGGCTGGAATTCGGCAGTCCAAACCTCATCTACTCACTTTTCCACTGGCAACATTAAATATCTGGGTATTAATATTTCCCCCAAGCTGTCAGAGTTAGTTCATCTAAACTTCAATCCACTACTCCAAACAATAGAAAACGACTTGCGCAGATGGACTAACATACCACTATCACTTATAGGCAGAATAGCAACAATAAAAATGATAATACTACCTAAAATCACTTATCTTTTCTCAATGATCCCTATTCAACCCCCCTCTGCATGGTTCAACTCCCTGGACTCAGTAATAACTAAATTCTACTGGAAAAATAAAAAACCCAGAATTAAACTAACCACTCTACAAAAACATAAAACCAAAGGAGGATTAGAAGCACCCAATTTCCACAACTATTTTCTGGCTAGCCAACTACAATTCTTGACCAAATGGATTCACCCAACAGAACAGGACCACTCTTGGATTATAATTGAACAATCTCATTGCAAAGAAATCACATTATCTGACTTACCATTCATCAGCCCATCCATCAAATACCATAACTGCTTCAAAAACGTACTGATTGCAACAGCTCTGACAGCTTGGTGGAAAGCCCTAAAAATCACAAACTACACACTGGTACCATGCAAATACACCCCAATATGGAATAACCCAGATTTTCAACTCAACAAAAAACCGTTGCACTTCACTACCTGGAAACAAAAAGGCATCACACAACTTCAGCATATCATTCAAAATTCCACTTTTATACCCTTCCAAGATTTGGTCCAGAAATACGGTATTGGGAATGAATCATTTCTCCAATTCCACCAACTAAAAGCCGTTATCACTTCAAAAATTTGTATGCCACAAAACAACCTACAACCCCCCAATATAGTAGAGGAAGTCCTTAAAATAATATCTAGTAAAAATATTCTATCTAAATTATACAAATTATTCAACTATTCAGATTCCTCAATATCCCTTCCTAACATCAGCTGGGAAAAAGACCTCTCACTCATGCCCAATACTGACTTCTGGACTCAAATTTGTAAGAATACCTTTAGTATGACTAACAACACTAATCTCCAACTCATTCAATACAAAATAATCCACAGGGTACACTTCACACAAAAAAGAATGCACCAAATGGGTTTCATTAATTCAGATATTTGCTCACAATGTACACAAAACACACAAGACAACTACCTTCATGCCATCTGGCACTGCCCACCTGTTCAACGCTTCTGGCAGGAAATAACCAATAAAATATCCCTATATCTGGGCTGCCGAATTCCACTAACCCCATCTCTGTGTCTTCTAGGTGATTTATCAACAGTTTCCCATCCAAACCATATCAATAGAGTAATACTCATTGCCATAACTATCACCAAGAAAACCATCCTCTTGAACTGGAAATCAAGGAAAAAATTAAACATCACACACTGGACCAATCTTCTCACAGAATACATATCAATGGAAAAAATGACCACCTCTGCCAATAACCAAATAGCAAACTTTGAGCAAACATGGAACCCACTTATCAACTCTTTAATGCAATAAATCAATCAACCCACTGACTACATCCAAAACATACCAAAGCCAGGCATATACATACCCGCACACACGCATACACACATACACATACACACACACACACATATAAACATAACCTTTTACACATACACACATTTTACTATCCCACACTCCTCTCATATATCTCACTCCATGATCTCATAGCCCCTACAGCAATCCATTAACTTCCCCATTAATTATCACAAATACAACCCATTAACTACAAATGCTGAAAACCCAAAAAGTTGTTTGTCTGTCTCTTCTTTGTTTTGTGTTATTGTGTTCCTGTCTTGTCAGTCTTATTCTTGTTATGTACCCATTTTTTCCCTTGTCAGTCCGTAATAGACCTTTATTGTTTTGTCTCTCTGTTATTTCCCTCCCTCAGAGAGGTGACATTATTTTGTTTTTTTAAGTTATAACAATTGTAATTAAAAAAGAAAGTTGTCCTCCGAAGAGGGGGGGTGGTGGTGGGCATTTAAAAAAAAAAAAAGCTACTTTATATCAGTCATTCTTCCTCTACACATACAAGCACAAATACAAGCACAAAATGCGGTTATTATTTACATGTGATTTAATTTCATTCAGTATTGCCCACAACATTAACGTGATCCACATTGAACCAGGACAGGGAGAGAGCTGGTCACTCGTTTTCAGGGTCTCTGCTCTTCTCCACTTTTTCTAATTGCTTTCGAACGTGAAATGTATACCGTTCTAAACAAACAAAAAACACTTTTCTGCTGACCGTAATATAGAATGCCATCCTGGCTATCAATAGTTAACGTAGCGAGCTAGCGCAGCCTGGTAATAATCTGGTAGATATCAATGTAGTAGTGCTTATTTGTTACAAACCTGGTAGCCCCAACTGAAAACTTATGTTTCGCCATGCACAGTTTTTTAAATTTATATCACGGTAGTCCCGCAAGTTCGACTGATATATCACTGGGAATCACGCATGTAATCAGTCTCTCGTCCGTTTTGCATTCGCGAAGTTGGTCCGTTCAGTACCGCCCACTCTCTAGCTATTGGCTGTGCTTTGAAAGGTCAGCGACTGGAGGGGTCAAAGTTGAATTTGGTTGAACTTTGAGCGCAGCGCAGGCAGTGGATCTTGCGCTGCGCTTACCGCTGACCAGAGCGCAAAGCGGAAAACGACTCCATTGATGTCAACGGCACTTGCCGCCTATGCGCGGCCAATATGAAACTGGGGTTACGCCCGTTTCACATCAGGCGCGCAAGAGCGCCATCTTGCCGCTATGGTCAGCGCAAGCAGAGAGCAAACCTACTTTCACATTGGGCGCGCAAGAGCGCCATCTTGCCGCTATGGTCAGCGCAAGCAGAGAGCGAAGCGGTAAAAACAATACATATCCGTATCCGGGACGGGTATTTTAAAAGCGACTTTATACCAGTCATTCTTCCTCTACACATACAAGCACAAATACAAGCACAAAATCCGGTTATTATTTACATGTGATTTAATTTCATTCAGTATTGCCCACAACATTAACGTGATCCACATTGAACCAGGACAGGGAGAGAGCTGGTCACTCGTTTTCAAGGTCTCTGCTCTTCTCCACTTTTTCTAATTGCTTTCGAACGTGAAATGTATACCGTTCTAAACAAACAAAAAACACTTATCTGCTGACCGTAATATAGAATGCCATCCTGGCTATCGATAGTTAACGTAGCGAGCTAGCGCAGCCTGGTAATAATCTGGTAGATATCAATGTAGTAGTGCTTATTTGTTACAAACCTGGTAGCCCCAACTGAAAACTTATGTTTTGCCATGCACAGTTTTTTTATTTATATCACGGTAGTCCCGCAAGTTCGACTGATATATCACTGGGAATTCGGTCACGCACGTAATCAATCTCTCGTCCATTTTGCATTCGCGAAGTTGGTCCGTTCAGTACCGCCTACTCTCTAGCTATTGGCTGCGCTTTGAAAGGTCAGCGACTGGAGGGGTCAAAGTTGAATTTGGTTGAACTTTGAGCGCAGCGCAGGCAGTGGATCTTGCGCTGCGCTTACCGCTGACCAGAGCGCAAAGCGGAAAACGACTCTCCATTGATGTCAACGGCACTTGCCGCCTATGCGCGGCCAATGTGAAACAGGCGTTAGGCGTTATAATGAACCTACCGCCAGGTGTAAGATAGCAAAGACACTTGCGTTTGGGCCGCTTTGTGCCGGGTGTAAGATAGGGCCCATTATGTCCAAAATTCCAAACTATCCCTTTAAGACCAACCCACCCAGTTCACTTGCAATGGGCGCAAGATGACTTGGTATTTAAACGACGTGAGTGCTAGGCTAGTTTCTGTCTCTATTACATGACCTGGCAAGCTATTCCACAGTGACTACTCTCTGTGTGAAGAAGTACTTCCTAATACCTTTTGCTAATTTCCATCTATGCCCCCTCATTCTACTGACAGAACTCAACCTGAAGAATCTCTTGTATTTCATTTTATTAATCCCCTTTATGTATTTAAAGGGGTTTAATAAATAATTATGATTAGCCTCTATCTAATCATCCCTAAGTCTCCTTTTTCTAAACTTAAAGAGATTAAGTATCCTAAAGTCTTTCCTCATAACTTTAATCTTTCATACCAGGAAAAAATGTAGTCTTTGGGCCTTTTCCAAAGCCTATTTATCTTTTTTTGTAATATGGTGCCCAGAACTGCACACAGTACACTTAGAGGTGGATTTAATAAGATCCCAAATATGTTATTTTGCGGGCGCTGCCAAAGTATTTGTACGCCTTATAATTTCACACTTTGCAGGTGATCAACTAAGAATCATTATGCAACAAATGACTCCAGCTGCAAACAGCCATATTTAAATGAGAAGATTTGGATGTTTGGAATGGTAATACTGTAAGAAAATGGTGAAAATTCTGGCAGCAATGCCGTTTTTATGGTATTTTTTTAGTGTAGGGTATAGGCTACTGAACGAGCTGGCAGTTTAGAACCCTTTTCATCTGAAGAACCCTTTTGGAAAAAAGGGTTCTTAAGGAACTCTTTGGAAGGTGAAAGGGTTCTACATAGAACCACTTTGGGCGCAATTTTCAGGCTCTTAATCCAGTGTGCTGTGCGCTATGACAGGCGGTGTGGTAAAATTGTGGCATGGACTATGGAATGGAATGCTAGTCTACACATACAGTACACTCAGAGCATCCCATATTCCATGTCACACCGCTTGTCTTAGCACACATGAGTAAGAGCCTGAAAATTGTGCCCTTTGTTTTCATTCAGACTTGCTTCATTCTCAGTAGGACTTTCTTCAGTCAGACCATTGTTCTTACTCAGACTTGGGTTGAAGGGCTAACATTTGTCCATCGGAGTTTGAGTGACAGTGGCTCTGTGATTAAGGAACAGGACTACTAACCTCAACATTGCATGTTCGATTCCCAGCTGGTGGCAATCTAATCTAATTGTGAATTCAACTGTCTTAAATGTGTTATTTTGTAGGCTTTGGGATTTTGGGTTTGTTTGCCTTGCATGAGGTCTTAGATCAGTAGCATAGTGATTAGTGAACAGAACTGAGTGACAGGTCTTACATCATGGGCTCCGGAAAGGGGGGGGCCAGGGGGCCATTGGCCCCCCCACTTTTACCGTCCTCACGAATCCCTGTATCCCCGCTAATGCCCTTATAATCGCAACACTTAGCCTATGATAAAAAGACGTTGCCTGCATTCCCATCCACTCTAAGACATATGGTAAAATTATGCACGCAAACATAAAAAAATACAGACTAGGCTAACGCCACAATCAATGTCCGTTGTTACACAAATCAAATGCATGCAGTGTACATCAACCAATAAAATTGTTTCAATGATGTGTTCACGCTGTCGGTTGAGCCGTTAAAGTTAGCTAGCTCACCTCAGCTCGCTATAAATAGCCCTGTAGCCTATTTGCGAACATGCTTCTGCCAAAATGTCAAAAGAATCAGAGCATAAGAAAGTAAAGTGCAGCCAAACAAAACTAAACATTAATGTTACATCCCCGCCGTCCACAACTGTTGGGGTTTGAGTCAAGGCAATCAAAATGCGCCCTAAGTTTATTTAGGATAGGCTACGAATGACATTTTCACAACAGCAGGGCGCGCTAATAATTTACCAGTAATGTTAGCCTAGAGGCTAAATCATTTTGGTGAATGTGGAGGAATGTGAAGATGAAGAAGTAGCCTAGGATGGTCAGTGCTTTCCTGATGTTTAGTTCAATATGGCTTTGGGTCAGAAATATAGACGGTAGAAGGAGAGAAGTGCGCTGCTGTGCTGACTGAACACATAGTAGGCTATACGTTATAGTTGCTATTGCTTGCTGCTATTCGGCGGCCATGTAGCTGTCCTGTATACTCGTAGTTTCTGCTAATTGAACAAATAAGTGGTTGTATCTTGTACATTTTGACTTTTAACGTTAGATAAGTGATTATATACAGTGTGCAAATTCCTCTCCTCTAGCTGGGATGCTATCATTCCCCCCTCTGATACTTGTCTTTCATTCTGAATGTGTGTTATAGTAAATCCCGAACAACAAATAAGTTTATACATTTCCGAGTGTCACAATTAAATTCTAGACAATTATTTAGTTCAGAAGTTATGTTCGCCATCTGCACTGCTCTAATCAGGTGAAGCCTAACGGTACCATTTCGGCGTTTTTATTAATAATCATAGGCGTCATTTCCACAGGGGACGCGTCTCCCACAATATGCATAAAAAAAGCAGAAAAGCCTATGCATAAAAGCGCCTACAGCACATGTACGAGGTTGTATACGGTAATCAGTGGGCGGGCCAACAATGTTGCTCCATTTAATTGCATTACTGGGGCGATAGACTAGATAAACAAACTACAATGTAGCAAAGCAGTGTTTCATTTCAGGCGGCACCCCCTGCCTGTTGCAATTATGTAGACTGCGAGGCTGTATAGAGTGGAAACGTGAGGCTTAGATTCCGGAAGCAAAAACTCCATTCACTGTTTAGATTGCGATTGTTGTGTCCGAATGGTCTGCATCCTGTGTAATAGCATAGGCCTACTGTATACTGCTTAGGCTACTGCATACTGTTTAGTGACATGCAGTATGCTAAAAATATCCTCCATAGGCTACTATTATCAGTGAAAACTCGGAAATAAGTATATTATTTGGGGATTTTAAGCACACTACATTTAGAGAACATTTTGCTTGCTTAACGTTCTCATCCAGTGTAGGCTACTCAACTATCATAACGTTATTCAATAGTAGCCTATAGAAGGGTGTTGAATCGGACACAGCCGTTGACAGCCTAATGTGAAACACCTTCATACACTCTCGTCTTTGCCTGAATCACGTTGATTTGCGAGGCATTTCTGAGAATCATAGCCTATGCTAAAATAAGGCTAATAAAGTGCCGGAAACTTTACTTAGGTCTACAGCATTTAGATGCAGCTTTTCTGAATTTGGCAATGGTATAATTTAACAACAAACAATATAAGGACGAGGATTGAGCTTTGGTAGCTCAGCTACCTCTTTACAATAAAGCATAATGGAAGTAGCTTAATAGGCTACCCTTTTCGTTTTCTCATATCCCCCTACCAATTCGCACACTGTAGCCTAAGCTATATAATTGAAGAGCTAACGTCAGAATTCAAATTGTAGGCCTACAAGATACAAGCCTTTCTTTGTCAATTAACCTAAACTAAGCCAAGAGTTTACAGAACAGTTTACAGAACAGTAACACTGCCGAGGGGCAGTAAGCAGTAGCAACGGTAATGTGGATGTGTTCAGTCAGCAGCGCACATCTATCTCAAAACCACAAAAAAAACAACAGAAAGTGTTAATAATGTCCTAATTAAGCGATCGATGCGCCAGAATAAAAGCTAGTAGCCCAAGGGAAGGAATCTGTAGTAGCCTAGTCTTTTAATTAGATCTCTAGCCTACATACGTATATCTAGCCAACAAGCGTAGTCTAGGTATAGCTCAAGACTGAGAAAACTAAAAGGGTAGCCTATTAAGCCACTTCCTTCATGAATATTGATAAGGAGAATATGTAGCACAAGCTTAGGCTATTCACTCCTATTGCTTAGTTTGTTCTTAAATTCTGCCATAGCCACATTCAGGAAAGCTATATCTAAATGATGTAGACCTAAGTAAAATGTATGGTAATTGATTCCCGTACATTATTAGGCGTTATGGGCAAATTTTAACATAGGGTACGATTCTCACAAATGCCTCGAAAAATCAACGTGACGTCCCGCATATTCCGGTAAAAGACTTTGCGTGCAGATGTTGTATAACCTACGTGTACAACTACATATGCGCGGATGCCTCCTCTGTTTTCTTCACAATTTGCACACGGTTTTGTATATATAGCCTGGCTATATAATATGAATGAAAAAAAATGTTTTGGCCCCCGCACTTTTGAAATGATTCCGGGGCCCCTGTTTTACATTCAAATCTAATCTACATCTCAGAATTTATTTCATGGTTTAAACATTTCTAGAGATGTTTATAGAGGATCAACCATTTCAGGTCAGTGTTGTTTAAAGATGTTTAAAACACAAACTTCAATTCAGGATGCAGTGCGATTTGAACCTGACATCAATAACTTCAAAGTCCTGCTCACTAACCACTATGCTACAGGTCTGAGTTCCATTTAGGTGGCAAACAAGCCTAGTAAAAAATCACACACAAACCCAAATAAGCCATTTTAAAAATAATAATGACACTTACACACAGTGGCAGTGCATCACCAGGTGGGAATCAAACATGTGATCTTGTGGTTACTAGGCCTGTTCCTTAATTTACTGAGCCACTGTCACCTCAACTCTGTACAACAAATGTTTGAGTGTCAAAGACTGAGAAGTTCAACTGAGAATGAAGCAAGTAAGAATGAGAACAGTGTTTTATTAATGAATATTATACATACTGAAATATTGAAAAAATATGAATGAATTACTAAATAAATATGAATAACGTGAGGATCTCATTCTTACCCTCAAAAATATTATGGTTAATTTTGTAATGACGTTTGCTGAAGAGTTGAATTCATTGATAAAGTCCAATCAATCAGGCATTTTTACCAAAGGGCACTACAATCTGCTGCAATACAAACTGAGCTGTTCACAGCTTGGCTCAACTAAGACATATCTATGCCAAATGTTTACCAGGCATTCAGCGGAGGTACATTGTATTGGATCACTAGTGCTTTGAATACAGATTATTGCATTGTAGTCTAGACTCTAGAGGATAAGACTGTGGCCTGGTAACCAGAGTGCTGCTGGTTCAAATCCCAACATGGGCAATAGGGTAAAATTAACTGATGATGATGATTGTAGGGTAACTGAATACAGGATTGCTGTCTGGTCAAGCAAAAAGAAAAATCTTTGTTAATTAAAAACAATGCCTTGGGGGGGAGTCACGTGACCCGGAGGAAGATGGCAGCTTGAAGCGTGAGCTCTCCTAAAACCATTGCTAATTTAACAATGTGCCTCAATTTACCCTCGATATAAGTTCTTCAAAGTAACATCAAGTGCTTCCTTGTCTTGTCTGAAGTGCAGACTGATAAAGATTTCCCGATTTTTTCGGCGGCAAGATCTCAAAGGAAGAAAAACAAGCAAGACGCAACACCTAGCCAGGCCGAAACGGAAGAGTCACAATCCAACATGGAGTTGTTACTGACTGAAATTAAGTCGGTGGGAGCCCGTTTGGTCACAATTGACGCCCGACTCGATGATATCGGTTCCTCAGTCTCATCAATGAAGAGCTCTCTAACCAATCTCTCTCAACGGGTGCAATCCAACGAAACCCGGCTAGAAGTGGAGCATAGGTCCTCCGAGGTCAAGGACGGCTCTCGAGCATATAACGCTCGGCTCTCTGCCATGGAAACGACCGTTGACCAACTACAATCCAAATGTGACGACCTAGAGAATCGCGGGAGGTGTAAGAATCTGAAAATCGTCGGTCTGCCCGAAGGCTCGGAGACCCCCAGGACTCTGACCAAGTTTCTCCGCGACATGTTACCAAAATGGCTGGACCTCGAGGAAGGCTGCACTCTCGACATTGAACGTGCACACAGGTCCCTGGCTCCTACACCTAGACCCGGTGGTCCCCCTAGGAGCGTACTCATACGCTTCTTAAGATACCCAGACTGTCCTGAGGAAGCTGTCCTGAGATCGGCGATAGCCAAGAGAGCTGTTGATTTCAACGGGGCCAAACTACGATTCTACCCAGATCTATCAGCGGCGATCCTGCAGAAGAGGCGTGAGTTCGACACGGTGGGGAAAGCCCTTTCCAGCCGAGGAATGTACCGTGGATTGTAAACTGCGCTTCTTTGACGACCCAAAGTCTGCCGGCACATTTCTGAAGAGCCTCGGGGACTGATCCACGACTTGGTGTTCAACCTACATGAAGAGGTGTATATCCTTTTGACATTATTTTATTCATAGAGGGGATTTTGTTTTGCCCTGACCCGAGCCCTCCGGATTCGAGAGGTGAGACTGTTGAATTCTCCGGTTAATCTGAGACTTTTTTTTTGGTGTTGTTTGTGCACGTTTTTTTTGCACTTTATATACATCCAAGGTTGCATAAGGTTACTCTTATTTTTGTTCGTTTTGCAATAATACTGTCCAAATGCACTATTAGAATAATATTTCACTGTACACCAGCGTGCTACTATGAATTAGCCATTTAATTGTGTTACCTGGAATGTCAAGGGTATTGGCCATGTTTTTAAGAGGAAAAAGATTTTAACTTTCCCCAAGAAGCAGAGGGTCTCAGTGGCCATGCTGCAGGAGACTCACCTATCTGATCTAGAGCACTTGAAACTCAAGAGGGGGTGGGCCAGGTTTATGGCCAGGTTTATTTTTCCTCGTATGACACTAATAAGCGTGGTACTGCTATTCTTATTAATAAGAATATCCCATTCATTCTTGAGCAACAAATCTCTGACCCAGGTGGCAGATTCACCCTAATTACAGGCTTTATCCTGGGGCTTCACATAACTATTTTGAACATCTATGCCCCCAACGAAGATTCTCCAAAATTTATGTCCGACATGGTCCTGATGTTTAATCACCACTGTAGAGGCTTCGGATTCATTACTGGGGATTTCAACTGTATTTTGAAGGCTGATCTTGATAAATCCTCAACTGCACCTATGGCAAATTTTAGAGCCTCCACTACCTTGAATAATATGTGTAGGGATGTCGGGTTGGTGGACATATGGAGAGAACTACATCCTAATCTCAGGGACTACTCCTTTTATTCCAGACCCCATAATTCATACTCCAGGTTAGATTTTTTCCTTATTCCCTCTAGCTATATACATATTGTGCAATCTTGCCAAATAGGTTCTATTGTTTTGTCAGATCACTCTCCTGTCCATCTCCATGTGAATATAGCGACAATTCCCAGGACAAGTCACTGGAGATTTAATTCCTCTCTTATCCATAACAACAATTTCTGTACTATGATCAGAGAGGAACTGTCTCATTACTGGCAGGACAATCAACACTCCCCTGTCTCACCAGCCACTAAGTGCCGGCGATGTCCTTCTTTACAGAACCGATCCTGAACCGTCTATTAAGGCAGTACTTGAAGAAATATCTTTATACAGTAGGGTTTCGGGTTATAGAGTTAATATTGGCAAGTCCATGGCAGTGCCCCTGAACGTTCCACCCGGTATTAACTTAGACATAATGTGCCCTTTTCATCTTGCTAGAACAGGCTTCAAATATCTTGGTATTTTTGTTCCCCCAGACTTCAAAAATGAGTTTTGTTTGAATTACCTACCCTTGTTTACTAAGATTAAACAGGATCTGGATACTTGGTCCACCCTACCGAATTATTTTTTTGGTAGGATTAATATTATAAAGATGAATATACTCTCTCGCTTACTTTATCTGTTTCAGAATATCCCGTTATTTATCTCATGCATTTTTCAAGAGAATAAACACTGCTATCTCTAGATATATTTGGAACAAGAAGAGACCCCGAGTTAAATTCGCTACACCTGTTAAACCTAAGGATATGGGGGGCGCCTCTCTTCCAGATATGCAACTCTATTACTGGTCGGCCCAGGTCAAACAGATGATCAGCTGGTTCTCAGACAGACGTGACTCCCTATGGGTCGGGATAGAAAGTTTTGCTTGTCGTCCAAGGGATTAAGTCAATACATGATAACTTTGTTGTGTATAACACCTTGTTAGCCTGGAGGGACGTCAAGAAATATTTAAAAATACCTATTCTTTCATCCCTATGGTCCCCTATTGCTTTAAACCCAGATTTCCCTGAACAGCTTGGATCTATCGGACTCTCTGACTGGTTCTCGAAAGGCATTATTGATATATCATATCTGTTAGCACAAGACAAACTCAAATCCTTTGAGCAGATCAGGTCTGACTATGATATTTCTAATAAGGATTTCTACAAGTTTTTACAACTGCGACATTTTCTGGAATCTCAATTGAAAGATGATAGGATACGTTTTGAGGCCTCTAGTATCGAAAAACTTTTTATAACACCTCATATACTACAGGGTTCACTTTCTTATATATACTCAAGTGGTATGCACTGGCACTTCTTCCTATGTGGCCCTGAAGCAGGTGTGGGAGAGGGACCTTGGACGTGCATTCAATGAGGACGACTGGCTGTCAATCTGTAAAAGGGTTTACCCTAAGTGTACTTCTATAAATGTTCAAGAACAGAACTTAAAATTTATTCACAGGATCTATTTAACGCCAATTCATCTTCGTGGGATGTTTCCCAATGTTTCCCCACTATGTTACAAATGCCAGGCCTGTGTGGGCACCCTCATTCATTTATTTTGGCACTGCAGTAAAATCCAACCATTTTGGGAAGGGGTCCACTCTACCATTGAAAAATTTTTAGACAGAACATTTCATATGTCTCCAACATTATATCTTCTGAATTTTAACCCTGACACTGGTTTTGATCATGACACAGAACGTCTTTTGAGTGTCCTCATATATTTAGCAAAAACGTGCTTGCTGCTTCTGTGGTCTAGGCCAGAAGTACCTACTGTCAAAATGTGGCTCACACAGGCCTCTACCATTTTGCCTTTAGAAAAGTTAACATTTGATCTAAGGAATAAACCTGATAAATTCTGGAAAATCTGGACACCTCTGTGGTCATTTATGGAGAGATGTCAATAATTTTGTAGTAGACAAGAGGGATTCTGTGTTTGCGCCCCCCCTTTTTTCCTTTTCGTTTATTGTATTGACCTTTGTCATATATATATATATTTATTATTATTATTAGTATTATTATTATTATTATTATTTTATTGTATTGTATTTATTAATTTTGGGGGAATGTGGAAGCTGTAGGCTCCAATGTCCAAACAAACCCCACTGTCTGGTGTACATGTACAGTATAATGGAACGTAACCTTGCAATTTGAAAATTAATAAAAAGATAATTACAAAAAAAACAACGAGTATAAAATTGCCGTTGCATACATAGATAAGGCTCTGAGGATGGAGAGGCACTCCATTCTTACGCCCTTTTTCTCACGGGATGCTGTAACACAATGACGGATGTGGACTATTTGGAAGAGCTGAATCATGCAGCTAATATGCGAGCCGTTATTGCAAAGTTGCCGTATAAGCTGAGGGAGAGGTGGCGAGGCGTGGCCTTCGACATTCAAGAACGGCAGGGTCAAAGAGCAAAGTTTAAAGATCTTGTCAGCTTCGTCAACAAACAGGCAAAAATCTCACTGCATCTTTGTTTGGAGACATTAAGGATAGCATTACAGTGAAAGCACCTGTGAAATCACACGATTCAAGGTCATCCAGGAAGGAATTCCACAAGAAAAGCTTCACCACCAGTGCTACACCGCTGGACAGCAAGATGAAGAGTGCAGAGTCAAGGCCTATGGAGAAGGCCCCTGTTACTTACCTTAGTGGACTTTCAAAGCCCTGCCTCTTCTGTCAAGGAGAACACAGTCTAGACTCATGTAAACAGATGAGGAGCGATCCGCACAAAGAGAAGCTGGATTTCCTGCGAAACAAAGGACTGTGCTTTGGCTGCCTTAACCAAGGGCACATGAGCAAATCCTGTAAAGAGAAGCTAAGCTGCCAAGTGTGCTCATTGATGCATCCCACGGTGTTACACATGAAGTTAAAGGAGAAATCCGCTCCTAAAGAAGGGAAATCGGAAGAAAGCCATATGGTTACCAGTGACACAGAAAAGGAAATTTTTGGGTGTACTGGGGCCGGTGACTCCGACTGTGTGCTTGCCATAGTCCTCGTACAAGTGAAGACAAAGAAAGGCAACAAAGTGGTGAAAACCTACGCCTTCCTCGACCCGGGCAGTTCCGCCACTTTCTGCACCGAGGCACTCATGGACGAGCTGAATGTCTCTGGCAGGAGGACGGATATACTGCTGCGGACCATGGGTGACGAGAAGTCTGTCAGCAGTTACATCGTGAGAGGCTTGGAGGTCCAGTAGTCTGGAGGACAACAACTTCCTAGAGCTGCCAGACGTCTTCTCACAAAGCACAATCCCTGTGAACAAAGAGAACGTACCACTGCAAGAGGATGTGGATAGGTGGCCCTATCTCAAACGGGTGCATCTCCCGTGTATTGAGGCAGAAGTAGGGCTACTGATTGGGACGAATGTACCAAAAGCTATAGAGCCATGGCAAGTCATCAGCAGCGTGGGTGAAGGACCATATGCGGTGCGAACGATGCTTGGATGGACAGTCAACGGACCAATTAAAGAGGACGGAGGTGTAACTGCACGAGGGGAACGGATCCATCTGACGGCAAACCGGATTTCAGTCGTGCAATTGGACGAACTGTGGAAACAACAGTTTAAGTTTTATTTCCCCGAATGTCACCAGGATGAGTTGAAGATGTCAAGAGAAGATCAGCAGTTTATAGACCTCGTCTCACAGTCCACCAAGCTTGAGCAAGGACATTACAGCATCTGCTTGCCCCTGCGGAATGGAAACGTCAATATGCCAAACAATCGTAAGGTGGTAGAACAGCGTGCACTCAGCCTGCGGAAGAAATTCGAGAAGAACGTCTCCTTTCACGCCGACTACACCTCATTCATGGGCGACATCATCACCAAAGGCCATGCTGTGGGGGTGCCATTTGAGGAGGTCAACTGCGACGACGGCAGGCTATGGTACATACCGCACCATGGGGTGTACCACCCAAAAAAGCATAAGATCAGAGTGGTGTTCGACTGCGGAGCATCATTCAGGGGTACGTCGCTGAACGACCAGCTCTTACAGGGGCCGGACCTCACCAGCTCACTGTTAGGTGTAATTACAAGATTTAGACAAGAGCCAGTGGCTGTTATGGCTGATTTAGAAGCCATGTTTCATCAGGTGCGCGTAACCCCACAGGATACAGATCTCCTCAGATTTCTTTGGTGGCCGGACGGTGACCTCAGAAAGGTCATGGTGGAACACAAGATGGTTGTGCACTTGTTTGGCGCAACCTCGTCTCCGAGTTGCGCCAACTACGCTTTCAGAAGATGTGCTGAAGATAACAGAGCGCAGTTTAACACCAGCGTCGTCAACACAGTTCTGCAAAACGTTTACGTTGACGACTGCCTCAAATCCGTCTCCACAGAGGAAGAGGCTGTGTCTCTCTACCACGATCTGAGCACCATCTGTGCCAAGGTAGGATTTCGCCTAACAAAATGGGTGAGCAACAGTCGCTCTGTACTGTCTGCTATCCCCGAGGAAGAGAGAGCGAAGGAGATGACTGAGCTCGACCTGGATCGAGACACACTTCCAGTGGAGAGAGCTTTGGGTGTACATTAGTGTATCCAGTCTGATACCTTCAAATTCCGAATTGTCATCCAAGATAGGCCTCTCACCAGAAGGGGGATCCTTTCTGTAGTCGGTTCAATCTACGATACTTTAGGGATCTTGGTTCCCGTGGTTCTGCCTGCTAAGAAAATTCTGCAAAACCTGTGCAGAATGAAGTTGGGCTGGGATGACGTTGTACCAGATCGGCTTGCCCAGCAGTGGTCTGACTGGTTAAAAGAGCTCCACCAGCTGGAGAACTTCGAAGTGGATAGGTGCTTTAAACCTCCTGGCTTTGGCGAGGCCATGTCTGCTCAGCTGCATCACTTCGCAGATGCGAGCGAAGAAGGTTACGGAACTGCACGTTACCTGCTATCATGGAATAGCTACAATCAAGTTCACTGCGCTTTCATACTGGGGAAGGCCCGAGTCGCTCCGCTGAAGCCTACAACTATCCCTCGCATGGAGCTCACTGCAGCGACCGTCGCAAGGAACATGGATAAGATGTTGAGGAGGGAGCTTCAGCTGCAGCTTGAAAATTCGGTGTTCTGGAGCGATAGCACGGTTGTGCTAAAGTACATCAGCAATGAGACCACAAGGTTCCGCACCTTCGTGGCTAACCGTGTGTCTGCTGTCCTCAAGGTATCTCAACCGTCTCAATGGAGATATGTTAATACTGCCATAAATCCAGCTGATCATGCATCCAGAGGGTTGAAGGTGGACGCCTTCATGCAGAACAAAGCCTGGATCTCTGGGCTAGACTTTCCCAAGGAATCGGAAGACAAATGGGCAGAAAATCCTGTTCACTCAAGAGAAATAGCCACAGAGGACCCCGAGGTCAAAAGGAACGCGGTGGTGAATGTTCTAACAGCTGAAGAGGATACTGACACAGTGAAGCAGCTGATTGAACACTTCTCCTCTTGGACTCGTCTAAAGAAGGCGGTGGCGGCGATCCTCAAGGTGAAAGCCATCCTTCTGTCTCTGAGTAGAAAGAGAAAGGAATTGAGTGAGACCATCACACAGACAACTGTGGATGAAAATCAGCAAGAACGTCTTCTGGACAAGGAGATGCGTAGCTTCAGAGCCAAAGTTGGTATGAAGGAGCTTGCGGAAGCAGAAATGGAGATAGTCCGCTACAGTCAGAGGAAAAGATTTCCAGGAGAGATCTCCGCTCTGAAAAAGGGAGAGAATGTGAAGCGGGGTAGTCATATATATAAGCTCAGTCCAGTTCTACAAGATGGAGTCCTGCGAGTCGGCGGTAGACTCAGTAGGGCAGCCATGCCCGAAGAGTCTAAGCACCCAGCTATCTTGTCGAAGGACGTTCACATTGCTGACCTTATGCTCCGTCAGATCCACCAAGACGTAGGACACAGTAGTCGAAACCACATACTTTCTAAGCTGCGCACAAGATACTGGATTACTGGCGCCAGCGTGGCCATCAAGAGAATCCTTTCAAAGTGTGTCGTCTGTCGGAGGCTACATGGTGCTCCTGGGCTACAGCGGATGGCAGATCTGCCGCAGGATAGAGTGTTGCCAGATGAACCGCCATTTACAAATGTTGGCGTGGATTACTTTGGACCCTTCGAGGTCAAGCGAGGGAGAAGTGTAGTTAAGAGATACGGGGTCATATTTACCTGTCCGTGCTGTCCACATTGAGGTGGCTTCATCACTCGACACGGATTCATTCGTCAACGCTCTTCGGCGTTTCATAGCCAGACGTGGTCAAGTCTCAGTCATCCGTTCAGATAACGGTACCAATTTCGTCGGCGGCGAACGTGAATTAAGAGAGGCAATCAAAGAATGGAACTGCACAAAGATAGAGAACACTCTACGCCAAAATGGAATCAAGTGGATGTTTAATCCCCCTACGGGTTCCCACCACGGCGGGGTTTGGGAGAGGTTAATTCGGTCGGTGCGGAAGGTTCTCAACGCCACTTCGCAGGTTCAAACCCTAGATGAGGAGGGACTTCAAACTGTCCTTTTTATTTTTGTGATAAGCACTGTGAGATGCAATATTGTGGGCCGTTAACTAGGCTATATGCATAGGTTTGGGAGGAGATGTCATGTCACTGCCAATATTTTTATATGAATTGGTCCCGACTGTCATGGTTTTTGACCCTTTTTCCCTTGCGGTCGTTTTCCTCGTTCGCCACGCGTGGGCGCTGCTCTTTTAGTGGAGTCTTGGCTCCGCCTCGGGTCTTTCGTGGAGTTCTCATAGACTACGTCTCCCCTTTTGTTGTGAGTCAGGGCTTTTTATTATACTGAGAGGCAGGGCGTGTATTTTCTACTAGGCTTGCGTTAGTCACTGAGCTGAGAAATGTCCGGAACAGCTGTTCCCCCTATGGAAAAAGAATATG
Organism: Synaphobranchus kaupii; assembly: GCA_029718625.1. Classification (NCBI taxonomy): domain Eukaryota; kingdom Metazoa; phylum Chordata; class Actinopteri; order Anguilliformes; family Synaphobranchidae; genus Synaphobranchus; species Synaphobranchus kaupii. The sequence continues at coordinate 30,287,704 of CM056391.1, read as the reverse complement.
CTGCAGTATATTGTAAATATATCAAAATTATCTTCACAATATATTTAAAATATACTGCAGTATATTACATTTCCATATGGGTCTGTTCGTCCTTCGGTACATGTCTTCCTATAGGGAGACTGGGCGATTTTGTTCAGACAGTTGTTCTGTTCATCGTTCGGTACCTGTTTCCGTACATGGAGACTGGCCGATTTTGTTCGGAACCGTGGTTCTGTTCGTCCTTCGGGTACGGCTCTCCTTATAGGGAGTCTGGGCGATTTTGTTGACGTGTGCGTGTGACTGCGAGTCCATGAAAGTAGCCTTGGTACGTTAGATCTCTGTTCCTTTCGCCTTCTCGTTACCTTTCCCTTTATTGAGATGTAGGGCCATTATTTTTCGCATGTCTTGCGTTTGGCACATTGCCGGTAGGTTAGGACACGGAGACTGCTTCCCTTTAATTCCTGTAGCAAGCAGTACACTCCATTTTAGGGTTAGGGAGTTATTTTTCACTTGTCGCATTCTCCCTTTGATTAGCTCTATTTTGTGTCCTTTTGTTTATTACCTACGAGGCAGCTCCTCTCGTTTCACGTTAGCATCTCGTTTGTTCACTCTTTTGTATACGTTTTGAGTATTCAGTGTTTTTTAGCTTGTATTTACCGAGCTCGAGATTCGTTGCTTTCGTGTGCCGTTCACCCGGTTATTGAGATATGGCCATTAGTGTTCGCATGTCTTGCGTGTGGCATACTGCCGGTAGGTTTGGACACGGAGACTGCTTCCCTTTAATTCCTGCAGCAAGCAGTACACTCTGTTTTAGAGTTAGGGAGTTATTTTTCGCTTGTCGCGTTCTCCCTTTGATTAGCTCCATTTTATGTCCTTTTGTTTGTTACCTTACGAGGCAGCTCCTCTCATTTCACGTTAGCATCTCGTGGTTCACTGTTTTGTATACGTTTGTGTATTCAGTGTTTTTTTAGCTCGTTGTGTTTTCCGAACTCAAGATGTGTTGCTCTTGTGTGATGTTCACCCGGTTACACAGGTCGTTTTTAGTTACGCCCCTTTTTTCCTAGTTCCCGTATTTCCCTCCAGTGAGAGTAGGAACTAGGTTATTTGCTTTAATCATTTATATTTCCCTATATACGGGGTCTCTCTTTCTCAGTGGCTTTCTAAGCTTAAAGAATCCCCTTGCTGTGTTTGGTCCCTCGAACCTCACATGTCACGCCCCCATTACATTGACTAGCTAGTAGCCTATACTTGTGAGACTTTACATTTGACTACGTGAGACTAGGTGGTCCAGTAGTGTGTCTCCCCGAAGTTGAAATAAAGCATATGCCTATGATTGCAGCTCTTGCTGTGAACATTATCATGTGTGCAAACCGTTATGAAAAATACAACAGCCTAATAATAATAACAATAATAATAATAATAATTATCTATACGTGTATCGATATGTAGCTAATAATAGTTGATAGACAGAAGGCAGGAGGCTTGTAGAAGGCTTGTACTTACGGCTGTCAGTCACAACTCCATTGAAATAAAATAATTCTAACAAATATTAGGCTATGCAATACTGAAATTATAACATTTCTGTAAACTATTAAAACTGAAAGAAAAAGATGTAAAAATGGCTATATGCTACGTCAATTTTATATCACGTGACAATGGTCACGTTGGGAGTTTATATAGAAAAAACCAGACCACATAAGACTATTTGAGGGCATTCACTGGGTGGAGCTGACAAGCTTGTTCACATGCGCACGATTTTTAGGATAATTTCTGTTTTATAAATAGGTCATTCGTAGGAACATTTATTCATGCTTATGGACATTTTATAAGTCGTTCGTAGGAACATTTTAGGAAAGGATAATACGGATTAATTCATAAATGAGGCCCCTGTTCTGTTTCGTCAGATGTAAATATCTCTGTTCTCTGTAAAAGTGTTGCTAAATCCGCCATTATATTAACAATCTGCTAAACTGCAAATGCAGGTGAGACTAAGTTCCACCCATTTGAACCTTGCACCTTACTTTGCGCTCAAATTATCCACCGTTTAGTGAGCAAAAGTGGATTTGGACACACCCTAAATGTTGCGAAGCTAGTTAGGGCAGACAACTTGAGAAGCGCCAAATCCAACACTCACGTGATGCTTACGCCCCTAATGGGAAGGCTATTTAAATCACCAACCTTACCTTTTCATGCCCTCGCTCATTCTGCATTGCTGCTATGTGCGCTGCCACGGTTGTGATATTCTTGTTGCTGCTGCTTCCAAGCTAACCTGCCCAGCATACTCTGTATGTATGCCGTAAGTTTTTGCATGTTATTTTATTTTCATCCTCATCATGTCCCTCAACATCTCTGGCTCAGACAGTGATCTGATTTCAATGAACGAGGATCCGACCCTCCAGATGCCAGGCTGTCCATTTTGGCTTCGGACAAAGCTGGTTCTGAAGACCCCGGAGCTCCGGAGGTCACTCTTCCCCGCTGTAGCTCCCGCCTGGTCCAAAAACACCTCAGCGACTGGCCCACCCCTCGAAGCGCTCTACAAGCGTAACATGCCAGTTCTCAACAAACTCAGTCATGTGGACCTGCTTCAATTCTGCCTGGACTGTGAGGCTATCGAAGGATCAGAAAGTGCCACCGGAAAAAATTAAACGGGCAAAGCTCCAGCCAAAAAGCAATCGGTCAATCCTTAAATCAATCCCCCAAAGAAAAGGAAAACTTCCGACCCCAGTTCCTCAATCGCTCAATCAGATCCTGGATTGAGTCTGCTCTCCTCGACATAAAATCTTCCATGAACTATATGAATAATAGAATTTCTGCTCTAAACACACCTTCCACCTCCTGGTTGCCCTCTGTTACTTCCAGGTCATCAGCCAATAAGTTACCTGCAGAACCTTGAGAACTGCAGTCTCCGCTCCAGCTTCAGGTACTTCTTTCCTGTCTACCGCATCAACCATTAAGGACGCTCTAAGGAGCCAGATAATCGCAGGTATTGCAGCAGTTATTTTCGCTCTTTGTTGTGGTGCTAAGATTTTATGCTATGATGGCTATTCTAATTTATTTAATCAATCTTAATGAGCCTATAATCTACTTGCTTTAACAGGACAGGAGGTCCTGCTGTGCTGTCGACACCATCAATAAGTTTGTGGATTGTGGGGACCTTTCAGTGATTCTCAAAGATAGTGACCCTAGATTGTCAAAGGTGCTAACTCTCGCTGGATTTAACGTAGCATTCGGGGTCTTTTGGAACACCTTATGCAAGGTTTTTCCTCAACGCAGACAAGAGCTTGACTCATATTTGTCCATTATTTCGGACCTCATATGGAGGGGTTTTGTTCTGTTAGTATCACAAGTCTCAACAAGGGTTTTATTCTATGAGTATCAAGTCCTTTTCTGCCAAAGCAGCCATATACAGTGCATCCGGAAAGTATTCACAGCGCTTCACTTTTTTCACATTTTGTTCTGTTACAGCCTTATTCCAAAATTGATTAAATTCATTTTTTCCCTCAAAATTCTACACACAACACCCCATAATGACAATGTGAAAAAAGTTTTTTTGAGATTTTGGCAAATTTATTAAAAATAAAAAAATAAAATTTCTCATTTACATAAGTATTCATACCCTTTGCTTTAACATATTTTTAAAGTATCATATTTCATATTTGGTCGCATATCCTTTACATGCTGTTACGCCCTGAAGTCTGTGACCATCAACATCAAAAAAACTGTCGATATCTTATTTTCAGGTACTGTTACAAGCGATACTATAACCTCTCTGCATTTGAATGGATCTCTTTGGAAATTGGGGGGTGAGACTAGATTCAGATGTAAATTACACTGGTACAGTATGGAACACATGGCTGGCTCCGGACTCATTTTCCTATAGAACTCTATGGGGAAAAAAGTCAGGAGAAACAACCCTTAAAGTGATCCATCCACATCTACTCCATATCTGGCAACAGAGTGATGGTTTGGGGCTCGTTTGATAGCTCAGACCCTTGATAACTTACAGCCATTTAGCCAGCCAAAAAATGAATTTAATCAATTTTGGAATAAGGCTGTAACAGAACAAAATGTGGAAAAAGTGAAGCGCTGTGAATACTTTCCGGATGCACTGTATATAAAAAATTCAACCAGAAGCTAGACTGGAGCATCATAGATCTCACACTAATTAGCAGGCACTTTACCAGTCACCAAGCGCTGTCAAACTCGGTCTGTGGCTCCTTTTCCCACAACTCTAGTTTATGTTCGAAGACAGTTTTCCAGCCAATTTCTTCTCGAAGTTCGTAACCAACAACAGTGGCTATAGGATTCCCAGACAGGTGCCTTATCTACCCGGGAGTAACATTCCTATATGTATTAATTTCACCAAGAGTTTCTGTACCTATCATAATTGTAAATTTATGCACATTTGCAGCTGGTGCGCGGACAGCCAATCAAGGTCTGTTTGTCCCAGGAGGAGGCATCCTATAAAACCAGCTAAATATAATCTAAGAATCCATCCATGCCTGTGAATGTTCCTGCCCTCTCCAAAGCTCTTGGGTAACATCCCAACAAGTCCCATCTTATTACGGGACTCGTACGGGGCTTCTTGGCCGAGCTGTGTTGGCTTCCCAGGGTCACCCATGTATGCAGGAATTTGAAATCCGCATTTAAAGAACCAAATGTTGCTGATGAGCTTCTTGAGAAAGAAAGAAGACTTTCAGAATTAGTCCCATCGGCGTAGCCACCCAAAAATATTACGGGAAAATTTTTTTTTGTTAATTGTCAATCTCACTACTCCTCATAGCGGCCCTGTTCCGAGTATCAACAGTTTGATTCTGCCTGACCACTTTTCTCTGTTTTACGCCACAGTAGTCCATACATATGAAATGATAAAAACAGCAGGTACTGGCACTTGGCTAGGGAAAGCGGACACTTTTAAAGTTACACTGCTTCATTAGTCTCTGTGGCATCTTTTCGGCATTAAATGGCGTTCCAAATTTAATTTTTCAGCTAAATAAACCTCCAGATGCTGGAGCAGCGCCCATATTTTTGATTAATTGTCAGAAGCTTTATGCTGAATCTTGTCCAATTCCTTTAAATTACCTTTCATCCTTTTAAACGATTTCTTAGTGATCGATTTTCCTGATTCGCCCCCAGCTTAGGCCCCAGCACTCGCCTAGAATCTCTTGGTATCACGCCAGAAAGCATTTTACTGCAAGCATCTCTAACCAAAGATAAATTGTATATTAAAGTATTAAAGTTCGCCTGAGTTGCCTCTCTGTCAAAAAGGGATCTTCTCTCAACTAAATTTTGCCGTGCAGATTATTCCTCAAAAGCGCTCCTTCGTGTCTTGTTTGCTGGACATGTCTAAATCTGCTCGTGATTTGCACAACAACATTTTATTTTGGTCCTACTTATTATACAAATGGAATGGTATTTCTTCCTTCTATAACAATTTTACAGAGACATCGGCATCCCTTCAGTTTTTCACCAATGCTGCCCCTTTTGGGATTTTATAAGGACGAATGGTTTTCTGGAGTCTGGCCAAATGAAATGCTATCTTGGCATTCAAATATACTGCTAGGTTTGAATTATACCCCATAGTCGTAGCTTGCTTGTTATGGGGGAAGCCTTAGGCTCACAAACAGATCCTGGTACTATGCGACAATAAAGCTAGAGTTTATATGGTTAACAAAGGCTGCTCCTCGGTGCCTTTTATCTATCGCTTGCTGAGATGTCTTGCTTGGATGTGCGTAATGGGTAATTTCTTCATGCGCGCCACCTGTATTCCCAGACATCAAAATAAAATGGCTGACATGCTTTCTCAATTAAAATTTCAGGAGTTCAAAACCCTGTGTCCCAGCGCCAAGCCAACCAGCCTTCCCTCCCCTCCATTCAATCAAGTGATCCTAGACTAGGCTGTGAGGGCCCTCTACACTGGTCTACTTCTGGACTGCTGCAAAGTACAAACTAAGGGTTTAGCAAATAGAACATTAAAAGCATACAACTCTGCTTGGTTTTTCTTCTTGTCATTTGTGCTTGTTTCGCTTGCTTTCCACTACCAGCCAACATCCCTTTCGTATGTGCATTCATAGTCCACTCCTTTGTGTCCCATAAACTGCAGCCACATTCCATTAAAGCATCAATAGCCGTCATCCAATTCCATCTCCAGTATCAAGATACCTCGTCAAGTAGCCTTCTAGGAAATCCCTTGATTCGCTTTCTCCTCAACGGTCTCAAAATGGCTCAACCTCCAGGAAATGATAAAAGATTACCCTTCACCATCATGCTGGTCTACAAAATGGTCTCTAAACTAAAAGGGCTATTCACTCCCTATATCGATAAAATGTTGGAAGCTGTTATTCTGTTATTCTTTTCCATATACTTGAAACACTCTAAAACTGACTAAATGAATGAATCTGTGATTATTGGCAAGAATAATACTGCCTTCTGTCCCTTTTCTTCATTGTTGGCCTCAGTTGGCACCTACGGTGCCATTCCTCACCTTCTCCGAGCGACCCTCTATTTATCACAGATGGTGTCAAGCCCATGTCAAGGGATTGGTTCTCCGCAAGGCTGCGCAAACTCTGTATAAGCTGTGGGCTCTCCCCCGATTTCTACAAGACACACGCATAGGCACCGCCACAACAGCTGCCCTGCACGTGCCTACAGCTTCCCTGAAGTCCTTAGGATGCTGGACTTCTGCTGCCTATGTACGCTACATTAGGCTTAACAAAAACGAAGTCCTGCACGCTCAAAGGCTCATGAGTGTATTACATAAATCCACAAGGCTGCTTAAAATGCACTTCTGGTGGATAGCTGGGGGAATAATTTTATTTATTTATTGTATTTTTATGGTAAGCTATGCTGCGTTCAGGCGTTGCATAACTTGTGGATTGCTTGCTTATCCAATGGCGAGCATTTCTAACGGCAAGGTTTACAGCTATGCATTGTCACAGTTATCCATTCTATCAGCCAAACAACACATTAGCTACATCTCAAGTAAAGCCACGTGGCTGTAGTGTGGCCTGGCTTCACATAGCCAGTCTTAATAAAAAACAATAGCACTGCATGTCCTCACTTCATCTTCGAGTGGGACATTGACCTAGTTGTACAGTGGGCACGCCATTATTCACATGCTTCCAGACTCACATGCTTATTTTTATTTTTTTTACAGTGGTCACTACCCGTTATCTTTTTGGCTGGCTTATACTAAAAAATGCATACAAGCACGGAGTGATAAGAGGCAGAGCATGACGCCAAAGTTGTATTTCATTAAATTCAATAAATATTGTTTAATTCAAATTGTGAGTTGTCTGACTGAAATGCACTTGCGCCATGCTTTAGACCTTGCACTAAGATCATTTTTGTGTGGAAAGCCCCAGAACAATCAAAAAGGCTCAGCAGGCATCAAATAACATGTCAGTTCCTCACATCACATGATATGTTATGCATCAGTGATGAACATTTAACATGTATCATCACCGTACTGTTCATGAATTTTTCATGATGAATGATGTTCATGATGAATCCCCAATTCTAAGTAAAACACTACAGTTGCTTAATGTCAGCTAAAGCAAGAATTTGACATTGGCAATCTCCGATTAAAACACAGTTGAAATATTGATGTGTATTCTTATTTGAGGACAGGTTGACAATGGTGGCAAATATTGGGTGGAGGACCTGACCTGACATTACACTGACAATCAGGAGTAGTAGGAGTTCTGACAATTTAAACGAATTAAAAGAAGAAGGAAGCTGACTCTCAAAAGTACACTAGTGTCAAAACGTACACCATCATGCCTCAGGACATGGAATGGGCCAACACTGTGTTAGCTCTGTACATCTAGGAATAACTATGCTACCAAAAGGAAGTATATCAATGGAATAAACTTTACTTTGATTTTATAATTTATATTTAGTATAAAGTACTAAACAGAAGAGGGAAAAATATTCATCCAAACCAAATGATCATCCTTTCCATCCACACAATAGCCTTGATTAGTGTAACTGTATTGTCTATCTTTGAGTAATGCTTCTACAATCCTGTAGAAAACACCTCTGTGTTTTGATGGCACTGCCTCTATCACATTCTAATTGGACTTTTGTTGTAAATGACAGATATTTCTGTGAATGCCAGCATGTTCTTAGAATCAGATTTTCTGCAACTGGAATAATGTAATGCAATTGAATAGGTTTATTTTTTAAAGCAATAATTATAAGATATTTTAAGAGGCTTGAAATCTCTTTCACCCACCTGTTAGTTTTTTATGAACATGGCAGGTTACCAGGACAATTCAAGTATGGAAAATATTATACAGGGCCAAGGGAAAACAGAGGTATTGGCTTATACTTGCAAATAAACCTGATTTGCTTGCATCATCTGTCAACAAACACATTACTGCATACAGTCGTTCAAAGGTCTTACACCTTAAAATGACAGAAGGCCCTTTACAAACAACGAAGCCGCAGTAACCCACAGTGCAGTGTTATGATACAACAAAGTCTTTCCTGATATTGACAGGGAATAAACTGGCCATTCTGTTGGATGTGCAAAAGGATCTGGTTAAAAGCAGACAAAAGGCTTTGCTGTAAGAAATGCAAAACCTCAGGCTGTGTTGAGATTCTCAATGTTCAGACCTTGGGTTTATTCAGCGTTTCAAGTCTATTTTTGTTATTGGAAACCTTTAATAAAGCAAAATGAATTGCCTTTATTTGTCAGTGCCACTGCAGATACAGGTGCTCTTAACCATTGGTTTACTATTCTCTCCGTACCAATGTCTCCATTTCACTGTCAAGTTAATTTAATTTAAAAATAAGGTTATGTTATTCATGAACAATATCACAAAAAATAACAAATGTCATGATTTTTAGAAAGCTGGCTGCCTGGAACTACAACACTTAAAAAAAGACCTTTTAAATACAAAGTAGGGCTGGCCAATATGGCCAAAGTATCATATCATGATATTTTTCATATTATTGACAGTACATGGTATTTGGTTTTCAAATGAACAAATTACAAATTGACAAATTACAAGAGGAATAAACTGAAATATACTGTTACTGTAGAAAAATAAAGATCAATCAAAATGCAGTAATAATCAATCAATTTAGGTGATAAACCATATCTACTATTATTGATTGTTTTTTAAGCGTAATAACAATCATCTCCGCCATACAGCGTTTTGGCTTTTTTCATCTTTTTGTCTATTAATCATACCTTGGCTCCAAATTCATGTGTTTCCACAAGCTTGTGAGGGGGGCACGTAGGGTGCGGAGGACCAGACGCAGTTATAGGAAACTGGAAAGTTCCCACGAATAGGAACCACAAGACGGAGAAACTCCGATAGTAGGAAAAGGAAACAAAACGAGAAAATAAACAAAGCTCCCAGTCTCGACAGGAGAGTAACAATGAAAGGGAGACTGAAGAAATAAATAAAAAAATTATTTATGAGAATAAAATTATTTTGAGAAATAAAAACGACCCACGGGGAAACGGGCGAATAGCTCGTAGACACGAGAGATAAAATAGAAAGACACCTCCTCCTCTCAATAAACAGAGAGGCGATAAGAAACAAAAGAAACAAAAATAAGGAAAGGAGACCTCTCGCTTTCAATTGGAAAGCAGGCCGAGAGAGGTGGACAGGAAACAGCCAGACTACACTTGTAGTAGGCAGAGAGTGAAAGACCGAAAGTGCAAGAGAACGAAAAGTTCCTAGAAAGCTAATTGCACTGAAGGCAAGTCCCGCGTTACCCCAAAAGCATATGGGCAAAGTGGTCTCCTTGAGCGCCTAGTCCTATACCTTACCGGCTCTGAATCGCAAATTAATACAATACAGAAGCGCCGGAAGCAGGAAGCACAGAGCTTAAATACCAGACAGGTAACTCAGCACAGGTGAGACGACTGAGTACCCGAGAGAGCGAAAACCCGGCACGGAGTAGAAAAGCAAGCCGGCAAACGACCGCAAAGGGAGAAGAACTGCCAAAAACCCATGACAGAACCCCCCTTCTAAGGGATGACCCCAGGCGATCCCTCAGGCTTATCCCTGCGGAAGTCTCTAATAAGTGCTGGGTCCTTGGACAGGACGCAGCAGCGCTCCTCTGTAACCCTCCCAGTCAACCAAGAACTGGACAGCTCTGCCCACACGTCTCTCGGCCAAAATGTGCCGAACAGTATAAGCCGGACTTCCCCCCACAAGGTGGGGGGGGGGGGCTTCTCAGCCGGGCAAGGGCGCTCACCGACACAGGCTTTAGCCGGGAGACATGGAAGGTGGCATGGATACGCATAGAGCGTGGCAGCAGAAGTCGAGCGGTGACTGGGTTGATTTTACGGGTTATCTTAAATGGCCCCACGAATTGTGGTGCGAGTTTACGGGATTCCACCCGCAGTGGCAGGTCCTGCATGGACAACCACACTCACTGGCCAACCCGGTAAGAGGGAGCAGGGCGACAGCGCCTGTCGGCAGCAGCCTTCTGTTTGGCCGAGACGCGCAGGAGTGAAGTGCGCACCCGCCTCCAGACCGCTCGACACCTCTGCATGAAAGAACCCGCAGATGGTACCACCACATCTCTCTCTAGCTCAGGGAATAAAGGAGGCTGATAACTGAGCCTCGAAAGGAGAGAGACCCGTGGAGGCGTTGCGCAAGGTGTTATGGGCATACTCCGCCCAGGCGAGATGGCGGCCAGGCACCAGAGGGTGCTCTCCAAGGTCTGATTAGTGCACTCCGTCTGTCCATTGGTCTCGGGGTGGAACCTGGAAGACAGGCTGACAGACTCCCCTAATAGGGCACAAAAGGAGCGCCAGAACTTAGCGGCGAATTGCAGGCCACGGTCGGACACGACGTCCAGGGGGAGGCCGTGTAACCTGAAAACGTTGTCCACCATAAGCTGAGCTGTCTCAGGTGCTGATGGCAGCTTGGGGAGAGCAATGAAGTGAGCCGCCTTGGAAAACCTGTCGACCATAAACAGGATCACCGTATTGCCCTGGGATGGAGACAAGCCGGTGACAAAATCAAGGGCGACATGGCTCCAAGGACGGCCGGGAATGGGCAGAGGGCATAACAGACCCGATGGCGGAAGTCGTGACTCCTTGCTGCGGGCGCAGACCGGGCACGCAGCGACAAATTCCCGAACATCGCTCTCCATTTTGGGCCACCAAAAGCGCCAAGACAAAAATTCCCTAGTGCGGTGAACACCAGAATGAGCAGCCAACCCGGGACCTGATCCGGGAAGGAACAAAAAGGCAGTGAGAGGGACCCCCACCAGGACCAGGGTCCGAGCGCAATGCCCTCAGTACAGCTGCCTCAATCCCCCATATTACTGGGCACGATGGGCTGAGGAAGCGGGTCACTATCAGCACGATCGTGAATAGGAATAGGAAAGCAGGCAGAGAGAGGTGGACAGGAAACAGCCAGACTACACTTGTAGTCAGCAGGCAGAGAAAGGAAAACCAGTAGCGAAAGACGGAAAGTGCAAGAGAGCGAAAAGTTCCTAGAAAGCTAATTGCACTGCAGGCAAGTCCCGCGTTACCCCAAAAGCATATGGGCAAAGTGGTCTCCTTCAGCGCCTAGTCCTATACCTTACCGGCTCTGAATCGCAAATTAATACAATACAGAAGCACTGGAAGCAGGAAGCACGGAGCTTAAATACCCAACAGGTAACGACTGAGTACCCGAGAGAGCAAAAACCCGGCACGGAGTAGAAAAGCAAGCCGAGAGCGCCCTCAAAGCTTCTCTGTATGTGTTGTTTGCAATGTCATGTCACGTTTTTTTTAAATGAAATGGTGCGAGTTTCATTCAAAGCAGACAAATTCACTTTCTTTATCAAATTGTTGCAATATGAAATTCTTTATATTCATTGGATGAAAAACAATAAAATAGCCTAACATTGACGACAGTTAAAAAAAACGCGTAGCCTACCGTTCCATGAATTCATACTGGTAAACCTAAAAATTAGGTAGGCCTATATTGCCCAGCCCTAATACAAAGTTGCAAAAGCAGCCAACAGCAGACTTCAAAAGCAAATACTGTGGCCTATAGAGTGCAAATCATGAACAAGCGCCATATGAGTATGGCTAGTACAGGGCGGACAGCTTCAAATTGAGAGGATACCGCCTGCTACACGGCTTGTCACTCACAGTCACTGTTGAGTGTTTATACAAAAAAGTATCTGGACACCCCTTGGTCTGGGGCATGTTTTTTGGGCTAATCCCCTTAGTTCCAGTGGAGACAAACCTTAATGCTACAGCGTACAATGTCATTTAAAAAAATTCTGTGCTTTCAACTTTGTGGCAAGTTTTGGGAAGGCCCTTTCCTGTTTCAGCAATGGCCCATGCGAATAGAGAGGTTCATACGGAAATGGTTTGTCGAGATCAGTGTGGAAGAACTTCACTGGCTTGCACAGAGCCCTGACCTGAACCCCTTTCCAATTTGGGATCAACTGGAAAGCCGACTGCGAGCCAGGCCTAATCGACTTAGAGGAATGGTATTTCTGAATAGGAAGGCATTGGTGTGCTGTTTAGTGCATCTGGGATCAAGTGTGAAGGAAAGGAAACCAACACAAAGACATCCCAGTGACCATGTTTGTGGTGAAAAGTTGGTGAAATGCCATCTAGGGCTGCGTCCCAATATTCTTCACTCCCCACCTCCCTTCCTCCACTCCCCCACTACCACTCCTCTCCTACCCGGAAGTATGCAAAACTGCCAGAATTTTTCAGAAGTGTTTGCACATACAATGTACCTGACATTGCGGTTTGCATCGAGACATTAATTAATATGTAACCAGTAATACGTAATTAAGATGTAATCAGCGACATTAGATTAAAACACAAAGATCCGTTTCCGGGGCACGGAGTAGAGGAGGTGGTAGTGGAGGAAGGGAGGGTGCATTTTTCGAGTATTGGGACCTAGGTGTTCTGGTGAAAACCCCACAACATTTTCTTTTGCGAACAAAATGTTTTTATTTTATAATCAATTCACAATATTGTCATTACAGTCAGTACAATTCAAAATACCGCCCCCCCCCCCCCCCCCATCCCTGTTGGCGGCCCCCACCCCATCCCTTACCTCAGCTCATTGTAGCCAGTCAGAATGATTTACAGAATTAAGTTAAACAAGTGTACAGACAACAAATATGTTGAATTTACAGTCACATTCCAATATGTAAAAATGTATATATATATATAAATAAAAATACGTACATTGAGCACACTGATTATTTAAATTCAAGGTGAATGTCTTTCTAAATTTTCTAGTAAATGTCTGATAGTTAAGGCTGCATTCTCCCACATGTCTAAGGTTTTAGACCTGGCTTTGTTGATTCGAGCAGTGGATAGCTCCATCATAACTATCTCTTGAAAGTAATTTAACCATTTTTTAACATACAGCTTATGAGGAGGAATCCATCGCTGAACAATACGTTTTTTTGCCGCTGTCAGACCAGCAAGCCATACCTTCCTTTGTGTTTCATTAAGCTCCATCTTAGAGTCATCAATAAGCAATAGAGGTATTGGATCTAGAGGAATACCTTTCCCAACTAAGTCTGTGAGCACACGGGTTACTTTCTCCCAGAATGAATAAACCTCAGCACAGTCCCATAACATGTGTTAGAACCCAGGACTCCAAGATGACATAATTCACAGTTAGGGCTACGAGCTTGTTTTGTGTGATATCTTAAAAGTGGTGTCCAGTATGTTCTATAGCAAATTTTGTAGTGAATCAATTGATGATTGGGGTTTTTAGATTAACCAAATATATTCTTCCATACACTCTCCCATTTGATTGGATCCTCCTCATTTACCATTAAATCTTTTTCCCATGCTTTCTCATTGAGTGAATCTTTGTAAGTTGTAACTAGCTATTTAGAATACATACATGAGACAAAGCCCAAAGCCCTTAGTGGGGAACCCATCAATGAGAGAATGGGAACTCAATTCAGTTCCCCATGGATGAAAACCCCACAACAATTAGTTGAAAAGTGAAAGTTATCAAGCTGACTAGGTCAGAGCCAGGCTATATCCAGTTATGAGAACTGATTGTAGACACCAAAATTAATGGGAACAGGCTTTATTTGAGGTTGACAGAAAAAGGTCAAAGTCCAGCAAAACAGAGCAATACAGGCAGGGCAGATACATGGTCAGTTCCAGGCAGGGGTCAGTGTCCAGCAAACAGGGCAATGTAGAATGAGCAAAAGCGAAGTCCAGGAACAGGCAGGGGTCAGAACTGGGGAATCTGTCAGAGCAGGGAAACAGGAGGGCGAAGGGCAGGAGCAGGGCTAGGATGGGGAAGGGCAGGCAGGCAGGAGGACTGGAGCAGGGCTGGACAGGAACAGGAAGTTTACATACACTTAGGTTGAAGTCATTAAAACTAATTTTTAACCACTCCACAGATTTCATGTTAGCAAACTATAGTGTTAGTGTTGGCAAGTCAGTTAGGACATCTACTTTGTGCATGACACAAGTAATTTTTCCAACAGTAGATATGGATGGATCACTTTAAGGGTTGTTTCTCCTGACAAATTTTCCTATTGAACTCTATGGAAAAATAAGTCAGGAGAAGAAACCCTTCAAGTTATCCATCCATATCTACTGTATTTCTGGCAGCAGAGTGATGATTTAAGGCTTGTTTGATACGTCAGACCCTTGATGACTTAGAGCCATTTAGCCAACCATGTGTTTCCATACTGTTCCAGTGTAATTTACAGCTAAATCTAGTCCCACCCCCCAATTCCCATAGAGATCCATTCAAATGCAGAGACGTTATAGTATCGCTTGTAAGAGCACCAGAAAATAAGATACCAAGAGTCTTTTGATGTTGTTGGGTCACAGACATCAGGATGGCATGGCATGCAAAGGATATGCGACCAAATATTAAAATTTTTAAGGCACAGTCAGCTTAGTGTATGTAAACTTCTGACCCACTGGAATTGTGATATAGTGAATAAAAAGTGAAATAATCTGTCTGTAAACAATTGTTGGAAAAATTACTTGTGTCATGCACAAAGTAAATGTCCTTAACTGACTTGCCTACACTATAGTTTGCTAACATGAAATCTGTGGAGTGGTTAAAAATTAGTTTTAATGACTTCAACCTAAGTGTATGTAAACTTCCGACTTCAACTGTATGAAACACTAGTAAATATCCTCAATACTATTTCAGCTAAATTAATGTATCCAGAAGTCTGCTTGTGATGCCTCCTTATGTTTAGCTGTTCTGCACACACAACATGTACATTAGGTAATACCTTAACCTCTTAAGTAGTGGTACCAATTACTGCATGTTTAGATTTAGCTACAGTATACTTTTGCACAAGGAAGGGACTTATTTGTAACATAAAATAAAGTACATTTCTGCTTTGTTCTGTAACATTATCATGAAAGATTAAGAAACATCCACCACTGCAGGACCAGAGCAGATTACTAGATTTTTGATAAACAAGTATAGAGGTTATTTTGCAGGACTTTCATGGCTGAAATAATACTGAAAACATGGAAAAGTAATAAACTTAACGTTGTTCAGCACAATTTTTTTGAAAGAGGCTTGTTAAATGCATGGAAGGCAGACTCAGTCTTTTCTCGTGAATCCAATTTTGCTCCTGGAAATGGAGTAGAGATTATGACTGATGAGTCATAAAACTTGCTTGTGGGAAGATTGTCTTGTCTTGATTTCTTGTTCATTTTGAGGGTTGCCAGACTGGTTTAAAAATCCAAATCCATTGTAGCATAACCTTAATGTTATATGGAAAGAATTTAAGCCAGTGCCATAAATAATGTTCATACTGGAAAAAGCTAAAGAAAAAGTAACCAGCTGGCTTCAACCTGTGCTGTGGTGGCACAGTGGTAAAAGCATCAACTTTGAGTCAATGCCGTTGCACACCGAGGGCACGGGTTCGCACCCTGGTCCTGCCAGATCCTTGAGGGAGTGGCAAATTGGCCTTGAGGGAGTGGCAAAGAGTTGTTCTGATAGCTAACATTAAATGACATTGAAATGTTAACAAGATGCAATATTATACAATATTACACGAGTGTTGTTTGTCCAATTTTTTTTTTATGTTGGGTAATTTTGTTTATGTTGGGTAAATTCAGTATACTGTCAAATATTGTAAATATGTCATTGTCTATTTATAAAATTAATTAATTCAAATAACTGGTTTCAAATATATTTGTAATATCTGGTTTTGGGGCTAAGTCTGCTATTAGGAAGCTATTATATCTAACTTACAGATTAACTTGTCCTTATTGCCTATGTCAGTTATATGACAGGTAAAAACACAACTTAATTCAACTGTTCTACAAACCTAAATTCCAAAAATATTGGGACAGGATGTAAATGTCACGGTTATCAGCAGCCTTTGCTGTTTTCACTGTTTGGTTTTCCTTTTGGCGTCGTCGGGACGCTCTATCGGATTTTTCCGCCTCCGTCCCGGTGTTTGTATCTCGCCCAGCAATTATCCCTTACACCTGCTTTGGATTTCCTGCCTATTATATATATCTCAGGCCTTCTGCCTTCCGGCACTTCGATATTGTCTTTGCTATGTTGACAAAGATGTCGGTAAGGTATAGGAAATTTGGTCGCTGCATTTCTGGTTCGTACGAATAAGAAACGCAGCAAATCCGGTTTCTTTTTATTTCCAATCTTTCTCTTTATCCTTTATTCTTGTTACTCGTTACCTTTTGTGTCAGCTCTTTCGCCACAAGAGCTCTGGATAACAGGTTTTCTTTTCTGTTCTTTTCCTTCACTCGTTTCATCGAGTTTTGCTTTGTTTCTCTACCTCCTGTTACGCCTAATGATTTAGTGCGTGAAGTTCTTTTGTTATTCATTCTCGCTATTTATCGACACTCACCTCCTTTTGAGGTTGCTTCGATTTGGCTTGTGCTAGGGAAGCTTTGCTCCCGTTCTTTTGTTTTCCTCTCCTCTGGTGCGGCCAATTCCGCATTTGTGGCGTTTCTAGATACGCTTTTAGAATCCTTATCAGTCGCGTCTGGTTCTCCAAACCTTAACACAACCCTCACAGTAAAATGCACATAAAAGCAGAAAGCAGTGATTTGTAAATTCTCTTTTACATATATTTATGTTATAACGAAGTACTGGACTGGACCCAAATGCAAGACTCTGAGACAGACTCGATAAAAACACCACCAGGGAGTGTGTTTATTTAAGCAAGACAAAGTTGCGGGCAAGCAAGCAGGGAAAACTAAAGGTGAAAGGCTGGATACGGAGTTGGCAAACTAAGGCAGGGCAGGAGAAGGAAACTGGGCTGGACAGGGCAGAACAGGAGGTAGGCTGGGTGGGCTGGAATGAGGAACAGAACAAACAGGTTAGGGCAAAACAGAGTAGCAAACAGACTGGCCGGGAGTGATCTCAAACAGAGCAGAGAAAACAAACTGGCAATGAGACTGTGAAACAGGGGAACTTAAATAGAGAGGGGAAAATGTGAGAGGGCTAATTGAATAATGAAAAGGAGTGAGGAATGTGTGCGAGAGGGAGAGTGATAGGCTAACCAATAAGGGGAGGAAACAAGGAACTGAATGGGGACCACGCCCAGCCTGCAACGAACACAGAAACGAGACGAACAGGGTAAACAGAAAAATACGACATGAAACGCAAGGAATGGGAAAACGAAGGAAATGAAAGGGAGTTGTACTGGAGGGAAACAGCGGATGTTACATATTTAATTGAGAACAGTACAAAGAAAAGATATTAAACTTATCAACTTTATTGATTTTTGTAAATATACACTAATTCCGAATTTGATGCCTGCAACACGTTCCAAAAAAGTTGGGACAGGGGCAAAAAAAAAGTCCGGGAAGTTCAAAAAACATGGCTGTAAGTCATCAAGGGTCTGAGGTATCAAACGAGCCTCAAACCATCACTCTGCTGCCAGATATGCAGTAGATATGGATGGATCACTTTAAGGGTTGTTTCTCCTGACTCATTTTCTTATTGAACTCTATGGAAAAATAAGTCAGGAGAAACAACCCTTCAAGTGATCCATCCATATAGAATAGAATAACTTTTATTTTCCCACTAGGGAACTTCAGTTGTAGCCACCAGCAACAACAAAAAAGACATAGACAGTGGCGCAGTCGCACAACACACAAACATATCAAACAAAGACATTCAATATAATCATTGCATTCATCAAACTAATTAAGTGAATTAAAGTGTAATAGCCTACAGCCAAACGTCATGATTAAAAATAGCCCCCGCTGTCCCGAGATGTCCAGTCGTCCAGTGTTATCAAGCAGTCCAACACACAAACTCCGCCTCCACGACTTTCCTCCATACACGCAGTGTTGTGGTCTCTGTCCACTGTCAACACGGAGCACCGAACTACGTCAGCCTTCCCACTCGTCGCCTCACTCCTCCGCCGCATTATATTCTCCTTCACCTTCCCTGGTGGCCTTTTGAAGATCGCCTGCAGTCCTAGATCAGTCCAGAGTCCCGACATCTTCAACTCCGATGAAGAACAATGGTAAACTTTGTCGCTGCAGATCCAACAGACATTCCCGAGCATATGTTGCGAATGCGTCTCCATGGTGACGACCACAAACAAAATTATCCCGAATATACAATTCGTCAATAATAATAATAATATTTGTAATAGTTGAATATACAATATCTACTGCATATCTGGCAGCAGTGTGATGGTTTAAGCTCGTTTGATACCTCAGACCCTTGATGACCTACAGCCAAATGGCCAATAGCCAACCATGGGTTCCATACTATTCCTGTGTAATTTACAACTTAATTTACACCTTAATCTAGTCCCACCCCCCAATAGAGACCCATTCAAATGCAGAGTTATAGTATCACTTGTTAGAGTACCTGACAATAAGATATTGAGAGTCTTTTGATATCCTTTTATACCCAGTCACGATAGCATCACCTGTTTACCTGTGCAATGTTCCAAACAGGTGTCTTTTTATTTTTTTTTCATGCCTGTTGAAGACTGTTTGTGTTGATTGCATATGTTACCAGATAACCTATGTAGAAATATGTGAGTGAGACAAGGGAAAGGACTTCAAAAAGTTTGTTCTTTGATGTTCTAAGTATGATTGGAATTTTGGAAAAGGGAAGTCCTGTTTAGCCATATTTGAAGAAATGTATTCTTATAATCCATACATTTTATGATGATTGTAATGTGAACGATCCTACATTAAAAAACATGATTCAGATCTTATCAACAAATGTCTGATAAAATAGAAAAAATGGGTGGAAAAGGCATGGATTGAGCACAGAGGAAAGATGTTCTGAAACAATTTATGAAAAGCCTACATTTGACTCAAGATGATCCTACGCAGAAATGTAAACTAATAAACACATGAAAAAGTTTTTAAAAGACTGAATCAGATTACAGGTAGACAACCAAAAGAAGATGGACGCTACATGGTATAACAAATGAGGACTAAAGGATAACACGAGAACACAGTTAAGGAAACAGACCCAGAAAATCTGTACATGCAGGTCCATTCATTCTGAAAATGCCAAGGAAGACATTCATATGCCAGTAATGAGTCACAGCCATTTGAGGCACTTGTCTCTTCAACTGACCCAATGACAACAAATAAACAGGAAGTAGGAAGTGCTTTCTAAAATAATAAAATAAGAAACT
Organism: Synaphobranchus kaupii; assembly: GCA_029718625.1. NCBI lineage: Eukaryota > Metazoa > Chordata > Actinopteri > Anguilliformes > Synaphobranchidae > Synaphobranchus > Synaphobranchus kaupii. Next base: position 30,268,135 of record CM056391.1, on the reverse strand, counting down.
TCAATACAGGCATGGTCTGTTCTAATAGAAACATGTATAAATAATGGACACACACAAAAAATATTAGACATACTGTAGTGTGAACCCATGCTGCTTGGTTTAATTTGGTGGGAAATTACACCTATTGCAAGTATGTACATGTAGCCATATACCGAAAAACTGTTCCATTTCATTGCTGAAATGACATCAGTAGCCATGTATTGCAGTGATCGATAAAGGCTTTTTTGGATAAATTTCCACCTGTAATGGGGTGGCCTAAGTAAACCCCAGTACCTCTCAAACTTAATAATTAGATTGCATGAATCTCACACATAAACAAAAAACATTGCATTTATTCTGTCAAAAAAACTTTGTGCCATCCGAACAGTAAAAAACAATTATCTCAATAAACCATTCCAGTGTGGAGTAAATCACCCAAAAGCAACCTCATATCAAAAGAAATAGATCCTTTCTGTCTTCTACCCATCCTGACTTTAGACCCTGCTAGACACTCAGACCTTGTTGGTCTTGTATTTTTCAAGCTAGTTTACAGCTGGTTTGGAGCCATCTCAAGAACTTCAACCTACTACATTTTCAACTAGATTAACAATTTCTGAAGAAATTGTAGGTGTGGTTGCTTCGCAGTGGTATCAATTGCTGGAAATGGTATAGAAAGATGGCAATATCATATGTGTGTGAGGTGGTAAATAAAAGGTGGAAACGGTATGAAGTGGTAATGCGGTATAAAGGGATCTAAAGAAGGTGGAAGTGTTAAAATATGGTGATTTATTTTGTGGTAAGTGTCATGAACCTGAATACGGGCTGGACCCAAGTGCAACGACAAGGAGGCAGAGATACAGGAAAAGGTAGTTTATTATAGCTTGGGGCAGTCCCAAGCTGTACACAGAATATACACAGAAATAATAAAGTCCGGAGAATCTCCGGGACTACTGTTTGCTCCAAGCCGGAGCTGGACTTGACTGGAACACTGGATGTTCCAAACCGGAACTGGACTTGTACTGGAACACAGGATGTTCCAAACCGGAACTGGACTGGACGGGAACTGGATCGGGACACACTGGAACTGGACTAAACTGGAACACTGGGTTGTTCCAAACCGGAACTGGACTTGGTACAGAAACACTGCATGTTCCAAACCGGAACTGGACTGGACAGGAACTGGATCGGGTCAAACCGGAACTGGACTAGACTGGAACACTGGAATGTTCCAAACTGGAACTGGACTTCGCGGGTCGCTCAGGAATTGTTCCAAACCGGAACTGGACTTGGCGGATCTGGACAGACGGGACAGACGGGACAGATAGGGGGAGCGCTAGGCATCCAATAATTATGCTTCGAACTTGTCTCCTGAAGCGAGGGAGGACATAAAGTACAGACAAACCGGTTATGGTAATGCATGAAATTTGAGAAGGGGAAACCGGGGTGTCAATAGTAACAGGTAACCGGGTAGTTGATGCAGAGGAAGGGGTTGCGGCAGATACGGCAGGGCAGGACAGTGCAGCGGACCTCGGGTTGGCCCGGTTGAGGCAGCAGGGCAAACAGCAGTAGATGCAACCGGAACCGTAACACTGGCGGTTGCCACGGCCGGACACAGGAACAGCTGTAGAATGGAGGAGCAGAACGCCCCGCTGCGGGCGCAACGTCAGGTGGAAGCGGGGGTACCGCAACACAAACAGGGAATAGCGAACAACTGCAGACTGGCAGAAAACAACAGAGTAGTGGTTAACAAGGCAGGTAAGGCGCAGCATGTAGGACCGCATCAAAACAGGACAGACTAATCAAACAGCAGTTGGCAGTGTGCCTTAAGCACTGAGACAGGACCACTGTTGACAAATGGGTTGCACGATAGCAGGGTGAACGAACACCAAATACCCAACCAAACTGTGCAAGAAAACTAGACAATAGAATAACAAGACCAGGATACAAACGAAACAACGTTAACGAACTGGCCCTGGATAGCAGCCAGCAGGTGGGTTAAATAGGGAGTGTAATTGGTAACAATCAGGAAAGCGTGCAAATGTATGCGTGGGTGATTGAACAGAGCGGAGTGTGAGGAATGCATGCCGAAATGGAAGAAGGAGATAGGCTGAGGCAGGAGTGGGGAAATGGAGTGAAACAAACGGAGGGAACACGCCCAGTCTGCAGCAAGGGAGAAAACACGGACAAAGGAAGTCAAACATGACACGGAGGGAAAGGGCAAAATACGGAAAACGGACAGGATGGGAACGGAACGTTACAGTAAGTAGTCTAAAGAACTTGGCAGTACTGCCATTCTGCCAAAAATGTCCAGACAGACGAGATGATGATATCTTAATGGTCGAGAACCACCCGTGTGTTGCAGTACTGGATATGTAGTCCGTTAAAGTGGACTACAAGTCGAACTACAATCATTAATCCATTACTTTAAAAAATAAAAATTGGAACATGCGATATATGGTCTGTATCCTTATAACACACAGGCTAATCCAGGAACGTTTCGGCTCATTCTATAAATCAGATTTCAAGAAATTGTCGATGGTCTCCAAAGCCCGTTCTATCTGTCATAGGGATTTACTTCCGAAACCAGACTCCGCCCACGTTTGACGTTCTCACTTGAGTACTCTATGTCAAATCATCTGGGATAATATTGTTTGGTCATAATAGTGTTGTAGAGGAAGGTATTATGATGTCATAAGCAGTGTAATATTACAGCATCCACATTCTATTGCATCGGTTTTCAAAATGTGCCCATTGACTCCTTCATTTTTTTGGCGATAAAAGGTCAATTATTTGAAAAAGTGCATATGGTATAAAGGTAAAAAGTAATAGCAACCTGGAGGGTGTATAAAGGTATAATATGAGTGAATATAATTTACGAATATAATTTGCGTGCAGACGCTAACTGGAGGCAGAAAACAAGCTTTACACTCTTTGCTTTTGTAAAGCGCAGGCAGTGTCCAGCAACTGGAGCTGCATTTCCTGCATTTGCTGCTGCAGCTGCACGCTCTACATTGGTAGACACTGATAGTCTGAAGAGACTACAAATGAACCTAAATAAACAGAAATTTAAAAAATATTGAGGAACATGTTTAAACTAACATGTATCCGTTTGATAGGCTACTTAATGCGGTAAACATTCAAAGTATTTTGCCTGATATGAAGTGTGCACACCCAGGAATTATCAATGTTGAAGAAACTAAATTAAGCTAATGGACTATCAGATAGCAAAACATTGGCTGCCAAATTTACAGGGACCTGACAGTAGGGAGGCCTGATGGCAACAGCTTGGCGCATTTTCAAATGTTTCACAAACAATAGCAGACTTTTGAAATGCATGGCCTCAAGGGTGCTCTTTTCACAAAATATTATATGCCTGATTATCTGTGAAATTAACAAATAATGTTTAAGAAACACAAACAACACAGTCAAAAATCAGAATGCAATAAACTACAAGACCATATAAAAGGAATAGATTATTCATTTTGTTTATTATATTATGAAGATTATTAATAGAATTAAGTTATTTTAATATTATTACTGGAATAGAAAATCATTATCTATACTACATATCAGCCAACTGTAAAGAAGAGCATTAATGAAAAATTGTATACACAACCTTAATTGTATCTTTTATTTCATCGAAAGCATTGTTTTCATTTTTCAGATTTCTATATCAGAGCATCAGCACATTTTCAGGAAAGGAGTACATAAGATGAAGCCTAGTGAAGATCAACAGACCAGAGCCAAGCCTTTGAAAGTGATTCTCAAGTGACATTTTTTTCATTAGTTTGTATTTATATTTTTATTTTCACTCATCATAAGCCACACAAAACAGGATAATCCAGCACAGTACAAAAGTAAGACAGAGTTTAGAGAAAGAGGAACAAGTAGTGGACGTAAAACATGGTGGTTGTACAAAGTGAGAGCAGCAGAGGGAGTGTCATTCATTCAGTGTTGTGGTCCAGTAATACACAAGTTAGTACAATGTGGTGTGAGCTACATGGGAGCACTGGTTCTTGTTGGGTGTCTGCTGAAGGAGGCATCTATTCGCTTGGATTCTGGATGACGATCAACAGGTATTCTTTTTCTGAAGAAGAGAAGAGAAACAAAAGAGATCACAGTATACTGCCTTTATCTGCAGTGTGATGTATGGTATCCTGTCTGCAGAGAACAGCCAATGACAGAACATCTAACCTCTGAACAATTTGCTGCTAGACTGAATGATATTATAGTCATACGTCAGTTGTGTTTCCAAACAAAGCAAAAAACATTTTTAAAACATGAACCAAATGAAAAATCCAAGAAGTGATACACTACGCAATTAAGCCATCACTCTCATACCTTGAGAGAATTTACAAAACAGATGTAATTTACTCAAGCCAGGGAATACTATGGGCCATTTATTGAGTACATTTCAGCAGGATTTGTAGAAATAAAAGTGCTAAGAAGGTGTCCAGGAAAAGGAAAAATATGGAACCAAAAGTAGAATCAAGTTGCAGATCTCACCTGGTGCCACCATTATCTCGTGCTTCTTTGATCTGATACGCAAGAAGGTCAGGTCATTCTGGGGGTCAATGTCTCTGACAGTGCTTCTGGCTTTCATTGTGAGCTGGTGCAACAGCCCTGCGTACTGCACAGTGGTAGAATTGTCTAGAGTGGTTCGGATTGGTATTCCTGAAAGAAGTTCATAGATAGGACCATCTCAACTTCACTATGTAAAGTAGCTATGCTGTAAACATAAGTAACTATGTAATATGTCAGTAATATTAGACCTAGTCATTATAAGTTACCATTATATCACTCAGTCTAAAAGGTACCCATCTGTACTGTAACGTTATAGTAGTGTGTAAAACCTGAACTGTCACCGTGACAAAATAATACACAATTAAAACGGAATGAAACATAAGCTATAGCTAATGACAACAGGCTTGCAATGCAAATGTAGCAATAATCACACTAGCTAGAGTTATATCAATGTTACCTTCTGCATTCGCAACTATTATACCAATAACACCTTTGTGCGTCTGAATTCTCTTCAGTGTCTCCTCTACTTCTGCCTGAAAAACAATTAGCTAACGTTATATAAACACAGCACATGATAACGTTAGCAAAATATTTCCAGACATTCAGGTCAGGCTGAGAAGACGGCTGGCAAAAACAGTCTGGTGACTGGTTTGCAAATACTTGATGACAGTACACTGGTTTATGATGATCGATCATGTTCAAGAGATAATGTTTATCCAGCTAGCTAGCTAACGTTATAGGTGCTAGCCAGCTACATAGCTAAGACATGCGTTCAAATTGAACAGGAAGTTTAAACTCTTAAAATACATTTATTTAACTACAATACATTACACAGCTAGCAAACAACCGTAAATCTCCAAGAGAAACAAATGCAGTAAAGTTACATTACCATCCTTATGCGCTCTTAAACGGTAGATAATGCTATCGAACGTTATGATAGCAGTGCCTTCAGCGTCTCTGTTGCTATGGGGAAACGGAAATGGGCTTGAACGTGGGGGTGGGGATTGGGGAGGAGAGGAGAGTAACGTTCGTAGCAGAGATCTCTCTCGGGCTGCGTACCAATATTCTTCACTCCCCATCTCCACTACACTCCTCTCCTACCCGGAAATATGCAAAACTGCCTGAACGTTTTGAGTACAAGTATTTACATGTACAATATACAATGTACCTGACACTGAGGTTTGCGTCGAGAAATTAATTAATATGTAAGCATTAATACGTAATTAAGATGTAATCAGCGACATTAGATTAAAACACAAAGATCCGTTTCCGGGGCACGGAGTAGAGGAGTGGTAGTGGAGGAGGAAAGGTGGCATTTTTAGACTATTGGGACGCACCCTCGGCTTTCGTATTGGTAGTTCTGTGGGTAGTATGGAGTATGGTATGAGTATGGTAGTGGAGTATGTAGGGGTGAATTCATTTATTGTGGGACACTTTTTGGTAGGTGCTCCAGGAGACGTACAAAAGGCCTGTTTACTTACTCCAGTGATGTTTCTATAAATACGTTTATGCCTTCTTAACATTTATATGTTGGAATTAAATATAAATACATGACTCTTTCCAAGCTACACACCTTCAAACATCACATGACCCCCTATCTCACTCAGGCAGTTTGTTCAGGTATTGTGGGACAGCTTGTTTGGTAAAGTGGGACAGTCATTCTAAATAAAAAAAACAAGCTTCTTGTAGTGAATTAAAACCGTGTACTAACAATACCTTTGACCCTTCTCTGCAGTGTAGATTTAGGGACACCCCAAGCTCTTGCCAAAAAACGGAGTTTAACACCTGTCCAGACTCCACTAGCTCCCTATACTCATTAATTGCTACTATACTCATTCTATCTTCACTCCACAAATCATGCCTTGTTACTTTTATTCCTCCCTGATTATGCTGATCATCCTTCCTTCCTCTTTTCTTCCCTTTCTCTGCCTTTTCCCTGACTCCCTTGGGGCCATTATCTGCAACAAGTAGTTTCACAAAGGTTAAAATATTGTGAAATCTTTGTTTAACAGCACTTGTACCACATTTAATGTATTCATGTCAACAACAGACATCTTTTTATTTATTAATTTATCTATCTACCAGTTATATAGGTTAACCTGGTGATATCTATCTATCTGTTATTTGTAGTCCTAGGCTATAATGCTGGCTAAAGGGGGAGAGGTGGATGTTGTAGCAGGACCGTGGGAAGTGATGCATTGTGGGGTGTAAAATAGGCAAGCTGATGCTGAATACATATTTGCAAATAAATTTAGGCTCTGTAATAACATGTTAATGCATATAGGTTGGCCATATTATAGTTTTACAGCATAAATAAAGCATAAAATGCTGTCCCACTTTACCTGAACAGTGCTGTCCCACTTTACCTAGCATGTTCAGGTAATGTGGGACAGTGCCATAAAACGTTTTTTCACAGACACAAAATTATATTTTACAAATATTTTTCGTGTGTTTTAACCAGTGGTTAAACCACTTCATTATGATCTTGTAGAACAGGTTGTAACCTTATTTAAATTCCACTAAGAGCCTTATGTTTGAGAAGTGAAATGTCATTTGCCACCGAACTTACCACGTGCTTCCACTGAGAAGCCTTCCTGTAAAGATAGACCACGTCCCTTCTGATGATGACCGACCAATCAAAACCATTGTTTTATGACGAGGTATTGTAGCACAAATTCAAGAACAGTTTTGGTTATTGGCTGTTGATTTTCACATAGCACATAAACCCAAAGCTTAGCTGTCCCACAATACCTGATGTCCCACATTACCTGAATCCACCTATTTTTATACAGTCTATGGTACCGGTAGATTTGTTTGCTCACGAGCATCAGGTTAGGACTGGATCTTCTTGGAGTCTACTTAAACCATATTAATACAGTTAATTATTACACATGTTCATTGAATTATCTGTTTCCACACTTCATCCAGATGATAGAAAAACACTAGATACGCGCTAGAAAATAGTTGAGTAAACACCTTGTATTAGTTAACGTTAGCAATATTTCTTAGCTGTTTGAATTGTGGTAACGTTAGGTGGAGAGTGTTGTAACGTTAATTAAAGTATTTCACATTGTCACATTCATATTCTGACACATAGGCCTATTTGCAGTATAGAACTTTCATAGTAATTCAAAACAAAGAAACTTGCTAACTTTGTTTAGTGTTCATTATGCTTATTGTGTTATATTGCAAACAATTACAAAGAAGCGGTAACAACTGAGGTGAATAGGCTCCTAATTAGGTAATGGAACACAAGTTTAAGTTCCTTCATAATGTTTTCCTTAAACTTGTTAACACAATGCAGGTTTTCACCTCCGTCTTTGATTTGATCAGTTAAAACATTTTTTACCTCTTTTTAATTGTTTACAATACAGCACAATGTGAATATTGCACTTTTATTCTTCATGACATGCATAGCTATTGCTAACATAATGTGGCTTAAGAGGGTAAATAATCCCTCTAAACATTAAAAACACCTTATTAAGAAAAAGTAACAGCTTGTTAAAATTCTGCTGGTATTGCAATTGTGGTTGGAACAAAAAGCAGCATATGCAGGGGTACTCCAGGACCAGGGTTGAGAACCACTGAACTACTACACAGCTCTAACAGTTGGTCGGTTTCTAAACAGTTTTCCTAGTAAACAAATTCACATCATTGGGATGGCAGGTATGCCATCCGCCAAGTTACGGCTTGGCGGGGCATGCCCCATACCTATACAGCACCGAGAGTTTTCAGGGTTTCCTACAGAAGTAACCACAATGACCATAGACTCTCAGCCCTTAAAAACATTCACTTCTGTATGTTCTGACCTCATGTAACCACACAGCATTCAGATACAACTTCACACATCCACAGAATAAAGCCCCAAACTTGGGTTATTTTGCCGTTTTTCTCCTTCCTCTTCCGCTTCTTTCTTCTTTCTTCTTTCTTCTTTCTTCTTTCTTCTTTTTCTTCTTCTTCTTCTTCTTCTTCTAATTCTTCTTCTTCTTCTTCCCATTTTCCTGCCAACCTGCCTGCCTCCGTCAAGATGTTATCCAATGGGGAAAATTATTATTTGAGGGTATGGTCCGTATACCTGCTCATCAAGCTTATCGTCCAATAAAAACGCTTCATACTAATGTTTTTTAATGTTAATATAGCTAATGGCTTTATGCTTTCCAAGAAGCTACTGTGGCTTAGTGGTTAAAACTGCAGTCTCTCACACAGTGGATAATGGGTTCGAGCCCAGCAGGGCACATGTGTATTTTCCACAAAAACAATGTGCAACTGTTAAGTACTTTTCATTTCTTAGACTGTTATTATTTTCACATTGACACATTAACATTTTTTTATTGCAAAGGCAAAAGAGGTTTACAATATTAACTGTTCAATCTTTCACTTGTATTATATCACACCCTCCCCAAACCGGACGCTCGCTTTTGTCTGGTTTGGGGAGGGTGTTACACTCTGCTCTTGCGGTCATGACTGACTGACTGTGGAAACCCCTTGCCTCGGCCAACATTTCTTTATTCATTAATTTCTTCACTTCAGCTCTGTTCACTATCCTTTTCACACATAACACAAGGTCACCATAAAATTAACTACTAGGAAAATTAAGAATTTACAATAATAGCCTACATTAAGATTTGAGGATAGCCTCTTTTAAGCTGCAAGCCTTTAAGCGATCGGATTTATAAACCACCAATTCCCCAAACATATCTGATTCATGGTTAGTCACTTATAAATAAATGGATAGCCTCCGAATGTGACTCTAGTCTATGCTACTCTGCTGATAATGTAGCTTACTGCAAACACTTTTAATTATAATAATAATAATAATAATAATAATAAGAATAATAATCTCTGGTATGTACTTTCTTGGTAGTATCTACTGTTTTCTTTCTGGCTAAGATTACTGGGAAATATGCGTTGTCCAATTAAGCTTGTTCACCAACGTTACTTCCTGCTTCTCGTCAGGAAGCAGAAACAAGCTAGGCTACTACGAAGCGAATCAACATGCATTATAGCCTACATTCATTGCACTACAGAAAACGAAACTACATCTAGCTGTCCGGTACCAAAACATTTCCCGCAGGTAACGTTCTACACTACCGGAAAAAAAACTGCTGTGCAGAAACTCACTAGCTCGCTCGCTAGCTCGTAGCCCACACATGGAAGGTTGGAGTTACACATCCGGCAATCCAGTGTTGAATAGCCTAACTGCTGTGCTTATGAACTCACTAGCTCGCTCGCTAGCTCGTAGCCCACACATGGAAGGTTGGAGTTACGCATCCGGCAATCCAGTGTTGAATAGCCTAACGTTAAATGTATTTCATAGAATACTAATAGCCCTATTTTAAAACTGTATTTCCATATTTTACTGATGCAAACTATTTAGGCTGTACTACTATTTAGGCTGTATGTCTTTCAGCTAGAATGTGTTTGCGTCTAGCCCATTGTGCATGTATGTCTCCATGTAGATTTGGTTCATTAATTTACATGCTTCTTCATGATCCATAGCTCAGGTGGTGCTGTTCATTGTATTTCATAACACATTAAACTGCTCATCTACAAACTCTTTTAATGTAATTGTGTGCTGTCTGTAATAGGATAACTGTTCTCATTCTTGTCAATATGGTTAAGCGAATGTCTGCATACATTTCTTTGGAATGCATGTCTCTCTCCGTGTTTATCTTCATGCATTATTCATCATTAGTTAGCTATAAAAAATAAGTGATATCAGATCAAAAACGTCTACGACATAAAAAAAGCCAAGTTACTCACGCATAGCCTACATAGCGCTGTCCATAAGTTCTTAATTCCAACTTGCAAAAACTATGCCTGCCTTTAAAAGTCTTGATATCAAAATGTGGCCAAGTTACAACTAACAATATTGCCTATCGTAGCTCACACTAAATAAACTAGCTCTATTCCAAAGCAATGCTATCCAAACTTTCCTAAATTATTTAATGCAACTTGGCCCTGTGTTTCTTCATCTTACCATCTCAAGAGAATGTGGTCAATGAAACTATATGTGCCACATCAAACTGCAAAATGAAAATAATTTATAGTGGAAATACTCTGATTCAGATGTGTTACACTTAGAAATTAAACAGAAAAATTACTACACTATAGGGCATGTTTGAACAATTGTCTGCATCCACTGCTTTGGGTCTATGAAAAGCACAGAATGAATAAAATGTATTATTATAATTATTATTATTATGTATTTATTGATTTATTTATTTGGATTTCTATCCAAACCTGTGTGGTCCTACAGAGCATAGATATCCTTGTGTTCACAAAATTCTGTTTGCAAATATCATCATCATTTTTATCTGCATTTATTTATTCATCACCCCTTTCTCTATTGTACATGATGTTTCTTCATATAAATCTCTGTTTGTAAAAAGTCTGTTTGTGAATTGTAAAGAATGCTGTAGCAGCAATTCACATTTTAAAACCTGTGCATTTTCTAAAGTAAACTTGACAACAAAGTACAACCATATCCTTTCTGGAGTGTAATTATTCATCAACTGTTAAAAACATTCATAAAATCATGAAATCATATGTTGTTCCATGAGGCACAATCTCTTCACATGCAAAGATGAAGAAACACAGGGCCAAGTTGCATTAAATAATTTAGGAAAAGTTTGGATAGCATTGCTTTGGAATAGAGCTAGTTTATTTAGTGTGAGCTACGATAGGCAATATTGTTAGTTGTAACTTGGCCACATTTTGATATCAAGACTTTTAAAGGCAGGCCTAGTTTTTGCAAGTTGGAATTAAGAACTTATGGACAGCGCAATGTAGGCTATGCGTGAGTAACTTGGCTTTTTTTACATCGTAGACGTTTTTGATCTGATATACTATACCTATAAAATTTTCCGCATGCAAATTTATATGTTTTAGATCTTTTGTATTGCCCTGGGATTATCTAATGAGTATTACCGAACAAAACGTATTGATTTTCCAGAACCTAACTTGCCTAACTATGTCGGTTCCTCGTGCTAGGTAGCCGGCAACTATTAGCTATTTTCTGATAGACAATAATGGTTTTGCTTCAGTTGGTTTGTTGTCCGAATAACAAATTGTCCACTTTAATCACTTCAGACCACACAGTTCTGTGTTGCAGACAAACATTACATTACATTACATTCATTTAGCAGACGCTTTTATCCAAAGCGACATACAGTAAGTGCATACAGAGACATCATCAAGATCACTACAGAACAGACAAGACAAAGCACATCCTTCCCATAATGTAGCAGCTATCCCTAGTAATGAACGTTGACTGTAGTTCACAGTAAGCTGTGGGTAAATCAGCAATACTACACTTCTATTCTAAATACTATTATAAACAGACAGGAAAACACAGGGAACTAGTAAACACAGGGAACTGATATTCCTAGGTTAGGATATCAGTCAAGGTGAAGTCTGAAGAGGTGTGTCTTCAGGCCTCGACGGAATGCAGGCAGGGTTGGACCAAACCAGAGCCACATTACCGCGTGCTTCATGTCCCTTTTGAACATTCATTGTTCCAGTCGTACGAAAAACAATATACTCATGTTTGTTTCCTTGTGATCTTGATTCAGGGTATTAAACGTGAGCAGCTAGCAGAAGCCAGTGAAGAGAGACATGGAGACACGAGACATGTGAGGCATGTCTTGGGATGTGTCTTGCAGCCTAGCTGCATTGTTTTGTATAAGTAAAAGTGACAGGAACACCAGCTAGTGAAGTTGTAGTTGTCCAATTGGAATGGACAAGAGCCTGGACCAAGCTCTTAGTTGTGTCGCTGGTAAGTGATGGATATTTATTTTCACCTTTACTTCCAGAAATGGGCCAGAAAAACAACTTGCATTGTGAAGGAGAGATTCTGATCAAGAATAACAGAAGGTTTTTATGGTCTGACAAGGCTTCAGAGTACAACCAAGCAGAGATGGGAGGGTTTTTATGGCTTGTAGTGTATGTCTGTTTTGGAGAATATGGTAATATGCACGAGATCTCAAAGTTGAGTGTCATCTCCATAACAAATATTTTGGCGTGTGTGTATGTACTGATAAGTGGGAGGATTGGGAGACATTAGTTTATGTATAGGCCTATAGTATAGGTGCATGAAATACATGAAAACTCTGTGGTAGGTTAATCTATTCTCCTGTTACAGTATACTAGTTTGTTGATGCCCCTTATTTTTAAGGTACAATTCAGCTGTTCATCCACTTAGTGGTGCTGTTTTATCACAGATGAACTGAGGTCAATTTCCTCTCTGCAAAGAAATGAGAGGATATATCAACGAGACATGATTAAATGTTTCTTGAAAACACCTCATTAAATTACTTGGAAGTGGTAATTTTATTAGCTGCAATGAGTTGGATGCCATTGTTAACTGCAATGAATAACTTGCCTGCCCATTATATAATGGGTATGAGACAAATGTGTGTCCACTGTACTATCAGTGTTAATGACTTGAAGGACCTGGCATCGATCCCATGCAGTGTACTGAGTAGAGATAATGAGACTAGGAAAAAATTATCTAATAAGCATGATAGTTTTCTTTAAAAATGTGTTAAAAGTAAACTTGAAAAAGTTATTTAATAATATAGGTTACTTATTTGAAGAGAGTTTCATTTAGCCAACCTTTACCTTATCAAGCTGAGCATTGTGAGTGTTAAAAAAATACAAACTGCAGCCGTCATTGGAGCATTTATTGAATGTTTATATAACCACTAGAGGGCAGACTAACACTTTTTTGTCACTATACAGTACATTATACCAATCTTATAGAAATGTATTTACACACACAAACGTTATGCATACAATATTCTCAGATATTTGGTTATGATTTTGTCCCATAATAAATAAACTAAATTCATTGAGTTAATTTAAAACACAGCATTATATCTGCTGTTGATAAGGACATCAAATGACATTTATTGAACAATTAACAAGATATTAATAGTAATAGTGAGCAATACATGGGTGAAAAAAGTTTCAGTATTTCACAATTTCAGTAAATTTAAGGTTGATCACCTCTGTTTTTTTACCTTTTTACTTTGTGTGCCTCCTTTATCACAGAGAAGCCAGTGAAGTTTTAACCTCACTTGCTGTAATGGTTATACATTTATAGGGTGTGAGATTTGGTTTTTTACTCTTGTACATCTGGATCCTACTACATGGATCTACTATGTTAAAATATTGCAACTGTGTTGCACCTGTGTACAATACAATGGAGCGCCTGTATTTCAGTACCGATCTTACTATACTACAGTGAACACCTGTGTTTCAGTACCTACTGATCTAATTACATTACAGTGTACACTTGCATTTCAGTACTTATTGCAGTATGGTCTGTATTTCAGCACTGACCCAACTACAATAAAATAATACACCTTTAACTAAGCACTGGGTCTGTAGGTCTCTCGGATAATGTTCAGACCTTCCAATTATTATTCTCGGTAATGTTTAAATGTTCATCCTGTCCATTTGCTGGTTGCCATTTATACATTCAGTGCAGGCAGTGCTTCTGGAATGCCCCGAAGGGAAACTTTATTGTGAGATGACAGCCCTGCCTATGGCTGCTGTTACTATAGTTTTTTTTCCAGAAATAACTGCCACCAACCAGTCAAGATATTTTGATTGTATACCCACACCTGAACAAACACAAGAATAATTTGATTTGAGCATTTCACTGTGGGTAGAATATATTTTTGTTTGTGCACCATGGTCAGGTGTACTGTGGGACTCTCAGCTGCCAGGGACTGAGTAGGATGATGTATGTTTGATGGTCACTGCGCAAATGAGTATTCCACTCTGGCACACAGTGGCAGACCCATGTGGATTCTGGACCATTTATTTTCACAACTGTCATATACATGTATCTATTTATAAGCATCTATTTTTATGTATCTGTCTATGCACATTTATTACTCCATTTTGGGAGTAGAAAAACAATTCTGCTTTGTCAGTACTGATATTCCTTAAGGTTTATGAAGCCTGAACCTATAACCTTGAACCAGCGGTATCTTGGCAAAATTTATTGTATTAATCTCTGTGTGCATCATCAGGGTGGTACATACAGTATGTACGGTCTATGAACCTTTCTTCCACTTAAAAAAAAGAAGATTAATGCAATAGCGTAAAAATGATTAAATTATGCTTTGAAAATTGTTGGGGGTCGATGATACCCCTAAGCAAGATGAACTCTTGCTTAATCCCCAAACTCTGGAACTCTCACCCCAAACACAGTCAGCATGCTGACATTAAGGGCAATTTTAAAGCTAAATGAGGAAAAACATCATTTAGCGAACGGTTTAAAGGGGGTATTTTTAACATTTCTAAAACATTGTTATTTTTTTTACAATTTCAATGTGTTCACCCCAGTCAAATTAAATTAAACACTGTCCTTGTTACGGTGTACATTCCATTGTTTTCAAGTGTTAAAATAAATTAATTCCATATTTGAAATATTTGATAGGTTAGGCTATGTTTTACATGTTTTACATGGGCTCATGAACACTGTCCTGCTGTACGATATGTTGTCATTCTCTGTACAGTGACCCTGGGTTATTATTATTATTATTATTATTTTGGAGGTACTTTGCACTTATTGGAAGGTGAAGGACTACAGCAAATTTGATTGGTTGTTAGGCAGGTCTGAATGCAGTGCACTCTAATTAATTAATGGTAACACAATGGAGGGAAGCTTTTCTCACTGGGGTTCAGGTGCAGAAGCCTCTGCCCAGAAGGGCAGAGAACCTGGTAGCCGTCAACACAAACTCTGCTGCCCAAACTCCTTATTGTTTTTCTATTATGAATTCAATATTGCTTTTACAGTGTGGGGGGGGGGGCTGATGGATGATTAAAAACTTTCAATTTGGACACTTGGAGTTTGCCAAACGTCATTTAAGTTATGACTAGACAACGGTGCTGTGGTCAGATGAGAGCAAAATTGAGTGTTTTGGTCAGATACAGCAACGGCATGTTTGGCGTTGAAATATTGATGCATACAAGGAGAGGCACGCCATACCCACGGTGAAATATGGTGGTGGGTCAGTGATGTTTTGGGGTTGTTTTAATTCCAGAGGTCCAGCGGCACTGGTTAAGATCAATGGCATAATTGATTCCACGAAGTATCAGCCAATTTTGGCTGACAATCTGGTTGCCTCTGCCAGAAGGCTGAGACTTGGCTGTAGGTATACTTTCCAGCAAGACAATGACCCAAAGCATACCTCAAAATCCACACAGAAATGGTTCTCTGACAACTAAATCAATGTTCTGCAATGGCCATCTCAGTCGACGGACCTCAATGCAATCTAAAAACCCGTGGGCTGAACTGAAGACGGCAGTGGATAAACGCAAACTCAAGAATGTGAAGGATCTTGAAAGGATCTGCATAGAGGAATGGTCCAAAATCCCTGTGTTCCAAAATGTGTTCCTTAACCTTGTCAAACATTACAGCAAAAGACTCCATGCTGTTATCCTTGCCAGAGGTGGTTGCACCAAGTACTAAACCAGGGGTGCCAAAAAAAAATTATGAAACCTTGATTTTGGTGAAATAAATTTTTTATTAAATAAATATATGATTTTGGTTTGTTCCATTGAAACATTACTAAACTACAATATTTTTCACATTTTACTTGGCATTTTGATTTAATCTCAATAATTATATTGTGTATTTTTTTAAAGTATTTTTAGTGCATTTCCAGTCAGGGGTCCCAATAATTCTGGAGCCCACTATATATTGCTTGTATTTTCCCCCCTTAAACACCAGTGTGTGTTTTAAGAGATTAATGTTTCAGATTTGTGTGAGAATATAATATGGGTGAGATTAAAAACCTGCATTTATTTCAAGCACCCACACTCTAGACCTATTTCCTTCCTCCCCTTCTTTTGAATTTCTGTCTTGTTTACAAAAGGGCTTTCCCTTGTTTGTGTAATTGTAAGAGATACGTCAGGAAATAAGACTGGATTTTTGAAAATGTGCATTTTATATGTTTTTTTTCCCGTAGAATTATTTAACGTTATCAGCCTGGGATGAAATTACTGTGCACTTTGCGGATGTGTTGACATGCAAGGAAATTACATCCAGGCTCAGAGGTTCAACAGTGATTACAGCTCTTCAGTTGCTCTTCAGAGTGCATGGGATATAAAAACATAAACGATTACATATGTATAAAAATAATGTTCAGGGCTTTGCAAAACAATTACAATGGCGTTCTGTACTTTACAGACCTGTTTGGCTTACACAATTTTTTGGATAATTTGAGTAGCATAATGGCAGGTTTAGATAATGGTTTCAGAATTAAGCAGGGGAAAATAACTGGCCATTGGGAAATGGTGGGCAGAGGTCAAGGTGCATAAGTTGGGGGAATTGGGGGAGGGGGGGGGGGGGGGGGAGGGTCACAGAGGGTCACACATAGATGACCATTTCATTATTTTTCCTTATAATTTGTCCAGTTAATACCAACTTCAACTTTTTTACACACTAAACAACAGATGCATGGACTATGATTGTAACAAGAAATGGGTATCCACTGCGGTCAGGCTGCGATCATGTCTATATTGATTTATTGTTTTGTCTTTTACTTTATTGTAAAAGCTTTGTGGAGGACAGCAGCAGACATTTTATTAAAGTGGCACATGCATTGACCTTGTGTTATGTTTCAGTAATTACAGCAAATATCATCTGTGCCTTTAAAATTGTACTTTGTGTACGAAAGAGACCTTGAAATGCAAAGTGGCTCGGATTGCAAGTTCCTTTGCTAATGAACCACCGTAGAGGGGATCTAGACACAGTCACAATAAGGGCTGTTTGTATTTTATCGTGGTACTTTTACATCAATTGGCTGTATTGTCTGAAATCTCCCATAAAGGTAGAATCTTATCACAGAGGTTTTGACTTTGTTCACAAAAGTTACAAGTAACATTTCACTTGATACAGTTCACAAACAGAAATTGGTCATTTTCAGAACAGAATGGATGCGATTTGTTCACTAGGATGGAGAACCAATGAACAAGAGCACTGGCAAGGCACTGATAACTGAATGCATACTGTACCACTGTACATGTCCTGAAGATACAGATAAGGGCTTATTTAATAGCACAGCTCTGCTTTATGGGATAAGAAAACTCAGTCCTTAAAAGCAAACGCTTTATGTCCGTTGCTTATATTTTATGTTTTTCCCCTGTTCTGATTAATGTGTTTTTTGACGGGGTTCTTTGTTTTCAAAGGGAACCCAAGCATGCATAGTTCAGAGGGATGTAGTTTATATTTATATCTTTATATTGTTCCAGAATAGTTCTTATTTGTCACCAAAAGCATCAGTTTCCCTCTGCAAACTGCAGAGGAGAACAGAAAAATAAAAAGGCATGCCGATCATGTGAAAGTGGTTAATGTATTAATGTTTAGTCAGTGGCGATGCGGGGCCCTCACGTCAGTCAGCCCCCTTTCATTTTGCTTGGCGCCCACTCCGTCAGCTCCTTCCAAGATCAACAGGGCTGTCGCTTTTGCACCCGGCGGGGCTGGGACTAGGATGTGGCCTGAAACTAAACTGAAGAGCTTTCAAAGAAAAACCCAAAAGGCCTTCTGAGGCATTTAGTGTGAAGTCTCTGCTGTACCTACTCCATCCCCTTTTCTCTTCTTTATCACTAAACCCCTTTACATTATTCGCTTAAACATACTGCTGCTGAAATGGTAATTTTTTATCTTTTCTCTGAGAAAGCCCACCCCCAATTAAAACAACCAGCTTGGTACAGAGTGGACTCCAGTTGAAGTTTGAGAGAATGGCAGCATTTTCCATAAAGGCTTGTTCATGATATTGAATATTGGTATGCCACTGTCAGACAGCGATTCTGCATGTGTTATGTTCTGGTACTCATGCAGCCTATATTCAGCCTGAATAGTGGTTGATGAATGAATCATGTCCAAGGTGAGGACATTTTGGGATATGTGTATGGTTGTCATATGAGTGCTATTTTTAGATGTTTGATACATAATTAGATTGTACATGGGCCATTGACGTACCATTTCAATATAAAACTATGAGTAGCGGTCAGTGAGGTTCACTGGGTACCCACTGCTTCTGTTTTTGCAGTGTCATTAATAAGGGTGTTGCTGAGAGATGGTGCTGTGTACATGTGTGTGTGTGTAGGAAGGAGGATGGGGTTACTTGGAGTGAAACCTGACCCTCAGAAATATATTGTAGATCTTCCCCTGATGTCTCTTGTCCACATTTGCATGTGATGTCATGCATGTGGCCACAGTGGGACCCTGCAATGGGATTGGGAGCTTGCTTTTAGGACCCTGAGCTGGATTAGGGAGGGATTCCCCCAGGATTTCTTTGTAGGTGGGGTGCTGAGATGGGGGAGGGGTTGCTATTAATGTTACTCCCATTTCCCTATGTTTCACTTTGGGTCCAGTAGGCTATACAGAGTAGGCACCTCAATAAAACAAATTTCTGCCCTGCCTTTCTTCACTGCCGACTTGTGTTGCCTACACAAGTGTCAGAGGATCCTTACAACAGTCATAACTGTATTATTTGAATTGAAAATGCCATTATATGTTATTTAGCTTCATCAACACGAGTGCTTCAAAATTTCAGAGACATCAAAGAAAATAATGAAAAAGGATGTGAGAAGAGAGGACAAATTATACAGTTTAACATTTAAGCTTGTTTGTTCAGCTTGTTTGTTTTGACAGCTTGGCTGCACCCTATCGTTCGTGTTGGCTTCTACAAACCCCAATTCCAATAAAGTTGGGACAGTATGTAAAATGCACATAAAAGCAGAAAGCAGTGATTTGTAAATTCTCTTTTACATATATTTAATTGAAAACAGTACAAAAAAAAGATATTTAATGTTTAACCTTATCAACTTTATAGATTTTTGTAAATATGCGCTAATTCCAAATTTTATGCCTGCAACACGTTCCAAAAAAGATGGGACAGGGGCAAAAAAATTGACTGGGAAGTAAAAAAAACACCTGTTTGGAACATTCTTGTCATGTCCCGTGTTCCGTTTCTGGTTTGTCCGTTTGTCTGGCAGTCCACCCCGTGTTTTCCCTCTCTCCCTCCACTGGTGCTTCTCACACCCCGAACCTGCCTTGTGTTTCCCTCTCATTTCCTCATTCGTTTTCCCCCCACCTGTTTCTCGTTCGTTCCTAGTCAGTGTTTGTGTTTGTATTTAAACTGTGTGTGATAGCTTGCTGGTTTTGCAGAAAACATATGGTGAAACCATTTGTTATTTTCCTGTCCCATGAAATCTTTAGAGGCAGTGATGTATTAACCATGACGACTTTTGCAAAACACAAGTCATGTTACATTAAAAATGGGGGAAAACAAAAAAATTATAGTTGTATGATTACGCTGCATTTTTATGAGTGTTGTACTGTGGTTCTAATAATGTGGTGGCTTGGCGTGACAGTTGGAATGACAGAAGCTTGGGTTGCCCTTATCTCGCTTCTTTATTTAAATCACTACTGACCGATTGTAATGTTTCATGGCCTGAACTCTAACCACCTTTTCCAGTTATTTACCTTGGCAGAGGCTCATACTGGCCCCAGCAGAAGTGAGATCAGGGGAAGGGTGAAAGGTCAAGGCCAGATCTGAGCAGGATCAATTGAAAATTAAGACCCACTTTTATTTTCTCACAGTATAGTATCGGGGAAGTGAGGATTAAGTAAAATGTGTATTTTCTGAATCCAGCCGTTTTAACAGCCAATTATTTAATGTTCTGCACTCTGAATACAGAACACAAGTGGCATCAACGGTTAAAACTCCTCACTGATCCAACACTTAAAATTTATATATTTGATTTAATTAGTTAATATCAAAGATATCAATTAAATCGCCAAACTCATTGATACCATCTACCTTTATGAAAATGTACAACTCACAACCAGATTAAAATTAAGAGATTTATTAAGCTACAACAAGTATTCAACGGCTTATCTAAAGACGAAGGTTTAACTGCCTTAACAAACAATGAATGTTACAGACATGGACAAATTACAGTCACAAAAGAAATGAATGAAAGAAGATACCAGACCACAAGTTGTCTCTCCCAAGGTAATCCCCAGAATGCACCAAAGCCTAAGTCCAGAAACCAACAGACATCAGAAAATTCCAACACCCCAAACGCCACCCAGATACAAGACTCAGATGCCAACTGAA
Organism: Synaphobranchus kaupii; assembly: GCA_029718625.1. Lineage (NCBI taxonomy): Eukaryota > Metazoa > Chordata > Actinopteri > Anguilliformes > Synaphobranchidae > Synaphobranchus > Synaphobranchus kaupii. The sequence goes on along the minus strand of CM056391.1, from coordinate 30,247,484 downwards.
AAGTCAAGACTGGACCTCATTTTGAAGTGGTTGGAAGAGGGGGAGGCGGTCCCTTCTTCTCCTGGCCCATGCATACTTAATGGATTATCAGGGGAGGGACAGCTTTCGCTGTTATTGAAATGTTTGTAAGCTAATGGAGGCTAGATCAGGCGACGATTAAAACAAGGTACAAAGCCAGTAGTACCACTCTGGCTTCTGCTTTATTCTGGTATGGCCTGTCCCAGAATCTCCACATAGTGCCCATAGGTGTATTAATCAAATTTACTGTATGGAATCCTAATACTATTAATAACAAAAAACTACGTTTTAAGTGCTATACAGTTCTGTAGCTGTCATGGTTTGTGACCCTTTTTCCCTTGCGGACGGTTTCCTTGGTAGCCACGCGAGGGCACTGCCCTTTTAGTGGATGTTTGCTCCGCCCCGTCTTGATTTGCAGAGTTTCTCTCAGCATCTCACCTGTGCGTGGTTTACCCTGGAGCTATTTAAGCCCATGTTTTCCTCCGTTCTGAGCTCTGATATTAATTTGTATTGTCTGGCATTATTTGCATTATTTTGTGTGCGGTATTATTTTGCCCTTTGATTGCTTAGCCAGTACGATTCGGTCTAGGCTTTTTAGGAGACCATTTCTGCTCCAGAGTGTTTTATTGGAGTAATGTGGGACTTGCCTTTGTGGATATATTAGGTCTTTTCCCCCCTGGCTTTTGTTTGTCTCCGCTTCCTGGTCTTTGCTTGCTTCCGTTGCCTAGACCTTTTGCCTTCTCTGTCTCTCCCTCCTCTCTGTCTGCTTTCTTTCGTGAAAGCGAGAGGAGTCTTTGTTTGTTTGTGGATGTATTTGTATAGTCATTTCTCCGTACATGGAGCTTTTGGCGATTTTTGTTCGGAACTGTAGTTCTGTTTCGTCATTCGGTACATGTCTTCCTATAAGGAAGACTGGGCGATGTTGTGGACATGTTTGTGTGTGACTGCGAGTCTCTGAAAGTAGCCTTGGAATGTTAGCTCTCTGTTCCTTTCGCCTCGTTACATTCCCCTTTACTGAGAGGCTAGGGCGTGTATTTTCTACTAAGCTTGTGTTAGTCATTTTGCTAGTAAAGGTATGGGACGGCGGTTTACCGGCGGCTTGCCTGTAAAATGTTTCTCTCTCCTGGGAGATCGGGTGTTTACCCCCTCTATGTTTTCTGCGTGTGACTACGAGCTTATGGAAGTAGCCGTGGAACATTGGATCTCTGTTCCTGTCGCCTCGTTACATTCCTCTTTACGGAGAGGCGTTTACGTAGGGCGTTTATTTTCTATTAATCTCGCGTTAGTCTTATAGCCGGTAAATGTCCGGTGCACCTGTCCTGTTCGTCCTTCGGGTACATGGAGCTTTTGGCGATTTTGGTTCGGAACTGTAGTTCTGTTTCATCATTCGGTACATGTCTTCCTATAGGGAAGACTGGTCGATGTTGTGGACATGTTCGTGTGTGACTGCGAGTCTCTGAAAGTAGCCTTGGAACGTTAGATCTCTGTTCCTTTCGCCTCCTTTGCAGGGTTTGTTGGTTGTGTGTTTTATTTGTACCATTTATGCTACTCGCCTGTTCTTATGCGTCTCGTTACCGAGGCAGGGCGTTTATTATTGCTGGCTCTTTAGTTACTTAGCTCGTAGAGGTATGGGACCGCAGATCTCTGCTCTATTCTCCTGTAAAATGTTTCTCTCTCCTGGGAGATCGGGTGTTCGCGCTTTTACTGAGTTACTTAGCTCGTAAAAGTATAGGGTAGCAGTTCTTTGTTCCATTAGCCTTATTTGGTTTTCTTACTGAGAAACCTGGCGTTTGCGCTTCTACTCATTGGTGTGTGACAGTGAGCCGGTTAGTAGCTTTGGTACGTGTGTTCCCTGTCTTGTCTCCCTCCCGCCTTAGTGGCCTTAGGGCTTAATGAATCCCCTTGCTGCGTTTGGCTCCTCCTACCTCACACGTCACGCCACCATTACAGTAGCTATGTTGGTCTACTGTATTTCAAACAACATGTTCTCATCACTGGGCAGATTGGTTCAAACCTTCTCTCAAAGAGCCTAATTCATAGTCGTCGACTATGTGCTGCCACCCATGGTAATGACCTGTACAAAAAGGCTTTGTATTTCCCTACTGCAGTTTTGTGTAGGCTATTTCTCTATTTCTCTTATGCCTCATACCAATATTGGTAGATAGCTTTTGAAAGGTGGATCTAAATCTTTGTCTGTTTACATTTCAAATAATTTTTAATAAGTATTCTAAAGCTATATGAGTAGATGTATAATTGCATGCTGTGATTGCATTAGGCTATTAAATGTATACTTTCACCTATTGTTTTTATTTCTACCCTTTGAACTCCACTATCAGGCCAATTAGGCCTACATGTTATGCTATGACTGAAATCTTATTGACTACTACTCTGTATGTCAACAGTGTATATTTTCATCTATTTCATACTTCTTAGGTGTACATAAATGATTTCATGGGTGGTGGTGTAAGCCTAGGCCACATGTCCAGTATAGGCTACTCCTTGGATGGATGATTCCATTTCTAATCAACAAATTAAGAGTAGAATCTATGATGGTTGAAGTCAAAATGAAATGCCACTGTATTGCACTCCAGCAGCAAGTGATAACCTATTCAGTTTTCAAGTGTGTACACAGTCTTCTGTGTAAAATAATCAGCATCACGTACAGAAATATATATATACCATTGTGCTGCCCTTAATGCATTCTAGATCTATATCCAATGTCTAAACCTACTCTATAGCCTAATGCAGCAGTCGTAGGCCGCTTACTATTTTGAAGAGTATGAATTATGTAATGTTCCGCTCCCTTCCAGTTCGTTTTCCGTGTTTTCCGGTTTTCCCTCCGTGTCATGTTGGATCCTTTTGTCCGCGTTTTCCCCGCTGCTGCGGACTAGGCGTTTCCTTCCCTGTCTTGTTCGTCTGGTTATCTTGTCTTACTTCCGCCTTTCACTCCTTCCCCCCTCGTTGCATGCATTTCCTCACCTGGTGTTTCGTAATCACTCCCGTTTATTTTCCACACCTGTTCTTTATTTAGTCTTTCATTAGCCTCACTATATATTCCTACGGCTGGCTGCCAGTCGGCGCCAGTTCGTTAACTATCGTCACCTCGGTGTTAATGCTCGTTGTTTTCCTGGTCTTTTACTACGAACTACTCGCTTGGTTGTGGGATATTATCCCCTTGCAGCATTGAGTTCGCTCGTAACTACGGGTTGGTAGTTTACCTCCCCAGTAATTCTTGTTGTGCATGCAGCTAACCTGTTTCCCTCTTCCTCCATCTAACCCAGCTCCCATTCATCCGTGGCAGTGTTCGTTTTCCCCGTGTTCGTTGTGTGTGTTGCGGTACCTCCACCTCCAGCTCGAGTAGGCTCCGTGTTGGCGTTATACCTGGCTACCCTCCAGTTGTTCCTGTCCGGCCGAAGAAGCCACCCAAGTCTTCGGTTACGGTTCCGGGAGCTCTGGAGACCAGTCAGCTCCATCCGGACCTACCGCAGCTACGCCACACTATCCAGCCCTGCCGTGCTTCACCAGCCCCCTACCTGTCAAACCCTGCACCTCTGTGAGAACCTCCCGGTCCTTCCCGTGCCTTCCCTTGCACTAATCCCCCTCTGTTTTGTTTTGTTCAGTACCGGTGTAGTCATCCCAGTCCAGTTCCAGTCCTGCCGTAGTGAGTCGCTCCCCTGCTAGTTCCAGTCCAGTCCAGGTGTGAGTCGTGCACCTACCTGTCCAGTCCAGTTCCGGTTTGGAACAGTCCGTTCCTGACTCTGATTCCTGTGTGGACCTCCCGGTCCAGTTCCAGTCCAGTCCAGTTCCGGTTTGGAACAAATCCGTTCCAGACCCTGATCCCAGTGTGGACCTTCCGGTCCAGTTCCAGTCCAGTCCAGTTCCGGTTTGGAACATTCCGTTCCAGACCCAGATTCCAGTGTGGACCTCCCGGTCCAGTTCCAGTCCAGTCCAGTTCCGGTTTGGAACATTCCGTTCCAGACCCTGATTCCAGTGTGGACCTCCCGGTCCAGTTCCAGTCCAGTCCAGTTCCGGTTTGGAACATTCCGTTCCAGACCCTGATTCCAGTGTGGACCTCCCGGTCCAGTTCCAGTCCAGTCCAGTTCCGGCTTGGAACAGTACGTTCCAGACCGTCCAATCCAGCTCCGGCTTGGAGCAGCCCGTTCCGGGCTTCCTGGCATACCCTGTGTGATACTGTGTGTTTGCCATTCCTGTACAGTGTTGGGACTACCCCAACACTTAATTTATTAAAACTCCTTTCTGTGAATCTGTCTCCTGGTCGTTGCACTTGGGTTCGTCTCGTATCTGGTTCGTAACAAATTAGGCTCTTTGAGAGAAGGTTTGAACCAATCTGTCCAGTGATGAGTACATGTTGTTTGAAATACAGTAGACCAACATAGCTACAGAACTGTATAGCAGTCAGATATTTAAAAAAACTGAGTACTGGGAATCCCTGATAGTGTAGAGAGCGGAAGTTTGGCTTGGTGGTGCTCATTTGAATTTCCTGTCTTTTGCAGCTTTTGACCAAGCCAAACTTAACACTTAAAACTTAGTTTTTTGTCATTAATTCCCAGGGTTTTTTGTCCGGAAGGTGTCAATTTCTTACATTTTTTTATCATTGTAGTGTCATTAGGTACATTAATAATTTGGCAGTGAGGACAGACAGTTAAAACGTCTTAAGTCATCACATGGAAGCACCACTGAATGTGCAGAATATATATGAATTTATATATTGCTTCACACTAGGTGCAAAAGTATAATTAATCAGTCTCATAAAATTAATTATTAAATCATGATTATAAATTTCAATGTTAAATATTAAAATAATAATCAATAATCTGAAGGCGTAAGTTCTTTTGGAGGATAGGCTCAAATGTTTATCCAAACAACTATCAGACCGACGATCAGGTTTGACAAAATACAATTTATTAATTAACAAGCACATCTAAACTAACATCCTAAAAGCAGCGAATTGTCATGGTTTCTGGCAGCCTGCTGTTGTTTCTGTGGTCGTTCTTTTGTTTGACGACATCGGGGCAATCATCAGATTTTTCTGCATCCGTTTCGGTGTTTGAATCTCGCCCGCCAATTATTCCTTTCACCTGTTTTGGATTTCCTGCCGGTTATAAATAGCCCAAGGCTTCTGCATTGCCGACGCGTCGATATTGTCTTTGCTATTGACTATCGGAGTCGGTAAGGTAAAGGATAGCGGTCTCTATGTTTCTGGTTGTTACTCGTCCGAAACGTAGGTAGTCCGGTTAAAGAGTTAGGGTAAAGATTTATTTAGTCTTTTTGTTTCCTTCTCTCTTTATCCTTTTATATTCCTCTACCTGTTACCTTTTGTTCAGCTTGTTCACACCTAGACCTGTAGGTAACAGGTTCTTTTTCTATTAACTTTTCTTTCGCCCTTGTTACACAGGCTTTCTTTTGTTTATCTCTGACCTCTAGTTTTACGCCCCTTGTGTGAGTGCGTGAGGTTCCTTTGTTGTTTACTATTCGCTAGTGCCGAGTTTGCCCTCTTTTGGGGTTATTTTGTGTTGGCTTATGCCGGGAGCTTTTTATTCCCTTTATTTTCCCCTGTTACTGCGGAGCTGTCCGCTTAGTGGCGTATTTCTAACGAGATACGCTTTCAGATTCCTTGGTTGTGGCGTTTGATTCTCCGAACCTTTCACTCCCCCTTACACGAATGATATGGAAAGGAAAGCGAAGTGTAGACCAAGAAAGAGGCATATTAGAATTCTATTTCTGTATGTGCGCCAGAACACATGGTGTTCAGAGATCACAAGACGTATACTTCGAGGGGGAAATACAAATCTCGCTTTAGCATGAAGCTAACGTGGCCTGAAACATGGCGTATATTGAGCCTATTACTATTAATTTAGCTACGTCTAGGCCCCTATCCGTTTCAGGCACAGTATCCTATATCTAATGGGTTAGGTATTAGTACACAGGGAGTTTGCATGCACCGATCTCGATTTAAAAGGGAGGCGGATTGTAAATTAGAGTAAGTTAGAGTAGGCTCTGTAACTTTAGCTTATGCGAGGCTAATTGGCTGTCGATAGCCTGCAAGCCATGTGTTGAGTTATAAGTTAACGTTACCCTAAATACACTCAATGGCTACAATCAAATATGTAATTACATTGACAATAAACATTACACAAAAGTTTTCCTAACTATTGCCTGGATGATCATGTCAGTCTTACTGTACTGAAGTTGCTAGTACAGGCGAGTCCATGGCTTTGATGATGTCCGGAAAGTTCTGTCTGGATTGGATTGTCCTTTTTCTCCATCCTTTGGTGAGTGTTTTGAAGAAGGTTTTCTGGTCCTTTGTCCTTCGGCAAGTTGTTTCCAAAAATCTTTGATGGTTGTGGTACGTGGTAACGTAGGCTACACATGTTTCTCTGGCTGTCGCTTTAAGGCTACGCCGTATGATGGTAACTCAGTGTAGCTAGCCGTTTTAGTGGCTTTCGCGAACATGCTAACTGAGAGCTGGGTGAGAGAGCGGTTGTTGTGGCTGCATAACCCGAGGGCGGGAGCAGTTCTCCCTGCGTGTTCCTTGCCTGGGTCGGCCTAGTCTCGTCCCTTCCCAGCTGGGAAGATGGACAGGAGACTTGTTCCGACAAGTGAAAATGGTAAGAAAGAACTAGTGTTGTGTCGTTCGCGAACGATTCGTTCAAAAGAACGAATCTTTTGGGTGAACGAACTGAACTGAATCACTTACTGAAAAGATCCGTTCATTTCTCAGTTCAGTTCAGTTCACGAACGGATCTGATCAGCAGCGAGCGTGCACCGTGCAGGGAGGGGGAGGGACTGCCGCGAGCGAACGTGATTCGTCCCTTGCGAACCAGGGGCCGGTTGCACCAGCTATACGTAAGTTCAAACGTAGGCTAGTTATAACGTAAGTGTTTACTAAATTAAGGTTTACACATTACTAAATAAAAATGGGTTGCACCACACAAACTAGTTTGTACGTTGAGCTTAGTAGCTACTAAATATTTACACCTACCCCTAGGTATAAAAAAAATACACAAAGCTGTTCATCTAATTGGCTACCTCCGCCGTTTCTTCAGCAAACACTGTAAAAATAGTTGACGCGTGGAAAACGTTCAGTTTCAAAACAAAGTTCTTTATAGTTCAAAAGAGAGGCAAACAGAACAATCCCGTAACTTAGGCTAAGTTTCCATATATTTTCAAAGCACATAATGGCTGTAACATAAATAAATAGGCTAAACAAACAAATAAGGATATTTAGAATTTTATTCGTAAAAACATAAACATGCACACATTGTAATTCTGTTCAATGTTCTATTTTTTTCCCATGGAATGCAAAATAAGTAGCCTGTTAAACTCAATGCAAGTTGATTTCCGTGTTTACATTGTAGCTTATTGATTGATTGGTTATGGATTTGTTATCGTCATGATAAAGCGACAATGTTTACCTTAGTATTGAACTAAGCATTACTTAGTTTTCACTAGCTAAGACATTACTTACGTATTGGTGGTGCAACCGAATTTAGTAAAGCGATAGTTTGAAACTAACTAGTAGCAACTAAGGACCTAGTAAATACTTTACGCGCAAACTTAGTCACAAACTTACGTATGACCGGTGCAACCCAGCCCAGTTCTGCTGTGCTGAACGAATCATTCGCATTTGCTTCTTCCTATTCCATTTCGGACGTATTGTTCTAAGTATTGTATAGCCGAAATGAGTACCGTGTTTGCGTGTTGTATACTAGAAAGTTTTTTTTTCTTTTTTTCCTCTAATTTGTTTCCTAAATTGTTCGAAATAAAGTTTATATTAAAAAAAAATCTTATAAAAAAAATTCGCGGGCGGGCGCCGAGCGAGGCAGCGAGCGTGCAGAGTGGACTGATTCGTTCACTGCGTGACGTGACGTGATCCTGAGTGATAATCAGCGGCTCAAACTGCCAGAATCAGGCCCAGCAAGTTAAGACTTAAAAGTCATTGAAAACCAGCGTTCACCTCCAATATTGATATTCAACGAGGAAACTTTTAAAATATCAAGATTTGTAAACGGAGTTTGGCGCATTTGTCAAAGCGACAGCACTTCCACATGAACTGTTCGGCCGTCAGTTCACTGAGTGAACGAACTGTGACGCAACGGTGCAAGTTCGTTCACTCAGTGAACTGACGGCCGAACAGTTCACTGAGTGAACGAACTGTGACGCAACGGTGCAAGTTCAGTGATCCGTTCACTGAAGCTACTAGACACAGTGAGTTAACGTGACGTGATCCTGAGTGATAATCAGCGGCTCAAACTGCCAGAATCAGGCCCAGCCAGTTAAGACTTAAAAGTCATTGAAAACCAGCGTTCACCTCCAATATTGATATTCAACGAGGAAACTTTTAAAATATCAAGATTTGTAAACGGAGTTTGGCGCATTTGTCAAAGCGACAGCACTTCCGCATGAACTGTTCGGCCGTCAGTTCACTGAGTGAGTCGGACTACGCAGTACGCAGTCGGAGCTCCGCCCAAGCACTGAACGATTCGGTGAACGAATCTTTTGAACGAATCTTTTTAATGAACTGATTCTAGTGATTCGTGTCACTGAAGTGAACTGTTTTGCCCATCACTAGAAAGAACTGAAAGAACAAGAAGTTTGCTCAAAGTTTTATAGAACCGGGGACTCAGTCCTGATTGGTCAAGAATCACATGACTGCCCGGGATCACATGACTGTCGTATGCCGGTATAGTAGTCTTTTGGAAATGCGGTCCAGAGTCACATAAATGTGGGTTGATTCCCAATGGACATGCACTACATCATCATAACTATTGTTACACATCCACTTGAACGTTGAATAAACATAACTGAAGACTACACAATCATTAGAAAATGTATAGCTACCGCTAGAGTAGTTCAATCAATGTGCCTTGAGAACACCCCAATAGAATAGAATAAAAGTTATTCTATTCTATTTTCCCGATAAGGAACTTCAGTTGTAGCCACCAGCAACAACAAAAAAGACATAGACAGTGGGACAGACCCACAACACACAAACAAGCATAAAATAATACAGCCAAACGTCATGATTAAAAATAGCCCCCGCTGTCCCGAGATGTCCAATGTCATCAACCAGTCCAACACACAAACTCTGCCTCCACGACTTTCCTCCTCCTCATTATCGTCTCCTTCTCCTTCTCCGTCCCCAACAGACACACAGCGCATGAAAAAAACAAAAGACAAAAGACACAACAAAACACATTCAAATTCACAAACACAAACACGAGAGACAGCTGGACTACATGTTGCCATTACAGTGCCATGTGACGTTATAGACCAGAATAAGTTCAAATAACATTAAATATAACATAGCCCATAACATAATAACATAACATTATAAATTTCATAACACATTGGAAATAAAACCGATTGAATCATGACAAACAACAACAGATATATTGTAGTTAAATTTAAATTTTATTTTGTGCATTTTTCAAATTTGATAACTATTCTGTCCAAAATTCTACTTAGCTATAATGAAGGTTTTGTTTGAAACATTTTGCACCGTATCATGCTTGCTCAGCTAACGTTAACCACAGAACTGTTCTGCACGTTAACTTTACTCCCAGAGTGTGCACTGTGCAGACCTGGCTAAGTTAGCTGACCAAGCACATAGGCTATGAGTTTTAAGCATTTGTGCTACCCTACATAGCATAATGCGTGTGTATGAACCACCAAACTATATAGTTCAAACTATATAGTTATAATGGTATGAACTAGGCAATAATGTTTATTTACAAGCTAATTGAACAAATACATTGAAAATTATGAAACAAATTATAGACTGCTGGCTAGCATAGAGCGTATATCGACACAGTTCAGTGCTAGGTGGCTTACAGTCAAGAAACGGACCCGGAAAAAATTATACTCTGGGAAGAATTGTATGTTACAACAGGACTAAAATAACGGAGATCCTCCGGTAATAATTAGGCTACATTAACATTACCCCACCTCCCCATAAGTTAAAACTTATCCCGTCTGAATAGGACTGACACATAACGTTACAATTCTTAATCTGTCAATGTCAGGTTCTTCCAGTTTTAAGTTTCTTTTTTACCCAATGTAAGTTAGCAAGCTGGCTAGCGCCACATGGCAATGGAATATACAGTGCATCCGGAAAGTATTCACAGCGCTTCACTTTTTCCACATTTTGTTCTGTTACAGCCTTATTCCAAAATTGATTAAATTAATTTTTTCCCTCAAAATTCTACACACAACACCCCATAATGACAATGTGAAAAAAGTTTTTTTGAGATTTTTGCAAATTTATTAAAAATAAAAAAATACAATTTCTCATTTACATAAGTATTCATACCCTTTGCTTTAACATATTTTTAAAGTATCATATTTCATATTTGGTCACATATCCTTTACATGCTGTTACTTCCTGAAGTCTGTGACCATCAACATCAAAAAACTGTCGATATCTTATTTTCAGGTACTGTTACAAGCGATACTATAACCTCTCTGCATTTGAATGGATCTCTATGGAAATTGGGGGGTGAGACTAGATTCAGCTGTAAATTACACTGGTACAGTATGGAACACATGGCTGGCTAAATGACTGTAAGTTATCAAGGGTCTGAGCTATCAAACAAGCCCCAAATCATCACTCTGTTGCCCGATATGGAGTAGATGTGGATGGATCACTGCAAGGGTTATTTCTCCTGACTCATTTTCCTATAGAACTCTATGGGGAAAAAAGTCAGGAGAAACAACCCTTAAAGTGATATATATATATATATATATATATATGTGGGTTTGTAGGGGGGGGGGGGGGGGGGGTGTGTGTTGGAATTGGACAAGTAACAAAGTAATAATTAATTGAGTGTAAGACATTGGGAATAGTCTTACTATTTTTGTTCTGTTGTCTTAAATGTCTACTCGAATTTGAATAGAAAATGGTTTAACTTAAAATATCAGACATCAGAAAGTATTATACAGTTAACGGTCGGGTCACTGTAGGTGTATAAAAACTAATAAAAACAATTGTACAAAAAAAAAAAAAATAAACATTTTTGTTCAGAGAACCATTTACCCAACCGTGTGTTCCACACTATTCCCATGTAATTTACAGCTTAATCTAGTCCCACCCCCTAATTCCCATAGAGATCCATTAAAATGCTGAGAGGTTATAGTATCGCTTGTAATTGTACCTGAAAATAAGATATCAAGAGTTTTTTGATATCCTTTTATACCCAGTCATGATAGCATCACCTGTTCACCTCTGGAATGTTCCAAACACATGTTTTTTTAACTTCCCAGTCTTTTTTTTGCCCCTGTCCCAACTTTTTTGGAAAGTGTTGCGGGCATCAAATTCGCAATTAGCGTATATTTACAAAAATCAATAAAGTTGATAAGGTAAAACATTAAATATCTTTTCTGTGTACTGTTTTCAATTAAATATATGTAAAATAGTATTTACAAATCATTGCTTTCTGCTTTTATGTGCATTTTACAGACTGTCCCAACTTTTTTGGAATTGGGGTTTGTTGTGAAGGGGTGAGGTAAGGTTCTGAGAACCAAACACGACAGATAGGGAATCTATAAGCGTACCTTGAGAGATACGCCACAAAGCGGAGAAACCGCAACAGAAAAAGGAGAACGAAGGAATGGAAGAAAAACTTCCCGACCTAAGTCAAAACAAATCTACCTCAAAAGGAGGCGAGCTCGAAGAAGCGAGTATAACAAACAAAAGTACCTCACACTCTAAGACAGAGTGTAGACGAGAGGTAGAGAAAATAGAAGAAAACCCTGAGCAACACGGGTGTAGACTTAAACAGAAAAATAGTCTGTTACCTAAGCTCTGTAGCCAAAGAGCTGAAAACAAAAAAAGGTAACAGAACGAGAGAATAAAGGACAAAGAAAAGGGATAGGAAAATAACCAATCCTATCCTAACTCTCCTAACCGGACTTGCTGCGTTTCTTATTTGTAAAAACCAGAAAGGCAGTGACCGTGTTCCTATAGCTTACCGACTTCGATGTCAAATAGCAACGACAATATCGAAGTGCAGGAAAGCGGAAGTCCTGCGCTATTTATAGCCGACAGGAAACCGAACACAGCTGTGGGAAATAATGACTGGGCGAGATCCAAACACCGGGACGGAGACAGAAAAAATCTGATGGAGCGTCAGACGACGCCAAATCGAATAACAACTGCAGAAACAACAGAGGCTGCCAATAACCATGACATTTGTATATCAATAGTAAATAACTTAAAGCAGGCACTCAATAGTACAAAAACCTAACTTTATTTCTTGGGTCTGAACTGGTTGCAGAATTTTACAGTAGAAAATACCACCTTTGGACCCCTGCTGTAGATGGTTTGAAAAGCATGAACTAGCAGCCATATTCTGATTTGCAGATGGTCAGATTCTCTCTCAGAATCTCTTAGCCATGACATGCTGTTGAATTGATTCTGGGGATGAGCATAGTTAAGAACTGAGTAAGACCCAATGCAGGTGATAACTGAGCCACAAAATATTGTGGAAGAAACTGCGGCAAGCCAAGGAAATGCCCCTCCCTTGTAAAGAGTGGAAAGAGAATGAGCAGGTGGGTGGCTGACATATTTAGTCTCTCTGGCGGTATGCCTGAGTTGCCCGTCCCTGTTCAGTGTGCTGGGGTCGGCGGCAGTGCAGGGGGAAGTACGACCAGACCTGGTGTGTTTTCACAGCTGTGAACACTTGTTCATAATCTGTTTTGGCGGTCAGGTGCTCTGCCGCCCTATGGCCACACCTTCCCATGGCCGGCCCGTGTTACTCTGTTCTCTCTCTGTGGTTGAACAGAGTAACAGGACTGGATGGGCAGGAAAGGCTAACCTCTTATACACTAAGGTTAGCCTATGATCTGCAGGTCATCTCTTGGGCAGTGGAGATCAGTGTGTAGATTTAATGCGACAAGTTTGCACTTTTAACCTTGGATTTGAAGCTGTTTTTCTGACCGTGAAAAACATTAGAAGATGATGTGGGGATTCCAGATCCCTTAAGTTTGGATTTTATTGTTTGTGGAAAGATGATCTAAAGAGCATGCTTGTGGGTTCCATGGGGTTTTTGGGGTAAAGTTGGCCAGATATCATTCAACTACTCTAGAGATTTTTGGACACAAGTACGCAAAATACTTTTTTTTAGCAGGTTTAAATGCTAATACCAGTGTACAGAGGACTGAAACCTGCATACAGAAACATCAATCAGAGACTTTAAAAGTATTGTACCATATCTGGGTTAAATACTGTATTTGAAATTATTTAACCCCATAATAAAAACAGACTTTTAGAGTTTGGGGGAGTACTTTCTTACCAACTTGCCCAACCAGGCAAGTGTGAAAAAACCTTAATGTTGAAACCTGCACAGGTAACTGATCCTCAGCTCTTTCCTCTTTACCACTGAATCACTCTTCAGGGTAGGGCAGAGAGCAATTTCTAGGATAGCTTCATTTGGTACAATGAGAGTGATATTTACTGTGTACAGCAGTAATGGATGTGACTTTGACAGGCACATACAGTACCAGTCAAAGGTTTGGACACACCTACTCGTAGAAAGTTTTTTTTCCGTTATTTTTACTGTTTTCCACATTTTAGAATAGTAAAGACATCAACACTATCAGATAACACAAATTGAATTATGCAAAGACCCAAAAAAAAGTCTAAAACAAATAAAAAATGTCTTATATTTTAGATTCTTCAAAGTAGCCACCCTTTGCCTTGATAACAGCTTTGCACATTCTACCTGGAAATAAGGTATTGTGACAAACTCCGAGGCGGTTGGAGTTGTCACGTAACTGAAAACAATAATCGCAATGTCCACACCACGGCAATTCAATTTAAATCGCAAATTTATTGCTGTTTGCGGGGAAAGAGAGGTAGGGGTTAGTGGGAGCGTCAGCCAGTCCGTGATCCGGGAGAATAGTCGTGGTATGAGGCCGGGGGTCGGTACACAAAGACGGGTTCTCACACGGTCCAGGGCTGATGTTGGCGGAGGGTTGTCGGACAGGCGGGGGTCGGTAACGGGGCGGGTTCTCATATGATCCAGGACACAGGCACACAGCAGACTTCTCCTGACAAAACAGATCAAACACAGCGCTTTTAAATTTCTCCCTCCAATACCTCCAATACCTCCAAACTCACTCTCTCACACTCTCTCTCTCTACTCCACCTTGGTTTCGCCTAAGCTACTCCGTCTTCCGGTTGTTTGCCAGTCCTTTTTCTAGGACACTGATTAGCCCGGTGATTCGCTACAGCTGACTTGCCCGGCGTCTTCTGAAGGTGCCGTGTATTTCCTGGTTGAGGTGGTGACGTCATCGGAATTCCTAATATGGGCATGCCATCCTTCCACTTCAGTCTAATATACCTTCCATCTATCACCTCTCCGTGGTTTCGTCCCTGCCGGTTGCCACATTATCAAGAGTCTTTCGATATCATTTTATACAGAGTCATAATAGCATCACCTGTTTACCTGTGGAATACCTGTTTACCACAGAAGTTGGTTGAGAGAATGGCAAGAATGTGCAAAGCTGTTATCAAGGCAAAGGGTGGCTACTTTGAAGAATCTAAAATATAACACTTTTTTTGATTTGTTTGCATAATTTAATGTGTTATCTCATTGTTTTGATGACTTTACTATTCTAAAATGTGGAAAACAGTAAAAAAAACTTTTAAAAACCTATGAGTAGGTGTGTCCAAACTTTTGACTGGTACTGTATATTTAGGTCTCTCGGAGAGCTGAAATGCAGGTGCTGGAGCAGAAAGCAGCTGAAATGCAGGTGCTGGAGCAGAAAGATTAAGTTATTACGGAACTTACATTAATTACAAAGAACCCGGAACTGAAATGAAATTACTTGATTAATTAAAGGATGGTCATATATTACAGAAAATGGAAAGTGTTTTAAGTATATACAGTGCCCTCCACAATTATTGGCACCCCTGGTAAAGATGAGTAAAAAGGGTAGGGTTATAAAAAATTCACGTTTTGGTGAATTAGCTTAATCTCACAGTGAAAAAATGAGAACAATCCAACCTTTAATTGTAGTAAATTTATTCTGAGAAAAAAAAAATCCATCATCAAGAATTAATTATTTTTAACAAATCCACGTGTGCCACAATTATTGGCACCCCTAGAAATTCTTATGAACAAAATGTAACTGAAGCATTTTTTCCATTTATATTCCATTTATATTTTTAAAGTTGATCAGAGTGTTTAGGAACTTTCAAGCAGTAATCCATGACTTCCTGTTTCACTGGGGTATAAATATGAGGTGACACAGAGGCCATATTCCCTTATTCATGCATCAACATGGGAAAGATAAGAGAACACACAAATAAAATGAGGAAAAAGTGGGTTGAGCTTTATAAGTCAGGGAATGGCTATAAAAATAGCTACTCACCTGAAAATGCCCATATCTACCGTTAGGGCAATACTTAAAAAGTTAAAAGCAACTGGAACTGTTACAAACTTGCCTGGAAGAGGACCCAAGTTTATTTTGCTCCCACACACAGTGAGGAGGATGGTAAGAGAGGCAAAAAAATCCCCAAGGATCACTGTTGGAGAATTACAGAGGAAAGTAGCATCTTGGTGCCATCAAGTCTCCAAAACTACCATTAGACGTCACCTCCATGCCAACAAATTATTTGGAAGGCATCCCAGAAAAAAAGCGTTTCCTGTCATTTCACCACAAACGTAAGCGTCTGGAGTTTGCTAAACGCTACTGGAACTTTGAATGGGACCATGTTCTATGGTCAGATGAAACGAAAATTGAGCTTTTCGGGATCCAGTACTCAAGGTGGGTTTGACGTAAAAAGAAGGATGGCTATACCGAAAATAACATGATCCCCACTGTTATATATATATATATATATATACAGTGAGCAGCATTATTCATTGGACAGTGACACATGTTTTGTCATTTTGGTTCTGTACTCTAGCACTTCAAAGAGCGTTAAAAAGGAAAATTTGTCAGGGGAAACAACCTTAAAGTGATCCATCCATATCTCCTGCATATCTGGCAGCAGAGTGATGGTTTGAGGCTTGTTTCATACCTCAGACCCTTGATGACTTACAGCCATTTCGCCAAACATGTATTCTGTACTGTTCCAGCATAATTTACAGCTAAATCTAGTCCTGCCCCCAAATTCCCATAGATATCCATTCAAATGCAGAGAAGTTATAGCATCGCATCAGGAAGTCTGCAATGGTATGCAAAGGATATGTGACCAAATATTAAAAATTATTACTTTATTCTACATTATGTTAAAGGGATATTTCACCTTCTTGTGACAGAAGTAATTTTGTGGAGCCTACCGCATTATATTTGCATAGCGTGAATACTAGGAACGTCAGCTGTCCCTGCTGGCCGTTAACGGCATCCCCGGTAGTCCCGGTTGTCAGGCTCCCCATTCACTCCCATTCATTTTCTGGACCTCACCAAAATAAATTGTTTTAAAGCACACACTAACTACGGCAGATAATACATTGATAAAAGAGAACACGACGGTGAAAAGGTACATGTTTGTTTTGATATTTAATATATTTTCAACGTTTTATTACCTTTTAAAAGAAAAAGAAGATCCGGCAAAAAGCTTTGTTATTTTAACTCAGTAAAGAATCCTTGCGTACGATAAAGTTGACGTCAATTCACCAACTGTAGTAGGCTACTGTTAGTTGTAGGTTTACGTCATAATAAAACTAAACATCAGACTACGGCTTGTTGTATTTCTACGCAGTAGCATATCCGAAAATAGTTCCACTATTATAGCTAATTTAAACGTGACAACATCTTATGAGCTCAAAAGAAACACGTACCTTTTCACTGTCGTGTGGGGGGACAGCTGACGTTGCTAGTATTCACGCTATGCAAATATAATGGGGTAGGCTCCAGAAAATTACTTCTGTCACACGAAGGTGAAATTTCCCTTGAAACTGTCCAATGTTTTTTGATGCCCGAAAATGGGGGAGACTATGTACAAAAGGTTCTATAATTTCTAAACGGTTCATCCGATATGGATGAAAATGCCCTCAAATTAAAGCGGACAGTCTGCACTTCAACCTCATTGTCATTGTATCAAACTCAAAGTGCAGAGTGCAGAACCAAAATAACAAAAAATGTGTCACTGTCCAATGAATTATGGTGCTCACTGTAGAGTGCTTTGAAATATAATGAATGTTGCAACATTTATTCAGTCTACGTTATCTGTCGGTTAATTTTCAGATAGATTCAGTGAATTTAGGGCAGATTAACCACTTTGAAAATTATTATTTTGTTTGAATGATATTTAGCTATTTGTGTTTCTAAAAGGCACTGTAGAATCAATTCAGTGTCTGTGTCACTCTAACTGTAATTGAAATTAATTTGGTGAAAGGATGAAATTTAAGGAAAACTACTAGACTAACTACACTGCCTGGCCAAATAAAAAGTCGCACACTCAATATTTCTTTGGACCGTCTTTAGCTTTGATTACGGTGTGCATTCGTCGTGGCATTGTTTCGACAACCTTATGCAACGTCACATTTATTTCCATCCAGAGTTGCATAAATTCAAACTTTATGCAACTTTATGCAACATTTATTTCCGTCCAAGTCTTCTCCAGCACATCCCAAAGACTTTCAATGGGGTTAAGGTCAGGACTCTGGTGGCCAATTCATGTGTGAAAATGATTCCTCCTGCTCCCTGAACCACTCTTTCACAATTTGTGCCAGATGAATCTTGGCATTGTCATCCTGGAATATGCCCATTGATGGGATAACCTGGTCATTCAGTACATTCAGGTACTCAGCTGACTTCATTTTATTGCTGCATAACGTTGCTGAGCCTAGACCTGACCAATTGAAGCAACTCCAGATCATAACTGCCTCCAGAGGCTTGTACAGTGGGCACTATGACGGGTGCAACAGCACTGGCCAGGCAGTGTAGATGAATGCACATTATCATGATCAATGCAGTCCCTTCTGTTCATGAAGTAAAGGTCTTGGCGAAAGAACACACATAACCCAAAGAGTTAAAGCTGAATTTTAAGCCCCATAATTTCTTAATTTTGCTTAAATCGAGGGGAGGAAATGAAAAAATTTGATTCATGATTTATTTTAATCGGTAGCAAATTAATTGCCACAAGAAACGGCCTTAAAATATTCTTTAAAAAATCGATAGTGAGGAAAAAAGGAATGATTGTTCCAATGCACTGCTTAATTGACTTAAAAGCCTAATAAAAAAGCAGTGTATGGCAGGGTTGTGCCCACAGCGCACAAATGACACTGCACACTTTGAGCATTTCCCAAGCTTTATACCACCGAACATGCCCTGTGATTACATTATCTGGAAATAATTCACTTTTCCAATGGGAATAATCAGAAATGGGCATAATCAGGTGCCATGCAAAGCACATCATAGTTGTTCATGGAAGGAATTTGTTTTTTTGAGATCATAACCATCAGCCTGAACAGAGATTATATTTTTTTGGCCTGGACTCAACCAGAATTAAAATTTATATTAAGTCCATTTATATTAAGTCCAAAGTTAATGGCTGATGCTGTCGGTATTCAGATAATACAATACCTTTATCTGGAAGAGATTGAAAGCGTGTTATGGAGTAGGCCTTATTGTGCTAAAAGGAAAACATCTATCAGCAATTTATAAAGAAATAGGAAAAGGGGGATTTTGTCAGCTGGACTCCACTTAAATATGTGTCATCATTTAAACATCTCCTCTGTTGTTTGAGCCCTCCATTGTATTATTTTGGCTTCATAGGGACACCTGCGGTGAAGGATGAACCAGTTTTCACAATAGCTGCCGATAGACTGTCGTCGTATTATATTTGCTTTGGGTGCACTGTGGAGTGTTTAAGTGTGTTTGGTAGTGGATGATACTCGATACCTCAGAGTTGCGCTAGCATTAGCAATGTGTGTATGTCCAAAAGAAGGGACAGCATGGAATAATCTGAAAATGGTTTCCATCAATCAACTACATCATGGGTAAGTCGTAATTGAGACATTATGTCCAAAATTCCGAACTATCTATCCCTTTAAGGGCACATTTGGAATGTGAACTGGATCGTTGTGAATAATAGGTTATTATTTGCTACTGTATGTTCAACGCCATGAACAATTCATTGATCAAGAGAAAATGTGTTTCAAAATAGAAAACGTTACAGCTCATAACGTGAAGTAACATGGCTTTTAACATTAACATTAGCTACTGTAGCTAGCCAGCTAACAATCTAACTATCTTAACGAACTGCGGTCAAGCCAGCCTCCACTTCGAAAAAGATGGTCAAATTAGCCCCCACGTATACTAGGCATTCTACGGTAAGAACGTGTAAGAATTGATTTCAAAATAAAAGTGAAGTTCCGGTGAACATGATAATACATTCAATAAATCAGTCAGTCTGTCACTAAACAATGAATGAATAAATAAATAACAGACATACATAAATAAAACAAAATTAATAATTATTAAATAATAAAATGAATAATTATTTTTTTAAAACAACTACCGCCTGCAAACTATTTCAGAGAAAAATTTAGGCTTTCTCATTTCATTTCATTTATTTATTTATTTTTATCATGTTTTACATATTATCCATTTATACAGCTGGATATATACTGAAGCAATTCAGGTTAAGTACCTTGCTCAAGGGTAATTTCAAAATTAAAGCCCTTTAAAATGTCATATAATAGCTGTGTTTCTTCTAAATTCAGATTGATATTAAAAGGAAACTTCCTGTTTTCATTGACCAATTTCACTTCAGAATGATAGCACACCACCTCAGGGTGTCAGTCAGACAATCTCAGGACATTCTGCTGTGGAGTATTTAGATACACCGACATATTGACAGTAAACTAAATTTCTTCATTGTGCCTATTCATACAAATTATATGAACACACATACTGTAGTTACATAGTGGGTAACATTTGTTGAAAAATACGGACAGGTCGAAATTTGTGAAAGTAGCCTGAAAATCATCTAAGAGATTTCCACCTTGTGATTTTATAGATCCAATGTGACAAATGTGAAAGATGGTTCTAATATCACACTGTGTTATTCTGAGTTTAAATGAGAGCAGTAATCTAATAACACATTGTTATTCAGAGTTTAAATGAGAGCGGAGTTGTTAAACCTTAAATGCAATAAGCAACACCGTATCATTCGGAATTTCCATTCCTCTACGTCAATGTTACGCAACTTCCAGATCAACGCTCCAACAGTGCCTGGGCATGGACACAGAGGACCTGGAACAAGCCAGGGAAGACAGCTGGAATTGCTGCTTATGCGCTTAAACCCTTTTCATCCTTCACATCAATATTTAGCTGTAAATTATTCACAAACATTTGTGTATTGTGAATTCAAAGTTTAAATACATTACGTATAAAAAAGATGTATAGAAAAAATTCTTCTTATTATTTTTGTGTCTAACGAGAGAATCTTATAAATAAATCGTTGATAACAATGAATTGAAATTATTTTGTGAAAACAGGAGATTTCCTTCTAATATCAATCTGAAGATAGAAGAAACACAGCTGTCTAAAAAGGCATTTAGACAGCTCTGTGCTCAGTAATTTCAGGCCCATATCCAACATCCCTTTTTAAGTAAAATCCTTGAAAAAATAGTTTTTAGACAACTGAATCAATTCCTGATTAGATACAACACCCTTGAGAAATACCAATCAGGCTTCCGATCTAACCATAGCACAGAGACTGCCCTGGTAAAGGTTGTAAATGACGTGCGGGTAACCATTGACAGTGGTGGTGTTGCTGTTCTATTTTTACTGGACTTGAGCGCTGCGTTTGATACAGTGGATCACAACATTTTAATGCACTGTCTGGACCATTGGGTGGGTCTTTTGGGACCAGTACTAGAGTGGTTTAAATCTTACCTTACTGGGAGAGGATTTGTTGTTGCACTAGGAGACGCTGTGTCTGACATGGTTAGTATTACATGTGGGGTCCCTCAAGGATCTATTCTTGGGCCTATACTGTTCTCTTTGTATATACTACCACTGGGTAAGATCATTAGAAAGCATAGTGTCAATTTCCACAGCTATGCTGATGACACACAATTGTACATTTCTGTGTTCCCTGGTGATACAAGTCCACTCAGCTCACTGGAGAAGTGTCTGAAAGATATAAAAATGTGGATGTCCCAGAATTTTCTCCAGTTGAACGATGACAAAACAGAGGCCATTTTGATTGGACCAAGACCTCAAAGAGATGCAATATCAAAAAACCTAGAGCATCTGGGCCTGTGCAGTAATCGGGAAGCCAAGAATCTAGGCGTTATTATAGATAATGACCTAACCTTTGAGCCCCATATAAGAAATGTTACTAAAATTGCCTTTTTTCATTTAAGAAACATTGCAAAGGTCAGACCTCTCCTCCGACAAGCAGATGCAGAAAAGCTTATGCATGCTTTTATCACAAGTCGCCTTGACTACTGCAATAGCCTTCTTTCTGGTCTCCCCAAAAAAGCATTAAAAAACTACAGTTAGTTCAGAATGCAGCTGCAAGGGTATTGACTGGCACAAAAAAGAGAGACCACATTACCCCCACACTCCTTAAACTACACTGGCTACCTGTGCGTTTTAGAATAGATTTTAAGGTTCTTCTTCTCGTTTTTAAAACGATAAAAGGTTTAGCACCAACATACTTAGGTGACTGCGTTCAGGAACATGTGCCTAGTAGAACCCTCAGATCCTCCACTGCTTCTCTCTTAGTGATTCCGAAAGTAAACCGTAAGAGAAGCGGTGAGGCGGCTTTTAGCTTTTATGCCCCTAGGCTTTGGAACGCCTTACCAGGCAATATCAGAGAGGCAGAAACTCTTAACACCTTTAAGAAACTTCTTAAAACACACCTATTTAAACTTGCCTTCAGTTAGCTTGCTCTGCCTTTTAATTTAATTCTCTTACTTTTAGGATGTGTGATTTTATTACCATGTACTAGTGCTTTTATTTACTTATACAGAGAGACACCATTGTACAGAGAGACACTGGTGCACAGAAACACTGGTGTACAGAGGCACCGGTGTACGGTTATCTTTTCTTTTATTCTTCTCTAATTTATTTATCTTTAAGCTTATTTATCTTTTTAAAGCTGTTTTAACTTTTATTTATTTTATTTATTTATATATATATTTTTTCATCTGATGTTTAGTTGTTGCTTGTTATCTGTTGAGCACTTGAAAAGTCCTCTATAAAGGGGGTTGAAAGAAGAGGCCAGTAGGGCACTCAACTTAAAAGTTTGACTAGGGACCGACGGGTTCGTCACTCTGCGGAGTGATTCAAACTGTGGAGGCTGTATGCTGCTCCCACACATGGGCAAATTAAAATCAAAACATAGAAAGAGACCAGTAGGGCGCTCAACTTAAAAGTTTGACTAGGGACTGACGGGTTCGTCACTCTGCGGAGTAATTCAAACTGTGGAGGCTGTATGCTGCTCCCACCCATGGGCAAATATACCTCGACGGAGGGACAAAATTCCTGCAGCGGAGCTGGCAGGCACCTGCAGCGGTGCTGGCAGGCATATTATCACCCAGAGAGAGAGGCTATACAGTGCATAGCAGATGGCAGGTGGTAGGCTGTTTGTGGTAGGAGTGTTTGTAGGGGAGACACCAGTGTACAGAGAGACACCGGTGTACAGAGACATTAGTGTACAGACACACCAGTGTTTTTATCTTATTTTCCTTTTTCAGTTAATCATTTTTTATTAATGAGTAATTATTCACACAATTGAAATGAGAAAGCCTCAATTTTTCTCTGAAATAGTTTGCAGGCGGTAGTTGTTTTAAAATAATTATTCATTTTATTATTTAATAATCATTCATTTTGTTTTATTTATTTATGTATGTATGTATGTTATTTATTTATTTATTTATTCATTCATTGTTTACTGACAGACTGACTGATTTATTGAAATTATGTGAAATTACTTTCACGTCTTATCACGTTCACCGGAACTTCACTTTTATTTTGAAATCAATTCTTACACGCTCCAGTAGAATGCCTAGTATATTGCGAACCACAAAAGAACGTGGGGGCTAGCTTGACCATCTTTTTCGAAGTGGAGGCTGGCTTGACCGCAGTCTTACCGAGACAAGTCTTCATCATCCAGAACGTGCCTCCTCTTCAGATGCTCCAGCAAAACTGATGCGCTCCCATGCCAGGCAAGGTCAGCTCAATAGAGTCTTCCTGCAGACATCCACCGTGAAGCCCCACAGATCAACCGCCAGGCCCCTTGGGGCCTGAGCGTTGATCTGGAAGTTGCGTAACATTGACGTAGAGGAATGGAAATTCCGAATGATACGGTGTTGCTTATTGCATTTAAGGTTTAACAACTCCGCTCTCATTTAAACTCTGAATAACAATGTGTTATTAGATTACTGCTGTCATTTAAACTCAGAATAACACAGTGTGATATTAGATTTGTTCTAACGTTACTTGTAAAAAAAAAAGCGATTAGTTGACATTGCCGACAATTCGCGATAAACCTTTAAGGTGGAACGGGAACTCCGCTCTCATTTCAGGTGGAATGGAAACTCTGAATACAATGTGATCGAATAGAAGAGAATGTAGCTACTGTATTCATCCCCAAAGGTGGAAAAAATATTTTTTTTATTTGTACTTGTATAGCACTTTTCTTAAAACAAGTTTACAAAGTGCTTCACAGTCAAATAAAAACACATTAAATAAAAGGAGAATAGGCAAAATATAAAAAAAGTGAAATAAAAGGAATGAAGGTAAAATACAGTGCAATAAAATGCCTAAATACCATGGTTAATTAAAATTCACTTAAAATCTTGTCTAAAAAAAATTTGTTTTAAGAAGGGATTTAAAAGAAATTACTGAAGTAGCAAGCCTGAGCTCCTTGGGAAAGGCATTTCAAAGTTGAGGGGCCCTAATAGCAAAGGCCCGGTCACCCTTTGATTTTAACTTAGATTTCGGAGTGACCAGAAGTTTCTTTCCCGAGGATCTCAGGCATGTGTACGGGGATTAAAGGTCTGCAATATACATTTGAAAGGATCTCAGTTTTCTTAAGTAAAATAGCCTCTTTTGAGCTTTCTTAAGAGCAATACCCATAACAATACCCAAATACTTATAAGATTCCACAGAATCAATGATGGATGTGTTGATTACTACAGGTGTCGCCAACTCACTTTTTCTAAAAGCAATAATTAGCTCTTTAGTTTTGGAAGTATTGAGTTCTAAAAAGTTAGCACTACACCATGAAACAAAGTGATCACTTTCCCTCAGGTACAGTGAATCATTCCCTTCAGTAATACAGGGGGTGGACAGTCTCGGAAACACCAGAAACTGAAAAAACTGTTTTTCATAAAACAACTGCTATATGTCATATTTCTCTTACCTATATTTTCTACACTCTTTTATGACTGGCATGCCATGTATACATTTTAGTTTCTGTCTTATTAGCTTGATAATGAATCATAATTAGCCATTTATCATATTATCAAATAATACTAATTTGTCAATTAAATGCTGCTTTTGTGTGGGAACACTTTAGAGCTAATATAGGACAAAAACTGAAAGCATTTTGGTCCATGACAACCAGAGATGTGCACCACTGCACAGCTGTGGGGAGTGAACACCTCTGTTCAAAGTGAACAGCTGAATTAAATAGATCTGTACTACAGTAGAGGTACAGTACACTGTGCTACATAGAGGGGTTCAATTCCAGTTGTTGGGGACCAAAATATTTTCTGATTTCTTCTTATACATTTATTGAAGTGCACTAACTTATTACTGATGTAACAGTAACTGACATCTAATTTATGATTTATTAGCATTTCATAAAAAATATGACTAACAGGCAATTATGGTTAATTGGTATAATTATAAAGAAAAACAAGTCATCATATAAAATGTACACATGGCATTCACAAAACAGCATAATCAGGTTAGGAACAGAGGTTGAGGTTTTGCATAGCAAACATGCGGCACGTGTTTTATGTTTTCTGGAAAACTGGTGTTTCTGATATTTTGACCACCCCCTGTATATCCTACAATGAGCAGAATCATCAGAAAATGTTTGTAGATGACAGGAGGCATAACTGCTCCTGCAATCAGCTTAGGTGTGTATAATGTAAAAACAAAAAGTGACAAGACTGTGCCTTGGGGAGCACCTATATGTGTTAAGATGGGATCTTATAAAACATGACTAGGCAGTCTTAGCCATTGAGGCCTACTTGTAAGATAGTCTTGAATCCACAATATTCTGGATGGGTGTAAGTGCATGACTTGTAGTTTTCTAGCTAGTAGGTGTGGTTGAATCGTGTTGAAAGCACTGGGAATGTAGTAGTAGTACTTTATTGATCCCACAATGGGAAATTTCTTCTTCAATCGTTATTAAACTCCAGTAATACACAGTAAATATAACACAGAAGACATTGGATAATATGACAAGATAATACATGTGTACATCATTACAGGGAACCCAGACCAGAGAAGGGATCAGCTATTCTTTTGTTTTTTTATTAAAGTGGACAGTGATACAATTTGCAGCAGGTTGTGCATCTGTCAAGTTGCAAAGTTCAATTTCCCTGCAGAATGGAACGATGCATCTGTTAAAAAAAAAATCATAACAGTGTAAGTACAATAACATTTAAAAAGGCTCTTTGTCGTGATTCACACAGGTGGTGTCCTGACACGTGGTCGAAAGTGACGCTAGGGCACATGACGCAACTTCCAGATCAACGCGCAGGCCCCGAGGGGCCCGGCGGTTGACGTGGGGCCTCACGGTGGATGTCTGCAGGAAGACTCTTCTCGGTCAGCTTTGCAAATGTTGCAGTTCACAGCCTTTTTGGCCGAGTTAAGAGTGAAATGTGCATGTGCACCTCTCAACAAAGATGAGAAGGAAGCAAGATGTCTCACTCCTTAGCTACTTCCATCATCAGCTCCGGAAAAAACTATGTGTTTAATTCAGCTCCACAGCGTGAAAAACACACGCGATGACGTCACCAACTAATCGACAATTAAATTCGTTGGCAACTAATTTGGTCATCGATTTTCTTCGACAACGTTGAATATTCGTTGCACCCCTATTGTGAAGTGGTTTCATTGTTGTGCATTTAGCCTGTGACCAGGTTGTAACACACTATGACAAGTGTGACAGAATCACGGAGTGCATACAATTTAGCCACATCAGTTGATGTTTAACTCCTTTTTAATTTTCAATTTATTCAAAAAGAAGGACAACTTGCGCACATTTTCTCCATTGCAAATGTCATGTGTAACGTTTATTGAAAGTGCTAGTGCTGAGCTTTAGGTCAAGGGCCTGCCTTCATCAGAGCATATGTTATACATGAAATTTGTGATGGAGAAAATGTGTGGAGATTGTCCTTCTTTTTGAACATACTGTTTTGTCTCCAGCACTTTTCCTGAACTTTTGTGAGTGTGCGGTAGTCTTCTTTATCTACTAATTCTAAATTTATCAAATTAAAGTGTTCCATAAACTTTTACAGTTGTTTTCTGAAGGTCGGGTTAGAGACAATAATGACCCCTAAGTACTTAAAATCAGACACCACATCAATCCTTTGTCCCTTCACAGTTACTTCAGGCTGGTCATTATCACTGTTCCTGATGGAGAAACACATGCAACATTTTAATACATTTCGCAGGAGTAGTCCAACCAGTCAGCTGCCTTGTACATTGCTGCTGTATGTTTATGGGCTGCCTGTATATACAGTTTATATACAATATATCAAATTGTATTTATATAGTAATTGTTACTAAGAATTTGTCAGAATATGCTTCACAGTATACCTGGCCTAGACAACCCACAAAGTAAGCCAGAGGTGACAGTGAAAAGGAAAACTTGCTGGATACATGTAGGAAGACACCTTGGGAGAAACCAGACTCAATAGGGGGAGTCCATCCTCCTCTGGTGTGGGTTCGTGGAAACAAGACATGGTCAGATCAATTATCAGTCCACCGGTTCAGGACAGTTTGTCTGGAGGTGGCAGTTCTGGGGTGTTGGACTGGAGCAGTGGACAGACAAGAGGCAGACAGCAGGCTCAGGAGTTGCATGGGAAAAGTGCTCCATTGCTGGAAGAGGGAAACAAAAATAAGGTGTTACCCAGAAAAAGTAGTATACTTTAGTGTAATAAAAATATAATTTAAGTATAAAAAGGTTATTACAAGAATACTTTTCCTTTTTGTACTTAATTTGAAGTAATATGTTTAAAATGTACTTTTAAAAAGTGTACTTCAAGTATAGTCTCAAACATACAGTAATACTTTTAAAGTTTGTTTCAAACACACTGGTGACATAATGAAATTGTACTGCAAATACTGCAACAAATCATACTTTTTGTTAGTGCACTTAAATATAGTACACTAAAAATAGTCCCATTTTAACATACACACTGCACTTGAAGTACACTTAAGTACGACTTAAGTTGTACTTTAGAACAACTTTAGTGCACTTAGTATACTTAAAGCGCTGCAAATTTAGCACAAAGTACATCATTAGTACAAAAACTACGAAAAGTATACTTTTCTTTTATACTATTATACTATATTTATACTATATTATACTATTATACTATATTTCAAGTATAATCTTTTTTCACCTGGGTAGGGACGAGCTATGAGTAAAAAACAAAGACACAGTGTGGAGATGGCAGCATATAACCCATTGTTTTGCGTCAAAAACCACAATCAGATTTTTTGCAAAAGCAGACAAATCTATGGTAAACTTGCCTCACAGAATTACCACAACTTTGAGTATAATCACTAATGCAATCTGAAACAGTATTAATCTAATTTAAAAAATGTTTTGAAAAAATAAAACTGAAACTGCGAAGGATAGTTAGCTGGATAACTGCACTGAGTAAAACCCGGAACCCTCCAAAATCTATAACATGGATTGAAGTTTTGGGTTTTACTCCATACAGTTATCAGCTAACTCAGTAATCCTGCTTCTGAGTACATTCGCAGTCTGTGAATATTGATAAATGATAATCTGCTCTTGATATTGGCACATTATTTTCTTTTGGTCAGCTAAGATTGCATCAATTTCATTGTGTTGGCTGGGAGGTTGTATGTTGACAGTTTGGATAGCAGCACATTGTGGTTCACTATTATCAAACACTTTTCTTTAGGTCCAGGAATACAGCTCCTACACCACCTTGTTTATCAAGGCTTGAATTTATTTCCTCAACAAAGAAGTTTGTATTGCTTAAGCACTTCAATATCCAGAAAATGGATCGCTTAGGAATAAAGTTCTTTTTTTTTCATTTTTGGCTTTGAACCAACATTATTAGTTATCGAGTAATAAGAAATGTACTGCACAGAGCTGTATGACATGTCCAAAATGGAAATAGGTGTATGCCTGACATGGAGAGTTTGTGCGCTATTGCTGTTTCTCAAGGAACCAGTTGTAAAATCAGCGATGAACAATGTCTGTTGCCTTGGGGCCATAAAGTCTTTTTCAACACAGACACATGGATATGGGAAACTAAATTCTTGCTTTTGAGCCCAATGAACAATATATTTCGGATTAAAACTGTCAGCATTCAGTTACATTGCACAGTTCTACCTTGTGATTGATGGTTAAACTGCTGGCAAAATATCGGTTTTATTGGATTTGTAGTGTGAGAGTGGTAATTGAGAGATTTATTAGCCTGCTGTACTGTTTCAAAAGTTGGATCCTGGTTTTGGACTTGGCTGTGAACTGGATCCAGTCTTGGCAACTGGTTTGAGGCTACTTTATTTATAGCCTTTAACAGTAACCTGCAGTAGAACCAGAATAGCCAAACAGGAGGAGAAGTGGAAAATGCGCTGAAAGGCCAAAATGAATGAGAATGGTAATTAAATCAACCATCAAAGAATAGAAAGTAATAGCCCATGTGTTTGTTTATTTAAAATAAGTCTATATGGGTTAATAACACTTTAATGGTTACATATTTTAAAGCCTTGATAGATTAACAGTTGTGATTACATTTTTGAAATCATGAATGAAACAACATTTATTTATACTACACTTAAACCCTAAGATAATATATTTCCATTTCTTTCCAGAAATTATGATTTCATTCAAATAAAGTTTATTCAAACATGAGTAGATTTTTCAAGAAAATTCCAGTTGACTTGACAAGGACAACAAGTGACATGAGAATGTTGCTTTGAAACAACAATTTCTTCTCTGTCGTAAAATAATAGCACTGGTGATCGGCAGGCATTAACTCCTTTGCGTAGAAGGACCTTTTTGCTCAACTGAGACATTCGTTGCTACTGCAGTCAAACTATTAGTGGAAATCACAAACTCTCTGTTTTAACTTTATTGGTAGACGGTTCGTGACAATTTCTGCTGAATACAGAGTTTCTAAGTGTCACTATTTCCCCGTAGCAAGTCCATTTAACAAGCAACCCCCCACCTAGTCTATACCTACCCATGCGTGACATAGTGGACAATAGCGTCTATGTTTGAGTTCATAAATATATTTATTCATTATATAAAATTAGAATAACGTCATAGCAACGAGATAAACCCAACAATAGCCTGATCGTATGCCAGAAAAGCAGTGAAAAGCCCTGCTCACTCAAATGCAAAATAAACTGTGAAAGTACTATCTCATTCTACCATGTATTCTACTAGCAATATATGCTACTAAATATGAAATAAATATACAATCCTACCATTGGTTTTACACATCGAGTGTAATTCAGTGGTCATTTATTGTCTGGTACAATTGGTTTGAGAAATATACAACACTTTATACCGCTATTACACTATCTGAAACGTCGACGCGTAATACCCCCATGCCCTGTAAGCCTGTCTCATTCATTACAGTTCATTCTGGTTTAATTGTCGGCTTTTTTATCCAATAGAGTACATTATAACCTTAGCAACGGTATATGTCACGTCTTTTTCAGTGCTTTGAACAATTTACTACAGCCCAGCGTAACGGCAGTTTTCGTTTTAACGGTCTAGTATTATGCAAGCTCTACAGAATACGCATTACGGAGGAGAGTTTCCCTTTTCCGATATGTAAGTATTTTTGCGTCTAAAATACCGTTGGTCACGTTCGTGTTTCCACTGAAGCACTGTCTTTCCAATATGTTTGATAGCCCTATTGTTATTTTCGCATTTTGAGTGCATTTCACATACTGTAGTGCAATTGTTAAATGTATTTTTGATGTAGGCTACCGATGTTCATTGAAGATAGAACATTTGACAGCATTTTCAGATGGTGGAATACTATTTTATGTTCATGTTATCTTACATAATATAGGCTATGGCGTATATACTTGTCTCTTAGGGCATGACAAATGCTTATTCCAATTTACTGTGCGCTGATATGTGGTAGATTAAGGTAAAAATTTCCTTGGAGTCATTATGAATAGGAAAATAAAATTTTTTAAAAATACAGAAAAATGCAATCCCTGGAAAAAGGTATACATACTGTAGATTACAGGGACAAGTGATGTTTTATTGAGGTACAAGAGTGAATGATTAGGCAACATATTTAGGTGTATGTGACACTGTGATATCAATGTTTTTTTATCTTAAGCCATCAGAAGGAGCAAATGTATAGGCCTATGCTTTATAATACAATAATGAATTATTTTATTCATTTTATGACATGTTTTGCATAGGGGATTTGGACCCATAGATATCTACCCCCCTATACCGATGAAAATATAGTAATTCCCACTTGAAAATTATGCAAAAGTGAGTTTTATGAGCCAAAGCTGTTGATTTGTAGTTAAATATATTATAATTTTTTTTATTTACAGCAGTGCACAATTTATCCATTTGGATAGATTTGGGGACACTAATGGACAACAGGGTACACTGCTATATTTTGCATCATAGACCTTTAGTAGTTCTGCATATCATCCTCAGATTTAGCAAAACTTGTGGACATGGAGTTTATGATCCAGGAAATGTATATACAGTATATATTACAGATTTCACTTATGTAGCTCTCAGCAAAATTAAAAAAAACTATTTTCCAAAGTTTCTTTGCATTTGTGGCAGTTTATTTTGACTTAAATTATGAAAATAAACAAATCTAAGTTTGTATTGTAAATGGTACACCTGTTTCATTTAAGCCATTTAGCAAGTTTATGTGATGCTCACACCTGGAGTTATAAAGCCTTAAACAGAGCACCCCCTAAATAGGTGAAATTTGCCATCTGCGCCAAGGGGTTAAGGTGGCTTGGCAAATATATCCCTAAAAAGCACTTACCTGTAGATAAAGCATCTTGCAAGATGTGGCACAATTCATTCACATAACGTTTTGTTGATAGCTTGTTTCCCTTTACAACTTTACAAGCCCTGAGTATAAAAGAACATAAGCAACATATGGTACATTAGGTATTCATGCATGGTATCTTGCACCCTATCTTGGTAACACATTTGTGTACTTTAGGTTAAATGTGACAAGTACTGTATATATGCCATAGCCTATATTATGTATGATAACAGGACAATGAAATAATATTCCACCATCAGGAAAATGCTGCCAAATGTTTTATCATCAATGAAATCGGTACATCAAACATAAAATGTAGCCTTACACTACAGTATGTGAAATGCGAAAATAAAAATAGGCCTATGAAGCATATTGTACATATCTGAAACACCTATACAAAAACTGAATATCTAGTAACTAATAACGAGTAGGCCCACCCTTTGCCTTCAAAACAGTTTCAATCCTTCTAGGAATGCTGTCATACAATTTCTGAACTGTGTGTAGTGGGATATTAGCCCATTGTTCAAGAAAGACAGTCTCCAGTTCTTTGAGGGATGAAGGAGCTGGAAATCTAGTTTGCGCTCCAGAACTTCCCATAAAGGTTCAATTATGTTTAGATCTGGTGATTGTGCAGGCCATGGAAGGCATTTGACGTCATCATTGTGTTCTTGGAACCATTCTTTAATGTTTTTAGCAATGTTTATTGGGGTGTTATCATGTTGGAATAGGGGGACATCATGGGGGAACAGTGTTTGCACCATAGGGTACACCTGGTCTTGTAAAATGGTTTCACATTGTTTGCCCGTTACACATCCATGGAGAGCAATCATTGGACCCAATGAGTCCCATGAAATGGCTGCCCATACCATTACAGAACCACCACCAACAGTTGGCAACAGACATTGTGGATTGAATGCCTCCTTAGGCTTTCTCCAAACATAAACCCGTCCAGATGTATTAAAAAGAGTAAAAGATGACTCATCAGACCATATCACTTTTCTTCATTGCTCAGGGGTCCAGGTTTTGTGTTCCTTACACCGTGTTATGCGTTTTTTTTGTGCATTAGCCTTGGATACAAATGGTTTCTGAATGGCAGCCCTGCCATAAATACCAGCTTTGTGAAGCTCACGACTCACATACTGTTTTTGTTGAGACTGGTTGAGATATGGATTGATTCAATTCTGTGGTGATTTTTAGAGCTGTATTTCTGTAGTTATTAGTAACTTTTAACAAGTGACAGTCTGCCCCTGTTGGAGATCTTTGACTTGCAGCCACAGCTCTTTTTTGCTGATGCTGTTTTTTGGTGTTGTCATAATTTTTGACACAGTTCCCCTTGCCACCTTCAATAATTTTGCCGTTTTTTGTGACTGACGCACCTGTTATTCGGGCACCAAATATTTGGCGCCTTTGGAAATCTGTCAGTATCCTCATCTTGCTTTGGAGCAAAGTGCTGCTGTTTATACCTCTTTTAAGCAGACGCATGCTACTAATTAGCATTCAAATTAATAGGAATCACCTGTGTAGATGCTTTTGTAACTGTGGTTTAGATGCTTCAAAGTTAAAACCATTTTTCAGGGGTGTGTCCAATATTTTGTCCACCCTCTATGTAGCCAGCGAGACCAACCACATATTCAAAGCAGTA
This sequence comes from Synaphobranchus kaupii, assembly GCA_029718625.1. Lineage (NCBI taxonomy): Eukaryota > Metazoa > Chordata > Actinopteri > Anguilliformes > Synaphobranchidae > Synaphobranchus > Synaphobranchus kaupii. The sequence goes on along the minus strand of CM056391.1, from coordinate 30,214,613 downwards.
CTACTTACATATCGGGAAGGGAAAACTCCTGTCAGGTAATGCGTTTTCTGTAGAGCTTGCATAATACTAGACTGTTAAAACTAAAAATGCTGTTACGCTGTGTTGTAATTTATTGTTCAAAGCATCCAATAAGACATTGTAAACACCGTTGCTAAGGTTATATTGGATAAAAGAATAGTCTGTAACGTTCCGTTCCCCTCCTGTCCTTCTCCGCGTTTTCCTGTTTTCCCTCCGTGTCATGTTGGATTCCCCTGTCCATGTTTTCCCATTTGCTGCAGGCTGGGCGTTTCCCTTCTGTTTGTTTCTCGGTTTCCTACTTTGGTTTCCACCTATCGCTTTCCCTGCTCTTGGCTTTCTTTCCGCACCTGGTTTATTGTTAATCACACTCAGTTACATTCCTCACGTGTTCGCCTTTGTTTTCAATTTCACTCCCCTACTTAAACCCCCGGCTGGCTGCCAGTCGGCGCCAGTTCGTTGTCTAAACTACGTTGTGTGTTCCTGGTCTTCTGGTTATTGTACGAGAGTGCTGTATGCTTGGTTGCGTACCTAACCCGTCAGCTTACAGTCATTCTACCCTCCGGTCTGGTTACTATTCTGCCCTATCATTTACTGCATGCTTTGTTGCTAACCTGTCTCCCTCTAACTACCAGCTGTTCCTGCCTGCACCAGTCTGTAGCTGTTAGTCAGTGTGTTTGTGTGTTACGGTGCCTCCAACTCCAGCTCGCAGCACGGCCGCAGTGGGGTGTCTGCCTCGCTATCCTGCAGTGGTTCCTGTCCGGCCAAGGCGAATCCCTTTGCCGCGGTTACGGTCCCAGGTTCCGCAGCAAACCAGCTACCTCCACCGGCTCCAGCTGAGCCCCGCCACACAGTTCCACTCTGCCGGGCGCTGCCGGCTACCTACCTCAGTATCCAGTCCCGTACCAGCTGAACCTCCCGGTCCAGTTCCAGTCCAGTTCCGGTGCTTCGTGCACCTCCAGTTTAAAGTCCAGTTCCGGCTTGGAACAATCCTGTTGTTCCTGCTGTCCAGTTCCAGTTGGACCTCCCGGTCCAGTTCCAGTCCAGTTCCGGTGCTACGTGCACCTCCAGTTTAAAGTCCAGTTCCGGCTTGGAACAGATCCTGTTGTTCCTGCCGTCCAGTTCCAGTTGGACCTCCCGGTCCAGTTCCAGTCCAGTTCCGGTGCTACGTGCACCTCCAGTTTAAAGTCCAGTTCCGGTTTGGAACAATCCTGTTGTTCCTGCTACCCAGTTCCAGTTGGACCTCCCGGTCCAGTTCCGGTCCAGTTCCGGTGCTACGTGCACCTCCCGTTTAAAGTCCAGTTCCGGTTTGGAACAATCCTGTTGTTCCGGCTGTCCCGTTCCAGTTGGACCTCCCGGTCCAGTTCCAGTCCAGTTCCGGTGCTACGTGCACCTCCAGTTTAAAGTCCAGTTCCGGTTTGGAACAAACCCGCCTACTCCGTGGTCCAGTTCCTGAGTGGACCTCCGGTCCAGTACAGTCCAGTTCCGGCTTGGAACTCACCTCCTGTACTCAAGTCCAGCTCCGGCTTGGAGCAGTTCGTATTGAACTTTCTCACCCTGTATATTACTGTGTCTTATCTTTCTGTACAGCTTTGGGACTACCCCAAAGCTTAATAAAAACCCCTTGCTGTGAAATCTGCCTCCTGGTCGTTGCACTTGGGTCCAGCCCGTATTTAGTTCGTAACATAGTCAATGAAACCAGAATGAAGTGGAATGCATTAGACAGGTTTGCAGAGTGTGGGGTGTTTTACTTTGACCTAAATTATGAAAATAAACGAATCTAATTGTAAATGGTACAACTGTCTTGTTTCATTTAAAGGATTAGTTTGGAATTTTGGACATAATGTCTCATTTACGACTTACCCATGATGTTGTTGATTGATGGAGACCATTTTCAGCTGATTCCATGCTGTGGACATACACACATTGCTAATGCTAGCGCAACTCTATGGTAACCGGTAGCATCCACTACCAAACGCACTTAAACACTCCGCAGTGCACCCAAAGCAAATAAAATACGACGACAGTCTATCGGGGTTAATTTGAGTGTTTATCCCATCATTTTTTAAGTCAAACTATCGTAGAATCCTTTACTTTGTGCTGACCTATATTCTCTGTGGAAGTAGAATATACGGAGAATGTGTATGTGTATGTCCACAAGAAGGACAGCATGGAATCAGCTGAAAATGGTCTCCATCAATCAACAACATCATGGGTAAGTCGTAAATGAGACATTATGTCCAAAATTCTGAACTAACCCTTTAAGCCATTTTCCAAGTTTCTGTGATGCTCACACCTTACATGTAAAGAGAACACCCCCTAAATAGGTAAGAATTTACCAAATTTGCCGTCTGCGCGAAGGGGTTAAAGAATACATGAATATATGTCTGTATGACAATTCTGGTGGTGGTTTTTGTTATATACAAACACAGCTTATGGGTGGTCACTGATCGCCAAGATCAACTCGTGATTGTGATGGCAGACAGTCACACTTAGGCTGACTATCATTTATGAGTCAAAGTTAAGGATATTGATCAGGTTGGGCCACATGGATTTATGGTTTAAGTTAAATATTTCAGGTTTGAAGAAAAAACTGCTAGTTGCTTCTTTGATCCTCACTGAACTAGACCAAGACATATGGCTATCCTGCTTGGTCCTGTTGCACTGTGTGCCTCATCACAGGAAATACAAGAAAATACAAATACTGATGTTACCAGCGTGTTTTACAATAAGAACGCTGTTCACCTTGTTTATATGTTTTCACTGGTGTAGCTTTTATGGGCTGTAGTAATGAAGCCGCCGTGAACCACTGCAATTAATGAAATAACAGATTTGCAGTGAAGGCTCCCTGAATGCATCTGACAGGGAAGACCTGAGACTGTTGGGAGAGGCTGATATCGATTAAATTAGTCAACATGGCTCCTTGCCCCAATCAGAGCAGTGGTTCCCTAACCGTGGGTCATGGAAGGTGTTGAGATGGTGTGAGATATACGTACATACCAAAATATTAATTACTGTGTATTCTAAACACTGCTCGAGTTACAGTATACGTGCAATTGTTTTCACATATGCTGAAACATTTTCATTCCATAATGAACATTTTGAATACATGCTATATAATATTTCAATAAGGGGTGGGTCACAGAAAATGTATTGGCTCTTTCAGTGGGTTATGGGCTCAGAAAGTTTGGGATCCAGTGACCTGGTCAGAGCATGTGCATTGTCACTATAGTTTATAGTTCTCTGCAGAAAAACTAATGCAGAAAATCACATATCAAGTCCAACTAATCTCTTTGACTGGCACCTTACCATTGCTTTTTTTGTTTTTAAAGTTTCATGCACGCATGACTAGAGGTCTTCAAGGGTTGAGAGTAAATACTTGTGACAGTATTTTTGGGGAAGTGAGTGTTTGATTTGAAATGTGTCAGATGGCTTTCATTTTGTACACTACATGTGTCCCTTCATCACATTATTCACTTTGCATATGAAAATATTTGGTACTCCAGCCTGCTGCAAATATATGCAACCACTTAGCGTTTGGTGGTCAGCCACCAGATGTGAATGAACATTGTGGAAGATACAGATCTATTGATACCACTTGGAATCTTGAAAGTGGAATATTTTCCAACCACAGTTTTCATACAGTACATGCTCAAAGACATGATTTACCAGAAATGCTGCTGGGTGTAGGGTCTTTTATTCAATAGAATAACAGATATATTTAAAGATACATGACTCTTATATAGACGTTTATTATCATTCATTGGCAGGATAAGCCCCTTGAGATGTCACATCTCGTTTTCGAGGGGGTCCTACAATACACAAGAATTATACTTCAATAAGCAGTCAACAGTTTGGGTGGTAGATCATCAAAACAAACAAAAATAAAAAAAAACATATGTATAAAAACAAGAATAATGTTACGTTTCTGTCATGTTTATGCCACATTTCATGTTTAGTTTGTCACAGTTTATTTTCAGTTTGTCATGCTTGTGTTCTGTTTATGTTATGATGCAGTTAATTGGTAGCATACACATTTCCATGTTTTTCTGCAGCCTTGCATTCATGCTGTTTTCCCTCTCTCTCTTGCTGTCACTCAGCCTTCCCTAATTGTTTCATTTTCCCGTGTCTATTTACTAATCTACTAACATTAGATCAGGATTGGGTAATACTAACTCTCTAACCATGTGTTCATGTTTACCTTACGTTTCTTGTGCATGTCATTTACTAATTTACTAACGCTAGGTCAGGATAGGTTTATTACTAACGATTACTAATTATCTTGTTACCTCGTCAGCTTTCCACACCTGATTCCCCTTCGCATGCTGCTCTCAAGCTAAGTGTCTGCACCTGTCTACACCTGCATATAAGCTCAGTGTTCATGTCTTGTCTTCGCGAAATTGTTGCCTGTTAGTTTACTACTGTCACTTTTGAGCGTTTACCTTGTCTGACTACTGTTATAGATCCAAGCCTGTTTACTGACCATCGTTACTGCCTGCCTACCGTTTTCTACTGCCTGTTTTTGACCACGAGTTTTGCCTGCTGTCTATTTGTACCTCTGCCCCGCGGATAGGACTTCGGTCTGACTCCTGCAACGTCCCACGACCTACGAACTCTGCTTTACCCCTGTATTGTACTTCTGCTCCGCTGACAGCTACTCTGGTTACTGAACTTGTGCATGGTGTACCGATTCCGAGACTGCCTTCTCCCTCGGTACTTTACTTTGGTTTTTTGGCTGGATTTATTGGTTTTTGGACTTCGCTTGTGTGACTACGATTTCTGGATTTCCCTATAATAAAGTCCTTGCGGACATTTATTATTACGTTTGTGTTCTGAGTCGTGCATTACGGGTCCAACCCGCACACACCTGTCTCAGAACAATTTCGCCACGATGGACCCTGCTGACTCAACCGCCATGTTTCACGCGTTGCAAGAACAAGGCCTCATCGTGCAGCAGCACGCCCAGGGGATTTTCGAGCTCCGGGAGGAGATTAAAGAGTTGTGCGCTGAGATGAGGAGACTGGCCATTGCAGTTCAACCACGCACTCCGGAGCAACCTGCTAAGCCGCCTGCTATCCCACCCTCCAACCCCATGGGAGCCTGGCAATTCCGGGAGCCACAACAGCCCCCCCCGGAGAGGTTCGGTGGTGAACCGGAGAGATGCAAGGCGTTTCTATTGCAATGTGACTTTGTTTTCCGACAACAGCCATTGACCTATCCGACCGATGAGCGACGGATTGGCTACGTGATGGGGCTACTTAAGGGGAAGGCTTTGGACTGGGCTACTGCGGTGTGGTCCGGAGGTTCATTTCCTCCCAGCTACATGGTCTTTACGGAAGAGATCCGCAAAGTGTTCCAGCACGCCTCCAGTGACCAAGAGCCTTCACAGCAACTCATTGCCCTCCGCCAAGGCCTAAGAAGCGCCGCGGACCACTCTATTGATTTTCGGACAATCGCTGCGGCTACCCACTGGAATAACTCGGCCCTTGCGGACTTGTTCCGGGCCAGTTTGAACGGGGCGCTCCAGGACGAGTTAGCCCATCAGGAACCCATCAGGGAGTTCGACGCCCTCGTCCGAGCCGCCATTCGCCTGGATAACCGCTACAGACTGCGCCGGACAGAGAGACCGGTTCCGCCCGGTCAGCCGTACCCCAGACGAGTACCTGCCTCATTGACGGTGGAGAACCAGGACGGGGTAATCGAACCTATGGATATTTCCCGTGCCGGAGTTAAGATCTCGCCCGAGGAACGGAGACGTCGGAGGGAGACCGGGGCATGTTTCTACTGCGGTAAGCTGGGGCATTCTCAAGCACAGTGCACCGCCCGGTCCAGGAGATCCGAGTCATCTTTGGGAGTGAGGTCTTCAACCCATCAGGAGAGGAGCGAGAATCGTCCTAACCTCATTGCCACAATTATGCTACCTGAGAGGGAGGTTCAAGTGAGAGTGCTCATTGACTCTGGAGCTGACGCTAACCTTATCGATGAAGTTATGGTCAGAGATCTGGACATTCCCACCCTTCCACTGCCCCACACCGAGAATGCTCGGTCGCTGGACGGCAAGATTTTCTACAAAATGACTCACGTCACGGAACCTATTCAACTTATCATTTCTGGCAACCATCATGAGTTCATTCAGTTCCACATCATCCACTCCCCCAACAACCCGCTCATTCTGGGACTACCCTGGCTTCAAGTACACAACCCCGTCATTGACTGGAAGTCCCACCACATTCAAGCCTGGAGTCGCCAGTGTCACCAAACCTGTCTTCGGTCCGCACCTGCACCTGCCGGGGGCGCACCTACCCCACCTCAAGACACCAAACCGTCACTGGAAAACGTGCCAGCCCCGTATCACGACCTGGGCATCGTGTTTTCCAAGACGCAAGCACAGACACTTCCCCCTCACAGACCCTATGATTGCGCTATTGAGCTCCTACCCGGTTCCACTCTTCCCTCAAGCCGACTCTACAATGTCTCCAAACCTGAGAGGGAAGCCATGGAGAAATATATTCGGGATTGCCTAGCTAACGGTCTGATTCGCCCCTCTTCGTCACCTGTGGGCGCTGGATTTTTCTTCGTCCAGAAAAAAGATGGCTCGCTGCGTCCTTGTATTGACTTCAGAGAACTTAATAATATCACGGTCAAGAACAAATACCCACTACCGCTCATTGATTCAGCCTTCCACCCACTCCACGACGCCACTGTTTTCACCAAACTGGACCTACGCAACGCATATCACCTGGTGCGCATTCGTGAGGGGGACGAATGGAAGACCGCCTTCAACACCTCGTTAGGACATTTCGAGTACCTAGTTATGCCTTTCGGCCTTACTAATGCCCCCGCCGTTTTTCAGGCGTTAGTTAATGACGTCCTACGGGACCTATTGGGCCGCTACGTATTTGTGTATCTGGACGATATTTTGATTTACTCCTCCAATGTCAAAGAACACGAAGGCCACGTTATGCAGGTTCTCCAACGACTTTTGGAGAACAGACTCTTTGTTAAAGCTGAGAAGTGTGTGTTCCACACCGACACGGTCGAGTTCCTGGGGTTTATCTTGGAGAGGGGACAAATCAGGGCGGATCCCAAGAAAATCCAGGCGGTCACAGACTGGCCCACGCCTGCCACTCGGAAACATTTGCAACGCTTCTTGGGATTCGCAAACTTTTACCGGAGATTCATCCGGAGCTACAGCCAGATCGTCGCCCCTCTCACCAAGCTCACGTCTACTGCCATGCTGTTCCGCTGGAATCCTGAGGCTGAAAATGCCTTTAGAAAGATTAAGAGACTGTTCTCCTCCGCTCCGATTCTGGTGCACCCCGACCCCACTCGTCAGTTTGTCGTGGAGACTGATGCGTCCGACACTGGAGTTGGGGCCGTGCTCTCTCAGGTTTCCCCCACTGACAACCTTCTACACCCCTGCGCATTCTTCTCCCGTAAGCTGTCTCCAGCTGAGAGGACTTATGACGTGGGAAACCGAGAGCTACTCGCTATCAAGCTAGCACTGGAGGAGTGGAGGCATTGGCTGGAGGGCGCCGAGAAACCATTTGTGGTCTGGACCGACCATAAGAATCTGGCGTATCTACAAACGGCTAAGAGGTTGAACTCCCGCCAGGCCAGATGGGCCCTGTTCTTTGGCAGGTTCAATTTTTCTCTAACCTACCGCCCCGGTTCCAAGAATGTCAAACCAGATGCCCTGTCCCGACAATTCATGGCCAGTTCTGAGCAAGAGGCGCCGGAGAACATCCTCCCTGGGTCCTGCACCGTAGCTTCGGTGTCCTGGAGAATTGAGGCCGTCATCAAAAAGGCGCTTAATGAGGAGCCCGATCCTAGGTCCAATCCCGGTACACGCCTTTACGTTCCCTCCGCCGCCCGGACACATGTCCTCCAATGGGCTCACTCATCACTCATGTCCTGCCATCCCGGGTTTACCCGCACCCTGGCTGTCCTCAAGAGAAGGTTCTGGTGGAACTCCATGATCCCCGACACCAGGCGTTTCGTCAAGGCCTGTACCACCTGTGCCAGGAGCAAGGCCTCTCACCAGGCCCCAGCTGGTCTGCTCCAACCTCTGCCAGTGCCCAGTCGCCCTTGGAGCCACATCGGGGTGGATTTCGTGACCGGACTTCCCCCTTCTGAGGGCAACACCACCATCCTGACGGTGGTTGACAGGTTCAGTAAGGCGGCGCATTTCATCCCTCTGCCAGGATTACCCACTGCCCAAGGAACTGCTGATGTTCTAGTCAAGGAAGTGTTTCGGATCCATGGCATTCCCGCGGACATTGTCTCTGACCGTGGTCCCCAGTTCATCTCCCAGGTCTGGAAGGCATTCTGTTCGGCTCTCGGAGCCACCTCCAGCCTCACGTCAGGTTACCACCCCCAGTCTAACGGTCAAACCGAAAGGGCCAACCAAGACCTCGGAGCTGCTTTACGCTGTGTGTCGGCCAAGAATCCCACTTCATGGAGTAAGTTGCTCACCTGGGTTGAGTATGCGCACAACGCTCTGCCCTGCGCCGCTACTGGAAAGTCCCCATTCGAAGTTTCCCTCGGTTACCTACCCCCACTGTTCCCCGATCAAGAGGCCGAGATTGCTGTTCCCTCCCTTGCCACCCACATGCACCGCTGCCTCAAGATCTGGAGGGACGCCCGGGCCGCGCTATTGAGCACGGCCGAACGGAATCGTAGAGTCGCTGATCGCCACCGCACTCCAGCCCCTGAGTACAAGCCTGGCGATTCAGTTTGGCTCTCCTCTAAAGACATTCCCCTACAATCCACTTCCCACAAACTGCAACCCCGTTTCATTGGTCCCTTTAAGATTCTGAGCATAATCAATCCCACCTCTGTCAAGCTGTCTTTGCCCCCTTCCCTTAAGATTCACCCCACTTTTCATGTTTCATGCATTAAACCCTATTCCACTGACCCCCTTTGCCCTCCTGATCCCCCACCCCCTCCTCCCCGTATCATAGATAATCACCCGGCCTTCACTGTTAAGAAGCTACTGGACATTCGCAAGCGAGGACGGGGGTTCCAGTATCTGGTGGACTGGGAGGGGTATGGCCCTGAGGAGCGTTCCTGGATCGCTCCCAGTCTTGTTATTGACAAGTCTTTGATAAGTGACTTTCACCGTGACCACCCAGATAAACTGTGTAGACCGTCAGGAGTCGGTCGTTAGGGGGGGGGTCCTGTTACGTTTCTGTCATGTTTATGCCACATTTCATGTTTAGTTTGTCACAGTTTATTTTCAGTTTGTCATGCTTGTGTTCTGTTTATGTTATGATGCAGTTAATTGGTAGCATACACATTTCCATGTTTTTCTGCAGCCTTGCATTCATGCTGTTTTCCCTCTCTCTCTTGCTGTCACTCAGCCTTCCCTAATTGTTTCATTTTCCCGTGTCTATTTACTAATCTACTAACATTAGATCAGGATTGGGTAATACTAACTCTCTAACCATGTGTTCATGTTTACCTTACGTTTCTTGTGCATGTCATTTACTAATTTACTAATGCTAGGTCAGGATAGGTTTATTACTAACGATTACTAATTATCTTGTTACCTCGTCAGCTTTCCACACCTGATTCCCCTTCGCATGCTGCTCTCAAGCTAAGTGTCTGCACCTGTCTACACCTGCATATAAGCTCAGTGTTCATGTCTTGTCTTCGCGAAATTGTTGCCTGTTAGTTTACTACTGTCACTTTTGAGCGTTTACCTTGTCTGACTACTGTTATAGATCCAAGCCTGTTTACTGACCATCGTTACTGCCTGCCTACCGTTTTCTACTGCCTGTTTTTGACCACGAGTTTTGCCTGCTGTCTATTTGTACCTCTGCCCCGCGGATAGGACTTCGGTCTGACTCCTGCAACGTCCCACGACCTACGAACTCTGCTTTACCCCTGTATTGTACTTCTGCTCCGCTGACAGCTACTCTGGTTACTGAACTTGTGCATGGTGTACCGATTCCGAGACTGCCTTCTCCCTCGGTACTTTACTTTGGTTTTTTGGCTGGATTTATTGGTTTTTGGACTTCGCTTGTGTGACTACGATTTCTGGATTTCCCTATAATAAAGTCCTTGCGGACATTTATTATTACGTTTGTGTTCTGAGTCGTGCATTACGGGTCCAACCCGCACACACCTGTCTCAAATAACACACTTATACATATATATACACATACCAATAAAGTAGTAATAATAAGGTACACAAAAAAATATCTAAAAACAATTATTAAAAACATGAGCAATTGGTTTTCAGATATGAAAATAAAATAGTTTTAAACAAACCAAACGAAGTAATAGATCGCAAATAAGAGGGTAAATTATTCCAATCAGATGGAGCCTTAAATGAAAATGCTTTTTTACCATTTTCTTTGGAAACTAAAGGAACAGCAAAAAAGCGTTGATCCAAATGCCTTAATGGATATACAGATTTATAAGGTTCAAGTAATTCTTTTAAATAATATGGATAATTGAAATAAAAGCATTTAAATATAAATAAATATAAATATAAATAAAAGCCAATGAGAGTGTCTCCTGCTATGTATAGGAGGCCAATTGAGTGCCTTGTACATGTGACAATGATGAGTTTGAAAAGGACATCTCAAAACAGATCTACAGAGGTTATTATAAACAACATTTAAAGATGCGAGATAAGATTTAGTAGTATTTTGATAAACAATATCAGCATAATCCAAAATAGGCAATAAGAGTTGAGTGACAAGTTGTTTCCTAACATTAAATGAAAAACAATGTTTGGACCTGTAAAGACCTAACTTTATTTTTCTGATAACTGAATCCATATGTAAACTAAATGAGAGCTGTGGGTCAAGAAAAATACCTAGATATTTTAAAGAGTCAACTTGTTTAAGTAGAAAGCCATCTCTACATGCGATCAACAGTGATTTTAAGGAGCTTTTGACATACTGTTTAGAATGAAAGAGCATAGTGTACGATTTATTTTTGTTAAGAAGGAGTTTATTGGAATAAAGCCAGCTCAGTAAAGTATTAAAATTACGTTGCAAAATGGATTGAATTTGTGCTATATGTAAATGTGATGTATAAATAATTGTGTCTTCTGCATATAAGTGAATATTACAGTCAGAGTCTTATAATATAGCAGCTGGTGTAGTTTTGGTTGACAGAGACAGACAGAGTGCACAGTTAGTCACTAGCAGTGAGCTGAAACCAGATCTGCCACTGCAGTTAAGGAGGAACAGCCATACACTTAATTAGGTTTAATGTAAAGCATTTTACCTGGGTCTGTCACCAGTGCCAGTCTTTTGAACAGCTGGCCTCGCTACAAGCTCTCTCATATTATGTGCAGATGGGTGCTATTCAAAATGTTAATGATACTAATTATAGATTATTAATTATTAGCAATTAAGGTGCAAAAATTGTCATTGAAAATGAAGTGAGCCCATTAATTTCCTATGGAAACATTACCCCCCTAACATGTCTTCCAAATCTGACAATCTTTTGGCTAATGAGGATGATTTAATAGGCTACATGTGATACTATTTCAGCCAACAGGACACAGAAAAAAACTGAAATGCCACCAGTTTGTCATGCTTGTGAAGCACAACAAGCTACCAAGGTGATTATTACATATATTTTCTAAAATAACAGAAAATACTGTTATTTTAGAAAATATATGTAGTTAAATTTTGTTAAAAGCACCTGCAACAGCTGAGAATAAGCTCCCAGAATATGGCTTCCATCTCACCTTAGAAAACGCCAAATTAGCCTGCTTGTTTAACAAATTTTGTTTGATTATACAATGAAGCATTGTCAAACATCAATTCCATGAGGCTGTTCTCATGGAGTTCTCAAAGTTCAAGCTTCATCTGAAGTTCATTACGTGCATTCTAATATTGATTCATTAACATAAATACCGTTATTTTGCCTTAATGATGACACTAAATATACTTTAGCTGTCAGGTTGGGAACCCATAGGTCCATGCATATTTTCCCTTGTGTCATGATTCCAGCTGTCATGTCACGTTTTATGTTTCATTTCTGTCTTAGTTAGATTTCTTGTAAATGTCACGTATTATGTTTAGTCACGTCACGTTTTATGTTTTATTCTTGTTACATTTCATTTTCATGTCATGTCACGTTTCATGTTTCATTATTGTTACGATTTATTTTCTAGTCTTGTCATGTCACGTTTTATATTTTATTCATGTTACGTTTTCCGTTCATTGTTTAGCATACACATTTCCGTGTTTTTCCGCAGCCTTGCGTTCATGCTGTTTCCCTCTCTCTCTCTCTCTCTCTCTCTCTTGCTGTCGCTCACGCTTCCCTCATTGTTTCATTCTCCCAAGTCTATTTACTAATCTACTAACATTAGATCAGGATTGGGTAATACTAACTCTCTAACCATGTGTTCATGTTTACCTTATGTTTCTCGTGCATGTCATTTACTAATTTACTAACGCTAGGTCAGGATAGGTTTATTACTAACGATTACTAATTATTTTGTTACCTTGTCAGCCTTCCACACCTGATTTCCATTCGCATGCTGCTCTCAAGTTAAGTGTCTGCACCTGTCTACACCTGCATATAAGCTCAGTGTTCATGTCGTGTCTTTGCGAAATTGTTGCCTGCTGTTTCTCAGTGCACTTTTGAACAGTTTTTCCAAGCCTGCCTTTTGTTACGATCCAAGCCTGTTTATTGACCATTGTTATTGACCTCTGTTTTGTTAACCACTGCCTGCCTGTACCACGAGTTTTTGCCTGCTGTCTTTTGTACTGTTCCCCCGCGGAGCAGACTTCGGTCTTGACTCTTGCATCGTCTTCGACCCTGAGCCTGCCTACCGTCTGCCTGTACTACTGCCCCGCTGACAGCTACTCTGGTTACTGACCTTTTGCATGGTGTACCGATTCTGAGACTGCCTTCTCCCCTCGGTACTGTACATTTGTTTTGGCTTAATTTTTTTGTGTATGAACTTTGCTTGTTTTTTGACCACGCTCTTTGGACAATCCCCCATTAAAGCCCTCACGGGACTTTATTTGCAACTACTGTTTCTGAGTCGTGCATTTCGGGTCCTACCCTCATGCACCAGTCGCCTTGTTTTATAATGTCCTGCTTATGGAAATGTGACCAACCTGTTTTACTGGTAGCTTAATGCTTTTAAACAAGTCCACTTTCCTGGGAAGACTGTGAAAAGTGTGTTTTACAGCAGGGGAAACAGACCTGCTCCTGAATGAAGATAAAGCGCACATGCAGAGAATGGCATTACAATTAATAGTGAATTAATTGTGTAATGTGCTGCAAATTTGTTTTAGTTTCTAATTAGACTCTTAGTTCTCTTTAAAATCATTTTGTTCAGTAATGGAATAACAGGTTTTAATAAGCTGAGAGTATGGAAACCTGGTCACTGTAATTAAAGAGTAACTACACCCACTGTCTCAGCCTGTGTCCGCCTACTACACAATTTAGAAAAATACTTTGTTGAGGGAGAGGGGTGGGGGCGGAGAAGCTGTGTCCATCGGCATTTGCATAAATTAACGTTTGATCAAATTATTTTGTATAACTCGGATCAAACTAGACATTGCACATCAAATATGAATCAAGATTCAGCAACTGCATGGCCTATTTCTCACCAAATATTTTGAGAAACATATTTTAGTGGACTATTTAGGCAGAATAAGAGAATTGAACAAGACGCCACGTTGTTCCAGTTTAAAAACGTGGAGGCGAAACAAAAGTAACGTAGCGGGTCTAACCAATCAGGTGCCAGCTGTTTCCGTTGTGGGTGACAATTATCCATATGACAATAAGTTTCATTATAAGGTAGGCATACAAACACATTTACAGTGAGAGAAAAAATGTGATCTAGAGTGTAGTTACCCTTTAAAAAAATATGAATGTTAAGGTTCCGAGTATGAACTGGACCCAAATGCACGACTCAGCACACAGGAAGTTCCAAGAACTCCAATAATTTATTGCTTCGACCAGAATTCCTCCTGAAGCATAGCGAGAACACAGAATTAGACAGACAACCGGGGATGGATTTAGCAGGGGATCAGCGGGAACGGGAGAGGCCAGGGACTGGATGGTGGCAGGAATCCGGGCTGGTTGAGCAGAGGAGGAGCGGGGAGCGGGAGACAGGGCAGAGTAGAGTGGCACGAACAGCTGCAGGTTAGCAGAGCTGGAGCACCGGCTGGATGCACACGCAGCAGGTTGGAAGAAGCAGCAGCACAAGCAGGAGGCACGCACAGCTGCAGGTTAGCAGAGCTGGAGCACCGGCTGGATGCACCCACAGCAGCAGGTTGGCAGAAACAGCAGCACAAGCAGGATGCACGCACAGCTGCAGGCTGGTAGACTTAGAGCAGACAAAAGTTAGTACAGCGAGGCAGGACAGAATGAACAGCGTGTTTACGCCGTTCCTGGCGAGAGCTGATTAAAGCTGGATAGGGCTGGAAACAGCGAGTTAACGCTGAATACAAGACGAAGGCTTTTAAAGCAGGCAAGACAGGACTAGATTACATTACATTACATTTATTTAGCAGACGCTTTTATCCAAAGCGACGTACAGTAAGTGCGTACAGAGACATCATCATCATTACACAACAGACAAGGCAAAGCACATCCTTTGCATAATGTAGCAGCTATCCCTAGCAATGAAAGTTGACTGTAGTTCACAGTAAGCTGTGGGCAAATCAGCAACACCGCACTTTCATTCCAAATACTATTATAAACTATACTGTTATAAACCATTCCAAATACTATTATAAACTATGCTATTATAAACCATTCCAAATACTATTATAAACTATAATAAACAGACAGGAAAACACAGGGAACAGGGAACTGATATTCCTAGGTGAGGATATCAGTCAAGGTGGAGTCTGAAGAGGTGTGTCTTCAGGCCTCGACGGAATGCAGGCAGGGTTGGAGTAGAACGTAGGGGAATGGGAAGTTCATTCCACCACTGAGGTGCTAATGTGGAAAAACTCCGCAGTCGGGACAAGCGAGAGCCTTTGACACGGAGGGGGGGAAGTGCCAGGCGCCCTGCTGTAGAAGAGCGAAGTGGTCGAGCAGGAACATAGTTCTGGATTAAGTCCTGCAGGTAGGCGGGGCCTGTCCTATTGGCTGCAGTGTAGGCCAGGGTCAGAACTTTGAACCTGATCCTGGCTGCAACTGGCAGCCAGTGGAGATACAATGTATCCACGAGACAAAGACCAGAGTGTTACCACAAAGACTCTTAACGAACTGGCACAGGTCAAAGAACACCGGGTGACTAAATACAAACGTTAACAAGTATCAAATAAGTGCCACGTGCGAATGTATGCGTGAGTGATTAACAGAGCAGAGAGTGTGCAGAATGCATGCAGAGAGAAGGAAAGGGATAGGCGGATAAAGAGTAGTGGAACAGAGTGACACGGAAGGGAAAACCACGCCCAGCCTGCAGCACGAGGGAAACAAACGGGTACAAACAACACGATACGAGAGGGAACAGGTAAAACACGGGACACAAAAGGACGGGAGTGAGAGCATCACAATGAAGGATGAAGAATAAGGTAAAAATTCAGTTAACATGGTGAAATTTAAATTAATCTCCGTTTTTTAACTGTAGGCTATTGAAAAAACCTTATGCACAGCGAATCCTGGGGACTGTAGCCTAAGCTATTTGAAAAACAATAAATGCAATAGTCACTGGACAAGATTTTGAACTTTTTTCAGTCAAAACCATTCTATTTACTTACAGGCTAGATGAAGAGAGCTGTATTGTAATGACATCTGAAGGGCATTTTCAGAACTCAAATGTCTGTCTATTGCCGGTGTGAGTTTTCCATTGAATGAAAATTCACGCATTAGGTGTAAATGACTATTCGAGAATTAGGCTTGATATTGGTGTTATTGGAAAAGTTTTTAATGGATAGCCATTGTCCCGTAACAGAAGATTGTCCCCCCGGAAGATTACAGGAACTATAGGAAAATATATTGCCAAATATAAGTCATAGCTTGATCCAGGATAATTGTGAATAGTCTACATGTAACCTTACACGTACCATCGCACATCGCCTGGATGTTGATGGAGTGGGCTGAAAGCAATTTAATGTGCCATTCCCCTTCACTGAGGGACAGATATGTGGTCTTTGATCTATGGACCCTTTTATTATTATGCATTTTTTGATATAGCCTACACAATAATAATATTTCACATTGTAATCTTGATATTTTTAGTCATGCTTGTGCGCACCCCTGTGTGTAACAGGCAGGAGGGTGTACGCACTTATATTCAACGTTAAAATAACATGTAAGCAACTGCGACATGGCTTTATAAACAGTGTAAGTCAATGTATAAACAGTGCTGAGCAGAAAAATGCCCTCAGAAACCTGCGTAAGCGAGTTTCCACACAGAAATTCAGATGTATAGCATAAGAGAACCTGCATACCTCTGCACACGCTGGACACCATGCGAACGCAATGTTTGGAGACGGTGCTATATGGCGACACTGTGATAAAAAGGCAAAGGGAGAAAATGCAAAACTTTGCGAAAGCAGATTTCTGACTCTCTCCCTGAGCGTTCCTTTGCGCATTCTTTTACTCAGAGTTTTATACATGTGGCCCCAGGTTTGTGGTGGTTTTAGCACAAGTGCTTTCTGCTGGCTCAAGATAGCAATACGCCAAAAATTATCCTGGCCACTCCTCATCTTAAGACCAACCCACCTAGTTCACTTGTTATGGGCGCAAGATTACTTGGTATTTAAACGCTGGGCAAAGGGCTTTTCCCCTTTTTTATTATTTTTAAACTGTAAAAAATTTAAATAAAAAGTAATCTTGCTTTAAAATTTGAAGAAATGTGTCATGTTTAACTTTGTACCATTTAGAGGTCAGGTTAGCTTCTCTTCATGTAGATATTAATTGTAAAAGGCATTTTGACCAGGGGTGCCCAAACTTTTGCACCCCACTGTACATACAATAAGTACTATTATTATTATTATTATTATTATGCATGTTACTCTTTAATTAAATGCATGCTTAAATGTTTAACTAATGTTTAACTTTCAAATGTAATTTTCTTTACCAAGGAAGTGCTGTGTAATCTGCCTGCCTGACCACAGTCATAGCAGTTCAACCTCCTGAGGTTTACATTCACCCTTTCCCACAACTTTCATCATGGCAGTATCCTTCAACAGTTTTATACCAAACTATCTCTGCTGAATTACAGAGAACTTCCCTCACACAGGAAATCATTTTTATGTTACAGAAATCTTTGTTATGGCTGATGAATGCCCTGAATTCAATCAACATTTGTCCTTAGAATTTTACAAATAAATGTGTTGGTCTTTCGTGTTTGTGCAAGAAAAAAGTAGCACTTGCCTTTAAAGCTATGGACAAATTGATTTCATTCCAGCAAGTGGCTACATATTAGGTTGTCATTTTTGTGTATATAATGAAATTTTCAGAACATGCACTGTATACAATCACTGCAATTATAATTCATGATTTGTATGTAATTAAACAACACCTTATATTCTGTAACGGCCTCACAAACAGTCCCTGGTAGACTGGGGCTGGCTGCATAAATAATATTTTTGGCAGTTGAACAGCACATTATGTTCACAATAAAGGATGTCAAGACCAGACCCCTGAAGACCCAGACCAGACCCCCCAAGCCAGAGACATACTCCAGACTCTAGCTGTTGAACAACACTTTAACCTCCTTTATTGTGAATCTAATATGTTGTTCAAGTGCCAAAGATATCGCGCAGCCAGCCCCAGTCTTGACAAGGCCAACACTGAAACTGTTGACCAAGACCGGCCACTTGCATCAATCCTAGGCAGCAAAATTATGCAAAATGGAAAATTACAGAAAATGATTTTTTTCAAGACACATGCTTTTCTGGTGACACTGTTGGACGATTTATCTAGAATTGAAGGCACACTTAACCAGCATGCCTACCACAGCATTCTTCAGTGACAGGCCATCCCATCTGGCTTGCACTTTAGTTGGGCCCTCATTTGATTTTCAACAGGACAATGACCCAAAACACACCTCCAGGCTGTGTAAGAGCTATTGGACAAAGAAGGAGAGTGATGGAGTGCTGAATCAGATGACCTAATCTAACACCCAACCTAAACCCAATAGAGAAGGTTTGGGATGAGTTGGACCGGAGAGTGAAGGAAAAGCAGCCAAGTGCTCAGCATATGTGGGAAGACTGTTGGAAAAGCATCCCAGGTGGCTACCTCATGAAGTTGGTTGAGAGAATGCCAAGAGTGCAAAGCTGGTATCAAGGCAAATTGTGGCTACTTTTAAGAATCTAAGATACATTTTGATTTGTTTAACACTTTTTTGGTCACTGCATAATTACATTTATGTTATTTCATAGTTTTTATGTCTTTACTATTATTCTAAACTGTAAATATAAAGAAAACCCCTTCTATGAGTAGGTGTGTCCAAACTTTTGACTGGTACTGTAGCTTAATGTAACTTTGAAATTGGGCTTTCAAGATCGTAACATTGTTCAATTAATAAATTAAATGAAATTTTAAAAAGTATGTTGACCGTAGTCCACACCATGCAGTATTATTTGTTACGCTAATCTACCTCGCTAGTTTACATCAGGGTCGTGCACAGACATTTGGAGGAGGAAGGGCTGTGGGCAACAAAAGGGGCATCATAGTTTCACGGCAAAGCACAAAGGAAAAATCTATGTTGTTGGTTATGATGGTGGCAACAAAGGAGTAGATACTTAACCCTAACCCTATCCTCATCATTATATGTCTATAGAACACTCACTGTTCCCTAATATCATCTTCACATTAAAACACACATAGCACCCCATGACTATGACTGTGAAAAAACACAGCTATACAGTCAGCCTTTATAGTTGATATTTATTAAAAGCACAAGAATACAAATAACAGAAATACAAACATGCTTTACTTATTTGTTATACCTTACATGTGACATTGGCTATATTAGCTAACTAACATGACATTTAGCTAGCTTAATATGGTTATTACGCTAGTGTGTGGCTAAGATGCGGAAGTTGTATATTTGGACAACTGAGTGTCTTTTTTAAATTATGCAGCCTGTTATCTGTCTTACAGTGTTTGCCATTTTTAATGCATGACGAAATCGATTTTTATTATTTATTCATTAAAAAAAATAAAAAACATATATTATTATAATTTTTTTTACAAAATATACATTTTCAAATTCCATTCAAAAAGGCACTTTAGGATGGACAGGGGAAAGGGGCAGGGGCTCAAGCCACCATTTGCCCCTACATCTGCATGGGCCTGGTTTACATTCTGCTTATCTCAACATTGTTTTTAAGCACTCTAGAAATTTAATTTATGTGTGATAAAACTAGATTCATAGGTAGGCCTAATCCAATCACATCATAGTCAGAGTTGGATCTGTATCTGGAAGCCAAGCCCCAGTATAGGTAGGTATAGGTATAGTGGTAGTCACAAAGCAGACAAACGTTGTACTGCCCCATCGTACGTTGTATGTTGTAAGTACTCACTTCTGCTCATGCCTTTTGTAGGCAATTATGCTCAATTGATCTTTATTCTAAATTAATTAACTAGCTAGATCATTCTAAAAGGCAGCTAACCAGTCATAAAGGTTTACGCACGCATGGATCATTAGGCTATGATCAATGTATCATCCCGTCTTACTTCGCTCCAACAAGGATAGCTGGCTGCTCCGTGACAAACTTGCACTCAAGTAGGCCTAGATGTGCAAACATCTTTTTATTTGCTTTTTATCTTTAAGTTTAATGTGTAAATGTTGGATTACCTTCAATGTTTATACGTTATTAAATTATATGATGTGCTTACATTTGGTTTACTGTCTGTATACATTTATTTTTGCGGTCAAACCTACACATCCGAGCTCTAATAACATGCTGACTTAGTTCAATTTAGCCTACGTCAACGTCTAACGTCAAATAAATACGCAAGCTGTAGATTAAGTAAAGATGCAAAAGAAAAGAAAGCAATAAAATCGACAGTGAACATTTGTCATTAGAATCGTTATATAAGTGACTGATAGATGCCGAGTTGCCAGTGCACAACGAGACACTGGTGAGTACTGTCTGACAAGTTGCAAGTTCGAAATGCTAGCAATGGTATATAGAGGGGCTCAGGGGAGGGACCTTGGTTGCATCCAGTTTATCACGCACCAGTTTTAAGGTCATGTTCCATTCAGCACTGTACACATTCAGCTAAAATATGCAATGTGTTTACTAGCATCAAAAAAGAGTTGATCTCACAAACTAGTTTTAAGACTTTGCAAAGGATATGAAATATTTAGACAGCTAACATAAACCATCAGTAAGAATGTTAAGAACAGGAAGAGCTAAAAATTTATCTATCTTAGCTATCATGTAGATATTCATGGTTGATTCACGATTGAATTCAGCTAAATTTAGGGTAGACAGATATTAACACCTTAACTAGCACCGGCTCGTATTCGTATGATCCCATTGTTATAGCGACAATGGTTCCTTATTTTGTAACATAACACAACACAGGCTCAATCAAAAGGATGAGTTTATATGTTCTATGTGTTCTACGGAAATCCACAGATGACACGAATAACGGTAAAGTCAGTAAACTTATCCCGGAAAAAAGAAAAGATCTTTTATGTGAGAGAAAAACTTACACTTCCACTGTGTTTGAGCTTCTGTTACTTTGTTTCAGTAATACTGCAGTAATTCTGACTTGGAAAATAAACTCCCAGTGGTTACCTTACAGAAGAGACTAGGATTATGCCTGTAGTCAAAGGGGTTCAAGAACAGTAACCATTTAATTTTTGAACTTGTGTTCAAAAAAGGTGGTGCAAGAGAAGGGGTTAATTGAATGACTTGAAGTTTGGGGGGGCCATTCGGTGAACTTTTTGTTTTTTGTTTTATTGTCATGTTACTATGCAGCCATGGGGTACTCTTGTCGTTTCTTCTTTTATCGGCATCTATGCAGCCATGGGATTATCATCTCTGATAAGCAACAAAGGAAACATGCAATCAACAAATTCTCTGCAGCGGGCGCCGATCATGGGCGAATCGTATTGCAGAGTGAAGTTATGATGGGGTCACCGGTGGTTTAACCTGTTTTGACATGGAGCACGTGAAATAAACTTGAAACAAGCAACCAAAAATAGTGCTATTCTCCTGACTCATTTTTTAAGCAAAATGAAGACAAGCCAATAATAGCATGCTCTGATCAAAATTTTTCGGGGCTGATACTGATGACCAATTTTATTTTTAAAGATTGGCCAATACTGATCCCGATTTATTTTATTAGAAATACATTATTATTATTGTTATGCTTTATAAAATGCAAGGAGAAGGATTATAGCCTAATGATTTATTGAGAATACCACTCTAAATGAAAAAACTAAAATGAACAGTCCAACAAGATGCATTTCTGAGCTAGCAGTAACAACAAAGCTCTAGAACACTGAACAGTTTTTAATTCAAGAAAATAAAATAAAAAACACATCTGGATGTGGCTGCATTTCAACAGCTTTTAATATGCTTTTAGTATGAACCGTACACCGCAACAAGCGTAGAAACATTTTTTTCTGTGGTGTAAAACGTCACATTTCAATTGTATTAAATACGTGGCGAGTTTGGGCTCATGGAATGGCGAGATTGACGGAATTGATTACACAGGCGGACTCAATACGGAGGCGGTACGGAAGGTCAGTCTATCTATTGAGTTCAAAATTACAAAGTATAAAAATGCTAATTCTAGCGGTTCCTTTGCTTTCTTTTAAAATGTGTTTTCATGTTCTGAAAAAGTGGCGAGATTAGGCGCAGTAAAGTTAAAGCGAGCACCATTAAAGGGATAGTACTAGCTATCACGTTTGCATTTAAGATGTTGAGATTTTTCACTGAATGTTTTGTTTCTTTTTCTTTTTTCTTTTGCTCTCACAAGATTGATGCAGGCTATAAACAAGGCATCCTGTTTGATTCTAACGAGCGAGCACATTAAATATGTAGGTTAAGAGTAGGCTATCAGTAATTTCATGGACTGCCAATTGAGTCAAATGGAAGGGAAATTGGGCGTTATTGAATGGCTGCATCCCTAATAATATATTTTAATGTTTTTAATAACCAAATAGGCAATCCAGTGCTTAATTCTGTGAAGTGCAGATGAAATAAAATAAAGTGTTTACATATAATCACAAAACCATAAATTAGCTGAGGCAAGGAAAATGCAATAGGGAACATTTGTTTTCCTTAAACTTTAAATAAAACGTCATATAGGTGAGTTTAGTTTGCTGCCATTCAGATGTTTATTCCCACCCTCCCCGCTTTGTGCATGCAACAGAAATTCCACACAAAAGCCAAGATTCTGCTTTTGAAGGTCAATTCCGCTATTCCGTCTGTGATTCTGCGAAAATGGAATCCTTGGAGCTCTATTAACCTCCAATGTGCTGGAGTACAGAGCCAAAACAACAAAAACTGTATCACTGTCCTAACACTTTTGGAGTGCACTGTAGATTCCGGTGTAATTGCTCAGCCTGCATCCCCCGCTCAGTCTGCATCCCCCCTGTTTCAACCCCTTATTGGATACAACACTAAATCACTTTTACACTTGTGTAGGCTAGTTAGTGTAGTTAGTAGCCTGCTGGCTAAATAAGTTATTATAGCACTGCAGGTAAGATAAATCCAAGATCCGTGGCTTTTAACGTCGTTTGCCTGTGGCTGGATTTTTTTAGGGCACTGTCTTGGTACAAAATAAACCCTGCATCTATGGTGGTGCCATTATGGCGCAGTAGTGGTGGACTGTGTGTGAGTATTATCTTGAGCATGCTGGAGAGAGAGAACTTGGTCTTTCCGAGACCATAGTCTTGCCCGAAGACCATATGGCAAAACCAAAACCAAGACTTTGAGGGCCGAGACCAAGATCCAAACCAAGACTTTTACTATGAGACCTCTCGAGACCAAGACCATGAGATCAAGACTGGCAATGACTGCACTTGCCCTTTATTTTCCTACATCCCCTTTAAATGTCTTATCTTTTCATTCCTTCTCCCAGGAGGTGGGCATAATGGGACCCCTGAAGAATATAATCACTGATTGGAACATCTACCGAGGCCTGGGCCAGATTCAATAGAATTTCTGAGGCACTTTTTAATTCTTGGCTCAACAAAGCTTTTTAATACATGAAAATGCAAATGAGCCACTTTGTGCCCACATTAATTACCCACCTAGCCCCTTATTACTATGTTTGTGTTGTTTGCAAATTGCTCTTTACAATCTAGTGGAAATGAACATGACCAGCCACTGAGGAGTACTGGAGTCTTAGGGTGTGCTTTGGAACCAATTAGACTAAACCCCACATCCTCAGGAGACCCATGAAAAAAAGCACAGCCTTGCAATGTCCAATAATAACATTAACTCAGGTTGGATTGGCAGTGTACTTTAATTACATTACAGCCTGTATTTTGCACTCTCAATGAGTTTTGGCTGTCTGCATCTCGGGACAAATGGGCTCTTCCCGTCATCTTATTAACACTGGCATTCAGATCTCTCAAAGAGACAATAACCAGAGAAATTTGTTATCAGCCAGCACCAGCCTTGGCTTTAAAAATAAGAAGAAAAAAGTGTGCCGTGCAAGCATAAATGGTTGTATTTATTATGGGTTTGACACTATACTAACTGCAGGGCAAAGATGTATGGAACATCTACCCAGATACCATAGAATTTTCTCTTAGAAATATCTTTAAAAATGTGCTTATGCATGAGCCATCTCTTTACTACAGAACTGTTCATAATCATTTAATAGAAAATCAGTCTGTCTGTGAGTTGCTTTCTCTCAATTAAGTCAGACATTTTCAGTCTTTTTGATGGAGAATTAAAATGATGGAGAAGATCTTTATTCAAGTTGACTTACTTTATTCAAGTGCATACAAAATCAGAATGCACATTAAAGGAAGCATGCACGAAAGAAAACACACAATTACAGATTTAAAAAAATTCTATTAACTCATCAATCTGTTCAGAGATGTTGGAATGTTACCAGTTTTAAGTGAGTTCATTGTAATATTGGAATAATTAACAGTATAAGTAAATAAAAAAACAGTGAGTGCTACTGGGTGCCTCATCCTCTTAAGGCACTGTTCTATTACATGGATAGGACTAACGGTCTGGGACAAATCCCGACTTCGTCAGTGCCCACTGTAACTGTGTTTCATCATTCTCTAGCAATCCTGTGGTCTGTATCCCAATGCAAATGAAATGCTTAGCTTGTGGGTGCGGTGTAAAAAGAAGCAGCTGGCACAGGGCGAAGAAGCAAAAGCATGTGATACAAGCTTGTGTACACCCTCCTGCATCAGCTGCAGAGATTGAGCACCACTGTATACAGTCGGGAACTCCAAATGGAGGAGACAGTGGGCATAAAATGAACATAAGAAAGAGTGCACCATAGGGCCCTAGCGTATGTGTACTGAACACTGGCCCACTGGGCTATTACCCATATGTCACACATAACTCCAATCAGCCAGGGAAGTTTATAGCTTTTCCTATATTGCTTCCCGTGAACTATTAGAATATTTGCTGGGAACCTAAACTACAAGAAATAATAATATAATAATAATAATAATACCTTGCATTTATATAGCGCCTTTCACAACACTCAAAGCGCTTACAGTGACGAGGGGGAAACTCACCTCTACCACCACCAATGTGTAGCACCCACCTGGGTGATGCAGCGGCAACCATTTTGCGCCAGAATGCTCACCACACATCAGCTGAGGTGGAGAGGGAGAATGATTATTAGCCAATTAAAATTAATTTAAAAAACTTCATAAAAACTTTACTTTATTGCTTATTTGGATGACAGTCATAATATAGATATCACAGCTTGTCTCTGACCAGCCTCCTATCCACATGAAATCAGGCAGATAAATCTCTTACAAAAAGAGTTGGTAATTTCCAGTTGTTAATTTTAAGTTGAAAGCAGTCTAGCCTATGGCTCTCAAGAACCAGAGTATGGGACCCCTGCCCCATACACTGTGTGTACCAACCCCCCACCCCCTAGCTTCCATGGCACACCACCTGCAGACCTGCTTAAAGCAATGTAATGTTACTGCTCCCGAAAACACAAATCACTGCCCTGAACAACTCCTTATCAACTCAGGGAGATGAAAGCATGCCTGCTATTTATTATTAGAGGGCCAGTAATGTTCTCACCCCCCCTCCCCCAGCTATTTCCTTTTTTTGATAAGGTAATATAAGATCGATTCAGGATTCTTTTTTTGCCTCTATCTTTGGTGCAGAGACATCTTTATAATCCAGTGAGATGAGAGGTGTGGATAGCCGATATGCCTTCAGTGCACTCTCCTCTGGAGGCAGGGGGAAATGCCACTGAAATGGATCTATAATTACTTCTCTGCATCTGTCTCCAGCCACATATTTACATATCTTTATTTTATTTTTCAGTTTTTAAAAAGTGAATGAATTCTCACTTTGTTTTGTGGGATTTAAAAATAAAAACACTAGCAATAATGTTGCTAAGGTTAACTCAGTACCTGAAGATATTCCTTTTGCACATACAGTACATATCAAAGGTGCCAATCATTTGGGTGCTTAGGGGCCTGGGAACCCATGGGCAAATCGTATTGCAAGGTGAATCGTATTGCAGAGTGAAGTTATGGTGCGGGTCATGGGTGGTTTAACCTGGTTCGATGCACACATGAAGAACGTAGTAAACGTAAAACAAGCAACCAATTAAAAAGCACAATTTTAGCGCCACAGTGGCGCACCAGTAAAAGCACTGGCCTTTGAGTCAGTGCAGTTGCACACCGAGGACCTGGGTTCGGGCCCGGGTCCTGCCAGATCCAAGTATGGCCAGTGCCTTGTGGGAGTGGCAAAATTGGGCGGCAAAAGGTTGGGTAGGTCTCGGCCGAGAGATTTATCGCGTACATATCGGCTAAGCTGCCCCGTGAATTATGGTCAGGGGCACGAAGAGTCACGCCTCGGAGAAGACGTGGCAACCTCCTTCCTACCGCTGGCCAACAGGGTTGTGTAGCTGCAAATTCTCAGCAGTACACAGGGAATTTAATTGCAAAACGGTACAATAAGCTACCAAATTGGGAGAAAACGGGGAAAAATAAGAAACAACATTAAAAAAATAATAAATAAAAGCACTATTTTGAGGTATGCTACATACGACTGACTCTAAGAGTGCCAGCTATCAATAAGACACAGCTCTCTAGAGGTGATGCAATGTTGACTCCACAAAACAAACAAGTTTGTAAACCCAGAACCCACACAGAATTAAACATCACGCCTGTGTCAAACGATTCTGAGGGAAGGAACGTTAGCAACACAGCTGTGAGGTCCGTGTGTTCCGTCCCTGGTTGTCCCCTCGTCTCACAGTCCACCCCGTGTTTTCCCTCTCTCCTTCCTCTTGTGTTTCTCACTCCCCGCACCTGCATTGTGTTTCCCTCTCGCGTCTTTGTTTGCCTTCCCCCACCTGTTGCTCGTTCTGTCCTCGTCATGTTGTGTATTTAGTCTGCCCCGATTCTGTGTTCGGGGCCGGACCGTCTTGTGATCTCCCAGTGTTCTCGTCATGTTCTTGTCGCATCTTGCCCTGGTCTTGTGAGTTTGTTCCTCGTTCTTGTCATGCGTTTATTGTTCCTAATGGTTTATTTCATTATTCGGCCCTGGTCTTGTCTTGTCTTCTGTTTCCCTGGCAGCTCCCCCTCCAAGGCACCCTCCTTCCTCCATGGCTCCCTCCTGTCCCGTCTGAGTTCCTGATCCCCCCAGGCTGAAGGGACTGCACCCCCAGGCTGAAGCGCCTGACCCTGACCTCTGTCCCCGGTGTCTGCTCCCATCTGTTCCTGTCTGCGGCACCCCGCACTGTCCATGGCTCCCCTGCGGCCTCCGTGCTGGCACCTGCCCGCGGGCCCCGCGCCTGTTCCCGTCCGTTCCTGACCTTGGTCGCCCGCACCTCTTGAGCTACGGACTGGTCTGTTTCCAGTCCTGCCTCCGCCTGGCTCTGTCCAGGGCGTCCCTTTCCCCAGCTGTCTCCGGTCAGCCTGGTTAATGGCCAGGCACTCCCCTCCCGTCTGGTTCCTGACCTATCCGGCTCCTGCCCGTCTGGCCCGTCCAGGCCGTCCCGACCCTCCGAGTTCCCGAGCCGTCCAGTTCCCGAGCCGTCCTGTTCCTGCCTCTTGTCTGTCTGTCATGCCTGTTTCTGTCTTGCTTCTGTCTTGCTTCTGTCTGTGTCCCATTAAATGTACTCCCCGGTGGAGTTTTCCCCTAAGCCGTCTCTGAGTCTTGCATTTGGGTCCCGTCCCCTCACGAGAACGTAACAACAGCTTCACCATCTATGTTCACCCAGTGAACATTTTTGTGTTAAAGTTGGTGAAACGCCATCTCGCATTCAGGTGAAACACCGGCTAAAATTTGTTGCAAAGTGAAGGTTTTTTTTCACCGACTAGGATGTAGCCAGGCTATATCCGGGTAAAACCTGAGCTAAATTAACACATTTATGTGAAAAACGTCTCTCAACCTAGATTTCCACCTCTCTAGATTCCTGTGTAATTTCTCAGTCTGCATCCCCCCTGTTTCGACCCCTTATTAGATACAATGCTAACACTCTTTTACACTTGCGTAGGCTACGTATCTGCCTATTCATGAGATTCTTGCCAGTTAGCAGGCTGCCGGCTAAATAAGTTATTACAGCGCTGCAAGATAAATTAAATGAGTGTCATGAGGTCAATTGAATTCAGTGTAGAAATTTAAACAAAGTGATATTT
Source organism: Synaphobranchus kaupii (assembly GCA_029718625.1). NCBI lineage: Eukaryota > Metazoa > Chordata > Actinopteri > Anguilliformes > Synaphobranchidae > Synaphobranchus > Synaphobranchus kaupii. Next base: position 30,186,868 of record CM056391.1, on the reverse strand, counting down.
AGAAAACACTGACTGACTCATTTGTTTGTCATTTGTCAGGTGAACTTTCATTCCCCTTTTCTACTCCAGCATTAAACCCTTTATAATCTAGTCCTATTCTTTGGACTTTAAGACCCACCTACCAACTCCCTTTAAATGATCCTTAGAAGATCAAACCTTCTGGTAGCTTGAAGTTCTGCTCCCTCCAGCTTCTTCCCATTGCCTCCTGCAAGACGTCTGCACACAAAGCCATAACCATTATCTGTAAATTCCACTGCAGGCTGTACTGTAATACCACACGGAGGCCTTTGCTTCTCTGGGCGATTAAGATACTTTTTATTATTCTCACTATACATTTAAGAAGCATATTCACTTTTTGAGTGTGAGGGATAAAACCCACTTTCAAAGCCATCTGTTTAATAATTTCACATTGTGTGTGGAGCTTGCAATGCCTGACTATGTGTTTTATGTAGAACTAGATGTACGTATATCACTCTCCTGAATATGAAGAAACTGACTGAGGAAACAAGGAAGCTGTACTCATTTTAAAATTGCCTTTCTCCCACTCCCTTGGTTTACATGCAAACAGAAAATCTTACTGACCAGTATTTTATCATTCCACCCTCAGAGAACATTGAAGTTCAAGTATAGCTCGACATGTCTGCTTTTGTTTGTGCTTCAACAGAAAGCTCTCTTTTTCAGAGAGAAAGCCATGTGTACATTTGTTCCGAAATCTTCATATTATTTTTCACATTCTTACACCAAAGGAAAAATGTTGTAAAAAGCTTGTGTTTATGGATGATTCAATATGTGAAAACCATTGGGGAAAAGGGTTGAGCGTAATAATTGTAGAAAGGCACCAAAAAGGTACACCTTCTTCAAGGAAAAAACTTTATTTGATTAAAAGGAACTTGAATACTATTTTTTCCCATTCTGCAACTGAAAAGCAAAGACATTCCTATAAAAGAAACTAAGGGTATATAAATCCCTGTGCTGCTTTATGTGCCAAATGAGTCTTTATAAAGCTTATTATATCAAATTATAGCTCCAAAACTGTATAATTCTTATAATATCCATAAAGCATATACTATATAACAGGTCTCTTTTGTAAATAGAGTTTCATCTCAATGAGACAACATGTATATAAGAAAAAATTAAGTATAATATAGAAAAATTTATGTGTAACAAAAAACTTTTGAGAAAATGAGTCCCTGACAGAACTTCATAGTGATGATGACATGGTTCAAAAACCTGTAAACATGTACTTAATACAGTATTTTGTAGCCGTTGAATTCCACATGCCAGAAGGGTCTGTATTTATTTCACAAAAGCCTTATGCTGACCCAATTATATACTATTTGCATGAAGTGTAACATAATTGGTTGTACTTGCTCACACCTGGTTAATTCACTTATGTGGCACTTTTGCAGTAGTTGTTTTTCTGTATACCTAAAAATATTTAAGTGTATTGGCTGGCTTGAACTAGTAACCAACACAAAGCCTATATTAGTACTGGAGTTCAAATGACCTGTTTGACGAAAATCATCTATCATGCTACAGTACCGATACTTCCTGAGGAAGTTGCTGGAAAATCAGCTTTTTCACAGAAAGGTGAATGAATTGCTTGTGAAGTAGATGTTATTCATTATACTTGAGGTTGCATAACTGCTCTTTTCTAGTGTGGAAAATGATAACGTCTTGTAATTAGTTGACTATCAGTCCCAGCTCTTAGTCTATGAGCTTTTCATCTCCCAATAGGACTATAATGGGGGTTTCTATAGTCAGTGAGGAGTGAGGAGCTCCCTTTGAAAATGATGTAATGGATTTCAATAATCAAATTATAATTGCCTGCCATTTGCACAAGCCCAGCAGTATAATGTAACTCATAGGTGAATACATTCTGGAGAAAAGGCTGGGAGGGTGGAGGGTGTGGCAGGGATAGGAAAGAGCATTAGCCCTGTCTTACACAAAGCTACAATCTCGTATTTCTGTCTGATCACTGAACGTGAACTAAGGAGGTGAATGTAATTGACAGTGGACACAAGTGCATGGGGCACAATGTGAATCAAAGTGGATGCTCACCATGTCCTCTGTCCAGACCTACATTGTGAACAAATTTGACTCTTTTACACATGATTTTCAATGATTTCACAAAAAATAAAATTTCAAATGTATTCACAATTATAAATTTTGTGGATGGAAGCCTTCTCAGTTCCTCTCGTTTCTAACGTTTTGATCTCTCCTCAGTGAAGTGCTGAAACGCAGCATTTGCCACAATCAGTCACACCCAGCCGCTCTGCGGCGTGGTGTCTTCTCTCCACTGGTGTAGTGCATATCCCCACAGCTCCCGCGGTGCAGGGGGGGCACAGAGGGCCCCACGCTAGTCTGATAAAAGAAAATAATTATTAGGCAATTTAAAAAAAGAATTATACTGAACGAGTCAAGACTCCACTGTAGTGTGAATAGTGAATTGTGTAGCTGTCCTCTGCATTCAGGCAGAGATTGTGTAGTAAAGAGATATTCCAACTGCATGATTATCATGTTTCACCTCTAGGGGCGACTATGAGCACTAAAACTGGGCTAAACAGAGGAGAATGAATGGGGGTCAATGGAAGTTTTTTCCAGAAACCCAAATCTATAAGAGATAATAATTTTTTTATTGTAAGTTGGAGAAAGTTCGCAGACAGCAGATAAGAAAATATGCTTTTCTACACACTTAGATTAATGAAATCTTGAACCCTTTAGGAAAATAATTACTTTTTTTCTCTGGTTATGCAAATTTCGTCATGAATATTCATGACCGCTTTGGATGTGAGACTCAAAAACAAGATGGACGGCCCACAGCCAGCTAAAATCGTTCGCTAATAGCAGCACAAGAATGATAACTATGTGGACGAACAAAGTACTAGCTAGTACCGGCAGTACATCACCTTATAGACAATCTGGTTTTAACAAGAAGCTTCTAGACAATATTGGGATGGCAGGTATGCCATCCGCTAAGTTACGGCTTGGCGGGGCATGCCCCCTACCTGTACAGCACCAAGAGTTTGGCACTTTTCAGGGTTTCCTACAGAAGTAACCACAATGACCACAGACTCTCAACCCTTAAAAACATTAACTTATGTATGTTCTGACCTCATGTAACCACACAGTATTCAGATACAACTTCACACATCCACACAATAAAGCCCCAAACTTGGGTTATTTTGCCGTTTTTTCTCCTTCTTCTTCTTCTTTTTCTCATTCTTCTTCTTCTTCCCATTCTTCCTGCTGTATCCTCAAAGAATAATTCTCCCCATTGGATAACAACATCGCATACCTGCTCTCCCAAGGTTATCGACCAATAAAAACGCTTCAAACTAATGTGGACACATCGCAGAATCACAGACAAAACGGCTATATGGCTTGGTGTTTTCCATGAAGCTACTGTGGCCTACTGGTTAGACTGTTATACTTTTTGTTTATTAGACTTATTTTCACATTAACAAACATATTTTTATTGCAAAGGCAAAAGACGTTTCCAATATTAGCCTAACTGTTCAAAGTACAAACATATTTTTATTGCAAAGGCAAAAGACGTTTCCAATATTAGCCTAACTGTTCAAAGTTTCACTTGTAGGCAACTACAGCGAAATTGTGAAAGTCAGACGACACCACTTCAGGTAACGTTATGCAATATGGAAACAAATGTCATTGACAAATGGCCTATAGCCTATATCACGTGACTGTACCAACAGGCTTTGTAGTGGTAAGCGTCAATGCGAGATCTGGGTTCGATCCCCGCCTGGTACTAAAGTTTCTAAAACAGTGTGCACATGTTCTGGTTTTCTCATACAATAATGTTTTTTTTATTGCAAAGGTAAAGACATGTTTACAATATTAACTGTTCACTTGTAGCCTGTTAGTTAAACAATTCAGTCACTTCAGTCATTTGTCAAACAAAGAAAAAAGTTTTAACGAAGAATATCATCTGGTTTACTACGGCGCCCCGGAGGTGCACAGAAGAAGAAGAAAAAACGGGGGGTTAATTCATTCGCTCAATATAATTAATTTGTTCGCTCGATATAATTAATTTGTTCGCTCGATATAATTAATTTGTTTGCTCGATATAATTAATTAGTTCCCTCGATATAATTAATTAATTACCTACGAATGTAGTGCCGGCACTGATCGACTACAACAACAAAGAAGAGCAACAAGTTGCAATGGCCACGTTCACTCCGCTGCCGTACTTCCACAGAGAATATAGGTCAGCACAAAGTAAAGTATTCAACGATAGTTTGACTTCAAAAATGATGGTATAAACACTCAAAATAACCCCGATAGACTGTTGTCGTATTTTATTTGCTTTGGGTGCACTGTGGAGTGTTTAAGTGCATTTGGTAGTGGATGCTACCGGTTACCAGTTGCGCTAGCATTAGCAACATGTGTATGTCCAAAAGAAGGGACAGCATGGAATTAGCTGAAAATGGTTTCCATCAATCAACTACATCATGGGTAAGTCGTAATTGAGACATTATGTCCAAAATTCCAAACTATCCCTTTAAGCCATTATTGGTGTTATGTAAAGTCATCTGGAGTAAAAAACAGTACACTGCAAAACAGGTGGAAATGGGCAAAAAGGCCCACACATATTTTTTTGTGTTTTTGAGCTTTTCACATCATCCTGGAGCTTTTAAATTGTTTTCCACACTGGTTCAAGTCAGAAAATTGCAATTTTGGTCGAAGTATGCATATTTTATGGTTTAAATGCGATGTTTCCGAGTTCTTAGTAAAACGATTCCTCACGTGACATGAATTATGTTTTTGTCAGAGTCGCAATCGGAATGTGTACAGACAGGGGGCGGGGTTTCAGACTTTTCAAAAAACCTATGTTACTGCCCTTTGCTAACATTTTGTGGCCATTTCAGGTACTAAAACCAGGAAGAGAATGCCGATACGTGTGGGCCTTTAAAGCCTCTGCACAAAGGGGTTATAGCACCAGTCCCTTCTGCCCAGTTTTCCTGATGTTGCCATTAAGCTCTTTTTAACAATTCATATGACTGTGGCTTCTGCAGAGAGATCTTTTTCAAAATATAAACTAAGCAAGAACTATCTTAGAAGCAAGACGATGCAGCCGCTAGGCTACTACTAGTAGTTTAGTAGTACTAGTACTTTATAGACAAGTAGCAAGACAGAATGGCAGGACTACCGGAATCTCTCAAGTTGGAGTAGGCTGATTTAATTAGATTTAATTCAGTTGCCTTGTTTGTATTGCTTTGCAGCCCATTTGTATAGGCTAATAGTCTGACAAAAACCCACTCTCTTCACTAAAGACCGAGAGTGACATAAATTATCTTATATAGCCTACTTTTTTTCCTCATTGTTACGTGATGCACCGATCACCGTCAGTGGTGCATAACTGTTTCCTGTTTTAACATTTTCCAAGTAGCTAGTCACGACTACTTAATTCTACATTTGTCTACCTTTTTGTGACTACTGCTCCGAAGTTGATCACATCTACAGTAGATCCAGAGAAGCTAACAACAACTAAGGAAAAATATAGTAAGCGCACATCATGGCTTTCACTGCAGGTGTTCCCTGCACCGTCCGTGTGTTTCATGTTTAGCCTTAGGTCTGCTGCCAATTTTACCAGTAATGGTATATGTGCAAAGTTTCAGCTTAATAGGCCTAGTTCACGTTGCTATGGTAACAGCTTCTGCTCCAGCAAAGCAGTGTATGACAACTTCTGTTTGTATCAAGGGCAGCTAAGATCACACAACTGACATAACCACAGAACTGTACTTTACTTAAGTTAGCTAATGGAGTCTTCCTTAAAAAAATGACCAAAAATGGACATGAACGATGGTCACCGGCTAACGGACATTCACAGTAAAACTAAGGGGTTGAAAGTAAAGAAGGGATACAAGCTCTGTCATGAGCAGTTCATCTTCGACTACCAAGGCAAGTGACTGTAAGGTTAACGTTAATCTACATTAAAGACACCACACCACGGAAGTCAAAGCGTTTTTCTATTGCTTTTCAGAAGGCTTCTGCGTGAAACCGGACGTTGGGGCAGGACTTCTTTTTTTAAGGTGGGCGGGCAGTCACGGTGGCTAGCTAGTTAGCTTCTGCATAGCAGTGCTCAAAACAAAGCTAACGCGTTAGCCAAAATGGATGACATTTTGTGGGGCAGGAGGACAGGGAGGGTGAGGATAGTACCGGGGAGGGAAATGACTACGAGTATGTGGAAGGCTTCGCTCCATTGCGGCCTTATATGTTTGAGCCACCCCCTGTTGCTGTTGCTGCTGCCGGAGCTGCAGAAAATGCGGTCCACCCCAAGAGAATCTCGATGTTACTGAATGGCATGATAACAGTCGTATGTAATGTGAAGATCTGTAATAAATATTTTCCTAGAATCCGGACTGCAGTTTTGTTTTTCTACCTTTTCCCTTTTACCTGAGCCGGATGCCAGCTTAGATGTGTCGGGGAAGTGAGGTTTGAGGAAAAATGCATTTATTTTTCTGAAATGCCCAGTACTCTGAATACTGAACACAAGTGGTGTCGTGTGCTAAAACCCCTCACTCAACCATAGATTTAATTATATTTAATTGATTTAATTTAATAATAATTATTAAAAATGACAATCATCAATTAAATCGCCAAATTTGTTGATAGGTCAGTCGAACAGTAACCTGGTGGATCAACTAACAAGTCAAAACAAAGTCTAAATCAGGTTTTTACATTAAACAATTTTATTACAAGAAAAATTGTCAATTAGAGTAATGAATTGGAATTGTACATTCATTAATGAACGTAGGCTCACTGCATATAACTTACAAAAAGTAAGACATTAAAACCAGATGTTAAATTGAAGTTACCAGAATAATCCAATTTCAGCACAGGATGAATAAAAGAAATGCCAGCTATAAAACTCAGCAGTCACAATTTTACCAAACTAAAGAAAAACTTCTCTGTCTGTAGACACCAGGAATTCTGCAGCGGTCCCCTCACAGAACTTTCCCGCTCCACAGCCTCCAACTTAGTTCGCCAACAAAACAATAAAAAGACCCCAGTAAGAAAAAGCTAAGTTTCTCCTTCAGCTTCACCATAAATACCTTTCTGCCCCTGCATTGAGGGGGCCTGAGCCCTGATTGGGTGATGTGAGTAAGTTTGGAAGGAGGGGGTAGGGGGTCAGACTCCTTTCATGACCAGGACTGCTTATCCAATAGCTGACAAATTCACTTATTAATTAATGTGCACTTAGGTTGCTCAAAACAGGGCTAAGTATCATGAAATTATTATTAAAATATTCAGGGTTTTAACCTCTTTATAATGAGTCCAAACATCGGCATTTTAGCAGGTGATTTCACTCAACTATTGATTACTTCATCAGAAAGGGATGTTTGCTCCTGCTTTTAACAACAGAAGTTGAATAATTTTAGTACAATCATTAAATCTGTGCAGTTTGTGTAATCTTCAATTTCGGAAAATATTACCTCCATGTGAGAAGACCAGTGGTAACACCCTGGCCTATGCTTGAACCTGGAGTTGGGCCAAAAATGTAAATTACAAACTGGCAGGCCTAACAACCTTAAGACTTTGAATTGATGATTTCAATTTAATGTAACACTTTTAATTCACTATATCACAATTCTAGTGGGTCAGAAGTTTACATACACTAAGTTGACTGTGAATTTAAATTTTATTTAAAAATAAATTAAATTTAAACTTTAAATTTTTTATATTTGGAACAGTATGGAGCCATGGTTGGCTAAAGTCAACAAGGGTCTGATGTATCAAACAAGCCTTAAACCATCACTCTGCTGCCAGAAATACAATAGATATGGATGGATAACTTGAAGGGTATCTTCTCCTATCTCCTGACTTATTTTTCCATAGAGTTCAATAGGAAAATTTGTCAGGAGAAACAACCCTTAAAGGGTAACCAAGCCCCGAGTTTTAGCTAGACCACGCCTCTTTCGTTATTTCAAAAAATGCATCCAGCGCCAGAAAAAAAGGGGCTGGACTATGGCTGGCTACCACGCCCCTTTCCATATGCTGCCCTCGCTCTGTCACGAAAAAGAGTATCCCCCACCCTTTTTGGATGATGATGCGAGGCCGGCAAGCAGGCGAAGTGACCAGAAGAGATGCAGAACGTAGGGTGATAACCAATCAGATTAAATATTTGATGTATAAATTGTCCTCCTTTTCTAATTTTATTTCCCCATTCCTAGTTCTGTCATGGAGGACTCGTTAATTATTGCTGTGTTGGGATTTCTCAAATACTACGATTGGTATAATTGAACAGTGTTTTTAAAAAATAGCACATACTTACACCTATAATGTCTCTTCATTTGTCTATGCAATTTCCTTTTAAAAAACATAATTTTAAGACCCACGTAGGCCTATGATAATTTAATATTTCGCATCTGGCGTCACTGAAGCGGGACAACAAATTGAACGAGACAGAGTAGCCGGCTAAACTGAACGAGATCGAATGTGCATGCTGCTCTTCCGAACTTGAACGTCTGCTACTGCGGTCAAAAAGAACGACAAATCACCGCAGTCAGTCTGTACGTTTGCACGTTGATCTTACACCACCTAGCCTACAAGTTGAATGCAGGATTAATGTATTAAAACAAGTAACTGATATTTATTAATGTAAACTTATACGTTGTTATTGGTAAATGCAAGTTTAGTGGGGCGGGCACTGGCAGACTGAACATGCATGTCGCTACTACAAATACTGAGTAGGCTATCATGGATCAAACTGACACCATTTAAAAAAAAACTATAATTATCAAAACTCGAAAAGTTTGAAAGGTTCAATACAATTAGATGTTGCAGAATGAGATGTGAGGCTGTGCAAAGATCTGAACTGTCTTGAACTTGATCTCTCCTTTTATATGTCCTGATAAAAGGGTGTTACCAAATGATGACGAAACGAAGTACCAGAGAGGCGTGGCTCCCATTGACACGTCACATATTTTTCTTATATCTTATCAACTAAAATAAGTTGTTTCAGTGCTTGGTTACCCTTTAAAGTGATCCATCCATATCTACTGCATATCTGGCAGCAGAGTGATGGTTTGAAGCTTGTTTGTTCAACTTAGTGTATGTAAACTTCTGACCCACTGGAATTGTGATATAGTGAATTAAAAGTGAAATAATCTGTCTGTAAACAATTGTTGGAAAAATGACTTGTGTCATGCACAAAGTAGATGTCCTATCTGACTTGCCAACACTATAGCTAACATGAAAACTGTGGAGTGGTTAAAAATGAGTTTTAATGACTTCAACCTTCAATGACTTCAAAGTGTATGCAAACTTCCGACTTCAACTGTACGTATATACACAAAATTTATAAGGGTATCAGACTGTCTCAATATTTAAGTCTAGATTACAAACGCACCTCTATGATCAGGTTTATAATGAGTTGTAGTCTGGAGACAGGGCCAGAGAAGCCTTTAGTCATAGAGTAATGTGAGGTGGTCACCTGTCAACAGCTGTGACCCCATCTTCCTGGGCTGGCTCTTGATAGGTGGGTAGGATTGTTTTCCCTCTCATGACTGCATGGGTTCTCAAACTCTGTCTTCATAGCTATGCAACTATGGATTAGTGAGTTTTTCTTTGCCGCTGTTGCCTTTGGCTTGCTCTTGTGGGGGTTTAGGCTGGGTTTTTCTGTGAAGCGTATTGTGACAACTGGTTGAAAGAACTGGTGAAATCTCTATATAAATAAATATTGATTTGGTTTGATTTGAACATGTATGTGGCTGCCTATCATGGGGGGGGCTTGTGGGGGGCCAGAGACAAACGAACATACTAGTAGGTACAGTAGGCCCCGAATAACCAATATCTATGAGCCTGATAACAACCGATAATGCCGATTCTAGGAAGTGATAACTTTTAAATCGGGGGGAAGTGCCTCTTTCCTGTGAATCTGGATCTGTGATTCAGTACTTTTTTACTGTGATGGTTCAAAGACTTAATAACCTTGACCAGAGTCAAAATATGCTAACTGAGATGTTTCAGCATTGTGACACATAGTCGGATGGAGGACTTGATGTTCAACTGGTACCACAACAGTTTTATCAGTTTTTCTGTTCCCCTGGTCAAAAACACAATAAAATAGAAAGCCCCCATTACACATAATATTCTTGGAAGATATACTCAAAGAAGCTCAGTGAAATGTGTTTGAAATAAATGTTGTTTAATGAATCTGAAATCTTGCTCCAACCTGAATATTTTCTTTTTTTCCTTTCCTTGAAAATTACTTTGCTCATAAGTTGCACACATAATTTATTGTATTAAGAACGCCTAAGCATTTTTGGAAAGGGAACAGAGCAAGGCCTGGTCCACTGAATCTCTGGATTCTATCAGAGAGAGACTCAGTCCACAAACACTCTGCTCCATCTGTGGTTAAACAATCACTCTTTTACAGTACATTATTTAGATTTAAGTGATCTGATAAAATGAATATTTTATGGCTTTCATTTAGGGGATTTTCTTAACAAACCTACCACGTCTCATACTGTTGCAGTGACATTATGCCCTTAATTATGACTCTCAATTAGAAGCAAAAGTTTTTTTCCTTCCAAAACAGTCACAAACAGAACTACAAACCCCAATTCCAAAAAAGTTGGGACAGTGTATAAAATGTAAATAAAAACAGAAAGCAATTATTAGCAAATCCTTGTATTCAATTGAAAACAGTACAAAGACAAGATATTTAATGTTTTAACTAATCAACTTTATTGTTTTTTGTAAATATACACTCATTCTAAATTTGATGCCTGCAACATTTCACAAAAAAGTTGGGACAGGGGCATGTTTACCACTGTGTTACACCTTTCCTTTTAACAACACTCAATAATCTTTCGGAGGACACTAATTAAGTTGTAGTTGTAGTTTTGAAAGCGGAATTTTTTCCCATTCTTGCTTGATATAAGACTTCAGCTGCTCAACAGTCCAGGGTCTCCATTGTCATCTTTTGCGCATCATAATGCACCGCGCGTTTTCAATGGGAGACAGGTCTGGACTGCAGGCCAGAAAATAAGCAGGGACGTCCCTGAAAAAGACTGAAATAAGCAGGGACGTCCCTGAAAAAGACCTCATCTAGATGGCAGCAATTGTTGCTCCAAAATGCATATGTACCCTTCAATGTTAATGGTGCCTTCACAGATGTGCAAGTTACCCATGGCATGGGCACTAACACATACCATGACAGATGCTGGCTTTTGAACCTTGCATTGGTAACAATTAGGATGGTCCTTTTCCTCTTTGACCCGGAGAACACAATGTCTATTATTTCCAAAAACTATTTGGAAGTTGGACTCGTTAGACCACTGCACACGTTTCCACTTTGCATCAGTCCATCTCAGATGAGCTCGAGCCCAGAGAAGTCAGCAGTGTTTCTGGATGTTGTTGATATACGGCATACGGTTTGCGTAGTAGAGTCTTAACTTGCATTTGTAGATGCAGGGACGAACTGTGTTTACTGACAACGGTTTTTCAAAGTATTCCCGAGGCCATGTGGTTATATTCATTACAGAAGCATGTCGGTTTTTAATGCAGTGCTGTCTGAGGGATCGAAGGTCACGGGCATTCAATATTGGTTTTCGGCCTTGCCCTTTATGCACAGAGATTTATAAAGATTCTCTGAATCTTTTAATAATATTATGGACTGTAGATGGTGAAATCCCTTAATTCCTTGCAATCGTACATTGTGAAACGTTGTTCTTAAACTGTTGGACTATTTGCTCACGCAGTTTTTCGCAAAAAGTGGCAAACCCGACCCATCCTTGCTCGCAAACGCCCGAGCCTTCGTGCATGCTCCTTTTATACCCAGTCATGATAGTATCGCCTGTTACCTGTTTACCTGTGGAATGTTCCAAACAGGTGTTTCTTTCCACAACCTTCCCAGTCTTATGTTGCCCCTGTCCCAACTTTTTTGGAATGTGTTGCACGTGTTCGGAATTAGCATATATTTACAAAGATCAATAAAGTTGATAAGGTAAAACATGAAATATCTTTTCTATCTACTGTTTTTAATTAAATATATGTAAAAGATTTACAAATCACTGCTCATGTACCAAAAAAGATAAACCACGGAGTTTGTTGTTTCCACTCATAGTTTGGCTGCAGGAGCAACGAATGTCTCCTTTGAGCAAAATCTTGGCGCCGGCGTCCTGGTCACTAGGTATCTGCGTGAAACGGTTAATACCAAATTCACTGCAAAAAGTGTCTGTCTTAACAAGTGTTTTAGTCTTGTAATGAGACTTAAACCAAGATAATATTTTCCACTTTTGAGGGGAAAAAATATGATTTTAAGTTAATTTCACTTGTCAAGTAAAAAGTATCTTATTCCATTGGCAAATCTTGAAATTAGTAAACATATCTCACCCCCCTGGCAGGTAGTTTGTTTTATTAAGTAAACAAGTAACAGAAAAAAGATTCTAAAGTCTAAATATGAGATTTTTTAAAAATAGATTTTAACAAACTAATGTAATTTCAATGCAGTTAGTTGCTCGCATACTCCTTTGTAGGGGCCCTAACTTACGGGATAAGGGGGAGGGGCTTACACAGTGCCTTGTAAAAGAGGACACACCCCTTAGGCATTTTTGCCCATGCGACCGTCTATGTAACGTTGTTTTCGGGTTGTTTGATTGTTTATCAGTCATGACAAAAAATAACTGGTTTCCACAACGTCTGACTCTTGACATCTGAATCTATGAACATGAACAAAAAGACGTAGTTGCATTGTCACTTGGTAACGTTATCAGGACAATTGAGAAATGAATGCAAGACAACGTAGAAACGCTGCATCATACTGCCATAATTAAAAATATGCTGTAAGAACGTGTTTTTTTAGTTTTATTTGGATAATTGTGTAAAAGTAAAAAATGAGACATTGGATCAATGTGTTTTACCTAACGTTGTGAATCTTTCTCAAAAGTGCCAACGCTTTAGTGTTATTATTTGACCGGCTCATAAATGTCGGTACTCAAGATACAGGTCAACATAGGAACCAGGACATCTGTTAAATAACATTATTATACAATCTCATACAAGTTCTTTCAGGACAACTGCTTAATGGTTTTCCTTATCAAAAGAGGAGCATTAAGAGAGAGAAGAACAGCTTAGATGCATGAAATATGTGTTCCTGCCAATCACATATAACCATCATGGTCGTTGTTGTTGTTGTTGTTGTTGTGATGCAGTCCTCTTTCCATGCAAGAAAAAATTATAAGCGCTTTTTCAATTCTGGGAACAGAGTTCGCAATGACAACGTCACTTCTGACTCCAGCTCCACATGAAGCATGCCAATCTTTATACAAATCATCATAAATCGTTATCTGTTTTATTCTAGCTATGGCTAGGAGTCGACCCGGGGACCCGTTAAGCATGGACTAGAAAACATTTAAATTCGTAGTAGGCCTAGTTGCAATGTTTTATTCAAATTCTAAATGCATAAGAAATAAAGATTATTTTTGCTCGCAACATGTTAGCCTATAGTTGAATCAATAAATGAAGGTATATAGAACTCCCACAGAAGATGCACATCTTAACAATTTATGAACATCATCAAGCATAGGCAGATATTCAGGTTCAGATATTCAAATCAAATTATTCCATAGAAGCAATTATCAGAGAGCCATCTGCGGAGGAATGCAAATGTAACATAACACCCTGGTTATATAAAATTACAGAGGATTGAGCATCATTCTTTGAAAAAAGTGTTTTCTGTGGCACAACATGATCATATGTGGCTCTGGAAACGTTTAGGCTACTTCCGGCGTTTAAGGTTCGAATCCCACTCTGCTGCATCTGATTCTTTTTGTTTTTTATAAATTATTATTCTCGTGAAGAGGATAATGCTTTCCATCAGAAGATATCAAAAATGTGAACTGAGGGCGATTTTATAAGAAGTGAGGCAGGCACGGCAAAAAAGATTTTTGCAAAGGTGAGATTCAAACTTGCATCACCACAAAAGGGAGAACCTACAGCGGGAGAAGTAACTGCTTAAAGCAATGTGCCAACAGAGAATTCTGAAAAAGTGTGTATCCTCAGGCCTTAAGAGGCAAGTTTTTGTGCGCGCAAGAAGTTTTGTGCACTATGTAAACTGTCCATTTAAGGCAAAGGTTTTCTGGGACTGGAGGGTGTGGTTGTGAGGGCATCGTCCTGGGTGCTGTTCTTCTGAAATTTGTGAGTGCTATATTTACTCTGCAAGTGTGGCGTTTAGCTGAAACTTTGGTAGATCTAAATGGTAACGTTATATCAACACGTTAACAATGGCCTTAGCCTTGTGGTTTGAGCCACAACTTTCATGCTGTAGACTCGTTTCGAGCCCCGCCAAATCCCTACCGTTAAGTTTTTTCCAACAAAAACTATGTGCACATGTTATGCTTTTCACATATAAGAATGTTCTTTTCACATTAAATAACGTCTTTTTATTGCAAAGGCAAAGAAATTGAACAATATTAATTGTTAAATGTTTAAATTATACTTTGCCTAAACAGAGCTCAGAGTAAGCCGACATGGTCCGGTACTTGCTACCACCAAAATATTTACTGCAGATAAAATTGCACAGTACCAGAAAAAATATAACATTTGTCAGGCAGAGAAAATAAAGTTTTAACGCAAAGGAAGCTTTTTCTAGCTCTCTGTCGCACTCCCTGTAGCTTATATTGCTTCCCCCTTTATAGCTAGCATAAGTCATGCAGTAGCTTAATAAATAATGATTCTATAGGCAACACAATCACGTATGGCAACCTTGTCATTTCGCAACAACTTTACTGATCAAACGGGATTCATTTTACCATGATTCATGGTAAAGGGAAAATAACTGAATCCAGGCATATGTGTTTCTTTTAGCTAGAATGTATGCGTGTTTGCGTATATGTATGCATCTCTCTCTCTAGATTTATTTCTCTTATGCTTCATAAATTTATATATATTATCATTATCAGTTACTCATAACAAACAGTACAAAAATAAATTATATTTCAACAAAAAACGTTTTCAACGTCCAAAAATGCCAAGTTACTCACACATACAAAGCACTGTCTATAATAAAACTAGCTAAATCTAGGCCTGCCAATAAAATTATTGATATCAAAATTACACAAAGTTACAACAAACAATTTTGGCTATCTGACCTCACATAAATTAAACAAGCTCTATTCCAAAGCAATGCTACCCAATGTTTCCTAAATGATTTCATGCAACTTGGCCCTGTGCTTTTTCATCTTACCATCTGAAAGGAATGTGGTCATTCAAACTTTGTGCGTCACATCAAAGTGTCAACTAACAAAAGGAAGGAAAGGATATGTTTATACTTGGTTGTCAAGTACAAAATGTTTTAACATTGTAACTAGATAGATAGACAGGCTAGACGGCCTAAGTCTTGTACGTTTTTACTTCCGGGTTAATTATCGGATGAGTGCACAGTTCTGTGGATGAGTGTGCTCCTGAATCCCCTCAACAAAACCCCGGAAATCAGGGTTTCATCCTGGTATTATTTTAAGTGCCCCCATTTGTGAGAAAAAGTTGCCCACTGAAAAGCTTTTTGACAAAGTGGACTCAAATATGCGCCCTAAAAAGGGTGTTCGAACACATGTTCTGAGAATGGCCTTCTAACCTGGGCTGCGTCCCAATATTGTTCACTCCCCACCTCCTTTCCTCCACTCCCCCACTACCACTCCTCTCCTCCCCGGAAGTATGCAAAACTGCCTGAACATTTTGAGTACAAGTATTTGCATGTACAGTGCACAATGTACCTGACATTGTGGTTTGCATTGAGACATTAATTAATATGTAACCAATAATATGTAATTAAGATGTAATCAGCAACATTATATTAAAACACAAAGATCCATTTCCGGGGCACGGAGGAGAGGAGGTGGTAGTGGAGGAAAGGAGAATATTGGGACGCCTCCCTGGATGGCATTTGTGACAGGCTTGCCATTGTTTTTAATACTGCCACCCAGTGCAAAAGGGAGAGAACAGTAATGCAGGTGGAAGAACCAACTCCACATCTATTACCCACTTAGCCATCAATGTAAATCAACAGTGCAAAAATGTGAGAAACACAAAATTAGAAGGTTTTTAAAGAATTATTATTATCTCACAAGTTTAGACAAGTGAACGGTGGTGCATTTAGAAACGCATGCATTGACAATTTTGCACTGCAGATGGCGATAGATCAATTATATTGGATTGGTGATACTCTGCCACCTCAACGAAGAAGAAAAGTTGACTACTTCTGTGAGAAATGGTACTGCCCATGCAATCGCTAAATGTAAAGTGTGAGGGATCTGAGATGACTAATCTTCCCATAACTATATGCGAAGCCTAGGCTGCTGATCAGTCCAATCAGATTCAAAGTAAGTTACTCTGTCTTTTTGCCATTTTGCTCGCTGGCGCGAAAGCTAACCTAGCTGACACGTTACATTTACCTGTTAATAATGCCGGTCAATCAATTAAAATCCAGATTCTCACTAGTTGTTTTTTTCTTTCTCAGTCAGTTGTCTGACACCACTGTTGTAGCCTACAAGCCGTTCACCTGCCAAACATTGGCAAGTAACATTTTATTCAGTAGAGGTAAAATAGGCCTACATCAATCATGAATATTAGACCATATTAGTAATTTTGCAATTATTTATTTTATTATTATTAACCTTTTTTGATGAAAGACTTCAGGAGCCATATTATTTCTGGCAATGAGCCAAGTATGGCTCGACAGCTACAGGTTCCCAACCACTGCTATATACACTCTATGACAAGCGAGTGTTGCTCTCCCCATGTGCGCCCTCCTGCGTTCAAAAGGTGTAACATCAATTTCTTCAATGTCTATTCATTAGACACGCGTGGAAATTAATAAAATTTAAATACTTGTCGTTGACCGATTTGAAAAATATCAGCCTATCAACCTATGTACAAAGTGCCGTCCAAATTGGATCAGAATGGTAGGCGCTAAGGCTGTTACAGACAGACAGACAGAAACAGTTTTTTTTATATGTTACTTTATATGTTAAAATATCTCCACACACCTTGTGTCAAAAATAAAGTGATTCTGTATATTGGTGGTAATGTCTTTTTGCTGGATACTGAACAAATGGGGAGGGAGGGAAATCAGAAGTTTAGTAATAAATAAATGGAAGCCCTGGACTGCTTTGGTGTTGGGACAAGAGAGGGAACAACTTTAAGTAAAACCGCGTCATAGCTGTTGACCTGTGACTAACAACTAAATGTGAGTGTTTCTGTTTTTCTTTACAAATAAAATTAGGGGAGTTCAGCAGTCACCAAAAAATGATTTGCCAAAAATATATATTTTTTGGGTTTGTGCATAAAAATTATTTGTTATTATATGTGGCATATAGGGCATATATTGTTTGAATCTTCAGCTCATTCAGGGCTTTCTTTTTCAATAATACTGTGCTAATCTGGCAGGGAAAATATTAAACTGTTGCTGAATGTGTAACAGATATCAAGTATCTTGCGGTATGCATGTGTATGTTTTTTGGCATGCACCAGTTCAACAGTGTGTGTGGCCTAAGTGCCCCCAGAAAACCATGAGGCCTACCCTGAGTCTCCTTTCTAGGTTTGTGTCTTACCACATGCACTTCCCGCTAAACAAGCCCTGCTTTTCCCTTATGGCTCCAGCGTAAATAAAGGATCTCTACAGGCAGAAATGGAAAAATCTGTCTTTTGGGGTGTAATGTTGTGCAAGTTGCCTGGAACATATATTTTTTTCACTCGTAATTTGTGCTAGCTGCACATGCAATGTGCCAGTGCAGTGACACCACATGTTGGGCATGTTACAGCCTACCCATGTTTTGAAAAAGATGTGAAGTTTTCAGAATATCAGATTTTATTCTATGTATATCTTCCCAGTCTAAATACAGTGCCTTCCATTATTATTGGCACCCCAGGTAAAGATTAGTAAAAAGGGTTATAAAAAATTCAGCGTTTGGTGAATTAGCTTAATCTCACACTGAAAAAAATTGAATTGAAGTAAATTTATTATGATAATTTTTTTTTAAATTATTTCTTGATGAGGGATTTAGCAAAACCATGTGTGCCACAATTATTGGCATCCCTGCATTTATATATAGAATAAAGTAATAATTTTTAATAAATGGTCGCATATCCTTTGCATGCCATGACTTCCTGATGTCTTTGACCCAACAACATCAAAAGACTCTTTATCTTATTTTCTGGTACTCTTACAAGTGATACTATAACGTATCTGCATTTTAATGGATCCCTATGGTAATTGGGGGGTGGGACTAGATTTTCAGTAGATATGGATGGATCACTTTAAGGGTTGTTTCTCCTGACAAATTTTCCTATTGAACTCTATGGAAAAATAAGTCAGGAGAAGAAACCCTTCAAGTTATCCATCCATATCTACTGTATTTCTGGCAGCAGAGTGATGGTTTAAGGCTTGTTGGATACATCAGACCCTTGTTGACTTAGAGCCATTTAGCCAACCATGTGTTCCATACTGTTCCAGTGTAATTTACAGCTAAATCTAGTCACACCCCCCAATTCCCATAGAGATCCATTCAAATGCAGATAGGTTATAGTATCGCTTGTAAGAGTACCAGAAAATAAGATATTAAGAGTCTTTTGATGTTGTTGGGTCACAGACTTCCTCAGATATAATGAATTAATCTTGAGATCGACAGTGTACACACCTATGCCCGCTTTTCCAATCTGCTCCATTTAATAGTGGTTTCTGGTGCTGTGCAAGGATTTTTTGCTGTGCAAGATCTAAACAGCCAGCCAGTGCTATTTTGAAAGTGTACAATATGAACAGGCCGGGTCCAAACAGAAAGGGTGATGTAAGAGACAAACTGAGGGCTCAGGCCACTCTGATAGCAAGGCTGTGATGTATGTAGGCTCTCTGTGCATGATCACACCTGGCCTGAGAAACATTATCTGTTTCCTGAATCACTTCCAGATCCCCATTGTGCTTCTCTTCCAGTGCCCGACCGGCCAAATAAAATCCCACATATTACACCCAGTCCATCTCAGGTGTTTGCAATGAGTCACACAAACTTAACTATAGACAATATAGTTAAGTTAACTATAGACAATAACTCAACATGATGAACTCAACATATAGTGAACTCAACATATAGTGCCCATTGTGGAGGGCACTATATGTGGCTAGTATTGTAAAAGATACATTTCTGGATGAGGACATTAGCGCAGCAATTAACATAAAACAAATAGCAAATAAGTTTTCATGATAGTCAGAATTTCATAAGGTTATCCCCATTTAAACTGGACAGAACAAAGTTGAACCCATTAAGCAATATGACTGCAGCACATAAAAAATCATGTATTTTGAGCTAAAGTTTTTTTTAAAACATATTCACACTTTTTGAACTCAATGTTTGTTCTTTTCTTTGGAATCCTGACACAAAAGTCCTCTTTGTTGTCATTTTCTTTGTTAAATACAGACTCCAACTCTGTTAGAAAAGTTAAAATAATATTATGCCTGATGTAGCTGTTAGGCAGTTTGTTTGTGTTACAAAATGTTTTGCAGTGGGATGCTGGGCCTGGAGGAAGTCCTGATGCTTGATGGATGGGTCTTTGTTACTGCTTCAGCACCACAGAAAGAGGGGTTTCCAGTTCACAGAAACGCCTGCTGCTGTGTCTCAACTCAAAGGGCGAGCAAGGCTCACTAATTTCCAGGCGCTGAATCCAAAAGTGCTACCGAGGGACCTGCTGGGTATATTGAAGGTTAAGCCCTCATTTTGTCTCTGGGACAGAAAAGAAAACCAACAAACTTTTCATTGACCTGTGATCATATCTGCTCCCAGGGAGACTCAGAGATGCCCAGAGGGGTCAAAACTGCCTGAGTGTGTTTTCTTCACAGTTAAAACATTTATTGTGTTCCTAGCCTGTTGGGGACGGCCAACACAATTGTTTTATCCTTGTGAACAGACAGGGCAATTGACAAATTAGTGCAGGCCTAAAAAAATAATTGAGACATGGTGAAGATCTTGCTCTATGTTGAATTGTGGCCTTTTCCTGTTCATGTACCAAACTTATGACAGGCTGACATATAGCCAGCTAATGATATAGACCAAACTATGGATGTTAAGACAATAGGAGTCAACCTACAGGCTACACCTCCTGGTTCCAGGTCTATAATATATATAATATAATAGCCTGAACAAATTCTGTAAGCTGAAGCTGTTTTTCATGTTTAAAATTCCAGTGATCCACTATTTGTTTATATTCACAGCTGGGGTTCTGTTTAGTGAATATTACTAATTTAAAGCATATTTATGGACTGGGATAGACTGCTCACAGAACATGTAATTAATGTATCACAAATTAAGTGTGACAGATATTAACAAACAACTCAAACCACTGTATCTTTTAACAGTGGTGAGCTTCTGCCATTGACAAGACTCTGTGGGCGTTGTGGTGTGTGTTGCAGTCATGGTAGCTGCATGGTAGAGCTTACTCTATGCTAGAGACCCCATAGTTGATATTCACAGCTGATATTCAATTGGGTGTTTTCATTAAATAATAGTAAGATAAAATTTGTGTTGTATTGGGATGGCAGGTATGCCATCCACCAAGTTACGGCTTGGCGGGGCATGGCCCATAACTATACAGCACCGAGAGTTTGCCACTTTTCAGGGTTTTGACATTAATAACCTCTATGACCACAGACTCTCAGGGCTGTATTTTCCGGCTGGCGCAATTGGCGAAGTGACATTTTCATCATGGGTTTTCATGCTCCTGAGCCGAATTGACTCGCCGTGCTCCGAAGTGGAAGGAGAGCCGCTATGTGGGTGTGTCAGTCCATGGCGAATTACTAATTTCGGGGTTTTCCCAAGCAATGCATGCATGATCATTCATAAGCTATTCAAAACCGATAAACCAGCATATGCCATCCGATTTGACTTTAATATAAATCCCCCAAACAGGAAAAATGTATACTTTGCATTTATTGTGCATTGTCTTTTTTCTTTTTTTATGTTAGGCTGATTCCTGTATGTATTTCTGTTTTTAGTTGTTTGTGGCTGTTATTATAGGCTACTGCATTGTGGTCCGGGGGGTAGGCTACTGTATTCCGTTCTTTTTCTTACACCCATCTGTAATGAGTAGATATAAATGCAGCTGTGTGATGCTGATTTGGACACTGTAATATTTGTAGTATTTGTAGCTTATTATGAATGGAAAGTGAAGCTTGTTTCAAAAGACGTAGACTGCTTACTGTAGGCTAAAAAACTGTAAATAGTAGGCTATGCTAGGCTCAGTCCTAATTATGATTATCATAATAATAATAATAATACCTTGCATTTATATAGCGCCTTTCTCAATACTCAAAGCGCTTACAGTGATGAGGGGGAAACTCGCCTCTACCACCACCAATGTGTAGCACCCACCTGGGTGATGCAGCTGCAGCCATTTTGCGCCAGAATGCTCACCACACATCAGCTGAGGTGGAGAGAGAGAATGATTATTAGCCAATTAAACTGGGGGATGATTAGGTGGCAGATTGAAAGAGCCAGGTTGGGAATTTAGCCAGGACACCGGGGAAACCACTACTCTTTGCGATAAGTGTCATGGGATCTTTAATGACCACAGTGAAAAATATCAACAAAAACGTCTACGACGTAAAAAAAGCCAAGTTACTCACGCATAGCCTACATAGCGCTGTCTATAAGTTCTTAATTCCAACTTGCAAAAACTAGGCCTGCCTTTAAAAGTCTTGATATCAAAATGTGGCCAAGTTACAACTAACAATATTGCCTATCGTAGCTCACACTAAATAAATAGCTCTATTCCAAAGCAATGCTATCCAAACTTTCCTAAATTATTTAATGCAACTTGGCCCTGTGTTTCTTCATCTTTGCATGTGAAGAGATTGTGCCTCATGGAACAACATATGATTACAATTAATGTTTTTAACAATTGATGAATAATTACACTCCAGAAAGGATATGGTTGTACTTTGTTGGCAAGTTTACTTTAGAAAATGTACAGGTTTTAAAATGTTAACTGCTGCTACAGCATTCTTTACAATTCACAAACAGACATTTATATGAAGAAACATCATGTACAATAGAGAAAGGGGTGATGAATAAATAAATGCAGATAAAAATTAGTAATATTTTTACCTAGAAAATAGCGTACATAAAGCATTTTTACAAACGTATCCAGACATGTTTGTGGGTCAGATGGTGGCAAATTAGTAATAGTACCAATTTTCTTAACATAATAGTATTTATGATATTTTCAAACAGAATTTTGTGAACACAAGGACCACACAGGTTTTTGATAGAAATCCAAATAAATAAATCAATAAATGCATAATAATAATAATAATAATAATACATTTTATTAATTCTGTGCTTTTCATAGACCCAAAGCAGTGGATGCAGAAAATTGTTCAAACATGCCCTATAGTGTAGTAATTTTTCTGTTTAATTTCTAAGTGCAACACATCTGAATCAGAGTATTTCCACTATAAATTATTTTCATTTTGCAGTTTGATGTGGCACATACAGTTTCATTGACCACATTCTCTTGAGATGGTAAGATAAAGAAACACAGGGCCAAGTTGCATTAAATAATTTAGGAAAGTTTGGATAGCATTGCTTTGGAATACAGCTAGTTTATTTAGTGTGAGCTACGACAGGCAATATTGTTAGTTGTAACTTGCCGCATTTTGATATCAAGACTCAGTGGCGGAGCTAATGGTTCATTGCAGAGGGGGCGGGGACTTGTAGTGGGCCCCTATACAGTATACTGTACGGAGATGTAAATTTATGGAGACGGAAGGGCGGAACGAGAGAAATGCCTAACTTAGGCTATATAGAAAAAAGTGTGCCTTTGTGTGGTAGCACATGCATGCATTCTCTGTAGCTAGCTATCCATAGGCAACTAGGCATAGGCTATATTCTGTATTAGTCACATCATATATTCTGTATAAATCACATCACTTCTTGATTTTAAACTGAATTCAAACGCTCTGATCTTGACTCTTTTTTTTTTAAACAGCGAGGAAAACAGAAATACAGCAGGCAGGGAGGCTGCTGGTGCTAGCATGGAGGTAGTAATATAACGGGGTTCAAGGATTAATTTCAATGGCTTTTATTGTTACATCCCAGTCAGGGTCCGAAATTAACTTTTTAGCTCACCAGCCAAATGTCTGGTAGATGAAAATGTCTACCCGCCAAACGTTTTTTACCAGCCAAAAAAAAATTATTATTACATTGCGGGCAGAACGTTCGACCTCCCTAACTTTATTTTCCTCAGTGACTAACGTTACTGTAGCCTACGGCAGACGGCTACTTCTCCTGGTAGGTATGCTGCAAATAGGCTAACTTTGGCTACGATAAACTTTTGTCATTGTTTTTAAGATAATGCAAACGCAATACGTGGCGAGGTAACTCTATAGCTCGCCACAGTTACATTATCACGGAGTTAGCAAAGCGCATGGTGTTTATGTGCAATGCGTAGCCTAATCTTTTTTTTACTGTGAGCCATAAATCCGTCTGGTAGAGGTTAACGTTGCCGTAGCAACAGCATACATCTGATTTTATCTTATTATCATAGCCTACTGTGAACAAGCTGTTGTTTTGTGGACGCAGTTCGTAGGATAATAAATCGAGTGCCTTACCCGTTCATCTACAACATGTTTGTCATCACATATTCATTTTGGTTGAGCTATGATGTGTCTACTACGAAAAAAATACTGTTTCGTAAGATGAGAAAGAATGGGATGTTTCAGCTACACTACAGGCCCAGTGTCTCGGAGCAAGCAGCCAAACTGTGGGTTAAGTATCTCTCAAATCAATTGCTCCATACCTGTATAACCGTATCAATTTAGATATTAATTTAGCTATTCCAACCCCTCCCGTACGCAATCACCCCATGTCATGAACGTTACCATTGCTTAGCAATGTTGTGTTAGCTAGCTAGCAAGCTAACGATATCTCACGTCACGGCAAGTCGTTTTAACATTTAGCTAGCAAGCTATCGATAGCTTATGGCAAGCCATTTTAATTTAACAGTTATTCGACTTCCTTAAAGTCATCCTTGCTGGCTGGCCATATAAGTTCGCTAGCTATCGTGATTGCCTAGCTAACGTTAACCAGCCGCTCTAGCTAGAAATCTAACCGGACATTTGTACACCTGGATAATGTTTTGAAGTCCCAAGAATTACGAAAATGTGCGGGGAATAGAGCCAAAGTGTTAGCGGTATGTTTGTACTCTTAGTTTTAGCTGAACCATCAATTCTGATATTTTGTTGCAAAAAAAGTCACCCGCCAAAGTGTCGGGTGGCTTCCGAAACTGACACGCCAAATGAAAAATCTACCCGCAAAAAAATATTCAAAATATGTAATTAAACAACAAGGTGGGCCTCTTTAATACATCCATGGCCCAAGGTGGGCCCCTTGTAATTAGAGAACCGCGTGGGCCCGGGGCCACCGCCCCTTCCGCCCCCTGTCTATCTCCGCTACTGTCAAGACTTTTAAAGGCAGGCCTAGTTTTTGCAAGTTGGAATTAAGAACTTATAGACAGCGCTATGTAGGCTATGCATGAGTAACTTGGCTTTTTTTTACGTCATAGACGTTTTTGATCTGATATCACTAATTTTTTATAGCTAACTAATGATGAATAATGCATGAAGATAAACACGGAGAGAGACATGCATTCCAAAGAAATGTATGCAGACATTCGCTTAACCATAACACCCTCTATTGACAAGAATGAGAACAGTTATCCTATTACAGACAGCACACAATTACATTAAAAGAGTTTGTAGATGAGCAGTATTTAATGTGTAATGAAATACAATGAAAAGCACCACCTGAGCTATGGATCATGAAGAAGCATGTAAATTAATGAACCAAGTGTATATGGAGACATGCATGCACAATGGGCTAGACGCAAACACATTCTAGCTGAAAGACATACAGCCTAAATAGCTAGTACAGCCTAAATAGTTTGCATCGGTAAAATATGGAAATACAGTTTTAAAATAGCGCTATTAGTATTCTATGAAATACATTTAATGTTAGGCTATTCAACACTGGATTGCCGGATGCGTAACTCCAACCTTCCATGTGTGGGCTACGAGCTAGCGAGCGAGCTAGTGAGTTCATAAGCACAGCAGAGTTAGGCTATTCAACACTGGATTGCCAGATGCGTAACTCCAACCTTCCATGTGTGGGCTACGAGCTAGCTAGTGAGTTTCTGCACAGCAGAGTTTTTTTTTCGGTAGTGTAGAACATTACCTGCGGGAAATGTTTTGGTACCGGACAGCTAGGTTTAGTTTAGTTTTCTGTAGTGCAATGAATGTAAGCTATAATGCATGTTGATTCGCTTCGTAGTAG
This sequence comes from Synaphobranchus kaupii, assembly GCA_029718625.1. Lineage (NCBI taxonomy): Eukaryota > Metazoa > Chordata > Actinopteri > Anguilliformes > Synaphobranchidae > Synaphobranchus > Synaphobranchus kaupii. The sequence goes on along the minus strand of CM056391.1, from coordinate 30,161,528 downwards.
CCTAGCTTGTATGTGCTTCCTGACGAGAAGCAGGAAGTAACATTGGCGAACAAGCTTAATTGGAGAACGCATATTTCCCAGGAATCTTAGACAGAAAGAAAACAAGAGATACTACTAAGGAAGTACATAGCAGAGATTATTCTTCTTCTTTTTATTATTATTATTATTATTATTATAATTAAAAGTGTTTGCAGTAAGCTACATTATCAGCAGAGTAGCGTAGACTAGAGCCACATTCGGAGGCTATCTATTTATTTATAAGTGACTAACCATGAATCAGATATGGTTGGGGAATTGGTGGTTTATAAATCCGATCGCTTAAAGGCTTGCAGCTTAAAAGAGGCCATCCTCAATTCTTAATGTAGGCTATTATCGTAAATTCTTAATTTTCCTAGTAGTTCATTTTATGGTGACCTTGTGTTATGTGTGAAAAGGATAAAGTGAACAGAGCTGAAGTGAAGAAATTAATGAATAAAGAAATGTTGGCCGAGGCAAGGGGTTTCCACAGTCAGTCAGTCATGACCGCAAGAGCAGAGCGTAACACCCTCCCCAAACCAGACAAAAGCGAGCGTCCGGTTTGGGGAGGGTGTGATATACTACAAGTGAAATACAAGTGAAACATTGAACAGTTAATATTGGAAACCTCTTTTGCCTTTGCAATAAAAATATGTTAATGTGTCAATGTGAAAATAATAACAGTCTAAGAAATGAAAAGTACTTAACAGTTGCACATTGTTTTTGTGGAAAATACACATGTACCCTGCTGGGCTCGAACCCACAATCCACTGTGTGAGAGACTACTGTTCTAACCAGAAGACCACAGTAGCTTCTTAGAAAGCATGAAGCCATTAGCTATATTAACATTAAAAAACATTAGTATGAAGCGTTTTCATTGGACGATAAGCTTGATGAGCAGGTATACGGACCATACCCTCAAATAATAATTCTCCCCATTGGATAACATCGCGACGGAGGCAGGCAATTTGGCAGGAAAATGGGAAGAAGAAGAAGCGGAAGAGGAAGGAGAAAAACGGCAAAATAACCCAAGTTTGGGGCTTTATTGTGTGGATGTGTGAAGTCGTATCTGAATGCTGTGTGGTTACATGAGGTCAGAACATACAGAAATTAATGTTTTTAACGGCTGAGAGTCTATGGTCATTGTGGTTACTTCTGTAGGAAACCCTGAAAAGTGCCAAACTCTCGGTGCTGTATAGGTATGGGGCATGCCCCACCAAGCCGTAACTTGGCGGATGGCATACCTGCCATCCCAATCTTGTAAGAAAATGGTGAAAAAACTGGCAGCAATGAAAATGGGGTTTTGTCCACCTTCTTGTGGAGCAATTAAGTAAAAATATACTGTGAAAGTTCTCTCTGCCACCACTCGGGCTTGTAACAGGAAACCTTAGTTCCCCCGCCCAGACTCCCATATGAAAAGTGACGGGAAGGACCTATGGATGAGAGTTGAACTGAGAGTGGTGCACTGGATGGCCGTTGCCTAACTTCACCTGAGGAGCCTGGACCTCAGCCTGCTTTCTCTGATTTAATGACTGCGTAATTTAATTAATTAGACTCCGTTTAGCTGAGTCAACGTCAGCATGTCCCTGTTAAAAAGTTTAAACACAGGTTTATTATCTGTAACCTTGCTACTTTTATGCCAGCTGCCTGTAAGCTTACGAGTGAGCTAACTAAGATTAAGTCATTGCTATGAACGTTAGCTGGCTAACTGTCTTGCTAGCTAACGATGTATAATTTGCAGTGAGATCTGCACAAAATAAACAGGGTAAAGGTAGAAAACCATTAAATATTAAAACTTAGGCTGCCTAAGTTCGGGACTGGTCCCTACCACCAGACTACGCCATGCCGTTTTCCGAAAGCCTACTGTTTTACATTGTGACCTCCATCAGCCAATACGGTAAAGGTTCTACTTACGTATCCAAAAAATACGATTACAAAAAATACGATTGCAGTCCGCGTGAAAACCCGAATGCAGAGATTTGTAAAATAAGAGACGTACATGTGTACAGACAGTTTTGAGCGCAAAATTTTTTATCGTATTCAATACAACTTGTCTTCTTTATTCACACCTTGTAAGTTTTAATTTACAGATTTCTTTTATGCATTCACACTTTTCCAATTTACGGTTACGAACCGCAGTTTACATGTACGAATCTGTAATTTACTTTTACAAATCTTTCTTTTGTACATACGTATTTTTGGCAGCGATTTCACTCCATAACCCAGGCCTTTAACGTGCGGCGCGGGACAAATCTTCAGTGTTCTGGGCGGGAGTGGGCGGTCAGCCAGCGTGCGGGCGCAGGATAAAAAGATGGGGAGAGAAATCCCGCAAAAGATTGAGTAATCGATTTACTAAGATCCCAAATAAGGGGTGTTATTTTGCGGGCGCAGCCAAAGTATTTGCACACGTTAACATTTCACACTTTGCAGGTGATCAACTAAGAGTCATTATGTCGGCAGTGTAGTGCAATGGTTAAGGAACTGGCCTTGTAACTGAAAGGTTGCAGGTTCAATTCCCAGGTAGGACACTGCCGTTGTACCCTTGAGCAAGGTACTTAACATGAATTGCTTCAGTATATATCCAGCTGTATAAATGGATAATATGTTAAAAAAAATTTAAAAAAAAAAATTTGTGTAAGTCGCTCTGGATAAGAGCGTCTGCTAAATGCCTGTAATGTAATGTGATGTAATTATGCAAAGTACTCCAGCCGCAAACAGCCATATTTAAATGAGAGATTTAGCGTGGTTGGAATGGTTATAGCCTACTTTAATAAAACCGTGAAAAGTCTCGCATTAATGTCGTTTGTATAGTATTTTTTTTAGTGAAGGGTATAAGCGCTACTGTTACACTGAATGAGCTGGCGGTTTATTACAAACTGTTTCATTGGATGTCTCTGTTTCAGGAGTTACAGATGTTTGTCAGGACTGAATTAATCATAACTATGCTTACTAGCACTAAGCCTACTCATGCCGTAAGTGTCCCATAAAATCACATTTCCATTTGATCATGGGTTTTATTTTTTTATAAAGTTTTGATTTGCTTGTTATTCACTGTTTTATAATAGACGCTGTATAGCATATTATTTGTTTGATTCAAATACGAGTTGCTCTTGTATTCTGCTTCATGATATATATACACTGTTTAAATGCACTTTAGATGCTTATTTTGCATCATATAATCACGACAGTGTAGCCTATAAATGTTCACCTAACTATTCCTATCTACAATCATTTTACTACGTAGGCTATAATGTGATAAGCAAGCTGTGTTGTAACCTGTAGGCCTACAAAAATAATTAATTTCCGAAATTGGTATGCGATACTTTACTGAAAACGAGGACGTTCTACTACAATGATTAAACAGATCCTGGTATTGTTACGACAGATTAAGTTCAAAGAGTTATCCGGGCTAGTTTTGTATAGCCTACTTATTTGAACAGCCATCATCATTAGATGTGGTTATAGGTGTTCACAGTGCAGCTATTGTTATCTACAGTAAATAGTTTTGCATACCTGTGTGAACAGCCCTCATCATTAGGCGTGCCTATACATGTGTTAAGTGCTGCTATTGTTATGGTTAGAACACTGGATTGGACCCAAACGCAAGACACTGAGGCAAACTTGTGTATTTATTGTATACAATGCCCACCAGGGCAGCAGGCAGGCAGGACAGGCAGAATCGTAGTCAGGAACAGGCAGGGGTCAGAACCAGGGAATCCGTCAGAGCAGGGGATCAGGAGGTTGAAGGGCAGGAGCAGGGCTAGGACGAGGAAGGGCAGGTGGACAGGAGGGCTGGAGCAGGGCTGGAACAGGAACAGGCAGGACAGGAGCAGACTGGACAGACAGGAGAACATGAACTGGACGGGTACACAGGACTGGACACAGGAATGAGGAGTAGGCAGGGAACAGGCAGGTATATAATGCTGGAAAGTGATGAGATGCAAGCACAAGGCAGGGCACAAGACGATCTGGCACAGAACAAAGAAACAGGGGAGACTATATGCCATTGACGACGAGACAACGAAGAAACACATATCAGGTGCGGGAAGTGGAGACACAAAATGGAGGGAAAGAGGGAAAACACGGAACGGAATGCACATAGAAAACGGAAAACCAGGAAATCGGGACAGAGGCACAGGACGTGACAGCTATATTGTTATCAAAATCTAGTTTTCATTTGAACAACCATCATCATTATGTGCATCATCATTTGTTGTTTTCATTGTAACCAACCAAATAAAACCACCATGGTTTAAATTCTGAAAAAATTAGACGCCCTGTTACACCCAGTGTATCACCAATAAGTAATCTATTTGCATGAACACCTCCCACTATTAAGAAATGACATAGGGTTGCATAGTGTTGCATAGCCTATTCATTCAGGCTAACCCGCAAAAATGAGAAATCAAGGTATCTTCAATTTTAACCTGCTGTTAAATTCAAATTGTCTAGACTGTTTATTAGTGTGGTTGCTTCAGCTCTCAATTCAATTCAATTCAATTTTATTTATATAGCGCTTTTCACAGATGACTGTCACAAAGACACTTTACAGAACAGAAAGGGGAGGAAAGGGGAAATGGGAAATGCCAGCTCTAAGCCCCCCAGATAGCAGATGTAAAAACTCTCTAGTAGGGAGAGAAAACCCTCATACTGTGGCGAGAAAAAACTCCCCGATGGGAAGAAATCTTGAGAGGAACCCGGCTATTGGGGGGATGCCAATCCTCCACTGGCCTATGGGTTGGTTATTTCATAGGGAGGTATTCTACTCTGATGACTCCGTCATGTAGAGATCAGCAGTGGCAGGTGGGGGGCGCCTAGCTGGTCTTGGGCTGGAGCTCCGGGCCAGGAGGGGGGCGGGGGGAGGGCTCGGGAAACTTGGGCTAGAGCTCCGGGCAGGTGCCCAGAGCAGGGAAGAGGAAAAAAGAAAAAAACATTGTTAGGGGGTTCAGATGGTAGCAGAACAAGCAGAGCAGGAGAGACAGAGGTGCCTGCGTACGATAAGAAAACCCCGGCAGAATAAGGCTATGGCAGCATAGCTAAGGGCTAAACAGAGGCAGGGGCCAATACAGCCATGAGGGCAGGCTTGAGACAGTCACCACCAGACCATGACTGGTCCAGCTTAACACAGCACTACCAATAATGATCCAGTGACAGCACTGACCGCTCAGTCCACCAGAGACTCTATAGCTTATGCCAGCCACCCACTCCTACCCCTCAACTATAGAACAGACTAAAAAGATGGGTTTTAAGCCTAGCTTTAAATAAACTGATAGTGTCTGCACCCCGAACATGAGCAGGCAATTTGTTCCATAGGAGAGGAGCACAATAGGAAAAGGCTCTACCACCTATGGTACTTTTAGCTATTCTAGGAATAACAAGGAGGCCTGCGCCCTGCGAACGGAGCGTTTGTGAGGGATTATAAGGGAAAAGTAAATCACTTAAATATAAGGGGGCAAGCCCATGTAAGGCTTTAAAGGTAAGTAACAGAATCTTATAGTCTATTTGAAATTTGACTGGCAACCAGTGAAGTGAAGCTAATACTGGGCTGATGTGTTCAAATTTCCTAGTTCTCGTGAGAATACGAGCTGCTGTATTTTGAATTAGCTGAAGCCCATTCAGAGAGGAATTTGCACATCCAGACAAAAGAGCATTACAGTAATCTAATCTAGAAGTAACGAAAGCATGGCTTTTCAGCATCATGTAGGGACAGTATTTTTTGAATTTTTGAGATATTCCTCAAGTGATAGAAAGCAACTCTAGAGATGTCTTTATTGTGTGTATCAAATACGAGATCTGGATCAAACGTAACACCAAGATCTTTAATGACAGCACTTGAAGTGATTGAAATTCCATCAATGTTAGCCAGATAGTTTGCATCTCAGGGACTTGGGCCCCACTACCATTACCTCTGTCTTATCAGAGTTTAGCAAGAGAAAGTTATGGGTCATCCATTCCTTTATATCTATAAGACAAGCTTCCATCTTTGACAGCTGGACAACTTCATCAGGCTTGACTGATAGATACAGCTGGGTGTCATCTGCATAGCAGTGGAAATTAATGCCGTATTTACGAATGATTTGTCCCAGGGGAAGCATGTATAGAGAGAAGAGCAAAGGCCCAAGGACAGATCCTTGTGGTACTCCATATCTAACCCTAGACTTATAGGAGGAGTCATTGTTAAGATGCACAAATTGATATCGGTCTGATAAGTATGATCTAAACCAGGAAAGAGCCAGTCCACGGAGGCCAACAATATTTTCAAGCCTATCCAGAAGGATGAGGTGATCAACTGTGTCAAATGCTGCACTTAAATCTAGAAGCATGAGTACAGAGATGTAGCCACTGTCAGAAGCAAGGAGTAGGTCATTGAATACTTTGACTAGGGCTGTTTCAGTGCTATGAGAGGGTCAAAAACCAGATTGAAAAACTTCCAATATTTGATTAGGGTGCAAAAATGACCAAAGTTGTTTTGAAATGACCTTTTCTATTATTTTAGAGAGGAACGGAAGGTTCGAGATAGGCCTATAGTTAGACAAGTCGTTCATATCCAAGTTTGGCTTCTTAAGAAGGGGTTTGATAACTGCAAGTTTGAGAGTCGGTGGTATATGTCCAGAGGCTAAAGAAGCATTGACAATATCCAACAGTGGTGTTCCAATCACTGGCAGTAGCTCCTTCAGTAGTTTCGTTGGGATAGGGTCTAGAAGACAGGTAGAAGATTTTGAAGAATTGACTATAGTATTAAATTCAGTGAGATCTATTGGAGCAAAGGAGTTCAGATAAGCCACCCGTCCATCTGAAGATTCTGCATCCAAGTGTTGAGTGGACGGAAGGGCAGACCTTGTATGAGGGGTGGTAGAAGAACTTTGAATCTTGTCCCTGATTTTTATAATTTTGTCATCAAAGAAATTCATAAAGTCATTGCTAATAAATGGGATTGAAACACAGGGATCAACATGATTCTTAGTCAGTCGGGCAACAGTGTTAAACAGGTGCCTAAGATTGTTTCTATTTTCATCTATGAAAGTAGAGAAATATAAGGAACGTGCTGTGATAAGGGCATGTTTATAATGGAGAAGGCTGTCTTTCCAGGCATGGAGGAACACCTGCAATTTAGAGGAACACCATTTGCGCTCAAGTTGGCGTGAAGCTTGTTTGAGAGCACGAGTATGGTCATTGTACCAGGGAGCTAGTTTGTTGTCAGTCATCTGATCAATTGAGTTTATGTCTGCATTTGTGTACGCATTTTGGCTGGAGCCAAGAAAATCCCCACAGTGCACAAATGAGCCTGGGAGCTCATTAATAAAATCATTTGCAGATCTGGAGGAAAGCTTACGACTAAAGTAGAATGTAGTATCTGATGGCACATGACAGACTTGTGAAAGGTAATTAAATAATGGTCTGATAACACAGGATTTAGCATGACACAGGATTTAGCATGACTGCTATGTTTGCTATTTCTGTATTATACGTTAAGACCAGATCAAGAGTATGGTTATGAGAATGGGTGGACTGATGTATATGTTGATTAAAGCCAATGGGTTCAATGATTGACAAGAATGCTGATCTGAGAGGATCACCTTCACTATCCATGTGAATATTAAAATCACCTACAATTACTATTTTATCTGAATTGACAACCAGGCTAGAAAGGAAATCAGCAAACTCAAGTAAAAAACCACTGTATGGACCTGGTGGTCTATATAAAATTACAAGGGTAAAACTGATTGCTTTTCTGTCTGGATGTGCAAAACTGAGAACAAGCACTTCAAAACAGTTAAATTTGTAGGCAGATTTCAGAGTAGCAAAGAGATTAGAATTATTTATAGCAGCAACACCACCTCCACGACCCGTCAGACGGGTTGTATAACCAGGAGGAGTGGATTCATTTAATGCAATATATCCATCAATTTTAAGCCAAGTTTCAGTTAAGCATAGGATCTCAACTTGGTTAAGAGTTGCCTTAGGGGATCTGATATTAATCAAGCCAATTTTTAGCTCTCTCTGTTCAGCCCCATTATTAGTAGAATGACAGGGTCTGATTTCTTTTTTAAATTAGCCATACAAACACCCCTAATGGGCTTCTTAGCAAAGCCTACTTTAGGTCGGGGGACAGACACTGTCTCAATAGCATGGAACCTGGGCAGCAGTTTTTGGGAACAAGCAGAAATCTGTGTAAGACAGTAGTTCTGCTGCCTGGTCTTGGCTCTGGTGTGTCAGGAAATAGACTTTCTGAGACTATAAGATAGATTCCTGGAAATAAGAGCGGCACCCTCCCACGAGGGGTGAATACCATCTCTTTTCAAAAGACCAGGCCTCCCCCAGAAAGTACTCCAGTTGTCTACAAAGCCAACACCGTTTGCAGGGCACCAAACAGACAGCCAGTGATTTAGTGATGGCAATCTGCTGTAGATTTCATCACCACGTCGAGAGGGGATGGGACCAGAGCAAATTACTGACGCAGACATCCATTTCGCCTAATCACACACCGATTTAAAATAATTTTTGGTGATCTCCGATTGCTTCAACCGGACATCATTAGCGCTGACATGAATAACAATTTTAGAGAACTTATGTTTAGCCAGCACTTTTAAGTTTGCTTCGATGTCGGTCGCTCTGGCCCCTGGGATACATTGGACTATGGTCTGTGGTGTCGCTAAATTCACGTTTCTTAAAATAGAGTCGCCAATCACCAGAGTTCTTTTTTTAACAGGTTTCACAGCCGGTGCGTTACAGAGGGGGGAGAACCTGTTGGAAACGTAAATGGGTTGTTTGTGCACTGGTGGAGGCTTAGGTTTTCGACTACGTTCCCGAACTGTAATCCACCCACCTTGCTGCGAAGGGGTCCTACTTAAAGACAGGCTAACTGGTGCATCCGGAACCGTAAAAGATTCTAAAAACATTTCAGTATCTTGAATTTCGTGTAAGGTGCGGATGCGAGTTTCCAATTCAGCAATCTTCTCCGTCAACCTAGCATTTAACTTACACTTATCACAGGTAAAGTTATCATTAACGACGGAGAAGAAATAACTAAACATATCGCACAAAGAGCAAGAGACAGCCCAAGAAGGAGAGACAGAGTGAGAGATGGACGAAACCGGCGAGCCGAAAGCAGCCATTAGACCCCGTAAATTACTTACGTTTTATCTGGCTGTATTGAGTTTGTTTGCTCATGGATGATATAGGACGTAGAGAGAACTTAAGCACTTTATTGGTAGTACTGTAGTCCAAGGATTATTTTCAGACGATGATGTCAAAAGAATAAGAATGAGATGCAAAAAATAAAAATAAAGCGAAAATTCAGCAGCGAATTTTCAGCAGCTGTTTGGAGAAACGCCGTTCAAACAGGAAACAGGAAAAGCTCTCTTGCATTATTAGGGGACCGAACAGCGTAGCTGCTGCTACCCTATTATTTTTGTTTGGATTATTATTATTTTTTTCCCTCCCCTTTCACATAAAATTCCCGTGAGCTGGTTTGGCCTAGAATCACCAAACTTGGCAGGCTTGTTGGGATTGCCAAACTCTTGGATCCTCTACATTATGAAGCAGATTTAACACCTGGTGGGGCTGTAGTGCATGTGACAAAATTACGACATTGACACGCCCACTGCTGGCGCCCCGCTTCAGCTAGAGTCACAAAATTTGGTATACAGGTCCCTTTGCTCATACCGAACAAATTTGCCTCAAGGATCCATAAAGTCCGCCATATTGGATTTTCCGCTAATTAGCATTTTTTGTAAAACACTTAAAATGCTACTCCTCCTACAAAATTCAAGCAATTTGCACAAATCTTAGTGAGTGCACTCAGTTCGCGGGCCTTCCTTTATGCATTACTTTTCTAAGACTTTTGTGAAGAAATGGCGAAATGACGAGCCAATTAATTTGGGCGTGGCTTATTACAAAAATGCTAATAATTCCAAAACCATTTGACAGATAGTTATGAAACTTGGTACATCTGTTAAGAGAACTATCAGGACTTGACCACTGCAGTTGTAGCCAAATCAAGCTACGTGGTGGTGCTACAGAGAACCAAATATTAAAAAATATAAAAAAATTCACTAAAAATCACTGTTCGTTTGCAGAGATTTAAAGCTTGCTACAGTGACAAAGGCGTGGATTTGAATCGTAGATCATTACTAATTGGGTGGGCGCCATCTTGAATTTGCCACCATTTTTGTTTAAATGTACTCATCTATTACTTCTTTGTATTTTTCCTTAACCGCTTAGCTGATTCTTATGAAACTTGGCAAATAGTTAGAGGTTGTTACCTTACAAGCCCTCACCAAATTTGATGGCGATAGGCCAGTTGGTGGCGCTGTAGTGCAAGTGACAACATTTTGACATTGACACACCAACTGCCGACCCCCCGTTTGACCTAGAGTCACAAAATGTGGGATACAGCTCCCTCTCCTCATGATGAACAAATTTGCCTCAAGGAACCATGAAGTCAGCCATATTGGATTTTCCACTAATTAGCACTTTTTGTAAAGCACTTAAAATGCTACCTCCTACAAAATTTGACCAATTTGCACGTAACATGGTGTGTGCACTCAGGTCACAGGCCTTCCTTAATGCATTGCTTTTCTAAGGCTTAGGTCAAGAAATGGCCAAATGGCGAGCCAATTAATTTTCAGTGGGTGTGGCTTATCACAAAAATGCAAATAATTCCAAAACCATTTGACAGAAAGTTATGAAACTTGGTAGATCTCTTAGCAGTCAAATCACAACGTGATCTCTGCAGTTTCAACCCAATCGAGCCACATGGTGGCGCTATAAAGATCTAAATATAAGAAAATATTAAATTCACTAAAAATCACTGCCGACGCCCTGTTTGATCTAGAGTCAAATAATTTGGTGTACAAGTCTCATGCTCATGCCCAACAAATTTTCCTCAAGGAACCATGAAGTCTGCCATCTTCAATTTTCCACGAATTAGCATTTTTTGTAAAACACTTAAAATGCTACTCCTCCTACAGGATTTGACCAATTTGCACGAAACCTGTTCAAGGGATTCAGCCCACATCCCTTCATACATGCCTTACTTTTCTAAGGCCTATGTAAAAAATGGCCGAATGATAAGCCAATGAATTTTGCATTGGCTGTGGCTTATCACAAAAATGCTAGTAATTCCAAAACCATTTGACAAATAGTTATGAAACTTGGTATGTCTGTTAACTAGAACTATCAGGAATTGACCACTGCAGTTGTAGCCAAATCGAGCCACGTGGTGGCGCTATAGAGATCCAAATATTAAAAAAATATTTAAAAATTCACTAAAAATCACTGTTGCACTTTGCAGAGATTTAAAACTTGCTACAGTGACAAAGGTGCGGATTTGGGTCATCTATGCTTAACAGGCTCTCTAACTACCTTGCCAACTGTGACAGTTCCTGTAGCTTATTGGTTAAGGCACTGTACTACCGTCTAGTAGGTTGGTGGTTCGATCCCCACCTGTTCCTAACTTTTTTTTTGAGGCACACAATGTTAATGTCATGCTAATAATGTTCTTTTAACATAAAACTAATTATTTTTATTGCAAAGGCTAAGACATTTCACAATATTAACTGTTTGCATTATGAAGTCAGTAAGCCAACACAATCTGATACCGCAACACAAAAGTCTTATTTGGCCTCCACATTTCCGTTAACCTGCTTTGGCCTAGAGGTCACAATCTTGGTTTTCCATGCGTGAGGTCAGTGGTTCAATTCCCACTTGGCACAATTGGCTAAGTTAATGTTTGGAAAAACTATTGTGCAAATGCTACACTTCTTTTAATGTTGTTTTCACATTAAGAAACACCTTTTTATTGCAAAGGTTAAGAAATGTAACAATATCTGTTAATTGTTTGAATTATGTAGTCAGTAAGCCAACACAATCTGATACCGCAACACAAATGTCTTATTTGGCCTCGTACCAATGGCTAAGTTAATGTTTGGCAGAATGATTGTACAAATGCTACACTTCTTTTAATGTTCTTTTCACAGTAACGAACACCTTTTTATTGCAAAGGTTAAGAAATTGAACAGTATTAAATGTTCACTGTTTCACTTGTACTTAAAAGATGTTAATGGCTACCAGCATGGCCCAGTAGCTTACGATACTACTGGCCAACCAAGGATTTACCGCAGGTCACATTTATGCAGTTGGCTATGGGAACAAGTATCCATTTGTCAGACACAGAAAATATGATTTGGTACAGAGCGTGTTGTTGCAGTAATGTAAAAAATCAATTCATAACTGTGCCATTGGCTACGTGTTTTGAACTAACAATTCTTTTCAAACATCATCACTAGTCTCAATCTCACACAAAAGCCGACAAAAACATCCGTCTATGTGTAGGCCTACCTATGTTGTCCTGTTGCGGTTTAGCAGGCAAGATTTCTTGATTCATTTGCGACAAAGGATGTGCACTTCAGCTCTGTTCGGGTTACGGTTTTCACAAATAACACAATTTCACCATATAAATTAAGTAGGCTACTAGGAAAATTAAGAGTTTATGATAATATGCAAGCCCTTACGGGATCGGGTTTAGATACCATCAACAATGGCAAAAGCCCTGATTAGAAACAAACATTTGCTTTTTGGGTCAACCCCATCTAGAGCTGTCTACCATTTTGCAGTCTCTGTGTTTGACAAATGCTGCTCATGCCGCTCGGTCCCCGGGAATCGCTGCTTGCAGCTATATTTATTATTATTAATATTATTAGTCTTTCCGCCTAAATGTTGTCACATTTATGGCATATTTTGGACGTCCATAGCCTCTGTGATACTCTGCGGGTGGGAGAGGGACAAACGAGTCCAGTTTTGTGCGGGCGGGGGCGGGAGTGGGATGGAATCTTGCGGGAGCGGAATTAAATTATCAGTCCCGCGCAGACTTCTACTTCCAACTGCCTTTGTAAGCCAAGCAAATAAATCTTAGACATGTCCTCCATTTTGAAACCTCACCATGATCCAGACTCAATACAAAGGCAGTCCTCTGCTGTGATCTTTCCAAATTCAGACTTAAGAACTGATAATAGACGATCATATTTAAATTGTTGACATTAAATCTCTGATCACAAACATGTGACCCTATTTCCTGACTAACCTGGCGGTCTGGACTTACCAAGCCACCATTTATCATGTCTCTGTTGGAAAGGAGAGATCTGTAGTCCATTAAGAAAGTGTTGTGTATACATTGAAGTAATATCTGAAGTAATGCGAAGTGACAGGCACAATTATGGCCAGTCTCTTGCTGCAAATGTACTTCAAACTGTAACCCCAATTCATGGCTGTCAGCACTTCTGGGCGTCTCTGCAGAGTCTCATAACCAAATATGCAAGAGAGTGGGAGAGAGTGCAGGAGCGAGGGGGACTCATGAAAAGGGAAATGCTATAACACTGATATGTCTGTTCATGGTAAATGACGTAGTAACAACCTCAGATCTCTTTAAAAAAGGGTGAAAATGCAGTGTCAATTAGTGTAAATTTCCACAGACCATTGATGTTGCCTGAAAGGGTAACAGTGGTTGCTCCTGAATGTAATGGAGCACAAAGGAGGCTTGCCGTTGTGTCAAAACTGACATAATTTTCAACCGGCAAATGATTGAGTCATGTCTGTGCCACCCGCATCTACGCAAGGAGCATGGCACCTGCAGCAAGCACACTCCTCTGATATGCTTGTCTGCAATCCATGGACTAGTTTCCACAAGACAAACCATACACTTCCAAGGGATGAGGGAACTGACTCACTGACTACAGCAGTGGCAATTTCAGTTGAAAAACTAAAGCATATGTATCTTGAGCCATAAAGTAATGAGATAAATAAGCAACTGATTTCACTTGGTACAATATACTAAGCACCACTGGGTAGCACATTTCTTTTTTGTATATTACCTCTACATCACTGCTATCACTGGCCTGTGGCTGATGTTGTTGCTGATTAGATTCCACATCTCCGTATTGCCCTTGGGGCTCCATCAGCAATATTCAAAGCTGGCTGCACTGTATGCGAAGAAGTGATTTTCATGCAAACCAAAAATCCCATCCAGCAACTTTGAAACAATATTTCAGAATCGAGCCAATAAGCTGCCTGGAAGGTGTCATAAATGCACTGCTTGGAGGATGCGAATGACAGATCTATGGTGGAATTATTAAAAGCTACAAAATACAGGGTCATGCACAGCTCCTCTTTCTGCAGGCTGGGCTGGTTACATAGCAGAAGACTATGGATCCCCAGAGAAAGGGTGAGAAACAGAATACATTTGGAGTTTTTATTATAATGTTTGTTTTTGTATGTTTAACAGTGTTTAAGTTCATTATCATCTCACAGACATCCATATTTAGACAATTGAAATATGACACATTTAAACAGTTTATTGCTTCACAGCATTAGATTTCGAGCGGAATAATAAAACAAGGCTTCAGATTTGAATGGGCTCTTTGTCCCCTCACCAGTTTTAATCAGGTTTGTTTTGGTATCTGTTTTAATGTTGTACATTGGCGTGTTTGCTATTTTAGAGGGCAGTTTGCTTTACAGTAAAACAGTAAAAAGTTGACGACTTGGAGGCGGCTGTTCAGTGTTTGACATGGAGTTTAGAATTTTAACTTTCAACTGGTTTATTTTTATGACTTCTCATAATAAGAGGAAATATCTGGGGTTTACCAAGATTATATTGGCATGTTTGATTTTATGGCATTTTATACAAACCACTAGATTTACTGGCTCCACTGTGGTGCGATCAGAATGTTCCCGGTGTGACTACAATATGCGGTACACACTGTATTTCACCCCATGGCTGTGTATGAGCCACCCAACCGCTCTGTAGACAAGTGGAAAACAACTGGTTATACATGTCCTACACGCTGGACAATGTAATGTTTTAAAATTTGCAGATTTTAAGGATTTACATAATCAATTCCTGTTGTGTATTCACCTACTGTGTACATAGTTGTCCCCAGTGGAAGAGAAAATTGAACTTAGTTTATTTATAGCATTTCTCAAGTCAAAATAAAAAGCTTTGTGAACAAAAATGCACAAGGCCTCTGTTAAAGTTCTAAACATACTGTATCCTGCTTACAGCTTCTGTTCTGTTTTTGTTCAGAAAATAACCGTATGCAACTAAGCACACCTTTCTATGGCTGAAGAAGAAGCAAGTAATTGTGATGACGTTTTGGACCAAAACGGTGAAGTGTGCATATATAAATGTACAGTGCATGTCACAGACTCTCCCCAGTTCAGATGCATAGATGAGGACAAATGTATTGATTGAACTCTGTCATAGACTTATCTTGTCTTGGAAAGGTGTTTATTTGTGTTTGAATATTACCTTTACTTCTTTCTCATTGTTTTGCCAATAAATCTATTACAAATGACATCAATCATGCCTATGTAGACAACTCCAACACATAAGAAAATTTCCCTGTTCTAGTCATATTTATTATTGGATACAATATCATCAAGCCATTAAACTGCCCTCATTTTACTCTTTAACAAGGGAGTGTACAGTATATCACCTAACACCCTGTTTTAGTTTTACTCTTAATGTAAAGTGTCTCTATGTTCTGATGCCACGGTTTAGTGAAATGTAATTATACTGTAGAGTAATTAAAATTTTATTTTAGGAAAGTGAATCTGCCAGACAAACTGGTCATCATAGCTCATCCTGTGGCATGGCAGAGTAGGCAATAGAATGGCTAAGCCAGAGAAGCACCCATAAACATGCATAGTAAAAATTCTGTAATTGATGTCTTCTTTTCAGTCGTACTAATTTGTCTATTGCTGTGAAGGGGAAAAAGTGGTTAACGGCTAATTAAAAAAAAAATTAAACTCAACCTCTGAAGTGTTACAGCAGACAGCAAATGGAATGGGATATCCAAATAGATTATTGCTGGCGTGCACTCCTTGTCTGCAAGCCATTGAGGTTGTGCTTAAAAACCTTCTGGACAGGAAGTGCGAACAAAGGGTGGAACAGGGATTATCACAGGACACCAGAGATCACAGAGTGCTCCAGGTGCCACCTGAACCATTTTAACACAAAGCATCATGGAGAAAAGACAATTATAGACATTGCAGTCTTTCCATTTTACAGGAAGAGCTAAATGTGACAAATACTGTTAATAAATTAAAATCTTAATGACGTGATTAAATACATATACTGTGCTAGGAGTTATGTTCAACAATTTCAAATTATAAAGGTGCTGTAACAACGTAAATGTGATAAAGAATGTTTGGTAGGTTAACGGTCATAGAATGAGACTTAATTTCATATAATTTATGCTTTGTCATTAGAATGAATGACACCTATGGCTGTTCGGTGTTAGCCATTTGTGAACTTTTAATACTACTCATTGTCATCATCATCATCATCATCATCATGATCACCATGGATTACATATAATGTTTTTAACCTCAGGATCAAGAACACCCAGTGGGCATACTGCTGTGAATCGCTATACTACTCCCAAAGCTCATCTGCTGTTTTTTTGGTAGCACTGCAGAGTCCATTTTCCTAGATGCCACATTAAGTATTACATTAGACGTACAAGCCAGTAGAACTAATTGCACCCAGTTACTGAATATCAGCGTGCTTGTGCAGTTCACATGCTGTTATTCCATATGGTTTGTCAAAAGGCAGAAAGTTTGTTGAAAGAATGTTCCTGAGGCGATATCTTTTCTGCTAAAGTTTAAATACAATATCAGAAACTTTGCTGTTCTCTATCGTACCAAGACTATCTCTCCACCCAGATACATATATACCGTACCAGCTCCAGGATGATATGAAAAGCTCATATACATGAAAAATATGTGTGTGGGCCTTTAAGGCCCCTCGTATCGCAGCTGAATCCTTATTCCAGCTAGCAGTCATACTCCTTGGCAAGTTTGCTGTCTCTGTTCTCGCCGTTGTAGACCCCAAACGACCGAAGTTCTAGCTAGCCAGCTAGCTAGGGTCCTGCCTCTTCTCCCACGTGTGGGGAGTAGCCTAGTCTGAGTTTCCTGCAGTCATGTTGCTCTGGCTATCCTGCTAGTGGCTAACACGACCAGGGCTATCATATTGTGACCAGATTCGGCTGGTTGAGGCGTGTGTTAACATGCGGGCTTCCTTGCTGTAAAATATTACAGCCAGGCTTGTGCGTCGTGTGAGCTTATCATTATCTCATCTAGCCAGTTCGAGTTCTTGTTCTCTCCTGTCACTTAACCTAGAGAGGCAACGCTTGTCTAAGGCTATTGCTTTAATAAATAAATATGTATATATATATATATATATATATATATATATATGGGCCATTCTACAGAAGTCGTGCAAATTGAGGGTTGGAGAAAAGTGTAAATTTGTAGTCTTTTTGCAAAATTATTTTATAATATATGTGTTACACTTTATCTGAGATACATAAATATGCTAGATGTACAGTGCAATCACATGTAATTTTTTAAGAATAAGGACGAATTTACTGACTGCTCCTAAATATGTCACAACCGAAACATGGCGTAAAACCTGCTTTTGAAATAAAATTACATACCCAATTGATAAGTTTAATTCACCCCTTTGAAAATGACATTTTTGAAAAAAAATCTTGACTGCTGTTGAATTTGAATCAATTACCCTGAATTTTTAAATCAAATAAAACTTTGGATTAGTTAAATTTAGTGAAAACTCCGTACAAATGTTCTCTATAAAATGGACAGATTTGATCACATGAATTTGATAGATTCTTATTTATGAGATTATATATACCCTCACCAGCAGAATATCTTGGATATTTGATTGATTATTCATATTATTCAAAATTTTAACAAAACAGCAGGTGTTTCGGTTGTGACCACATTGTAGCGGTTGTGACATCTCTTACTGAAACCTGAATTCCAAAGTTGGGACAGTATGTAAAATGCAAATAAAAGCAGAAAGCAGTGATTTGTAAATTCTCTTGTCTATATATTTAAATGAAAATGATATTTAAAAGATATTTAATGTTTTACCTTAGCAACTTCATTGATTTTTTGTAAATATACGCTAATTCCGAATTTGATGCCTGCAACACATTCCAAAAAGTTTGGGACAGGGGTATAAAAAAGACTGGGAAGGTTGTGGAATGTTCAAAAAACACCTGTTTGGAACATTCCACAGGTAAATAGGTGAATAGGTGACAGGTCATGCTATCATGACTGGGTATAAAAGGAGCATCCACGAAGGCTCTGGCATTTACGAGCAAGGATGGGTTCGCCACTTTGTGAAAAACTGCATGAGTGAATAGTCCAACAGTTTCAGAACAACGTTTCTCAACACACGATTGCAAGGAATTTAGGGATTTCACCATCTACAGTCCATAATATTAGTAAAAGATTCAGAGAATCTGGAGAAAACGGGCAAGGCCGTAAACCAATATTGAATGCCCGTGACCTTCGATCCTTTAGAGAGCACTACATTAAAAACGGCATGCTTCTGTAATGAATATAACCACATGGGCCCGGGAATACTTCAGAAAACCATTGTCAGTAAACACAATTTGTCGCTGCATCTACAATGCAAGTTAAGACTCTACTACCCAAAGCGACGTTGTGTTCTCCCGGCCAAAGAGGAAAAAGACCATCTCGATTGTTACCAACACAAGGTTCAAAAGCCAGTGTCTGTCATGGTATGCAGGTGTTAGTGCCCATGGCATGGGTAACTTGCACATCTGTGAAAGCACCATTAACGCTGAAGGGTACATATGCATTTTGGAGCAACATTTGCTGCGATCTAGACAATCGCTTTTTCAGGGACATCCCTGCTTATTTCAGCAAGACAATGCCAAGCCACATTCTGCACGTGTTACAACAGCATGGCTTCGTCGTCAGAGAGTGCAGGTGCTAGACTGGCCTGCCTGCAGTCCAGACCTGTCTCCCACTGAAAACGTGTGGCGCATTATGAAGCCCAAAATATGACAATGGAGACCCCGGACTGGTGAGCAGCTGAAGTCTCATATTAAGCAAGAATGGGAAACAATTCTGCTTTCAAAACTACAACAATTAGTGTTGTAGTACCCAAAAGATTACTGAGTGTTGTTAAAAGGACAGGTGATGTAACACAAAGGTAAACATTCCCCTGTCCCAAATTGTTTGGGAGGTGTTGCAGGCATCAAATGTAGAATGAACTGAATAGAAAATGAAATGTAGAATAAAGTTGATTAGTTAAAACATGAAATATCTTGTCTTTGTACTGTTTTCAATTGAATACAAAAAGGACTCGCAAATCATTGCTTTCTGTTTTTATTTACATTTTATAATAACTTTTTTGGAATTGAGGTTTGTACATGTGCATTGATTGTCTCACTATTTATTGTTTTTATTAAGAATTTATGGACAAGTGTCACCAACCGAAACAGGCCTGTCAAAACAATACCATTTGTTTTGGTAGTGACAATTTTGGCTCATTTCGGCCACAAAACAAAAGATTTAGCAAGCACATGGTTAGCAACCACTTCTCTGTGCAGATGCACCTTCCTTTTAATCAAATCTACAGTTATGAAATCAACTTTTTTTCCTCTAATATGAAAACTTGGGTGTTTGGGTGTGACGTCTCTAAAAACCACAGACTAATTTTCATACTTTGAAGGACAATTATATCAAAACGCTAAAACCTAGCTACTCACCATGTGGCCTTGATTCATATGAAGGCTGTCTAATTTCCTGGTTAAAAAAAGGGGTGTGTGGCTAGAAGCAGGTTCACTACACAATTTATGTCTTGGATTATATTAAAACATAACACGATCTAATGAATTATATAGCATTGAAAGATTTTATTGGTCAATTTCTTACTTTTATCAGAGAGGGACAGCAATTTGCATGACTTTTGTAGAATGGCCCATATACAGTGAGCACCATAATTCATTGGACAGTGACACATTTTTTGTTATTTTGGTTCTGTACTCTAGCACTTTGAGTTTGATAGGATACAATGACTTTAATTTGAGGGTATTTTCATCCATATCGGATGAACTGTTTATAAATTATAGAACCTTTTGTACATAGTCCCCCCCATTTTCGGGAATCAAAATATATTGGACAGTTTAACATAATGTAGAATAAAGTAATCATTTTTAATATTTGGTCACATATCCTTTGCATGCCATGACCTCCTGATGTCTGTCACCCAAAAATATTAAAAGACTCTTGATATCTTATTTTCTGGTACTCCTACAAGCGATATTATAACCTCTCTGCATTTGACTGGATCTCTATGGGAATTGGGTGGAGGGACTAGATTTAGCTGTAAATTACACTGGAACAGTATGGAACACATGGTTGGCTAAATGGCTGTAAGTCATCAAGTGTCTGACGTATCAAACAAGCCTTAAACCATCACTCTGCTGCCAGATATGCAGTAGATATGGATGGATAATTTGAAGGGTTTCTTCTCCCGACTTATTTTTCCATAGAGTTCAATAGGAAAATTTGTCAGGAGAAACTAGATACGGATAGATACGGCTTTCTCAGACATTGGGGGGGGACCCCTATGTTGCATAGCCAGGTCTTCAGTCTGCATAATGACGAGAAGGATCGCTCAGACGCCGCAACAGAGATGTTGGGGGTGGGGGGTGCGGATGTAGGCCTTTTACACCAGATGCGCAAGCGGAGCAGCTATACCCACCAGAACCGCTTTTTAAAACACAGGCCGCGCGAAGAGACATATTTGTATTAAGCTCTGTTATATTCTAATAGTTTAGATTTTTTGAAAGCTTAGCCTCATCATGATCATCATCAAACCAGGGATCCAGAGATACATTTGAAGTGCAGGAGAAACTATAATTTTTAAAACTTAGTTTGCATGGGACTATTTCTATTTCTGCATTGTTTTTATTTTCATATTTTACATAAATCAGTTTTTTTAACGATGGTTTGTTTTGTTCTTTATATCTATCTTCCACTAGTACATTTGGTTATGTTAATAATAATAAGCATTATATTACCATAATTGGTCTGGCATGCTGGCAAGCGTTAAACGACCAGATACAGACTTGTAGAGTCAATTTTTTTCAGAACAAAATGGGCTACAATAGCTACATAATCTTGTCACTTTCTAAGGTACAAAAAAAAGAAGCTAGCACACTTGTCAAACCCACCATGTGAGGTTTTAAATCGCAGACATAAATGTGACTATGAATGTAACCTACACAGAAAACAGAACTTCAGAAGCATTGTTCTGTAAACCACTGTTTAGTGATACACTGGGTATAACAGGGCAGCTCATTTTTTAGAGTAATTAAACCATGGTTATTTGCTATGCATTTAAAAAACTGAAATTGAAAAACAACAATCAAATGATTATTCGTTTAACTGACTGATTTTAAACATAAAATGACAGAAATTGAAATTGGTCTCGATTTCCATTTTCTCAAGGGAAAAATATATTGGTTTCAGATAGCTGTCCATTGTATTGATACGTTGTTTGGACATGCAGCTAGCTAGATAGCCAACTGTTAGCTCAGCAATCAAAGGCTTGGTTTGTGTTAAACAAAGACACATAGATATGTATGTAATGGTTACACAAGGACATTTTGGGACTCTGGCTTTCTGATCATGAGACTGGGCCCTCGTGCGGAGTCGTTCACAATTAACACTCCTGATCAGACTGAGGCACAATGGAGTGTCTGTCCATTTCTTCATGTGACTCTGAGATGAACACAGACTGCTTGATCAATCAGGCAGCGGGTTGGGCAGGAACATCCCCCTCTTTAGAGAAGGAGAGGGGAGATCCCAATTTAACACACACACACACACACACACACACACACACACACACACACACACACACACACACACACACACACACACACACACACACACACACACACACACACACACACACACACACACACACACACACACACACACACACACACACACACACACACACACACACACAGCTGGTCCATCTATGTTTCATTGTTGGTTCCAAGGGAATGAGCCAATCTGTTGTATGGGTGCCCTAAAGCCATCTACCAATTGGGATCAAAAGGATTTTGACCATAAAAACCCAGGGAACTTTACCAACGTTGCTCTGATGGGAAAGGCGCAGCCTTACCCCTACTAGGTGCACTTGGACGGCTCTGATGGGAAAGACGCGGTCTTACCACTACCAGATAGACCACTGAAACCCTGACGGACTTCTGCGTTTCCCAACCCGCATCTCGCCTGATCACCGAGACAGAGTTGGCCTGCCACCGTCCACAGAATAAACCAAGCTGGTTTATTCTCAACAGCTGTTTTGAGGACACGTTTCTTCAAACTGTTCCTCTGCTATCTCCCTTGCGGCTGGACCAAAGTGGAGATCTGTGCACGTCCACGTCGACCTGACTGGAAACCTGTTGCGACCCGACTTCGGAGAAGAAGTCTCCAGGAGTCCACGCACCTGCCGGGACCTTGGACCAGCTGACGAGCTGACATCACTTACGGAATCGGGACTGCCCTCCCTTTGTTACCGTTAAGTATTGAAACGCATTTTATTTAGCACTGACATCAATTGATAGGCTAAACCCTGTAATACCCTGTTGAGGTCATTTTACTGCTGGTTCCTACTGTTGTTTGTATTTTGTTTTGCTATGCGCATTTCGGTCGTGAATAAACAATTTCCCTGACCTTATAGTTTTACACCATTAAAACTGTATATGTATGAGACAGATAAAACGAGCTAACCACAAAATATAGTTTAGTAAATATAGTTTAGTAAACCCATAACACAAACTAACCTTTGTAATGGTAGGACTGTTAGCTTCTATATTTAGCCGTCACATAATTATAATTTCCTCTGATTAAGATTAAGTTATAGAATGTTATATCAATTGTTGTTTCTATTATACACATATTCATAGTTGTAGCCAATAAAACATATGTCATTTTTCCAACCCATTGTCGTGTCTACATTATTTCACTAAGTTGGGCTCTACTGACGTATAGAATTCGAATTGAGTTTTGAACTTAATTAATTCTGAATAAAAGTGACCAAACCTCACTACAGATAGATAGGGATATCACGACTAACTGCTAAAACATCCCGTACTGTCACTCATCTCACGTTTTTTTTTTCATAGTAGGCCTAGACACTTCATAGCTCGCTCCAAAATGAATATGTTATGACAAACATGTTGAAGATGAGCGGCAAGGCAGTCAATGTATTATGTTTCGAACTATGTAGGCTAACGTTACACAAAACAATGTTGCGATGCAATTTTTGCAGCCATTCCTGCATATGACAAATTATTTATTGCCATCTCCTGTATCTCAGAGGTATTAACCTGATGTAACTTTGCCCCCTAGTGGTAGTGGAGCCTGACCAAATTACAGTATGTACATGTTTCTCTGAAATGATAATCTACAGCTTTAAGAAAACCGAAAGATCCCGATGCAGGGTTGTTCAGAACAGTCACGACTTGCGGAAACACCTACCTCTCTCTAGTTGCAGTGCAGGGCAATAAAACAGCAGGTTGCTAATAGCCCAAACCAAGAAAATCATCTTCTGATATAGGAACAATAATATATTTTTAAAACATTGTACAAATAAGCATTCTGTGTTTTTCTGTTGCTTACTGTACTGTGTACAGTACCCGCTGTACTTTCAATTTAGTAGAGACATAATTTTATTCTCTGGTTTAAAAAATATCCTACCTGTTAATAAGCTACAACGGTTTTCTGGTTAACCCTGAAGAGTTTATCCGATTACATTTTGCCAAAGTCCAATACAGTCGACATTTCCACAGCTACCACCTATTGCACTTACGGCTGAAATACGTTTTTGTTGTTATGTAAAAACACACTTGTTTTTGTACATTTAATAAAAATAAAAAAATACATTAGGCTACTTATTTTATGCATATTGCGTATATACTGTATGTGACTATTCTGAAATAAATGTATTCTGTTGCAAATTTCTAATTTCTGAATGATACAGCTTCTTCAATTCGAACTTTAAACCATGGATGTGCATTTAATTATTTTTTAGATATTAACACTTAAATAAGAGGAGTAGGCACTAGATGAAAGTGCCTTTTGTGGGCCATGGTTAGATAAGGTTAATGTTCTAATGCACTCATAATGACTATGTAGTTAGCAAAAGGTTTTATGGGAATGGGGAAGCTACCGAAAACTTGCGAGGAAGGGTCAGAATGGAGCTTGAAAGTTGACCATAAACTTTGGAAATCGAGACCAATTTCAATTTCTGTAATTTTATGTTTAAAATAAGTCAGCAACAGGAATAACCATTTAGTTTTTAAAACGGAAAATGATTGGCCAAAAAGTACACGGATCACATAGGTATGCAAAACTAGATTTAGATAACAATAGCTGCACTGTGAACACCTATGACCACATCTAATGATGATGGCTGTTCAAATAGGAAGGCTATACAAAACTAGCCCGGAGAACTCTTTCAACTTCATCTGTCGTAACAACACTAGGATCTGTGTATTCATTGCATAGAAACATCCTCGTTTTCAGTAAAGTATCGCATACCACTTTAGGAAATTAATAATTTTTGTACAGGTAACAACACAGCTTGCTTATCACATTATGGGCCTGATTTACTGAGACCTTCAGAATGATTGGTCATGGTATTTGGTTTGCACCAATCATTGGTTGTGTCATTAACTTTGCTTGTGCCAAAACTTTACTACTTTTACTACTACTTCTACTAAGCTAAAGGTCTTAGTAAATCAGGCCCTATATGTATTAAAATGATTGTAGATAGGAATAGTTAGGTGAACATCGATGATTTATATGATGCAAAATATAAGCGTCTACAGTGCATATAAACAGTGTATTTCTGGGAATTTGGCATGCGGTTTAGTCGCGGTCACGTTCCGCTCTCGAAAAAATAGACGAGAAGTGGAAAAAAAAGCTTCACAACCGCTAGTCCACTGTACAACTGCTCCGCTTCAGCCCTGGGTGGAACTATATACATCAATTATTATGGCCGCAGAGACGGCCACTCGCTTCTACTCTGCTTGCCAAAATTCGCTCCTGCCATAAAATGGCCTTAAGCTACTGTAACTCTAGCGGATCGCACACTCAGATATATAGCAAGACACGCATTCAGAAGTATTCACTTTAACTTCATTCTTATGTAGGGACAATGGACTACATTTCCATTCACTCCACAGGAAACACAAAGACATTTAAAACACGGCCACAGCCAATCATGTCTCTTCGAAATACGAGACACTAAGGGTCATAAAACTAAAACAGATAAGACTGAACGCATTCCAATCTGCCCCAGACCCTATTCACTTTTCACTTCGCTTCCTCGATCGTGCTGCCCCTTTTGCTAGCTACACAGCTACAAAGGTGGATCTCGATTACAAAAGCAACACCGCGGCAGCAGCATCAAAGGCCGCAAACGGGAGAGAGACGCAAACGGGTTAGCTTGCCTACGGCATCTAACCATAGAACTGAATGAACGCAACTCCGACAGAGGTGTGTTCCAGCCACGGACAAAGTCGCAGGCCAGGAGAAAGACCAAAGGAGCCCTGACCATCCCTCACGGACAAGCCAGCTGTAATCAACTCACCGCGGACTTCAGTAAGACTGATCAAACATCCCAGGCTTAGCTTAGGTAATTTGATTGCATCTCGACTTTGTGCGATAATAGCTGTATAAACGTGTTGTGCTGGTTAGCAAGCTAGCCGGCTGGCCTACCGTTTCATTGCTAATATGGAACTACTAATTAACCCGAGCAGGCCTCACTGGTTTGCCCCTCTATCCTAACACGGACTAACATTCGTGTGATATGATCTCATTTTAGCTTACTGTAGATGGTAAATACGTTATTTCCTGACCGAAGTGCGTGAACTTATTTATAGTAACGTCAGATTTGAGATCAATAATCACCGACGTGCTGCGACACAGTTAGCTCACCCCACGTGATTCCTTTGTTCCCTGAACGCACATGTGGCATAGGCCTACACACCGACACACGCACACACACCCATGTGTGCATACACACATATAAATGCTACAATACGCACACCACACAATATGTCTATTTAGTAGAATGTAATATTCATTTTTTTCCCTTGTTTAATAAATCTATTTTTGTTAAACCTGGTGTCTGTTTTGATGTTGTATGAACACGAGAGCTGAGTCAAACCTAATCATTAGAACGTAATACCTTCAACCCTTATGAATTATTAGTTATTAGTGCTTTGATGGTAAATTGAAGTAGTAGTAATTATAATCCATAATAATCAAATGACTGATTTAATTTTAACCTAACTTAAGAATATAATAAGGGTAAACCTCATTATTCCATAGTTATTGCCTATATTTCTGGCATCCCATGAGTTTATATATATACAGAGGCATATTCCTTACATTTACGGCGCCCCGTCGAGGATATTCTCTACATTTATGGTGCCCGGGGGAAGACTGGTAAAACGAACATGTTTTATATGTCTATCACCATTACTGCTAAATGTATATGTAAACCCCTTGCATGAGTAATACTCCACATGTAGGAATATAGAGGCATGTTCCCTACAATTATTTAATTCAAACAAAGGTTTTTGCTGGAGTGATATTACTGCAAATGCTCCAGTGTTGTAAATCTGTCTGCTAGCCTTGTGTACTATTTGGGTCTGGGAGTTAGCATCATGGTCAGCTGTCCACAGCACAACTTGAATTGCAAATAGACCCAGTTCAATTAATCTCTGAGCTGACACAACACTTATTGTGGATCACCGTCATTTTTCTCCATTTGGGCATAGAGACATGGTGACTATTGTTTTTTTAATCTAGTGTGTTATTCTTTATTGTGTAGAGAGAGGGATTGAGATTGCAGAGCCTAATGGCTTGGATGGTGTCCCAGTAATATAAGTTCTCACCTAACTGTTGTCCTGGGCCTCTGTGAAAGTGAATCTGATGGTTTCACTGAACAGTATCTTTCTGAACTCCCCTTATGAAAAAAATGGCAACAGTGTCCAAAATAGAAATGATAAATAACACTATTTAAGTGTGATTTTACTATTACTGTGTTTGAATTCAGGAGAAACAGCACTTTACAACAAAAAAGTGTTTCTCTCTTAAAGTAATTATTAGTAAAGTACATTATTATTTTTTTGTCTTAATACAGTTTAAGCTCTCGTTGGAATAACAGTAAACATACATTGTAGATATAGTCTGTATATATTGATTAAATTCTTCCAAAGTCATATAGATTTTGTACCTTGCATATAGCCTGGGCTACATACCTTCCAACTTCTGGTACCAAGCCCAGTTCATGAGCTGTTTCTCCATACTGCTGGTCCTTGTCTATTGACGGCTTGATTCACCTTTAAAGTGTACCATTTCACAGAAAAGTCTCAAAACCAAACACAAACGTCTGTACTCACAAACAGAAAGTGGTACCATTAATGCACTACACAGTACAAACCCTGCATATTCATCTAAAGACAGGCTGTTATCTATATATACAGTAACTTAATTTATATTTAATATATGTTCTATACCTACAGTGTTTTTCTCAAATATTAAAATACACTCGTCTCAATCATTCATTGGACAAGTGAAGAGCGGGCACTATCTGTTGTTGTACATGCTTCCCCTCAAAACCATCACTCTTAAAATAGAAGGCAAATTATACCCATGATAATCCATTAGTACCTCTTCACATCCTTAAAAGGTTTCAAAAGCAAACTATTATAATGAAAAATGATGGTACAAGAAGGTGTGCTTCCTCTCCCTTGACCCTTAATTAGTGATCTTATTAAGATGATGCTTTACAAACAAGGGTAATTGAGAGGTAATGAGACCAAGAAGAGGTCAAAGGCACAGACCTCTGCGTTTGGTGGCTGGATTCTGTATTTTATCTCCCTGTCAGATTCCTGCAAGTCTTCTTTGGTACTGGGTCCAATGCTAGTGCAAGTATATTGCAATTATTAGGCAGCTAAACATTAAAGGATATACATTTTTGTATTCTCTTTTTTCCAGTCAGCCTCCAGTTCAACCATCCATTTCCGAACCTGCTTATTCATGGTCAGGGTCGGGGTTTGCAGCCTATCCCAGCATGGATTGGGCGAGATGCAGGAGTACACCTTGGACAGATCGCCAATCCATCACAGGGCACACACACACCATTCACTCACACACTCAGACATATGGGCAATTTAGAGCCTACAAATGCACATATCGAGATGAAAAACAAAATGTCCAACAAAGCAAGATGCGGGAAACTGCATGTTTATTAACTTGATGCCATCTTCAGTGCTGTGCTTTGAACATTGATTCATAAAAGAATACTTTAAAAAAAAAAAAATGTCATGAGCTGCATCATTAATATTAATACATCATTAACATTGCAATGTGAGGTATAATGGTTAAAGAACTGGGCTTCTAACTCAGGGGTAGTGGGTTTCACTCCCAGCTGAACAGAACTGATAGGACAGTCATATATTGGCATAGATCAAATATCAATTGTCGAATTGTTAAAAGTGATCTTTATGTTAACAGCTTTCTATCATGTAAATAAAGACTGTGTTAATGTACATTAAAGGTATACTATGTAGTTTCACTGTAAACAACTCGTTCTTTGTTTACATTCAAATTTTCTCCCCAAAAAACATTGTATGTGTCCTTGTGGTCTAATAAACATGTTGAATGTATTTCCTACCTCATAAGTCGTTCGCTAAGTGTTTTTTTGTTAATGTTTTGAATGTTACACTGTTGACATCCCGCCGCCATTTTTAAATCCAGAAACAGCTAAAATGGTGTAAACATCATGAATGGACGGTTCCTGCTCATTTGATTGACATGGCCAGGCCATGTGGGCAGGCTTCCAGGTAAACTCTTATTTTACCTTAGGACCGAAACATGCCTCACGCAAAACAAAAACTGTTGGCGTAGCTCGAAGCGTCCACGTTCGCGTAGCTATTTGCGTAAGGTATGTTTCTGCCCTTACTCATTAGCAAGATGTTTTCAGCCGAGGAGGTAACAATATCATTATAAAAATAGCACCCATTACATTACATTATAGTCATTTAGCAGACGCTTTTATCCAAAGCGACATACAATAAGTGCATACAGAAACGTCATCGAAGTAACTACAGAACAGATAAGACAAAGAACACCCTTCCCATAACGTAGCAGCTATCGATAGCTAAGGCTATCTAGTGTCGTGATGTTTCTTTATTGTCTATTTATCATGTTTGACCAAACCTTGATCATATCATATCATGTTTGACCAAACCACTGTTCATTTTCATAAAATAATTCAAAATCATAATTTTGTAATTCTGCTCGGTTCATTCTGTAGCCATCAACATCCAGTGGTCGCGGCCCCAGAGTAAGGGTGAGGGGCAGTCATTACATAAACATTACATTACAGTCATTTAGCAGACGCTTTTATCCAAAGCGCCAATCGTGTTCGTGGTGGGCGAGGCAGGGCCAGGGGAAGAGGACAGCTTGATCAGAGTGACCGTGATAGAGTCAACAGAATCCGGGAGGAGAAACATTGCCATCTCAACGAAGTTCAGACGGAGCGGCACTTTATCACAAAATGCAAAAAATACAATCAAATCAGAAATAAATATTTTCCCAAAATAAATTAGAGATACCCTCAAAAATTTAACAGACATCCAAAAACTCCCCATCCTCTTAGGAGAGGAGAGGACGTGCTGTAACCTGGCAGCACAATATATAGCTGCCTGCCATCGTCTTAGGGACAGTGATCATTATAAACCAATTAAAATCTTTTATATTTATTATATTCACTTTATAAGATCATATGTGTCGTTCTCATCATCGTTATTATCATTTCTATTGATAATTATTATTATTTTTAATTGTACTATATTATTTTACATTATTGTTATTTCTAAATCCATAATCAAAGAAAAGTTCTTGTTTTCATGTACTGTTCATTCGTTTCTAGTCTTTGCTGTTTTGTATTGTTCAGAGTTAGATGTATGTCTTCGACTGTTTTAATGCAGTATGCTTTGACAATACAGATTCAATGTCTTGTCATGCCAATAAAGCGAATTGAATTGAGTCAACGGTCAGAGAAAATATGTGTGAAACGTCACCACAATGCTCGTGTGTCGTCGTGCGCGTCTGAGAAGAACACGTGATAAGCAATTTTCAGATTTTCCAGACTTAATTCTATGGGCTTTGGCCCCCCTAGTGGTGGGACGTATCGTCCCAATTTTTTATAGTGTTCATATTTCTCGGAAATAAAAAATTCTAAATTAAAACGTTAATAAAACACAGAACTTTCGAGGCAAAATTGTTAAAAACAGTCACAGCCTGCGAACACATTCGTTTATATGCTTATCAGCTCTCAGGTTACACTGCAGGACCATAAAGCAGCAGGGTGCTAATAACCCAACCCACTGTTTACAGCCTTCACCTCGCCGCAGTCACAGGCAATAAAATGCATATCACAAAAACTCTTGGTACAGTTTCTACATGCTAAAAAAAAAGATCCGATTTAGAAACAATTGTATGTTACTGAAAAGTTGTATAAATGAACATAATGTGTTTTTTCCCTGTGCTCACTTCACTATGCATACAACCGATGTAATTCCGGTTTTGTATAAATATATTTTATTTTCTACAAAATCTCTTGATAAACATGTTTAATCAACCAAATTTGATACCTGGTTATGCAGTTATAACTGTTTTCTGAAGAATCCTGAACGTTTTTTCGTAATCCATTTATCCATTCTCCAGCAAAATCTCCATTTCCATGGAGCGTACCCATCGCATTTGCGTTTGTACTACGTTACTACTGTTGCGTAAAAACATTACTAGACTGCTTCAGGGATGATCTCACGTAAACCACGTAGATTATCTTCTACGGGGTTTCCTGCCCTTTAAAACGAAGTAAAATATGTCTTATTCTAGCAAATGTGTACGGCGCTGTATCCATGCGTAACGACAGCCCATAGGGCAATCGCGCTGTGCGCACTCGGCCACATGACACTGTAGACAGGATCAGATTATTATTATGACCTGTGGCCATTTTTACTGAGCTTATCCTGGAAGGGATGGACTGGATTGCTGTACAAGTACGTTTTTAGCCTATCCAGATGATATTTAGCCATGTGTAGCGCTTTTGTTAGCTGTATGTACGTCATAGGCTAGCTTTTCTCTTTACGCGTACGTGGTATGCTGGATGGTGTAATTGTGCTGGTCATATGTCTTTGCTGCTTCAACGATTACGATTATTTTATACATTTATACGCGAACGTGGCAAGCAACGGTGGAAAAAAGATTGCTTATTTCATGGTTGCTCAGGTTTTGGAGGTGCTGCACCACAGTGATCCCGGAGGTGAAGTCCTCAGGCAGAGCAATGACTCTGTGGCATGGACCCGTGCCTGGACATGTAAGTGTTTTTAAAAATATATAATACAAATTATTATTATTATTATTGTTATTATCATCATCATCATAATCATCAACAGTATGGAGCACTATTATCTAGAGTATTTTTAGTTTGGTGATAAATGGATTCTCGCAGAAGTTCGCTAGTTAGCTTCTATGTTGTCACAGGCTGGAAAGGAGCTCCTGCTAAGGGGGTTTGTTTTGTAGCGTTCATTCAGTTTTTTTTGTGTAGCAACCAACACAAGGGCTAGTTGTTGAATTCACGCATGAAACTACATCCATTCTCAGTACTTTATTTCACGGTTCAGTCAAGACATTACAGTATTATAATAATGTAATTTAGTTTGTGCAAGCTGACAAACTAATTCATAAATCCTAGTTAGCTACAATTGCTAATTATGTTGGAGCTAATATCAGACGTACTGTGGATGTAAGATTTTTTTATGTATATACGTGTATATATATATATGTGTGTGTGTGTATATATTTTATATATATATACACTACTCACAAAAAGTTAGGGATATTTGGCTTTCGGGTGAAATTTATGGAAAATGTAAGTTCACGCTACAGTGATATTATACGTATCATGAAAGTAGGGCATTTAAGTAGAAGCATGCAATGGTGATTTCCTCATCTCAAACAATTTATTGAAACAAAAGCCAACAACAGTGGTGGGTATACCACAACAAAAATGTCAATGTCTCAATAACTTGTCATGTGCCCTTGAGCATCAATTACAGCTTGACAACGACGTCTCATGCTGTTCACAAGTCGACTTATTGTCTGCTGAGGCATGGCATCCCACTCTTCTTGAAGGGCGGCCCTCAGGTCATTGAGGTTCTGGGGTACAGAGTTACGAGCCTCTACACGGTGAGTCAGCTGATCCCATAGGTTTTCTATGGGATTCAGGTCTGGAGAAAGTGCAGGCCACTCCATTTGAGGTACCCCAGTCTCCAGCAGCCTTTCCCTAATGATGCGACCTCGATGAGCTGGAGCATTGTCGTCCATGAAGATGAAATTAGGCCTGTGTTGTTCATGCAGGGGCACAATGACTGGATTAATGATGTTATTCAGGTAGTATGGGCTTGTCACTGTACCATTCACAAAGTGTAGGGCAGTTCTGTATTGACTAGACACACCTGCCCACACTGTAACACCGCCACCACCAAAGGGTCGTCTGGTGACAACAGTGGCTGATGCATAGCGCTCTCCTTGACGTCTCCAACATCGTTGGCGGCCATCATTTCTGCTCAACGTGAATCGACTTTCATCAGAGAACAGCACTGAGGTCCACTGGTCCCTCGTCCAGCGTAAATGCTCCCTGGCCCATGCAAGACGATGACGCCTGTGCCTGGTGGTGTGGTCAGGTACCCTTGCAGGTCTAGCACGCAGACCACGCTGATGTAAACGGTTTCGAATGGTCTGACGTGACACTTGGGTGCCTCTCACCTCCCTTAAATGTGCCTGGAGTTGAGTGGCATTCATCATCCGGTTCCGCAGGGCACTGTTCACAATGAAGCGGTCATCAGTGTGGGATGTGGCCAAAGGACGTCCACTTCTATGCCTTTCTGTGACTCTTCCAGTCTCTCTGTATCTCTGTTGCAACCTGCTGATGACACTCTGTGACACTCTAAGCTCAGTGGCCACTTCCCTCTGAGAACATCCTGTTTGAAGCCTCGCAATGGCGAGGTACTGTTGATCAATTGTTAGGTGTCGTCTTGGTCTCATGATGTCAAAATGTGAACAGCATGATGAAGAGGACTGTTTAAATACCAATTCTAATTGAACCAGGAAATTTATTAGTCGATTCATGGATCAAACACCTGTTGTGAATTTTGCCGTTCAGCTCCTTGTTAGAGAACAGCAAGTTGTGCAAAAAGTACTGAAACATTGAATAGTTGGACATGTGCATTCAAAAGTTTAGAGAAGGTCAAATTAATTTCACCTGTAAAGGTTATAGTGCATTTTAGGTTCATCCTGAAATTTCACCCGAAAGCCGAATATCCCTAACTTTTTGTGAGTAGTGTATATATATAATATATTTGTGTGTGTGTATATATATATATTTATTTTTTCACTTAATTGTAATACTTGCCATATGTCCTTTTGAGATAATTAGTGTTCTCATTTTTTAGTGATTCTACTTAGTACTTGAATCTATCTTTTTCAGGGAGGACAGTGAAGACACCCCTCCCCCACCTGACACATGTATAATTCATTACTTTTGCTGTAAAAAGTCATGTTGAAGGCTTGTTATAGATAAACCTGTTATTCTGCTGGCTTATGGGGCTCTGGTAAATCTAATTTTGAAGTACAGTGCCATTTTAAATGTAAAGCAGATTGGTTGGATAACATTAGGGTAAGTAATCCTTTTCGGAGAGGTATTTGGGCACTTTGAGGCACGCTTTGTAAGAGAATACCCTCATAAACATAAACACAAAACATGTGTAGGTTAATTTTCTTCACATTTTGTATTACAAAAACTGTTTTAAAAGAAAAATTAAGTTTTCTGATGATTGACATGCCTAGACAGAAAGATATGCACATGTTTTATATTTGGAGAGGTTGGATAGCTTTTGGGACACCTGGGCCCCGTTTTTGGAAAAATACCAATGGATAAGGAAAGCCTGTAGATATCTTTACCAAATTCTATACACAAGTGGACAACATATCAGTGCACTCGTATAAGCAATTCTGGCTTGCTCCAGTACTTTGAAGTTGAGATATTCAGTGATAAATTATAAAAACACAAGGCGTTTTGTACTTTTTTTTGTATTCTTATGTGTATTTTGTATAAACTGTATGTGACCACTTTGACATAAATGTATTCTGTTCCAAATTTCTGAATGGTACAAGCCGCTTCTTTCATTCAAACTTTCAACCATGGATGTGCAGTGAATAGTTTTTGAGATATTGGCACTTAAATGACACTAGTAAAAACTAGACGAAAATTGGGCCAAATGGGCCAAAGTAAATAGGGTTAATGAAAAGGATGAGTCCATATGTTGTGTTACACGGAAATCTACAGATGACAAAAATAATGGTCAAGTCTGTATACTTATCCCGGCAAAAAATAAATAAAATTCTTTTAGACGAGAGAAAAAAATTTACACTTCCACTTGTTTGCGCTTCTGTTACTTTGTTTCAGTAATACATAGAGTAATTCTGACTCTTGGAAAAAAAACTCCCAAGGGTTACCTTATAGAAGAGAAGAGCATTATGCCTGTAGTCAAAGGGGTTCCAGAACAATAACCATTTGATTTTCGGGCTTGTGTTCAAAAAGGTGGTACTAGAGAAAGGGTAACCACTTTATGCAGAGCTGACCATGCCGCCAGCAGCAAGATTTTGTCCAACAGAGACATTCGTTGCTCCTGCAGCCAAACTATTAGTGGAAATCACAAACTCTGTGTTTTAACTTCATTGGTAGACGATTCATGATGATTTCTGTCGAATACGGAGTTTCTACGTGTCACTAGCAACCCCCCACCCAGTCTAGGCTTGGGACGATGGTTGATAGAATCGACTATTGACAATGGTTGAACCCATCGGCGATGGCTATCTTTGTCGATGCCTGGACGATTTTTCTTTTTTTAATTCTTAAAATAAAAATAAAAATTTCGCCTCTCATTCTGTGTTTTTAATAAATTTTCTACTCTACCATGCATTTACAATGTAACGTGTTGTCTGCGTCTTTGAAATGTGATCGCCTATGCAGCGCAACGGCGCCATAATTTACCTGGGTTGAGCAAAATCACACTGATAGCCTACCTTCTGTTAGACCACAGTGCAACTAACTATATAATTTCATTCAGGCCTAATTAAACAAATTATATTTCGCAATCAATAGTGCTATTGATAAACTATTGTTCAGTCTAGAACGGAGTGTAGGCTTAGGCTACGGAGTGGTGAGCTGTAGCCATATATCCCTCAACAGCCTTTTTATTCTAACAGCACAACAAGCTTACCGATGTCGGACTCGGGGCATGGAAACAAATATAGCCTAATATTGTACAATCTGACTGTAGACTAATGAAAGATGTTATCAGAGAAATAAACTAGATTGGATGAAAAGGTGGCCGCTATATTACTATATTGATACAGGGAATGTCTTCGTCGCTCAAGCGAAACATTGAAACGATTTAGAAGTTGAGGCTATAATCTCAAATTGATTCAACAGGCTTATGTAGAATAGTAAATAATGTAATTTACAATGTAATATAGCCAAGCTTAACCATTTCATCAGTGAAAAAAGTTCCCTATAACGAAAAAAAATCTCAGTCAAACGTAAGCCTATAGGTCTTGTTGTCTCTTTATTTCATAGGGTTAGGCTATAAATAGTTTCTGATTATCAATAAAAATAATTAGTTTCAGGGTAAATTATTATGTATTTTTGATTACATTAGGTTAGTTAAAAAGGTCTAACCCGATAGTGCTAAGTGAGAGAAGTTACGTGCAGATGGAGATAGACTGTGCCGGATGGCACAGGTATAAAGGGGATCTTGTGAATCGCTCACTACAAGACAAAAATGATAATGAACGTGATGACTGCTAGTCTAGCTTCTTCACAAAATGAAATGAAATTAGTAAAATGAAACGAATTGCTATAAGACAAACGAGGGCGCAAAAAGGCTTAGGGAAACTATAGCTCCTGAGCGCTGACCGTAGTGCTGACCGTCTCGTTGTACAGCGGCCAGGTGAGATAAATGGCCTCTACTAGCTAATACAGAATAGACGTGAAATCTGTTGTATATTATTCTTTATTATATTTGGACAAAATAGTGAATACAATTCACAATGGTATGCCATAATAAGTAAGCAAAAGGCCCGCTGTTCAATAGCCCCGCCCCCGCCCCCCCATCGATAGAATCGACCATCGGCGATGGCTAGAGGGCTCGATGGGACGATGCTGCCTTGTACACGATGGCACAAGCCTAACCCAGTCTATACCTACCCATGCATGACATAGTGGACAATAGCGTCTATGTTTCAGTTCATAAATATATTTATTCATCATATAAAATTTTTATTCCGTCAGAGCAACAAGATAAACCCAACAATAGCCTGACCGTATGCCAAAGAAGCCGCGAAGCCCTGCTCACTCAAATGCAAAATAAATGTGAAATTATTGTCTCATTATACCGCGTATTCTACTATGAATATCTGCTACTAAATATGAAATAAATATACAATCCTACCATTGGTTTTACACGAGATATTCCTTTCAAAATTCAGTGGTCATTTATTGTCTGGTACAATCCGTTTGAGAAATATACACTTTATATTTCTCTTACACTTTCTGATACGTCTACTGGCAATACCCCCATGCCCTGCAAGGCTGTCTCGTTAATTCTGGTTTAATTGTCGGCTCCTTTATCCAATAGAGTATATTATAACCTTAGCAATGGTATATTCCATGTCTTAATGGGTGCTTTGAACAATTAATTACAGCCCAGCGTAATGGCAGTTTTTGTTTTAACGGTCTAGTATTTAACAAGCTCTAGAGAACATGCGTTCCACGACTGGAGTTTTCCCTTCCCGATATGTAAGTAGTACTGCTTCTAAAATGCGGTTGGTCTCGCTATATACGTTCGTTTTTCCACTCGAGCACTGTCTTTCCAATATGATTGATAGGCCTATTGTTATTTTCACATTTTGAGTGCATTTCACATACTGTAGTGCAATCGTTCATTTAATTTTTGATGTAGGCTACCGATTTTCATTGAAGATGGAACATTTGGCAGCATTTTGCAGATGGTGGAATATAATTTTATTTTCATGTTATTGTACATAATATAGGCTATGGCATATATACTTGTCATTTAGGGCATGGGAAATGCTCATTCCAATTTACTGTGTGCTGATATGTGGTAGATTAATGTCAAATCTTCATGAGTCATTATGAAAGGGAACATTCATTTAAAAAAAAAAAAACTACAGAAAAATGCAATCCCGGGACAAAAGCATACTGTTGAGTACAGGTAAAAGTGATGTTTTATTGTGGTACAAGAGTGAATGATTAGGCTACATATTTAGGTGTATTTAACACTGTGATATCAATGTTTTAATCTTAAACCATCAGAAGGGGCAAAGGTATATGCTTTATAATGGACAAAACTTTAAAAAAATATATTTTATTCACATTATGTCATGTTTTGGACCCATAGATATCTACCCCCCCCCTATACTGATGAAAAGATACTGATGTCATACGGTGCAGGAAACAAGGCTTTCATGCATTGGGAAATGTCGGTACAATATCAAGGGGTCAATTAGTAATAACATTGAGACGGGTGCGTGAGGGTAGGACCCGAAATGCACGACTCAGAAACAGTAGTTGCAAAAAAAGTCCCGTGAGGGCTTTAATGGGGGAATGTCCAAAGAGTGTGGTCAAAAAACAAGCAAAGTTCATACACGAAAAATCCAGCCAAAACCAATGTACAGTACCGAGGGATAAAGCAGTCTCAGAATCGGTACACCATGCAATAGTCCAGTAACCAGAGTAGCTGTCAGCGGGGCAGAAGTACAGGCAGACGGTAGGCAGGCTCGGGGTTGAAGACGATGCAAGAGTCAAGACTGGAGTCCGCTCCGCGGGGCAAAAGTACAAAAGACAGCAAGCAAAAACTCGTGGTAGAGGCAGGCAGTGGTTAACAAAACAGAGGTCAATAACAATGGTAAATAAATAGGCTTGGGTCGTAACAAAAAGGCAGGCTTGAAAAAACGCTCAAAATGCACTGACAAACAGGAGGCAACAATTTCACAAAGACAAGACATGAACACTGAGCTTAAATGCAGGTGTAGACAGGTGCAGACAC
Organism: Synaphobranchus kaupii; assembly: GCA_029718625.1. Classification (NCBI taxonomy): domain Eukaryota; kingdom Metazoa; phylum Chordata; class Actinopteri; order Anguilliformes; family Synaphobranchidae; genus Synaphobranchus; species Synaphobranchus kaupii. The sequence continues at coordinate 30,123,378 of CM056391.1, read as the reverse complement.
TTTGCTTGAGAGCAGCGTGCAAAATGGAAATCAGGTGTGGAGGGCTGACAAGGTAACAAGATAATTAGTAATCGTTAGTAATAAACCTATCCTGACCTAGCGTTAGTAAATTAGTAAATGACATGCACGAGAAATGTAAGGTAAACATGTACACATGGTTAGAGAGTTAGTATTACCCAATCCTGATCTAATGTTAGTAGATTAGTAAATAGACATGGGAAAATGAAACAATTAGGGAAGCGTGAGCGACAGCAAGAGAGAGAGAGAGAAACAGCATGAACGCAAGGCTGCGGAAAAACACGGAAATGTGTATGCTAAACAGTGAACGGGAAACGTAACATGAATCAAATATAAAACGTGACATGACAAGAAAATAAATCGTAACAGTAATCAAACAATAAACGTGACATGACATGAAAATGAAACGTAACAAGAATAAAACATAAAACGTGGCGTGACTAGACTAAACACAATACGTGACATTACAAGAAATCTAACTAAGACATAAATTAAACAGAAAACATGACATGACAGGCTAGAATCGTGACAAACATACTGTATTCTCTGTGTGTATGCCCCTACATTGTATATAGAGGTTTATACTATATAGGATGTTGGAATTGGTGTTTGGCATGAGAAAGAACTCCACTTATTTTGGAGGAAATTTCAAAAATGAAATACGCTTGGGAGAAAACGCGTATCTCAAAGTATATGTTTTGCTGAGTTATAGAACATAAAGGTGTTGCTAAGCGCAATAGCATGGAGTTTTACAACCTTTATTACGGAAAACAAATTAACTTTAAATATATCTGAAACTTCTCCAAAGCCCTTTGCTGAAGAGCAAAAGTAGCTGCACCCCAAAAAATATTGGGGAGCAATAATATATTGTATGAAAATACTGCAATTAGGATACTGAAAAAGTTGTCTATATTTGTAAAAAATTTACAAATTGTGCAAACTGCAGAAGAGGGGAAGAAAATTGAGAGCAAACCTCTAATTGAGAGCAAAAGTCTAATTTCACAACAATACTCAAACAATGCGCAGAAAATAGAATGGAGAGAATGATATTACAGTGAGCATTATACTATGAATAAGTAAATCATTGACAAATTCACAATTACTAAATCATTGACAGGAGTGTGGAATTCACACTTGAAGTGGAATTAAAATGTCAATAGGCATGCTAACTACATCCTGAACAATGATACTGTAAGATATTGTGTTGCTTTGTGCAAACACAGGAAAAAATGTGATTAACATGTGATTTTGGTTTTTGATGTTGATGATTTGGCCACACTGAGAAGAATAAGCAGGGTTATCCACTAGTCATGCAATCATTTACTGACATTTTAATATATCTCCAATATATGTTTATTTCTGCTTTTGCTACTGAAAATGCATCTCTATATAACAATTGTTGTATCTTGTATAAACATATTTTTTTCTTTTTTGGTCCTCAGATTGTGAGGGGGAGTGTAAGGTTTGGAGAACCAAATGCGACCGATAAGGATTTCTAAAAGCGTATCTAGAAAGATACGCCACAAACGCAGAAGTAGCCGCACCAGGACAGAGATAACACAGGATCAGGAGCAAAACTTCCCTAGCACAAGGCAAAACAAAGCAACCTCAAAAACTGAGGCGATCTCAATAAACAGCGAGTATAACTAACAAAAGAACCTCACGCACTAAATAATTAGGCGTAACAAGAGGTGGTGAAACAAAACAAAACTCGATAAAACGAGTGAAGGAAAAGAACAGAAAATAAAACCTGTTATCCAGAGCTCTTGTGGCGAAAGAGCTGAACACAAAAGATAACAGGTTACAAGAATAAAGGATAAAGAGAAAGATTGGTTTTCTCTTTTATTTCCAATCTAATCCTAATACTCTAACCGGACTTGCTGCGTTTCTTATTCATACAAACCAGAAATGCAGCGACCAAATTTCCTATACCTTACCAACTTCGTTGTCAACATAGCAAAGACAATATCGAAGTATCGGAAAGCGGAAATCCTGGGCTAAATATAGCCAGCAGGAAACTCAAAACAGGTGCGAGGGATAATGGCTACACGAGAACAAAATACCGGAATGGAAGACAGAAAATCCGACATCGCAAAAAGAAAGAACGAACCACAGAAACAAACGGAGGCTGCCAAAACCCATGACACAGATGAGTACCAACAGATTTCCAATGCAGTTAATTGTGCTGCTCCCTGCATCTTCTCTACCATTCTTCTCTATCCATCCTTCTTAAAAGTCCCTAATAAGAGCCGGGTCCAAGATGTGAAAGGTGGGATGGATAAGCATGGAGGAAGGCAACTGGAGACGCACAGTAACCGGGTTGAGTTTCCAAATTATTTTAAAAGGACCCACGAACTGCGGTGCGAGTTTACGAGATTCGAGTCGTAGAGGTAGGTCCCGTGTGAAGAGCCGGACGACGATGCCTGTCGGCTACTGCCTTCTGTTTGGCCAAAGCGCACACTAGGGAGGAACGTACATGTCTCCAAACCGCTTGACACCTGTGAACGAAGGAAGCGGCAGAAGGAACCTCCGCATCTCTCTCCAGCTCAGGAAACAAGGGCGGTAAATAACCCAACTGAGCCTCAAAAGGAGAGAGACTAATGGAAGCATTGCGCAAGGTGTTATGAGCGTATTCGGCCCAGGTGAGTTGACAACTCCAGGACGTGGGATTAGCTGCGGCCAGGCATGGAAGAGTGCTCTCCATACTCTGGTTGGTGCATTCCGTCTGTCCGTTAGTTTGGGGATGAAACCCAGACGAAAGACTGACAGAAGCAAAAGGAGCGCCAGAATTTAGCGGCGAATTGTGGACCGCGATCCGACACCACATCCAGGGGGAGGCCGTGCACCCTGAAAATGTGGTCCACCATTAACTGGGCCGTCTCCGGAACAGACGGCAATTTAGACAGGACGACAAGGTGAACCGCTTTTGAAAACTGATCAACCACCACCAAGATAACGGTGTTCCCATGGGATGGCGGCAAACTGGTAACAAAGTCTAGAGCGATGTCACTCCAGGGACGACTGGGAATGGGCAGTGGATGCAAAAGACCCGAGGGGGAAAGCTGCAAACCGTTGTTACGGGCGCAGGCAGAACACGCGGCGACAAATTCCCGCACATCGTTCTCAAGTCTGGGCCACCAAAACCGGCGAGAAATAAATTCCCTGGTCCGATGAATGCCCGGATGGGCCACCAATTGTGACGCATGACCCCACTGGAGAACCCAGGATCGCAACCGAGACGGCACAAACAGGCAATGGGGCAGACCCCCACCTGGGCCGGGATCGGAACGCAGTGCCTTCTGCACAGCTGCTTCTATGGCCCACATAACTGGAGCCACAATCTTAGACCCGGGGCGATAGGTCAGAATAAACTTGAATCTGGTGAAGAATAAGGACCAATGGGCTTGTCGCGAATTGCGTGTCTTGTCCTGTTGGACGTATTCTAAATTCTTATGGTCGGTCTAGACCATAAAGGGGTGCGCCGCACCATCCAACCTATGACGCCACTCCTTCAACGCCAATTTGAACACCAACAGCTCTCGATCTCCGACATCGTAATTTCTCTCGCCAGATGTAAGGGCACAAGAGAAATACGCGCAAGGGTGGAGTTTGCGGTCCAGCGGAGAGTGTTGGGAAAGTACAGCTCCAACCCCTAGCTCAAAGGCGTCAACCTCTACCACAAAGGGGAGGAAGGGATTGGGAGTTATCAAGATAGGTTCTGAGCAGAACCTCCTCTTTAGCTCAGTGAAGGCCGCCTCTGACCTTGGATTCAGGAAGCGTTGCACTTGCTTCACCGAATTGGGCGTAGGCCAATTCTTCACCGCCAAAATTTTCTCAGGATCCATAAGGACCTTACTATCCGCCACAATGAACCCCAAAAAGGAGACAGAGCTGGTGTGGAAACCACATTTTTCAGCCTTAGCAAATAGCTGGGCCTTAAGAAGTGCCTCCAGAACCTGCCTACCATGGGCGATGTGGGATGAGAGAATTTTTTTGCATTTAAAATCTTATATATCCATATATCAGAGAAAATAGAATAGAATAGAATAACTTTTATTTTCCCTTTCGGGAACTTCAGTTGTAGTCACCAGCAACAACAAAAAAGACATAGACAGTGGGGCAGACCCACAAGTGAATTAAATTGGAATACAGCCATAATTAAAAATAGCCCTGCTGTCCCGAGATGTCCAGTGTCATTTAGTTCAACACACAAACTCCGCCTCCACGACTTTGCGGTCTCTGTACTGTCGAAACAGAGCACCGAACTGCGTCAGCCTTCCCACTCGTCGCCTCACTCCTCCCCCGCACCATCTTCTCCTTCCCTTCCATGGTTGCCCTTTGAAGACCACCTGCACTCTCTGATCAGTCCCGACATCTTCAACTCCGGTGAAGAGCGATGGTAAACTTTGCTGCTGCAGATCCAACGGACATTCCCGAGCATATGTTGCAAATGCGTCTCCATGGTGACGACCACAAACAAAATTATCCCGGCGAGACAATATCATCAAAACAAGCGGCAGGAGTGCCCAGAAAAATCTGCAGCCCGCCTCCCTGCACCACAACAGACACACAACGTATGAAAAAACAAAAGACAAAAGCCAGACACAACAAAATACATTCAAATTAACAGACACAAACACGAGAGACAGCTGGACTACATGTCGCCATTACAGCGCCACGTGACGTCATCAATGCAATGATCAAATACATAACATAACAGCACATGAAACTAATAAGACGCACGGTGTAATCAACTCATCACTTGTGTAATTGACATGTTATTCATTTGTAAGCAATTAGACCATTATTACACTGATATAAATATACCTACATTTGCTATGTTTGATTGTATGGATGACATGACTGGCAAAGTCTCATACAGGCAAAGCAAACCACCATGGAAGGAAAATTAAGTGCATTCATTGGGTGTAGAACATACACATTTCTTGACTCTTGTTGCTTATCAAGGAAACAATACATATTTACAGTGAATGCAACTTTGATAAATACCATTTTTACCGTACGCAGTATTATAGATTTACTTTCAAATTTATATTTAAATTTATGACACGGTTGATAAATTAGGCCCACATGAGAGGGGAGACTGCCCTGATAGAATCAAAAGAGTGCATCTGACCACATCTTAATTAAATTGAATCTGAACATGTTTGTAATTGCACCAGTGCTGCAGAGGGGAGAGACACAAAGTGATCATATCAGTCCTCCCACTCAGTCTGTCAATGACTCCTTTCTGTATTTTTAAAGGGATTGTAAAGGGGCAGAAGAGTACTTTAGTTTAATTATCACAGAGGGATGTATCCACTACACATCCACCAAATATCTATTCAAAGTAATGTCAATAACTATAGTAACACACATCTGAAGTCAGACATAAAATCTGTATTGAAGAAACCGCAGGATTGTATGGGCGTGGTCGGAACCCCACGCCACGCCACCCCACCTCAACTCCTCCACAAACATACCACTGTAGGAGGGGAGTCAAAGTGGGACTCAGGAAAGGCTGCCATTTGTGAGGAGCCCGAGAACTGGGGCTCGTCATACACTTTAAAGGACCAGAGGGCCTTGTAATTAAACAATAGACTATTCGGACTTCCTTGGGGGGGGGTTCAGGCCATTTGTCGTCATCTGGAAAAGACTGTGATAAGAGGAAGTTGGACTGTTTTGTCATGGGTGTGTATGTGTGTTTTAGGGGCATTTAGGGCAGAAGAGGCCATTAAGCCCCTGGCCAAAACAATGGGAAAGGAATGTCCTTCTAGACATCTGTGATCTTTCCCGTCCCTCATGTTGGCACCTCTGTCATTGCACCCCCTCCTTCTCTCCTGGATTAAGACTCAAAAACTTCAGTTGAAATGGTCAACAGACCCGGTAAAACTTACAAACATTGCACATGTGATCCTTATATTGTTACATTACGTCTTATGTAATAGGAATAGGAATTGCATGTAAAATGGTTAATCAGGAGGGAATTTTCATGACAACTGCAATATAATAAGACTATTAATCTGTGAATAATAATCATAATGGTAATCTGTTTGGTATGGATGTAATCCGGTAAAAGTTTAGTTTAACATAGTTACAATAAAACTATAACACTGGAATGTCCTCTCTGGTAATCATCTCCTTTTCCCCTCTCCCTACTCAACAACCCCCAAAGGTGGGGGTCTAAATTCCAGAAAGGGAGACAAGCCTATCTAGGAAGCTCGCAATCGACTTCCCACACTGTGCAGATTCTGCGTGTGTGTAGCTGAAGCAGGCCGGGTAAGATATTTACTCTTGTGTTTCTTTTCTTCATTTTTGTATTTTGTAATTGACTAATAATTCTAAGATAATGACCTACCTGCCTGTGAATAAATTCTTCTTATTTTAACTTGCGTGGTCTCCATGACTCTAATCCATTTTATACCTTTTTCAGCCTAAATTACGACTGAATACTCAGGGGAACAATTCTGACCAATGACCAACTGATCAGTGGCGTGGTACTTTATGTGGAGTCCCCAAGTTGGGAAAGGCGGCCAAGTTCTGCCAGTAAAAGGGATTGGTGATGCATGGTTCTGGGAATTTGATGTGAAGAGAACCCATGGACGTTCTACATCGGTTCTCGTCAAATTAGCCTTAAGGAGCCCTATTAAGGATTGTTTCTCCTGACAAATTTTCCCATTGAACTCTATGGAAAAATAAGTCAGGAGAAGAAACCCTTCAAGTTATCCATCCATATCTACTGTATTTCTGGCAGCAGAGTGATGATTTAAAGCTTGTTTGATACGTCAGACCCTTGATGACTTACAGCCATTTAGCCAACCATGTGTTCCATACTGTTCCAGTGGTATTTACAGCTAAATCTATTCCCACCCCCCAATTCCCATAGAGATCCATTCAAATGCAGAGACATTATAGTATCGCTTGTAATAGTACCAGAAAATAAGATATCAAGAGTCTTTTGATGTTGTTGGGTCACAGACATCAGGAAGTCATGGCATGCAAAGCCAAAGGTTATGCGACCAAATACTAAAAATTTAAAGGCACAGTCAACTTAGTGTTTGTAAACCTCTGACCCACTGGAATTGTGATATAGTGAATTAAAAGTGAAATAATCTGTCTGTAAACAATCGTTGGAAAAATTACTTGTGTCATGCACAAAGTAGATGTCCTAACTGACTTGCCAACACTATTGTTTGCTAATATGATATCTGTGGAGTGGTTAAAAATGAGTTTTAATGACTTCAACCTAAGTGTATGTAAACATCCGACTTCAACTGTATATAGCGCATTTCACAACTAGTTGTCACAATACGCTTCACAGAAAAACCCAGCTTAAACCCCCACAAGAGCGAGCCAAAGGCAAAAAATTAGTTGTATCATCAAATGTTAAGCAAACATTTTAAAACAACCAAATATTTCAGCTTTTGGTGATGTGGTTAATTAGCTCCAAGCATGGTCTCCACAGTGACCCCAGTGTACAAGTAGTTTATGATGCTGTCCGAATGCGTGGAAAGGCCATGGTGCATGATGTGTGCACACTGCAGGACTGAGGGGCAAGTGTAGAGCATCACCCATGAGGGTTGTGTGTGATGCTGTGCTCTCGCATTGGGACTGAGAGGATGAGAGATTTATCACCTCTGACATGCTGGACGGTCTGGACCCAGGCACCGAACTGAGGTACATTGTTGACTCATGAGATGTGCAATAGTACATAAATCATTATAAACATAAAATAAATAAAAAAGCGAAGGTTGTTTCCTTTCTTTGTCATTTCAGGCTTTCTTACTGATGAGGCACATTAGCTACTGTCAAATGAAAATAAAAAAAGCAAGCAAACAAACACTACAAAAAAGGTGGCCAAAATAGAGGAACTATCATTGTTGCCTTCTATGCCTATATACGTATGCAGGAAGGACTTGTTTTTAAAAATAAAAAAAAACTATAAAAATGTTTTGCTTTAAAATGCACTGTGGTAAAGGTTGGCTTAATTTTATCAGGGAACTTGAAGACTTGCATACAGAAACAAGATTGAGAATTGGTCCCATTAAACTGCTCAAATTTCCATGAATTAAACTGAGTCATTACATTTTTATGGTTTAATCTTATATTAAGATCTTCAAACTTGCACAGAAATTGAGGCTTTCTGTTATTGACTGGTTATACTTATTGACTCAAATTAACCTCAGCAGTTAATGCCAATTGCTCTTGCACATGCCAATCTTCTAAGTAGTCATTAGGTTTTTTTAGATCATAACCGTAGTTCATTAATTATAGTGACTCATTTGTATCTTAATTTGTGAGAACAAAGCTGCATTTCTTGTGTTTACAGTTGGAAACACTAGAAATATCATTTTTAAAATTTGCAGTACTTACTATAGTCAACAATATCTGTTTTGGTTATTGGTGACATGTATAGACACAAAGCAAAATCCACAGAATAGATAGATTTGTCAAATGTGTGACAGAAAAGCAGTATAAACAAACCAAGCTTGTGTGTGGGGTCCTGAGGGAGATGAGGACAGAGGTGGCAGGTATACGCAGACCCAGGAACAGTCACCTCCTTCATGAGAAATGAGCTCAGTCTCAGATTTAGGCCCAACAAATGCAAAAAATGTATATTCTTATAAATTTATATAACCAGGGTGGTTTTTAATTATTATTATTATTATTTATTATTATTATTGATGTGCCCAAGGGTCTGTGCCAGTGCTGAATGCATCTGGGAGCTGATCTGTGTATAGTTTAAAATAAAGTATGCTACAGTACATTTTTTTAAATTCTTTGTGAAAATGTAAAAATAATTTACTAAATAATTAACAATTTTTCAAAGCTATTTTTATTTTAAAATGATTAAATTATATACTATAATATATAAATTATAATATACCCAACCATAAGGTAATAGTGATGTATTGGACTACCATTAACAGTATTTTATTATACTGCTTTTTTTTGTCATACAGCTGCGTTTTAAATCATTATCCTGAGGAGGTTAACCTTAAAGCTGCAGTAGGCAAGTTTGAAAATATACAAGGCAAAAAGACTTGCCCCTTTTGCTCTCCTCCCTCCTATCTCTCTCCTAAGCCCCTCCCACCAAATGATGCTCCAGTGCACGCGCGGAGACAGGCAGACAGGGAGGGGTTTATTCTACGGGGAGGATATTTTGCCTGTAGATAGTTGCCCTGATTGGTAGCTACATAGGTGATTGGTTGGTTTTTTGAAGACCCGGTTGAGATTTTTTGACAGCCTAATACAGAGCCAAGGACAGAAACCGGATTTTTTCCCAGAACACTTGATTTATTGATAGCTGCTGGAATATAATGAGTAAATTCAATAATTTCGCCAAAATTATATGCCTACTGCACCTTTAATGTTCCTCATTTGGAAACCTCCTCAACCATCATGTAGCAATTGCTATAATCTAATTATAATTTTTTTGTTTCACCTTATTAATCTATTTCAACTGATTCAATGTTTAATCACAAGTTTAATGGGATACTTTTCAATGACATTTGTTTTTGTAGGATCAATATTTTAATATTAAAACAAGATTATCTTTAGTTCAGCACAGTTGTTCGAATACTTACTCAACTGTGTGGAAGAGTAAGTAAAATATCAAACACAATATCAAAGTTTTCATAATGGTTCAGTCAACACAGCATTCTTTGCTTCATCTTGTAACAGCATCTCTTCTTGATCGGCATGCATTTGTAATTCTCACACTTAACTGTACAACAACATATAACAGTGCTCTCCCCAGGATTTTCTTACAAGGTGGTGCTCCATGGCGCGTACACTGGCCCCCTCTGGAAGCTGAAGCACTTTTTATTTTTCACCTAAAACAGCTATTTCCTGAAATCTAGAGGCTTCAATGGCATGAAATAGCCGAATCAAATTGACTACTGATTTTTTTTTACAGTTTTTAATCAAACCAGTATTTTAAGACCACTGTATTGACACCACAAAATAGCTATATTTTACCAAAATTCAAAGTCTGATATGCTTTTGGAATTAAAAATTAATTCATAAAAATATTTACTACCACGTTCGAAGGCAAGTGGCGCGAAAATCCCCGCTCTGGCTCTGGCACACCCCTGCCCCCTCTCAATAGCCCCTTTCACGCATGCATCTTAACCAGTAAATTTTCTGGACATCTTCCTTGTTGGCCTCATCTGTAAATAAAGCCGGAGTCGATTTTCCATGTAAGAGGTTCTGGCAATTATCCGGATCAGGACCTAGTAAGATTTCCGGAAATCTTCCAGAACGGCTCAAGTGTGAATAAAAGCAGAAACATTCCCGGATAAAGCACGCAAAAGGCTACAACATTCTTACGCAAGACCTTTTGTTTCTGCCATAATTACTTTAATAAATACTTTAAGAAATAGGCCTAAGCTAAAGTTGCATATAATATTGTATTTCTTGTAAAAGTTTGATTTGGTTTTGATCATGGCAATGGGAACTATTGTGATGTTTTCCAAACAGCCAAACGGCATTGTATCTGCTTGATGAAACAGTCATAGCATTGTGCAAAATATGCCTATGTGGCAGTCAAATAGTCAAACGTCTTCTGCTAGACATACGGTGGAGGTAATTTGTCAGGAGCGAATGATAAGCCTTGGTGAAATGAATTCTACTTGAGAGCCACTCCTCGCTTTCCCCGGAGAAATCCACGTATCATAGTTAATTTTTACAGTTTTCCTAGTTGTCTAAGATGAATGAAACACACAGAGATGTGCTAGTTCTAATTTCATACAAAGATAGGCCGTTTGCATGCCACAGGATGGATTAGATAGATAAAAAACGTCACTTTTTTCACTACAAGGTGGTACTGTCATGGTGGCGCAGCGCCACTATACCATTATTTGGGGAGAAGCCTGTATAACTTTCTCTTCATCTGCTTGGGTACAGGCATGTCTGTGATTACTTCACTTAACCAGCATTGCACGTTTGAAGAAGATTTCAAATGCAAACAATAGCCAACTTTTTTTTAGCACCCAGTGAACCAAAAGGTCAGTTTGAACACGAAGGGAAAAGGATGAGTGAAGGCGCTTTAAATTCTAATATTGCACTGGTGAGACCTTGTGATTCATAACAGAATAGATTACTGCTAAACATAAAGCAAGTGCTAAAAGGCCCTTTGTCAAGGATTTTGCTTTTGTCATCCATAATTGATTTGGGAGGGCTATTTTATATGCCATTATAGGCACTATGACCATGCACAGTAGGCTTTTAAAAATGTTTTATGTTCAGATACTATCAGGAGGCTCTGGTTTGGGTCCATAGCTTTACCAATATTATATTGAAACCACAGGGCAGTAAAAGCCACAGCTCTCACACCCGCTCTCACACCCATACACTTTCCTGCCTAAAAGTAAGCTCTGCTCTACAGCAGGTACCCTTTTGAGATGCACTTCAGTCTATTGTGAACATAGAATAGATGGGTATATTAAAGTTATAATGAACAGTAATTACTGTGGAAACAGTGCTAGGTTATGTGATATGCTGTGCTCATCCAACAGACATTCCCACATGTTTAGCCATACAATTACATTGTTTTAAAATTTCTAATATAAAGTTTGTAATTACAAGACAAGTACTATGTATCAGGCATATCATGAATTCAGTCCACAGTTTTAAACTGATAGTGGTGTAATTCACAGACTGATATACTCTACTCTTATTTAAAAGAGCTAGTAAATAAGGGAGACAACCTGTCACACAAAAACATTTATCAATGCATTATTTCATTCTCTGTTAATGGTGACCTTGTGTTTCTTTCTGAAATATTGTAGTAGTCAACCTTACACTTACAATTTTAACACATGGCCACCTGGGACTTGAAATGAATGTTTTCATGAGAAATTAATTATTTGGGGACCTCAGGAGAAGTGTTTTGTTTGAATGTATCAAGAGCAAAGTGCAAACCTTGGAAGGGTGAGTTCAATTGATTTCAATTCATTTTCAGTTCATTGTATTTATTTGTACAGGAAAATATATGAACAGCAACATGTGCAAAGATGTTACAAGAGTACACAATGTACTTATAACTCTGACCCCAACTCAGTTTAAAAACCGATTTGCAGTGGGTTTCCTGTCCTGTACCTTAAAAAAAGATAGAAAAAAGAAAGGAAAGAAAAAAAGAGGAAAAAGGAGGCATGGGTGAGAGTGTCGGTTGAACTATGGTAGGGTGTGCCATCTAGAGAAAAAAGACATTTAATGAGAGCAGAAAAGGATGACTAAAAAGAAAAAAATGGCAAAAAAGGTTTAATTTTGGGGAACTGGTTCAGGGTCATTGGAGACATGACTGGTTTGTGATCAGGTGCTGTTTGTATGTGTGCTTGAAAGATGAGGGTGATGTGATAGTTCTGAGGGATAAAGGGATTGCATTCCCGATTTTGGTGTAGTGATGGTGAAAAGATCTTCGCCCATAGTTATTTTTGAAGTGCGATACAGGGTTCTGGAGGTCAGTGGTGGAACGGTGGTATGGTAGTGTTGATGTGAGGACTGTTTGGATATGAGGTTGTATATGATTTGGGGTAGTTAATTATTTTGTAGTTGATAGTAAAATATTTAGAGGTAAAGTAGTTTTCAAAAGTAAGGGCTGTTGTGGGTTGGAGAGCTGTACAGTGGTGGGTCCAAGGGGGGAGTTGTGAGTGTAGTTGATATGCTCTGTTGTATAATCTGCCAATTGGTTCAACAGCATCTTTAGTTGTCAGTGTCCAGAGGGGGAGGCAGTAGGATAGAGTAGACATAATTATGGCATTCAGGTATGCAAAAGATACAGATGTGGTCAGATATTACCTAATTTTATAAAAAAACAAACATCTTTTGTTCATGATGTTGAACTGATGAACTGATGTGACCAGAGCAATTTAAATCAATAATCAACTTTACCTGGTTGACAAATAATGATATTTCACTGGATTCCAGAGAGCAATGACACAGTTGCCCATCTTAGCTAATTATAGCCTATCCGTTTTTCTTCAGGGGGCAAGGAAAGGGGTAAAAAAACATGGTGCCTTTTAAATTTAAATGGAATAAAACAGTCATAAAAGACATGTAAACTGAGCATTACCTTTGTTTCAAAAGTAATTAACTCAATATAAAGAGTTCTAATGTAAATTGACCACATACATAATCTTGTAAAGAATATACAGTATTAACATTTAGACAGAAGACAACATAAAGTAAATGTAACTATTTTTTAGAATCTTCCACTGGTGAGTTACACTTTTACAGCAGCAATAAGACTGTGTAAAAAAAGAAATTAAAAGAAATGCTGTATGGGATCTGACAGAATAAAAGTAAGAAAATAAAACCTATACAATGTATATGGCTTGTTCTGTCGGCCATATTTATTCAGCTGTGTGTAATGTGTGCCTAAAAGATGGATGTGTTAGCCACTTCCAGAGGCCTGCTTTTGCCAGCCACTTTGAAGAAACTGTTTTGACAGGAGCATGTGGGAAATGTTAATGGTGGATGAAAGGGAAATTTCAGGAGAAGTCAAAGTCACCCTCTTTTAGCCGCTCTTCCTGTATTTATTTTTGCTGTGAACCATCATGCATTTAAAGTGTGGACAAACAAAATCATAAAGTTGGAAAAAAAAGAAGGTTGTTTGCAAGGTTAATTCCAGGAAGAATATACAGTAAATGCTATGGAGGCATCAACCCTTCAGGGCGCCCATATCGGGGAGCTATTCTTGTTAAACCAACAGGCTTCATGCTCTGGTATCAAATCCTTACTGTGCCAGTGCCAACTATGGCTGTAGGGCCTCGCTGGGTTGTGTGTTCCCAATCGAGGGAGGATTTCAGTTGGATAGACTTTCCTAATTGCAAAATCTCAGAGCAAACCCACAACTCCTCTGGCCAACTGGATGCCCGATAACTGCATGTGCCAGTTGTGCATTTCTCCAATGATGCAATGGTAAAACAGCAAGTTGCAGGTCTTTCCTTCATGTTGGCACATCAGTCATGCACAACAGAGTGTATGAGTCATAATAAAAGAGTACTACAACACATGCACCAAACACTATGGGCACCATCTTCATTTATGACTTAATTAGCATAGATAGCATATCATAGAAAAATAGCTAAATAGAAATTAGTCACAACCTGTTTAAATTTGGGTCATATGGGTGTTTTCAGTCTGCTCTGCCCCCTTATAATTTACAGCAGTTGCACTGTAATTTTCTGCATTTAGAAGGGTCCTGATGCTGGTGACCATGTTAGGCAAGGAATACTATTATGCACGTACCATGCGCCTTGACAATGAGGTCCAAATTGCGTGTAAAACAAACCATTCCAGCTTGAAATCTCCCGGGATTGGCTCCAAGACTCCGCTGTATGGCACCCTCATGTGGTCTCTGAGTTTGGATGTCATGTCCAAGTTCTAATAGCACAGCCGCAGGCAATGCTGTTGTCACTACGGCAAGAGCCCTCAGTCATTTTCCCTGAGCAGTCTCCTGGGAGTCCTGGGGCTCTAACTGCTGAGCGCTGCTTTCCGAGACCTACTCCTTGGCCAAGTCAGCCCTCTCTGTGCCTCATGGTGTGGTTTTAGTCACAAGTTCTTGTTTCCATGAATAAAACCTCTCACTACTTGACTGGTGAACGGGGTCCTTTTCCCAAAAGTGGGCAAACACTAGAGCGTAAATTGTTGGGGTAGACATGCAGCGGGATGAATAGATTGGAGCAAATATGGAGGCTAAGGTGCTGTTTGATATTCCCTTGCTGTTGAGCCATTGGCTGCAGAAACCTATTGTTATATCAGGGCTATGAGAATGTTCATACACAAGCAAAGATGATTTACACACTTCTTATTGGGTAAGAGTTTGCTGACTGAATATTCCATTTACAGTAGGTGAAAGGAGCAGGCTATGTATGTTTTATAAAGAATGTTTAACATCCCAAACACTGTTCAATTTCCAATTAATATTTCTCAACAAATCACCATAAGCTATGCAACTACTCTGATTGGTCAGAGTAAGGCCCCAGTCCTTGTCTGTAGACTCAGAGGTTAATGATAGCATGTTTAGTTAGTAGTAACCTGATGGTGCATGGACCAAACCTAACTTTCACTAATTATTACCAGAGATCAGACTTACAGTATCTTATGCTAACCAAAATGGTTTTTACCTATCTTGTGCTAACCATGGTGCTGTTGTTTGCCATTTATCTATTTTCCTATGCTTCTACAGCAGTGCCTTTAAATATTTTTATTCATCGGGCTAGTAGAGAAGTGTAACATTTAGTAGCTTATGAAGATGAATCTATTGGCTAGAAGCTAGGCTCATTTGGGAGCCAAATCATTTACCTGACCCAGGATTTGCTCTGGACCATCGGCTGCATCTTAAAATTAAACTTGGGGAAATATCTGGCACCAGCGGGCCCTCTGTAGCCCCTAGACACCTGAAAGGTGGAAGGATATAACCTCCATTCAATGTAATGGCTGTTCGCTTTTGTTGAAGTGTGATTGAGCTGTTTTTTAAATCAGTTTTGAGCAGTATCTTTCAGCCCCTCTCACAAATATCGCCTGGCAATCTGCGTTTGAAATATGAGGACCCAGAGTGCTTTCAAACTAATTTATCAAACATGTCCACCAGCATTAGAAAAACAAGATACTTTCAGTTTAAACGTTGGCTACAATTCAAATGTAGTGTGAAACGTGCAGCAAGCTAATTAGATTTCTGCCTTTAGCACATGTGTCTGATGGAGCATTTTCTGGGTGAATTCTAGGGTTCTGTGTCTCTAAGGGTAATCCTTATTCCTTGAAGGATGATAAATTGGGCCATACTCAAGTCTTGATAGTTCATTGCGTTGGAGCCTTTTTTTATGTTTCTGGCATGAAGCCACAATGTATTGCATATTCTTAGCTACAGCATGGTTCAACTGAGGTTCAGAACCCCCTAAACCATGCATTATACCAGTGGTTCCCACTGTCGGTCCTGGGGCCCCCCCTGTGTATGCTGGTTTTCGTTCCAACCACAATTGCAGAATTTTTGTTTGAAACTTAGTTTTTCTTAATTAGGTGCTTTTCATGTTTAGAGAAATGATTTACCCTCTTAAGTCATGTTCAGAAATAGCTATAAGTGGTGCTAGAAAGTTTGTGAACCCTTTAGAATTTTCTGTATATCTGCATAAATTCGATCTAAAATGTGATCACATCTTCATCTAAGTCCTAAAACTTGATAAAGTGAACCCAGCTCAACAAAAAACATTATTCTTTCATAATTTATTTATTGAGCAAAATTATCCAACATTAAATGCTTTGTTGAAAAAAGTATGTGAACCCTTGGATCATACGTATTTTTTAAGTATCATATTTAATATTTGGTCGCATATCCTTTGCATGCTGTTACTTCCTGAAGTCTGTGACCCATCAATATCAAAAGACTCTCGATATCTTATTTTCAGGTACTGTTACAAGCGATACTATAACCTCTCTGCATTTGAATGGATTTCTATGGGAATAGGGGGGTGAGACTAGATTCAGCTGTAACACTGGTACAGTATGGAACACATGACTGGCTAAATGGCTGTAAGTCATCCGGGTCTAAGGTATCAAACAAGCCCCAAACCATCACTCGTGGCCAGATATGGAGTAGATCTGGATGGATTACTGCAAGGGTTTCTTCTCCTGACTTTTTTCCCCATAGAGTTCTATAGGTAAATGAGTCAGGAGAAATAACCCTTGCAGTGATCCATCCAGATCTACTCCATATCTGGCCGCAGAGTGATGGTTTGGGGCTTGTTTGATACCTTAGACCCTTGATGACTTACAGCCATTTAGCCAGTCATGTGTTCCATACTGTACCAGTGTAATTTACAGCTGAATCTAGTCCCAACCCCAATTCCCATAGAGATCCATTCAAATGCAGAGAGGTTATAGTATCGCTTGTAAGAGTACCTGAAAATAAGACATCAAGAGTCTTTTGATATCCTTTCATACCCAGTCATGATAGCATCACCTTTTTGCCTGTGGAATGTTCCAAACTGGTGTTTTTTTAACTTCCCAGTCTTTTTTTGCCCCTGTCCCAACTTTTTTGGACTGTGTTGCAGGCTTTAAATTCACAATTAGCATATATTTACAAAAATCAATAAAGTTCATAAGGTAAAATATTAAATATATTTTCTTTGTATTGTTTTCAATTAAATATATGTAAAAGAGAATTTACAAATCACTGCTTTCTGCTTTTATGTACATTGTACACTTTCCCAACTTTTTTAGAATTGGGGTTTGTAAATATATTTCATACAAATAAGTGTATTTTTATACAAATATCTTTATTTGAATTTTCCAATTTGAGAAGGGTAGCATGCAGGGCCCCCCATACCATAAGCCATCTGAACGGGAAATAAAAGATAAAAGTGGGTATCATTTAAAAAGTGAAATTGTACAGATCCATTTAATGACTAAAGCCAAGTAACCCAATCGTTTTCTTTATGACAAAATTATTTGTGGTTCAGAGGTCATACCTCCAAGGTTTTGTAAAAAGGTAAATACAGGTATAATTCCTCATTGCATGGCTGTTACCACTCCTTGCTATATACAAATTGCACACCCTCGCATGACCACTCCTGAAGAGATAATGTTTTACAGAGGAGTTAAAGATAATGTGGGCCAAACTGAAAACATTTATTAGGTTTTTATTGGAGAGAGGGAGAGAGTGAAGGGGGGGAGGGATTGTGTGCGTGTCGTGTGTGTGTGGCGGGGGGGGGAATAGGAAAGGGAATTGGCTCTATGCACGCAACGCTTCCCGGTTTTGTCCTCAGCCAGCACACTCATTTCCTGTTTAAGCGGAAGTGAATATTTATTCACAAGAGAGAATAAATCACAACTGCCGAGATTAACAACAATGTGCGCAATATTACTAGGCTGTGCACAAATGCAGCAAAAAGCAAACCTATAGGGCTTCAATTGTTTTATGTCCACGCATCTATGCAGTTATGAAAGTATGTTGCTACCAACAGCTAGGCTACTAACCTTAGCTAGCTGGGCTAAATTAGTGGCTGGGGGCAGTTAACTAAGTTAGCTAGCGATGTTACCTACTAATGTCTGCAAAGAAACAGACTTACTTGCTTAATTTAAGGTGAATTCTTTTAAAATAAAATATGTAGCTAATGTAATTAACTAACGTAACCTCTTTGAATCTTTGTATCTGTAAAGTTAGCCTATTCTTGTTTCTCTCAAAAAGTCTGGTAAAAAACTGAAATGAGAACATTATCTCTTTGTGCTCACTACTACCCATAGAAACATTAGAATAATGTTAGTGTAGTAAGTTAAGTGTTTTCTTTGTCTGGTCAAGATTACAATCCTCTGTCTGATGTTGACATGTTCTAGTGGTCGCTAGCCGAGCTAACGTTAGCTTAGCCGATTTGACAAAGGGTTTTACATTGCGGTGGCTAGCAGAGCTAATGTTAGGTAGCCATTGTGTAAAAATGCCTATGTGTGTGGCTTTAGACCGTTAGCTAAGAAAAATCTAGCTAAGGTTAACTAAGGATTAATCGTTTGAACAGAAAGCCCAAATAAAAGATGGGAAACGAGTACTCCTAACAAGGTTGAAGTTTAGGGCTACAACTTCCCTTTGACCTAGCTAACGTTAGCTATAGGCCTATGTTCAACCCTCAACAAAACTAACAACGCCTAACGTTAGACAGATAGCAGACATTTTATTTGGGCTTACATTTCTGTCAAAACCTTTCTATTCGTAGGTTAGTTTCACTAACAAATAAGGACATAACTTCCTGAAGTCTTCTGTAACCCATCTACACAGACCGTATGTAAAAGGGCTTGCAGTCTGTGCTTCTGAATCATATAGAGATGATAAATCGAATATTGCATCCATGTATTAAAATTATAGTATCTAATTTATAATTTTTTTTGGTAGGGCCTATTCTGTTTATCTATTCAACCTCCGTTGTCTGATAGGCCTACAGTTGTAGCCTATGATAGGAAGTGGGGTATAACAAAAGTTCTATTTCGAAATATAATTGATCCTAGTGTTTCCTGATGATATTTGAGAAAATGCATGGCTGAATCAAAGGGAGACGCTAAGTTTGTTCTTTTCTATACTGTTTTGTATGGAGCCCCTAAGGCACCGCATAGGTGCAAAAAATGGAAAACCGTATGTAGGCTACAGATTTGAAAATCGAGAGTAGGCTCCAAATCGAGTATTTCCACGTTATCCACATTGCTAGTAACCTGATAAATTCAGCAGACACACCGCACAATCTATTAAAAATAATACTTTTAATGTTGCACTGCCTTTCTTTGGTGGATTCCTATAAGATATATAGGCCCCAAACCATTTATAAAAGCAATATGGCACTCCCGTGGTATTTCATGAATATTGACACAGCTGTGGGGTTTGCCAGCAGTCCAGCACCCCACTTCAAGGCCCTGCCACAACATCCCCTAGCCATGCCAATATAGCCAAACAGTTGTTATATTGCGTTAATATTTATCCCGTTTCTTCGAGTGTGAATTGTAGCCATGATACTTTCGTGTCTGACTTTCCTGTAATGAACCCTTTATTTACAAATGGATTTAACATTGCAAAAAGAATTGATTTCATCGAAAAACCCGACGCAGACCATGAATTGCAAAAACCGTAGACTATGCCCGAATTGCAAAACTGTAGGTAACCTACAGATCGCAAAACCGAGAGTAGTCTATGGATTTCCACGTTGAGATTATTATTTTTTTACCTATGCTTTGGGGGGCTCGGTAGTTTAGCCTAAATCGGAAAAGAAAAGAAAAACAAACGCTGCACTTGTGGGGCAATTTATTTTAATGTTTGCAATACATGAGCTTTTGTTGCCATTCTTATCATAATTATAGGCTATATTTAACAAGTCTACAGTCAGTATTTTCATTTGAAATGTGCAGATATATATCGATAATCATCGAGAAATTTCACCAATTTTTGCTGCTTGAAAGAAGCATCGAGGCCAGGCCTAATAAACATAGAAAGCAGCTCACTCATTCAGCTATCTTGAAACTCCTCCTGCTTATATGTTGTCCTGTCTATCCTTACCATTTTTAAACAGTATTACAAAGTAGCAGGTATAAACTCTTCAGTTGTTTTAGGTTATTTACACTAGCTAACGTTATGTTTTTTATTCATTTGGCCTACAGAAGACTTTACGTGATTCAGAGCCATTTGTGCTGGTTAGCAATTTCACACTTTTTGAAGTTATAATGTAACACAACAAATGGACAAATATTTAATAAATCTAACTAAGTCACAAATATACAGTTTGTCATAAAATGACTGACAGAAACAGAGTTAGCCAAATAGCTGGCTGCTGGTTATGTTGTGGAGAAAGTAATGGTGCTGGTTGAGATTTTACCGGAAATATGTAGAATAGCCACCGTGCATAGAGGCAATGGAAGGGGGAGAGAGATAAAGAGAGTATGGAGGGTGGGAGACCTGAGAGAGTCAGGGAATGTGATAAAGAAAGAGATAATAAAACAAACGGAGAAGAACATGAAGAGAGAGGGAGAACAGTGCGAAAGGAGGTAAATAAAGTAACAAAGAAAGTAACAGAGAGAGAGAGAGCTCTGCAGGACTAGCGATGAGACAAGCTTTGGCAAAAAGGAATTTTGTTATTTTACCCTTTATGCTCCATGGGATTGAATAAAAAAATCCTGACTGGACTAGTCCAATGCAATCCCAAAAGAAATCGCTTTTTCTCACGTTGTAAATATGTGAGGGAACTGATATAACAATGAAAAATGTTTTATTTGTCTCTGTTACACAGACTCATCAATTTACTCTGTCATGTTTCCTTTTAGTATACATGGAATGGGCTCCAGTAATCAGGACCATGGGCTCCAGTAAACTGCTAGTCTCTCCACTTCAGTGTCTGTTGAACAAATATGCCTTTTCTTGGCTTGGCACACTATAATCTGATTGGATGCATCAACTTCTGGCACAGCAGAGAAGGATTAGGCAAATGAGAATTGCACCAATGAAATCTTGACACAGACAGCGAAGCAGAAAAGGAACAGTTATGTTTTTAACCGTCATATTATGTTGATGTTTTATGATGCCTTTTATGTTTGGGGTCAAATAGATTTTTTTTATTTGTCACCTTTTGTGTATCTCCCAATTGACTAGCTTTTTATCCCTAAATATAAAGAAACCTGTGATGAAACATCTAATTTTAGCAACTGAAGTGAAATTTTGTGAAGTTTAAAACCAGAACCACCCACAAAAAATCAGAGATAAAAAACCCCACGAATGACCCCACCCAACACCTTTGTTTACAAAGTTGATACAGGACTTTTGAAAACAAAGAATTATGTTTATTGTGTGTTTATTACTTAATCCCAAGAAATTACAGTCATATAATGTCAAGATGAAAAATAACTGGTTTTTAAGAGACGTCAAACACTGAATCGGGTCAAACTGACCCCAAACATAATATGAGGGTTAGAGGAGATGTGTCCCTGACTCTTGTTAGTATGCTGATTGGGCTATCCAGCTAGCTGAACAACCTATCTAGCTAGTTGGCTAGTTAACTAGATTAACGGACACAAGAACACAATTTTCCCAAAAATGATCAAGTTAACCATTATGTAAAATTAGTTTGAGAGGTTTCTTTTGGAGGTGTGTAAAATCATTCCAATAAATGGAAAGGAATTTACTTGAAAATACAATTTTTTACATTACAGGAATTTAGCATACACTCTTATCCAGAGTGACTTACACAACCTTTTACATAGTATCCATTTATACAGCTAGATATTTACTGAAGCAATTCAGGTACCTTGCTCAAGGGTACTATGGCATCAAACCGGCAACCCACACTGCTGTCCAGGTAGGCATCATCTTTCTTAGCTACTGACTGTCTATGGAATACATTTTGATTGTGGTCTCTGTTCAGAGGAACACTGAATTCATTTTAAGTTTTAAAACACCGCCCGATCTCCCATGATTTGGTAATCCAAATGTCTATTTCTTGGATCAGAAATTTTTCCTAATTTTGTCGGCCACACTTAGGGTCATTCCACAGTGTTAGCATTCAATTATCCTAAATTGGACCCTAATGTCAGTCAAGGCAGTCTATAATTCTTGGCAAAATTGCAGTTTATTTTGCAAGTGTAACTATATTGTGTATGGGAACAATAAAAAAAAACATCATAAAATAGAGAGAAACTTCTTATGTTTTGTGATTTCTCTCTTTATCTGTTAACATAAAATTTGTGCATAAACAACTATAAGATAAACTGATGAAACCTTTTCCAGTGTATGGATGCAACATATTAGGTCTAATAATTAGTCTCTGCTGTCATCCCACTGATTAAAATGGGCATCCTAATGTTTTGGGTAAAGTATGGCGTGACCTCTCTTTTTGACTCAGAAACACATGTTGGGGTTTATATATGGCTGTTTAGAGTAGAATCTCAGCTTACTTGTAGTATAATAATATCTTTCTACTCCAGATTTTCAAGAAGATATGCTCATTTAAATCTGTCACCAAACTGTGTTTTTGAGAAAAAGCGGCTCCACAGATAGTTCAACTGTCCGTGTCTGATCGGAGAAAAATTATGTTTCTGTACAAACAAGCCGTTGCTACCTCCGACTAAAAACAATAACGCGTTTCCTAATGTTTAGTGAGTGGCAATGCCATCAAGCCAAGTGTCCCTGCATATGATAGTCCTGCCCATGAGTGTGCTGTCTTGCTGTCGTGTTTCTCTCTCTCTCTCTTTGCTTTTCTCTGATTATCAGAGGGCCGCCAAATAAATAATAAAAAATAAATAGTTTTCCCTTTTTTTTCCGCATTGGCGCTCACAAATCTGGCTTTGGCACGCATAAAGATTTCTCTATGCAGGAGGAACACTGTATTCATCAGAATGTATAATTGCCTGATGATGTCCTGACACCTGATGTCCTTGAGATCCTAACACCATTGCTATTAAAGGGTTGCTACCAGGAAGGCAGTGAAGAACCTTCCGTTTGCCATCTCCCTACAATGTATTGTTAATGAATAAGTGCCAAAATTAATATAGAATTAGTTGAAACGTGGAGAAGCCTGTAAAACAGAACAGTTGAACAGAATTACTGTGTCAGCAACAAGAGCTGTCAATTTTACTGTTCTTTCATTTTAAGACACCCATAAGGGAATGTTTAACCAGCATGTCAGCAAGAATTTCCACTTCTCCCTCTCTTTCTCTCTCTGTTTCTCACCTTTTCTTGTCAACACCCACCTTTCCTCTATTTATTTATTTATGATTTTCTCTCTCTTTTCAGTGCCATGTCCTGCCTATGGCCCCTGCTGGATAGTTTTACAGAGTCATGACCAGCCATGTTTTTCCAAGTAGCTGACCTGCTAAGTAGAGTCCACATGCTTACTGTGTGTTTACTGTATTTCACCCGCTTGGGTCTTTGTGCATTGTTACAGTCATTGTCACAGTGCCTTTGCAATTGACCCTTCTTTGTGGAGGAAGTCACTCTCCAGGGCGTTTTCTTAACACACTTTGAAGGCTCTGTGGGATCCTGGAGGATGCCATGGTTGAAAGGCAAACCCTCCAAGCTCAGAGTTCATTCAGTCATGTTAGTGTTTGTCTCTTAATTCAGGGGGAGGGTGCTCATTGTGAAAGCTCATGGCAGTTCATGGGGTTTGGCAGGAGCCAGTGTTTTTCTTTCCTCCCCCAGTTACCCTGGGCCCTGTCTCTCTGGAGCTGGCTTGGAGTCGGGGTGTGGTGTGTCGTTCTCGCTGGTTCCTATTGCCCTTGGAGGGGCTTGTGACTCTCTGGCCTTCCCCAGGGGTGTTCCGTTCCCCCCTTTCAATACTCTGGGTAGAGAAATAATTACCAGTGCCAGACACCAGTTTGATCACAGCTAGCTAATATTTTCCTTCTCTCAAAGTAAAACATCTGAGCATATTATGTGGTTTCAAGGTGTTTGCCCTCAAGAGACATGAGAGGTTCTTTGAGGGAGCTATGTTGTATGCAGGCCTTGGATTGGCCTGTAGAGCGATCAGTGAAGAACGGCATGAGGGAGAGGAGTCCTGGTTCTGCCGCTTGCTGAGCGTTCTGCCAATAGGAGAGAAACGCCAAAATCAAGTATCGAAACCTGTTAGCAAAGACATCTAAAATTTTAATGTCCTTCCATTTATTACGAATGAGATTATGCAGGTTTTTGGGGATGACTATGATAGCTCAGTAACATTAGTGAGTCTGGCGTACCCTCTTGGACCAGGACAAAAGGTGACTTAAAAACGGTGGGGAAGAAAGGCATTTCCATATGGGCATTTGGAAAAGGCAGAATTTGTGGTTTTGAGGGAGTGTTATTTGTGGTCTTGGGGTTCAGCAGCTGTACATATCCTGACAGTGGCTTGGCGTTGTGCTTCACAGTGTGCTGATGAGGTGAGTCGGGGTGTGGCTCAGAGCACAGGCTTTCCCAAGGTCAATCTGGAAACCAGTGACTAATTTTAAAAGCTAAGGCAGGGTTTGATAACTGCCAGCTCCTGGCTGTGAAAAGAACAGGCTGCCTGCTGCACCACAAACTATATTCCACAAATAAATAAAAAATGGCTTTGGGTTACAGACAGCAATTTACACTGCCTAGAGTTTCCATCCTCTTAAACGTAATTACTTTAGTTTCTATTCAGATTTGTTTAAGTAGAGTGTTTGCTCTTTGGCCAGAACAACCAAAGGTTCTTTGTTTGACTTTAGTTTTTCCTTGTAGCAGTGGGGAGACAGATGGCAACTTTGTCAGGCCTAGATAGTAACCTGTCTCAAAAATCTGTTTTACTGGATCCATAAACTTTACTAACAATTCATATTTATTTCTCTAGAATCAGTATTTAATTAAGTGTGCAAGAAGCCTTAAACACAGAACACACCAAATCGCCTGCATAATTCATTCTAATGGAGTGAATTAGGTTTGGTGGGCTGTGTTTTGACTGCTCTGCACTGCTGGTGTGGGTTCTTGAACCCCATGGAATGCCCCTATCCCCAGTTTAGATCTTTCCACTGTTTGCACTTGGGCTCAAGCAATCACTTCTCAACCTCACGCAAGAAAGGTATGTGAAATAAGAGCTTGTATTACGTGCCTCCAACTCTAAATCTCACTGGTAGTTTACAGCCCCACCTTTTCCTGTATAATAAGTGTGACTTCTCAGATTTTCAGTGACCCTGTGGACTGGCCGTGTTTAGCTGTGCAGTGGAGGACATACTTGTAGACCACTTCGGCTACATTTACACTGCAGGTCTTGATGCCTGAATCAGATTGTCTGTAGTGTTTACATTACACAACCTGTATGTGGCCTGTGTGTATACATGTCCATGCAACTTGTATGATGCATATGCACACAGAGTAACGCAGATAAGGTTGACATGGCAACAGATACCAACATGGAGCCCAGTGAAATTACAACGATTTTTCTTTTGTTCAATGTCTTGCACTTCAAAAGACAGGATTCGCATGCGACAGCAATTCATAGTAAAATGGTGGAGAAGGGCTATCACAAAGAGTGCCACAAATATTTGCTGCAGCGATCTCAGCTACCACTGTTGAGAGAAGGCTTTGGTTAGGAGTGGTGGGACATTGTTGTGCACTCATTTGATGACTCCCAGTGGTTTGATATTTTTAGAATGAGAAAGGAAACCTTGAAATATTTGTGCCATCGTCTTTCCTTTTGCCTTTCCTGACAAAGCACTCGCCAGTCAATTCCAGTCTGGAAGCGTGTAGCAGCAGGGTTGCGGTGGCTCGTAACTGGTGCTGGATATTGCACTATTGCACACCTTAAGTGGAATGGAAGTCCAAAATCCCCATAGTAGCCCTGAACACGACCCACAGCGATTATTTTAACGACAAAGGCTGGCAATCAGTGATCTTACAAGCAGTAGTGGACCATAAATTCAGGTGATATGATATAAACATATACAGTTGAAGTCAGAAGTTTACATACACTTAGGTTGAAGTCATTAAAACTCATTTCTAACCACTCCACAGATTTTATGTTAGCAAACTATAGTGTTGGCAAGTCAGGACATCTACTTTGTGCATGACACAAGTAATTTTTCCAACAATTGTTTACAGACAGATTCTTTCACTTTTAATTCACTATATCACAATTTCAGTGGGTCAGAAGTTTACATACATTAAGTTGACTGTGCCTTTGAATTTTTAATATTTGGTCACATATCCTTTGCATGCCATGACTTCCTGATGTCTGTGACCCAACAACATCAAAAGACTCTTGATATCTTATTTTCTGGGACTCTTACAAGCGATAGTATAACGTCTCTGCATTTCAATGGATCTCTATGGGAATTGGGGGGTGGGACTAGATTTAGCTATAAATTATAGCATGCAAAGGATATGCGACCAAATATAAAAAATTTAAAGGCACAGTCAACTTAGTGTATGTAAACTTCTGACCCACTGAAATTGTGAGAGTGAATTAAAAGTGAAATAATCTGTCTGTAAATAATTGTTGGAAAAATGACTTGTGTCATGCACAAAGTAGATGACCTAACTAACTTGCCAACACTATTAGTTGCTAACATAAAATCTGTGGAGTGGTTAGAAATGAGTTATATATAGCAACTATAGCACAGCAGTCCACCCAACTGGACCCAGGCAAAAGGAGCCAAAATGGATTCCGATAGGGAAAGAGGCGCTTCAGAAGAGAGGTCCTGACTGCAATTTGCCACCTGTGGATCGTCCAGCTTCCTGTCAAAGAGACAGAGCCCCTGCACGCTGTGCAGAACTGGTAGAGACACTGTTGGGAGTAGGCTGCATTTCACTCATGCAATTGCAACATTAATGGGAAAAAGCACTGCATGTTACCCAAAGTTCAAGGAACCTCTTGTCCCTTGCCATTCTAGATACCCTGACACTGGAGAAGGAAGAGACTGAACCAGGGTGTCATAACAGCAGCGACACAAAAGAGTATAATGGAGACATGTCTCCGCACCACACATGATCATCGTGGGACATACGTCAGTGTGTCCATATATCTGCTGGCCAGCAGATCACAACGGGACTATTAAACTGGGCATGGACTAAATATTTTAAAGATGGTCGGTGAACCATTTGGACAGTTGTTTTTGTTGTTAGCAGGTAACTGCATTTTCAATGTTCAGATGTGTAATGTGATTCCTATTTGGTGATGTAAGAATCGGTTTTTAGCAGGTGCATGCACCTATTCTTACAAGAGAGGGAATGTAGAATATCTAATATTTAGATATAAGTAAACTACCCAGCTCCTCCATCTCTTGCCCCCCCAATACAAACAATAACCAGTCCTCTTACCAATTTTTTTGGCATTTTCGTATTTGATTTGGAACGTAGATCAGGTATGTACTTGTATGTACACTGTTACTCGATCAGATCAGATTTCAGGCAGCTACGAAATCTTGATGAAACGCAACAAAATTACCCCGTCCCCACCCACTCCCCCTGCTTTACCCAGTAACGTTCCGCAGAGGGAATTAAGTTTTAGAAAGAATTTTAATTACACAAAAAACAATTGGTAAGAGGACTGGTTATTGTTTGTATTGACAGAATCCGCCTTGTTTGCATTCGTATACGTGCTAGAAGTGTCATTTTGTATGGAAGTATATCCGCGCCAAAATTCAAATGAAAATGCAAATCGCCGATTGCATTTCATTTACATTCGATGTGCGGAAAAACCATGAAATAATTCAAATGAAAATGCAAAAGGACACTTTGCATTTTCATTTGCAAGTTAATGTATGCACTTTATCTGACAATTGAAAATGTTAATGCAAATCCATTTCACATAAAATGTCTCGCCCTCTACGACACAACCCTGCAATAATTTTAATGAAAATGAAAAACCACATTTGCATTAGCAGTTTCTTATTGCAATCGCATGATCAATGACAAAAAGGAAATGATAATTCAATTCGCCATTTAACATATCGTTTTCATGTTTTTGCGGCACAAGAGTGACATAATTCAAAGCCTAGCCAGCCCGTTGTTTACTAACTTAACCTTAACAGCAGGGAGGACTTCCAGTAAGAGGCAATAGATTTCCGTTAACCGGTTTGCCTTAGACAGGGCTGTGTGATAAGCTAACATTGAGTTATTGCTTAGCCTATATTCCATGTCACTAAAATAAAATAAGCAGACTATCAATAAAATAAGTGCTTATGTCTCAAATTTTGTCTGAGTGGTAGACCTATTTAAATTAAAATGATTCTATAGCCTATGTTCTTAGACGACTGAGCATAATGGCACTGTGCCAATACTGACATGGATTTTTTTATTATTATTATTTTACAGCTGTGTAGATAGGCTACAGTCGGAACACTCTGTATTCGCACACCCTCTAAAAAGACCAGTGTTTACATTCTCTCTCAGGTAGCCTAGCCTATTTAAATTGAACAAATTAAAATGTTTTTTGTAGTAGGCTAGGCTGCAACAGTAAAATCAGCGTGATAGAGGCTACCGCCGCATCTTACAGCATTGAGATCGGAACGTTATAATAAAATAAAAATATAATGGTGTAAATGTCCATTTGTTTTAATCTGTAGCCTAGGCTATGTTGCTTAATGACTAGGCTATATATGGATTATTAGGCTACAATAGCCCAGTCTACAGGTAAAATTTCCTGTGAGTAGGGAGATCAGAGTCGGGGTTGTTTCCCCAGTGTTTTCACCCAATAATAAAATAAGCTGAATTGCTAAGTCTTTTACTGCCATCTGCTGGGTAAAGACATTAATTGCAGTCTACACAACATAGCCTACGCGGAATATGCCTACACAAGTATTTTTAATTATATATTTTTTAAATTAGCCTATAGGCCTACACCATACAGAATAACCCCCCCGTTTTTGTAGGCTGTGTCTCGTTTCGATCGCTGTCTCAGGCTTTCTGTGAACTACGTTACCTTTGCTCTGCACATAGCCTAAGGGTAGGCTAAGGCTATCTAAAAGAAAACATTAATTAATAGAAATCGTGATGGAAATGCCCACGGTGAAAAGGGTAGCTTGCAATGAATAGCCGGCTGGTTTTGACAGTAGCCTAACATTAGGCTAGTTACCACACCAGATTAAAGAAAGCAGGGGGAACATATCTAAACTGTTAACTAAATTAACATTGGGCTGGCTATGGCTCATCGTAACTTTTAGGCTACCTCGTTTCCTTTTAAATTCGTATCATTTAGCCTATTATCCCCTAAGAACTAGGAAATATCGCTATCTAGCCTGGTAACTGCCTGACGACTGAAATCACAGACAACCACTGAAGTTGAACCATAAATTCAGTGGTTTGAACTGTCCCCTGTAACACCAATTTCTTCAAGGCCCCGCCTTGATGGGCAGCTTTGACAGTTTGCATGTTCAGTTCGGATTTCTGGCAGGGTTTTTGCGTGAACACGCGTGGAAATGATAATGCAAACGGATGCAATGCCATTGCATTTGAATTATGTCACTCTTGTGCCGTAAAAGCATGGAAACGATATGTTAAATGGCGAATTGAATTATCATTTCCTTTTTGTCATGGATCATGCAATTGCAATAAGAAACTGCTAATGCAAATGTGGTTTTTCATTTTCATTAAAATTATGGCAGGGTTGTGTCGTAGAGGGCGAGGAAAACGTTAATGTGAAATGAATTTGCATTAACATTTTCAAATTGTCAGATAAAGTGCGTACATTAACTTGCAAATGAAAACGCAAAGTGGCCTTTTTCATTTTCATTTGAATTATGTCATGGTTTTTGCGCACATTGAATGTAAAGGAAATGCAATCGGCGATTTGCATTTTCATTTGAATTTTGGTGTGGATATGCTTCCATAATTTTGAGACCGTTTTAGCTGCGCTATAGAATGAATGGAGAGCGACAAATACCATATTCTGGATTATCACCCCAGGGCAGTACAGAGCAACTAATGAACATATGGAATTTTCCCGGTCAGAGCAAGCATCGATGCATATTTCACATTTTGGACAAATGGAGCAGGCATACGGGTACTTTATCCATGCAGTTTGGACTCACACTCCAACATGGATGCATGGAAATATGTGGTTTGAGACACAGCCATAGTCTATTGTGGTTCCGCGAGAAAATATTAAACATCAACTTTCACTTTCGAGAAGCCTTGGGCTGTGTCCCAATCAATGCCCTTCAATACTATTCATGCTAGTTCAGTACAATGGATGAGAATGTCACTAAGTGTGAAATGTTCTCTAAATGTAGTGTACTTAAAATCCCCAAATTATATAACCTATTTATTTCCGGGTTTTCGCTGACGATAGTATGGAGGATATTTTCTGTATACTGCATGTCACAAAACAGTATGCAATAATTGTACAGAATGTGCTAGTACACATGACGCAGTAGATAGGGCTCTGATGATTCGGACACCGGCTGCATTTCAATATAGCGGAACAGTCTGGTTCCGGAAGTAAAAATACATTTAATTCTCACCATAGTCATGTATTTGATTATTAGTCATAATGTATTAACCGTAAAAGGTACACTTACGATGAGCTATGAGACTGCAAAACAATGGTATATGCTCCTTTAGAAGCCATAAGTCAGTCTGATTTCAATTTCGTTTTAAGAAATTGTGTTTTTATTCCCGTATAACTGGTGAAGGACTACGCTGCCCACAATCCTAAATCGATTTCCACCAATCAGAGATGTCGCCGTTACCATGCAGATGTCCACCACTCTGAAGTTTTTTGGTTGGAGGCTAGTTTCTACAGTCTATGTTTGGAAGGTTGGAAGCCAGCGTTACATTATGGTTGATTCACAAAACGTGTAGTTAAGGTTAAATATGCTGAGAAAGCGTTTTTATCTGGCTAATGGCTTAGTTGCAACATATTGCATCTAGCTAAGGGTTTTTGTGGTTAGGGGTGCAGTACTTATTAAGTTGTAAATATTAACATAGCAAAGTTATGTAGCTCGATCAGACAATGTAGGCCTACAGCTGACTGGCTGCTGGACATCCGGGTTCCAAACACTATAAGTACAACAATAAATCCCAAAAAACTACAATATATACAGTATATACAAGAAAAGCCCAAAAAGAGAAAATGTAGTTAGCCTGAAATGATTGCAAAAGTGGTTAAAACCTAGGGGAAAGTGATTCGATTACATCATTCACAATGCTTTATGGGATGAGTAGTTCATTCCCTCTAAAATAACGGTAAGTACAGTATTGTACCTTTGCTTTTTTTCCGTTTTCCAAAGATTTTTTTGCTCTCAATCAATTTTTATAATGTCATGATTCGTCTCGTAGCTGGATGGTTTGGTTTAAGGCTTAAAATTCTTTAGCTAGGGACTTTCTGAAATGGAGAAAATGAATGGGAAATTTTATAAAAATATCAAGACTACAATGTGAAATATTATTATTGTGCATATCAAAAATGCACTATTATAAAAATGGGTCCAACGCCTAACCCATTGAGCAGAATCGCGGCCAT
This sequence comes from Synaphobranchus kaupii, assembly GCA_029718625.1. Taxonomy (NCBI): domain Eukaryota; kingdom Metazoa; phylum Chordata; class Actinopteri; order Anguilliformes; family Synaphobranchidae; genus Synaphobranchus; species Synaphobranchus kaupii. Next base: position 30,091,948 of record CM056391.1, on the reverse strand, counting down.
TCATCATCCATGCAATGTTGGCGACATCGGCCGTGCTGTCTGTGGAACATCCCCCGAGTAGCCAGAATGAAAATTTATGAAAATTTTATGTGAATTAAATTTTTCATATTAATGGGAAATCCCATTACATTCCATTTATGAAAGTGAAATGGCCTACATTTGTAAATGAGAAATAAAATGGGGGGGGGGGGGGGGGGGGGGGGGGTGTTAAATGGTGAATTTGTAGCACATGGTATTGAATGTGGGCTTAGAGGCTTAATGTGTTTGGTTGGGATATTTCTCACACCTATGGTGCTATACTCAAAGAACATAGTAGTGTTATAGAAAATATTATTTAAACATTTGATGCACTACTATACGATCTAATACTTGTTTTATGATGATGTTTTGAATTTCATATGCCTAATTCATAGTCTTCAGAGTAGTGACTACCATATAAATGTTTGCAGACTGTTTAAGACTGTTATTAAGAATGTTAAACATAACATTCCCAAGACGATCCTGATGGCATTTGAAATGGCCTTACACTGTACAGGGAATCAATACATTTTAAATGCTAATGTTAGTGGTCTACAGTCAAGCCGGAAAGTCTCCCCACCCTTTCACCTTCTCCACGTTTTATTACGTTACAGACTTATACTACAATAGATTGAGTTCATTTTTTGCCTCAAACATCTACACACAACACCCCATAATGACAATGTGAAAAAAGTTTTTTTGAGATTTTAGCAAATTTATAAAAAATAAAAAAATAAAATTTCTCATTTACATAAGTATTCATACCCTTTGCTTTAACGTATTTTTAAAGTATCATATTTCATATTTGGTCACATATCCTTTACATGCTGTTACTTCCTGAAGTCTGTGACCATCAACATCAAAAAACTGTCGATATCTTATTTTCAGGTACTGTTACAAGCGATACTATAACCTCTCTGCATTTGAATGGATCTCTATGGAAATTGGAGGGGTGAGACTAGATTCAGCTGTAAATTACACTGGTACAGTATGGAACACATGGCTGGCTAAATGGCTGTAAGTTATCAAGGGTCTGAGCTATCAAACGAGCCCCAAACCATCACTCTGTTGCCAGATATGGAGTAGATGTGGATGGATCACTTTAAGGGTTGTTTCTCCTGACTTTTTTCCCCATAGAGTTCTATAGGAAAATGAGTCCGGAGAAATAACCCTTGCAGTGATCCATCCACATCTACTCCATATCTGGCAACAGAGTGATGGTTTGGGGCTCGTTTGATAGCTCAGACCCTTGATAACTTACAGCCATTTAGCCAGCCATGTGTTCCATACTGTACCAGTGTAATTTACAGCTGAATCTAGTCTCACCCCCCAATTTCCATAGAGATCCATTCAAATGCAGAGAGGTTATAGTATCGCTTGTAACAGTACCTGAAAATAAGATATCGACAGTTTTTTGTATGTTGATGGTCACAGACTTCAGGAAGTAACAGCATGTAAAGGATATTGCGACCAAATATGAAATATGATACTTTAAAAATATGTTAAAGCAAAGGGTATGAATACTTATGTAAATGAGAAATTTTATTTTTTTATTTTTAATAAATTTGCAAAAATCTCAAAAAAACTTTTTTCACATTGTCATTATGGGGTGTTGTGTGTAGAATTTTGAGGGAAAAAATGAATTTAATCAATTTTGAAATATGTCTGTAACATAATAAAACGTGGAGAAGGTGAAAGGGGTGGGGAGACTTTCCGGCTTGACTATATTTAGTTTGTGCAGAACAAGACTTTATTCACATTTATACCCAGTTATTTCCATGGAATTAAGATGGCATCATATTATTATTTTGATTAATTCCGCAGATAAAAGATAAATTGGAGCAGAGAAATATATTACATATACAGTGAGCACCATAATTCATTGGACAGTGACACATTTCTTGTTATTTTGGTTCTGTACTCTAGCACTTTGAGTTTGAATGGATACAATGACAGTGAGGTTGAAGTGCAGACTTTCAGCTTTAATTTGAGGGTATTTTCATCCATATCGGATTAACCGTTTAGAAATTATAGAACCTTTTGTGCATAGTCCCCCCCAATCTTCGGGCATCAAAAAGTATTGGACAGTTTAACATAATGTAGAATAAAGTAATTTTTAATATTTGGTCGCAAATCCTTTGCATGCACAGCAAATTCACCAGTGTTAAATTAACTCTGAACTTTTATAGTGTACATATGACTCCCTCGATTTCAGTGTTAAAATAACACTTTAGTGTTACAAATGTACACCAAACTGGAGAGTACATATCTACACTGTGAGAGTGCAAATGAAGTCTTATTCAGTGTACATCAGACTATATTGTAGTGTAAACCTTCACACCTACAGTAACAAATTTTAAACACTTTTACCGGAGTGTGATTTGCTATATTGTAGTGTTGAACTTAATACCCTTTGTGCAAATTTGACACTGTCAAGTGTTCATTAAACACTACTAGTATGTGATTCACTATATTGTAGTGTTGAACTTAAGCGTTCATTAAACACTTCTACCGGTGCGATTTCCTACACTATATTGTTGAACTTAACACCTTTTGTAAGTATTTTACAAATGTGTTCAATAAATGCTACTATCAGTGTGATTCACTATTAGTGTTGAACTGAACACTCAACATGAAGGTTACACACTAAGGGCTCTATTTTAATAAACCAAACGCAATGGTGAACACAAGAGTAAGCGCTTGGCGGTATCGCTCTGAGGGCGTGTCGGCGAGAAATTTGGTAATTTCATGACGGCAATCTTGGCGCATCTGATGGCGGTATTGCTAAAAGGCTGGGTTTAAATGTCCAAGGTGTGTCTCTATGGTAGCCAATCAAATTGTTGTTCTCATGCTTTTAAAAAAAGCCAGTTGGAACGCAATCGCTCCATGCAATTTCATAATGAGCAACCCAAACGCACTGGACCGTCAACGACAAGAGCGATTTTCCGCACAGGAATCAGACATACTTGCAACAGAAGTACAGGCTAGGACTGTAGTAATTTATGGATCACAATCCACACCACCTCGTCTCCCAGAAGTTCGGAAGGCACGGGAGGAGGTGGCGAATGCATTAATTAGCCTACATTAGGTGATGTAGGCATAATTATGATTCAAATGGTAGGCTTATGATTCAACTGTGTCAATGTGTAATTTATATATTATAGGCTATTGGCCTACATGATCGCAAGTTTCTTGTAAGCTGTCCTGTTTTATTCTAGTAGTTTAAATTAAAATTAATTAATTAATAATAATTATAGGCTATTTGTTCATTAAATGGAAGTGTAATGTTGGCATCACCTATAGACACTACATAGAACTACATGACTAATAAGTTGCCAAATTGCCAGAGTCTATTGCGTTGCCGCTAAGAGGTGGTTCCAGCTGATCATAACGCAATGGGTTTTCGTTGGTTCAAATTGTCACTGAGCCGAAAGTATTTTAGAACACGCCCCAGACAGCGCCACCCATCCCACTGCAGCGCAAGTGAAAGGATGTTATGTTGAGAATTTGTTGATCCTAGCGGTATTGCTGAGAAACGCCATAGCGCCAGTTTTAAGACGTTGATGCTGTCAACAAGCTTGCGTTTGACTATACCATCCCCTTGCGCTGGTTTCGCCGGTTTGAAAATAGAGCCCTAAGAGAGTGTAGTTCTCACTCAAATTTCTGTTTCATTAGCTTAGTTGTTATCCAATTGATCACCTACAGGAAAACATGACACTGATTTAAAATGAAAATGGCAGCATTTCAATTTTATTTTGTCATTACAAATCATGAGACTCAACAATAGTGTTTACTTGGTGAAATTGCAGTAAGAGCCTTGTTGAAAACAGGAATTGACCTTACAAGTCCCACTGTTGGTTTACATGTCAAATTAAAACATCAATGCGCATCAGCAATTGTTGCTGCACGAGAAAGTCCTACATCAAATATATAGGCGAAATGCATACAAAAATACACCGGATGTCTGTGGGAAAACACATTTATCAATTATGAGTACAAAAACAGTTTAACATTTTTTTCTAACATGAAGATTTTCAATGAATCATCTGAGATTAAACATTCATTTAAATTAAACAGTACACTGGCACTACATACAAATTAGGCTCTTCGTAACCATATGTTGCTTGCAGGTCAAAAGGCTTGAAAGAAGGTAAATCTTTTTTTATCAATTATGAGTACAAAAAAAAAGTTTTTTTAAATTTTTTTCCTGACATGAACATTTTCAGTGAATCATCTGAGATTCAACATTCATTTAAATTAAACAGTGCACTGGCACTACGTACAAATTAGGCTCTTCATAACCATATGTTGTTTGCAGGTCAAAAGGCTTGAAAAAAGGTAAATCTTTAAGTATAAGCAGTAACACATTTACCCAGGTTCCTCTCTCACATGGTATGCATGAAAATGCTCAACAACAGAAACTGTCTGCAAATCACAGACTAGTAAAAAATACTGTTCCTTCTCTCAAACAATATCCAGGATTTTACTAAACACAGGAATTTCCTCCACAACTAAGCAGAAACAACAACAAAAAATTGGCACTGAAAGATTCCATGAACCCAAGTAGTGTGTGCATACCAACATTATCTCCAGTGACTTGGGCAACGGTACCATAGATTGGTTTATCAGAGAAAGGAACTTCAAGACCTGTGTTCTCAATAATTTTTATGTCATCAACAAGAGGTTTTAGTATTGCCTCAAACCCATACTTTCTCACATCTTGTGAGTGGAAGAGTGAAATAAGGTGAGTGTTCATTAGAGCCAAATTAAACTTTGGAGAAAAGTTTCTTAGAATGAAATATCTGGCCCCAAGTTTGTGAATTCTCTGCTTAGACCCTAAGGGATTTGCAGTCTCAAAATCATAAAACAGTTGTATTTGCAGGGCATTTGTTTGCTTTGAAAAAAAATCTTTGTAAACCCTAGTTGGCTCATGTGGTTGTACAATGTGATAGCAAATGTATGAATTTTTAAATATGAATTTAAGAGGCTCTAACAAGGGAATGTAGATAAATTTGTCTGTTACAGGGACCTGGTCATAAGTACCTGTATACCGATTTCTTCTACTGTCAAACCTTATCCCTAAAGGTATTTCAACAGGTTCCACAACACTCCCATTTTTCGCTGAAATATTTTTTCCATTTTGTCTCAGTATTTAAAGTTTTGAAAGGATTTTCTAGGTTTTCAAAGCATTCCTCAGCCTTAGTTTTAACAGGGTCATCTTGAGGCAATACCTGTCCGGATCCTGTACTTGGTCGGTTTGCGATTCTGGATAGATCAGGTTAAACAAGCTGTTATTGGCGTGTGTCAAAATAAATATTCATTGTTGTATGTCTCTTTTATTTATTTCAATGGGTATTTATTTCCACTCGTATTTAATTCAAGGCGTATGCCTGTTTATTTCAAGGCGTAGACCTATACATTTCAAGTCGGCATGAAAGGGGCATGTTCAGCTATGATCATTGGTTGCTCAGTCCATAAATATAAAAAACTAAATACAGCTGACTTATGCCTAGTTTTATACATATAGGCTAATATAATACATATATAAGTCACATAAAGATCAGCGTATTTTGGTAGTGTATTTACAGATGCTCCCCTGAGAAAATATGCTAGGTCTATAACTCCCTTAATGCTGAACTCATTTTCGTGTTATAAACGTCAGAAATATGTGCTTAACACAGGTTACCTTTTTGCCAAATTTCCCAGATCAGCTAGCATATTTGCAAAAGGCCTTTCAATGATTATAGCCTACAGGAGTTGTCAAAATGTTGAGGTTTTGTGTTGTAAATTAATTTAGAATTTCAGAAAAATATTAATAGGCTGCTATAATTGGGATGTCAACAACTATCACTAGGGGGCCACCGTGCATAGGGTAAGTGTCATTATCAAGGGGTAGCCTAATAATGAACGCACAGCCATAGTTTCTTATTCCAGGACATTGCATTCTACAGAAATATAACCCAGTTATAATTAGCCTACAAAATGAGCTGGAATTCTTAGTGCAAGTTGCAGTAGCCTATTCCACGTGGCTTTTTACTCGTTTAGATACCTCCGCTTTTCTTACCAACTGGTTGCCTACGTTTCAAAGTAGGCTATGCAATTTTTACTGGGGTTAGCCTACTTGTTGCTGGGTGAAAATAGCTTCATTATCCAGCAGATCAGCTTGACTGAGAATGGATGGATCACTTTAAGGGTTGTTTCTCCTGACAAATTTTCCTATTGGACTCTATGGTAAAATAAGTCAGGAGAAGAAACCCTTCAAGTTATCCATTCATATCTACGGTATTTCTCGCAGCAGAGTTATGATTTAAGGCTTGTTTGATACGTCAGACCCTTGATAACTTAGAGCCATTTAGCCAACCATGTGTTTCCATACTGTTCCAGTGTAATTTACAGCTAAATCTAGCCCCCCCCCCCCCCCCCCCCCCCCCCTCAAATCCCATAGAGATCCATTCAAATGCAGAGACGTTATAGTATCGCTTGTAAGAGTACCAGAAAATAAGATATCAAGAGTCTTTTGATGTCGTTGGGTCACAGACATCAGGAAGTCATGGCATGCAAAGCCAAAGGATATGCAACCAAATATTAAACATTTAAAGGCACAGTCAACTTAGTGTATGTAAACTTCTGACCCACTGGAATTGTGATATTGTGAATTAAAAGTGAAATAATGTCCTAACTGACTTGCCAACACTATAGTTTGCTAACATGAAATCTGTGGAGTGGTTAAAAATGAGTTGGAGTGGACTTCAACTGTAGATGAATTGCCTAGTCAAATTCAAATTTCAGGGGAAATTTTTTGTTCAATCATTTTTATGATACTATTTAAATTTTAACACTATGAGGGGCATTTCAAACTGAAATTTGGGCCAGTTTTATTGATTATGCATTTGTTCCGCAGACACCTTTATGCTCGGTGACCTGGAGGGCAATATATGAAAGAAGTATCAAGTAAAAAATAGCATAACAAACAACGAATTAGCATCGCGAACAAAGTGTGCATATCAAGTTATGTCCATCTGACCATCTGTCAGCTAGCAACCACGTCTCATACTCAACCAATCACATGCACACACATCTAATGGACTGCCAAGAATCAGACCTCCCTGTGTTGCCTTTTGTTTGCTTTGCTGCTTCTGTGTTAAAAAAAAACTGTGACCACCCTCCACCACCCAGCTTCCACCTGTTTGGATCTGCTTTGGTACGGGGGGTTTCTGGTCATGTCCTGTTTAGCGGGGAGATGCCTGTGCTCAAGAGTAGTACCTAAAGCAGATCCATTCAGCGCCAAACCAAAATAATTGTACAGCACATTCATTAAAACATGTAATTTAAATACGTGAGTTGTCCTGACATAAACACAATTACGTATAATTTTAAAAATCCCAAAGGTTCAAACTGAATATGAATCATAGATTTTAGATGCCAACCATTTAGAGGAGTGTTCCGTGCTCTTGCAGTGTCCACTCCTTTCCCATTCATTCTTTTAAAGAGTGGAGTTGGAGCTCGGCCCAGAAAGCAGCCTAACCTGGCCTCTAACAAGTCCTTCCTCTCTGTGTCCATACCCACATGCTCAAAGACACACGTGTCTCATGGTTCAGCCAGAGATTGTACAGTACAGAGATATGCCAACTGCATGAATATCATGTTTCACCTCTAGGGGGCGACTATGAGCACTAAAACTGGGCTAAACAGAGGAGAATTAATGGGGGTCAATGGCAGTTTTTTCCAAAAACCCAAATCTATAAGAGATAATAATTTTTTATTGTAAGTTGGAAAAAGTTCACAGACAGCAGATAAGAAAATATGCTTTTCGACGCATTTAGATTAATGAAATCTTGAACTGTTTAGGAAAAAAAATACTTTTTTTCTCTGGTTATGCAAATTTCGTCATGAATATTCATGAACGCTTTGGACGTGAGACTCAAAAACAAGATGGACGGCCCACAGCGAGCCGAAATCATTCTGTAATAACAGCACAAGAATGACAACTATGTGGACGAGCAAAGTACTAGCTAGTACCCCGGCAGTACATCACCTTATATCTTATAGACAATCTGGTTTTAACAAGAATATTCTAGAAGCTTCTAGAGAATATATGGTTTTACTGAGCAAGTGAGAGCTACTGGCTAGTTGGCTACTGTTGACTGAGGAGCCGCCGGTAATGAATATTCATGAACCGGCAAACTCATCAACTTTGCATAGCATCAATGCTAGTGGAAATGTTTTGAAAGTGAGATCATAACACAACCATCGATTCCATGTCGACTTATAATTATGTATTAATTATAAGCATTAGGCCGTGTAACATTGGCAGTAATAATCCAGTTCCGCGAAAATATTTGAAATCTACTGTGATGATAATTTTATAGCATTTAGCTCCATTCACCTCCATGTATTTTTCCAGATTCAACTCTGTTTAGCAGTGCCTCAGCACTGCCCCCTGATGCTCAAAGAATGCCATTGCACTTTTTTCCCATTACATTGCAGTCATTGGAGTTGGCAAGGCTTTCTCTCTCTATGGGCTTTGGTTCAGCTGACTCCTCTTCACTGTTTGTGTTGCACTTGACCATCTGAGTTTAGGATCTACATTTATAACTTCAAGGGGTACTCAGTGGGAATATAAACAGCTTGTTAATTACCTTGTCTCATATAAACTCATAGTACCTTAATATTGCCCAATCCTTCTTAATAGAGCAGCCCACCAACAGCCTTTGTTTGATAAGTTTTTGCTCATAGTTTTCTTTCAAATTATCGGCTAAGCACCTGCAGGACTTTTAAAGAATTTATTAAGTAGAACTGATATTTGCTCAGCTGGCAGTCACTGGCTGCCAGTTATGCACCAGCGAGGAGACATGCACACACTCAAGTGCTCAAAAACAAGAGTTTAACTGTGTTACATTACTAGGTGTTGTCTCAGGGCCATATGTAATCTAATGGCTATGTGCTTTTATCTTAATTCTGAGAATTCATTCTAAAGTTTACAAATTATAAGGTCTACACTGCCTTAATTCTTCCAGTGTGTTATGTTCAGAAATGGCCAGACTCACAGTCTTGTAGAAGTAATAGAAAGGTTCAGTATACGCAGCCTAAATTATTTCATCACAGTTATAAAACAAATGTTTTAGTGCTTAATCTGAGCTATTAATATTTGAACAGGATTTGATGTTGTGGTGGTGGTAACCATGCATCACTGATCCTGAAAAGAAACAGGACCAACTAGATCAATTACTGTGGTGAGGCTCACTCATAACAAAGCCTTTTTCCTGGTTTGTTACAACATGAACAAGGTTCACATTGCATACAGTACTGCTTGATTAATGGGTTTATCACAGAAAAATACCGCCTCTCAATATTTGAGATACGACCTCCTCACAACCCCTGCTTCACCGGTATGCTTGGAGTTATTCTGTCAGATGTAATGAAATCAAATTCAAGTTTGATGAATTCCAACTTCCACACACAATAACAGAATGTATTCAATTACAACTATCACAAACAAAATCAAAATAGTGTGGTCACTGCAACAGAGGATTGGGTTGACTGTGAAGACAGCTGCTGAGTATTTTATGGAAACTGAGGTGCAACCAAAAGTCACTCTGAACACATGTTACACACACATTGGATTATAAAACAAACCAGTTGAGATGGTCCTGCCAAGGTGGTGTTTGCGTAACACAGATTTATGAAGAGATGCTATCGTGCACAGGAACAGGGCATGAGTAATAGTGGTTTTGTGCAGCTGAGGGAGCAATGCTGTTTCTCTAGGTTCTAGGGGGAAATCTCTGGGATATGGAGTGTCGTAACTGTAGAGGAGCCAACAGACTGATACCCTATTCCTGGTTGCCGTGAGAAATTGTTGGATCAGGAGAGTTGGGGTGGTGGGGAGGCCTCAGCAGGTAATTTACCCTGTCCCGCTTCAGTAGAACTAATGCAGTTTTAACCAGAACCCTCACCCCATTACCAAGCCCCACTACTGCTTTCCTGCTCCTCCCCGCAGGCATGTCTGATTCCAACTCTTCATACCTGGTCTGGACCAGCATGTGTTGCTCGGTCGCACACTCTCCAAAGAAAGAGTATTGCTGACAAGGAAGAGAAAGTTTAAAATCTTCACTGGAAGGCAGGATATAATAATAAAATAGTGTTTGGAAAGAGAGAATGAAAGAAAGTTGTATGTATAATATTACACCTTCCATAATGACAATTTTAATTGAGACTTACCTTGCTGATTGAAGTCAGTATACTTTTTTTTTTTTTTTACCCTGCTAAAATAATAATAATAATAATAATAATAAACTTTATATATATAGCACCTTTCATATCATAAAATGCAGCTCAATGTGCTTTACAAGAGCAACAATAGAAATAAATGACACAGGTATTAAGATAAGATAAAAAAAATAAGATAAAAAAAATTGATAATGATAATAGTAGAAATGAAATAAATAAAAAAATAAAAAATAATAATAGTAAAAATAAAATGTATAAAGATAAAGAAAATAATAATAGTAATAAAATAAATTGATAATGATAAAAACAATCCTAAGATATAAAAAGCATAAAACAAGTATAAGAAATATAAAACAAATATAACATAATAACAATGGTGTTAAAAAAATAAAAGGTTGAATTAATTAAAAGCATGAATGATTACATTTCATGTCATACTAGAAAGCCATGACGATAAACTCTGACTGTTGGTACAGAATATTTTCTCTAAGCCCCTTGCCACATTATAAAACCCTGACCTGGTAGAAAGAGAGACAGTGACAAGACAAGATGGAGGAAAAGGGAGTGGCAGTGTTTTAGATGGAAACTTTCTGGAATCTCCTTCCTACACCAGGGATTACAGTGAAACTGACCCAATATAGGTTGCTGTGTGCACCTCTCTTTATTACTTTAATGGCAGCTGAAAAAGCTGTAAAAATCTGTCAGCAAAAGATATTAAAATATTTTGAACAGTCATTAGGCACAAAGCATTAAATTGCAATTATAAGGTACCAAAATCTTATTTAGCTTATCTCTCAGGAATATGAGAGGCTAAAGTATGAGGTAAAGGCTTTTTAGAAATGCTGTTCTGTTCTAAGTACATCCTGTTTGGGCAGAAATCTGTAACATAACATTGACGTAAACATACCCTCATTAACTATTCAGTACCCTATCAGAAAAATATTGCTGCAATGATCTTTTTTGTCTCTTTTGCTTATTCATTGTTATTTTCCCCTGACTTTGACATGGAAATGTTACTTTACATATAGCCATGTATTTTTCATGCAAAATAACAAAGCAACATAATTACAAAAATATCTACTGTAATTGGTCATATTAGCATAGTCTGCAAATTATTTTAGACACACATATGTCTTGACATGCAACGAGCAAAAATGTTAAGCATATATATATAAACTATATGTTGTCAGATGCCACATTTTCTTGTTTCATTTGCTGTAATATAGTACTGAGGTAGTATGTCATTGTTAAAATATGACTATTGTCGTGGATTTTTCCCATTCAACCCACAGTGAGCAAGTCTGTCCAAACAGAACCACAACAAACCGATGTAAATAGAATAAGAAAAAGAATTTCAGTTTATTTGAGATAAACTAGAACGAGAGAGATTCTCACCAGAATCACTCTGCCTTAGAAACAGCATACAGAGGAGATTTATACACAATAATCGTTGCTTTACTGATTTGCCACAAGGGGCGGTTTCTAAACATACAGAGACAAAGGTATCCAATTCTTGATGTTTTGTCTCTCTATAACTATCAATAACCTTCAAAACAAGTAACGAAAACATCTGCCTTACAGACTGCCTGTCTCAGCAGAATGTGAAGGAGAGACACAGAGGGTGTGAACCATGACCTACTCAGTGTTCACAAAGAATACATTATTTAATTACTTAACTCCATATATAATTGATCTATTATATTAAATGCTTAATGATAATCATGTGATTGTCTCTATGTTAATACACACATATTGTAAAACAGAAAATTCCTTCACATTTCCCTCCTTTTATCATTTCATGATAACTAACAATTTTCTGTTACAATCTACCTAATGTACTCAATCAATTAGTAAGTGATTCATTTTAATAACATCATAAATGATTACATGATTATACAGACCAAATACAATAATTTCGTGTGGATATGTACAATACTCCAATAATCCAGGGGGAATTGAAAAACCGGCAGACTCAGGACTTATATGGGACAAAACTAGCACAGAGCCAGAAAACCCAATCAGTTCCGGAAAAAATAATTCCTCCGATCCCTCTTAAGGCAATCAAGCGTCGCTTCCGGATATTAGCAATTATCGCACATCATCCATATCTGATTAATAACAAGAATCAACATAGGAAAAAAATAAAAAAAAATAAAATAAAAAATAAAATCATAGTGAATATAGTAACAGGATAGAATAGAATTGAATATAAAAATAATTTTCACTATAATGTACTACTGATTATTTAACATATAAAATTATTACTATCAAGAGAAAGTCTGAAAGAAAAGAAAGATAAAAAATAAAAACCCATCATGTAATGGAGACTTCTCACAACTCCTGGAATGTCAACCTTTTATCTCTTCACATTACAACACTGTCTTCCCACCAACCATGTGACAGGGTGGGTACATAATTCAGGCCTATACTTTATATAGGGTCGTCAGTAAACTCAGGAAGTTGTCGGAGAAGGAATACATTATCTTGTTCAGGATCAGGAACATATTGCTGTAAGTACTGACCTATAGCAGCTTGAGTCAGGAATCACATATGTGGCAATGAGGGCGCAAACTCTACTCCAGTCAGGGGGGAGAGCAGAGTGCCCACAAAGCAATTACCAATCAGATAACAGCCGGCTCCCAAGGCGAGAGGATGGTGTTATCCCGGAACAGTTTGCAGTTTGCTTCCTACACCAAGGTAATGAGATTGCGTGTGACCAGTTCTTCCTACATATCTCATCAGCCATGTCAGGGTAGTCTCTGCAAGGACTATAGGAATCACTCAGACAGTCAAAACACTTTTCAGGATGTATGGGCGGACAATCACAGAAAACATTTTTACACTGAACATTGTCTAATTGACCTAGTGCATTAGAGCCATTACCTATAATACAACTTCCAAACTTCATACTATGTTTAAGTACGACTGGACCGGGCATTTTCCATGACACCTGTGGCCATGCTAGGTAATCTTTCAGAAAAGAACAATTTGTATTGACTACTGGAGTACTCAAAAGTGACAGATTTAATGGCACAGAGAAATCAGCTTTATCCCACCGTATTCCCACACCTGGGTGAGAACTCAGTCCCACCAAACACGTTGAGAGGTCTTTCTTCAGATTCTGCACCTGAAGAAGAGGGCCTGCTGTGGAATGAGGCATGTGAGAGCAAACATAACAAGACTGGTTAAAGTGCTGTTTTGCAGTCCACTCAGCATAACGCCACCAAGAATTAGTAGCATAATGATGCTTCACAGTTCCTGGTGTCAGCCAAGCTTCATTCCCGGTGGTGACATACCTTTTAGGCCTTTTAGTCATTACAACAGTACCGTTTGTTTCACTGGTGTTAATGGTGTAGAATGTCTCATGAATCAGGATAATGGGCAGAACTGTGATGAGTGTAATGAGGCCTAGTATCAATAGGCCTACCTTCAGGCTGCAGCCTAATCTTCTCAAAGGGTTGTACCCCTCGGTGTTCCTGCTGTCGTCTGGCATGTTGGGAGCAGATATTACCGTCACGTGCTCCTTGAAGTGGTGGTTCTCTGAGTTTTTAAACTCCGTGAGAACTTAGTTGTCCCTGCGCGTCGGTCGAGGTGGGTCTCTCACCCTTATCCCTCCTTTGGCGCTGGTGGAGCTCTTTTGCAGTGGCTGGCGTGGACCCAAGAAGCACGGCCTTCCACTCGCACGGCTGTGGGCGTGGTGAGTAGTATCTGGAAAGGACCCCTCCACCTGGCCTGGTGCCACTTCTTCCTTCTGAAGTCCTTTATCACCACCCAGTCTCCTGGCTGCAGGTCATGTAGAGGCCCGCTGGCTGGATCTGGGAGAGCTGCTTTCACCTGTTGATGCACAGATCTCAGAACATTGGTTAGCTGAACACAGTAACTCACCATGCGAGTGTCAGCTAGCTCCTTGTCCAACATCAGCCCTGGGGGGTGACATCCAGTCCTCATGGGCCGCCCTGTGATGACCTCATAGGGCGACAACCCTGTAGCAGCGTGGACCCTCCCCCGCATACCTGTAAGGACAATTGGCAGGGCCTGGACCCAATCCAGACCTGTCTCTGCCATCACTTTAGTTAACCGGTTCTTAATGGTTCCATTTGCCCTCTCTACCGCCCCTCCACTCTGAGGGTGGTAAGCACAATGGAACTTTAACCTGATCCCCAATTGCTCGGTCACTTTGTCCAACACCTTGTTTAAAAAGTGTGAGCCTCTGTCTGAAGACAGCTTCCTCGGGATCCCCCACCTAGGAATAAGCTCTGTTAGTAGGGCTTTCGCCACTGCTGCAGCATCAGCTTTCCCTGTAGGAAAAACTTCAACCCACTTTGAAAACATGTCAACAAACACCAAACAATATTTCTTACCCCTGCATGGGTTAAGTTCAATGAAGTCCATCATCAGGTACTCGAAAGGCTCCTGTGGAGCCGGGTGGGCCGCATTTGGAACCTTCTGGCCCCTCCCAGCATTATTTACAACACAGATAACACACTTTTCACAAAAGTTTTTTGCATAAGTAGAAAATCCGCTTGTGTCCCAGTGTCTGGACATCAAAGATATCATCCCTCCTTTTGACACATGATCCAGTCCATGAGTCAATTTAGCATAATAGGGAAATAAAAAACGAGATAAACAGGGTTTACCAGTAGGGCCTAGCCAGACCCCATCAGTGTAGGTGCCGTCTCGCTTCCATTTGGCCTTTTCCTGGGGTGTGGCCCCAGCTTGGCAGTCCTGTACAGAGGCCATTGGAATGTCTGTGGGAACAGCAGCCTGTGTGAGCAGACTGAGAGTTGTGTGAGGGGGGGGCGATTGCAGCCGCCTTGGCAGTCAAGTCCGCCTGCTCATTACCTTGAGAGATAGCATCAGTCTGGTTTGTGTGAGCGGAGCATTTACATATAGCAATGGCAGCAGGTAAAATAATTGCCTGTAGGAGGCAGCTCACTAAGTGTCCATTCTGTATAGTTTTCCCTGTAGAGGTAAGGAAGCCTCTATGCTGCCAAAGAGTTCCAAAGTCGTGCACAACTCCAAAAGCATATCTGCTGTCAGTGAAAATATTTACAGTTTTACCTTCAGCCAAATGGCAAGCGCGTGTAAGAGCGAACAGTTCAGCTGCCTGTGCTGAGAGATGTCCAGGAAGGCGGGCTGACTCCAGAACCTGGTGTTGTGTCACTACTGCATAGCCAACCTGACTGTCACCTGTGAGGGGACATCGACTGGCAGAACCGTCAACAAACATATCAAAGTCTGCATTTGAGAGGGGAGTGGTGGCGAGGTCAGGACGGGGGGAGAGAATTTGATCTAACACATGAACACAATTATGTGGCTCCCCATCCTCAGGTGTAGGTAAAAGAGTAGCGGGATTCAGAACATTGCATCGCTTGACTGTAACATTTGGCAAAGAGAGCAACACATGTTGATAGTGAAGCATTCGAGCTGGTGAGAAATGGGCCGTTTTCTGTTTTAACAGAATTTCTGCTACCGCATGCGGAACAAGGACAGTGAGCGGACGATAAGCAACAAGTGATGCAGATGCAGTTACCGCCAAAGCCGCTGCTGAAATGGAGCGCAAACAAAGAGGAAGGCCCCTAGAAACAGCATCAAGTCGCTGAGAATAGTACGCCACAGGCCTGTGCTTATCACCGTGCTTTTGCAAAAGAACAGCAGACATGTAGCCGCCCTTCTCATCAACAGTCAAAAGAAAAGGTTTAATCATGTCAGGCAGGCCCAAAGTAGGAGAGGAGGCCAACTGTTGTTTCAACTTCTGAAAGGAAATTTCAGCAAGATTTGTCCATGTGACACTATCATTAGCTGCTAGATCATGGCCATGTGCCAAATCTTGCAAGGGTTGGGAGATTTCAGCGTAATCAGAAATCCATTGCCTACAGTACCCTGTCATGCCTAGAAAAGACATTACCTGCTTTTTTGTAACCGGTTTAGGGAGGTCAAGAATCGCTTGGATTCTGTCAGTTCCCAAAGATTTGCCTTCTGCAGAAATAGTGTGCCCTAAGTAGGTAACAGTATTTAATGCAAATTGCAGTTTCCCCTGTTTAACTTTGTGGCCCTCTCTGGCTAGGAATGTCAATAGTTCAAGTAGTAGGTGTTTATCCAATCCATCCAGGAAACAGTGGGTTAGCTGAGTCTCGTACGGAGTAAGAGTCTCGCTGTTTTCCGGTTTGTCCATTCCACTGTGTGCGTCGTACTTATCTGAAAGTCTCTCAAGAAAGTCATTAACAGTTTCACCAGGCTTTTGTTTCACCTGTCTAACTGCTTCCCAGTTCAGACGAACAGGGAATTCGGTTTTCATACTGGTTTCCAACGTCTTAATTTGTTCCATATACTCAGAAGTAGCACCATCATTGTATGGATGGTTTATAGACCAAGTACCCTTTACGTTACCCCACCGTAACTTCAGTTTCTTAATCAGTACAGTTTGTAATTCGCCTGCAGTTGGTTGACACGTTCTTACCAGATTTCTCAAAGCTTCCATGAACTTAGCACCACCCACCTGGGTTGGATCCGGCAAATCCTCGCAGACAGCCTGTAACTCCGACACCTTCCAGGGCCGATATACCAGGACCGTCGGACCCTGGTCGCCTTGTCCTGCCCTGGGATTGGGACATTCTAGCATAGGGTAAGTGTCTGACCCCCAGGATGTGTCCAGTTGCGGCACAAGTGCCAACGTCTTCGGGCCGTACGCGGTACCTCCCCTGGTGTGTGACGGGGTAGGTATATCTACCTCGTGCAGTTCGCCCTTATGGGAAGTTACCTGTACTGTGGAATCTGGGCCTACTGAAGCTGCAGGTCTCGCTCTGGTCGCCGGCCCACTCGCAGATGGTTGTGCAGCAGCACTGGAATGCACTGCCTGGGGAGCAGGGGCTGAGGGATGTCCGTGAGCTCCTGCCGCTTGCTGTGGAACATAAGCTGGAGGACACGCAGGACAGTCCAAGTCCAGGTTAATTTTGTGTACGCTTGCAAGCTGTGCTACATCGGGATACAAAGAGCCGCCGGAATGCACAACAGGAGATAGCACTGAATTACTTTGTTGGGATTTCTCCACAGTATTCTTATTTTCTCCCCTGGTCTGTTTTTCCTGCCTTAATTTTGATTCCTTTTCCCACAAATCTACTACATCCCAGTCGGGTTGCCATTTATTTTTACGTTTACTATTTTTAACCTCATATGACCGCAGCCGCATTTTTAAGTTATCAATCTGATTTAGGCTAAAAGAGCCTTTTTCAGGGAAACCTAACTTTTGCCATTTAACACGCTGGTGTGTGGTTGCCGGACCATATTTGTCATGCATTATTTTCATTGGACCCGTAAATTCAGAGTCCTGCTTCTTTGAATTGTTAGAACCCATTTTTCGTGCGTTTGTCCCACAACCAAACTATGCCTTTTAATTTTTATTTTTTTAAAAATTAAAAAAAAATTTCCCTTTTAATTAGGCCTATTTTAGTCAGAATCAGTTTCAGATTCTGCACTATCCTCTGGATAATTGCCCTCACTTTCAGGGTGAACGTTTAGCCTAACTTCTATTAATGCCGTTTCCTTCTCTTTTAACCATTCACCTCTAGGTATAGCTACAACAGAAAAACCACTTCCATATCCGTCAACCTCATTAAGTGTCTCGTACAGGTATAAATGACCATAATCATCTCCTCTGCAAAAATGCCTCTCCTGTACTAGTCCGTGTATATCATTTGCCTCTACTGACAATACATGATATCACATTACAAAAATGTTTCAGAGCTCACTACAAGAGAAAGAAAAAGGTGAAAGAAAAAGAGAAATATTAGTCCATGGGTGGGAGTAGCATACAGCCTCCACAGTTTGAATCACTCCACAGAGTGACGGACCCGTCGGTCACTAATCAAACTTTTTAGAATTTGAGCGCGATACAGCCTCAAGTTACGTTTTGCTGTGGTGGCTCACCTGTGATTCTCTTTCTATGGATTGCGTATTGATCACCCCAGACAGACGTCCTACTCTCCTCGGTCCGGTCGCCGCCGTCCTTCCTCTAGGCCACTGGTTACAGTTACCTCTCTATGAGAAGGTGGGTTGCGGTATCGGGGTTTGAACTCCCGGCAGTGCGCACTGTCTAAGCCGTTCCGACTTGAGAGAAATCTGCGTAGGAGAAAATCAAGTTAGCAATCCTGCCGACTACGCCATATTGTCGTGGATTTTTCCCATTCAACCCACAGTGAGCAAGTCTGTCCAAACAGAACCACAACAAACCGATGTAAATAGAATAAGAAAAAGAATTTCAGTTTATTTGAGATAAACTAGAACGAGAGAGATTCTCACCAGAATCACTCTGCCTTAGAAACAGCATACAGAGGAGATTTATACACAATAATCGTTGCTTTACTGATTTGCCACAAGGGGCGGTTTCTAAACATACAGAGACAAAGGTATCCAATTCTTGATGTTTTGTCTCTCTATAACTATCAATAACCTTCAAAACAAGTAACGAAAACATCTGCCTTACAGACTGCCTGTCTCAGCAGAATGTGAAGGAGAGACACAGAGGGTGTGAACCATGACCTACTCAGTGTTCACAAAGAATACATTATTTAATTACTTAACTCCATATATAATTGATCTATTATATTAAATGCTTAATGATAATCATGTGATTGTCTCTATGTTAATACACACATATTGTAAAACAGAAAATTCCTTCACACTATGTTCATATATTTGTAGATAATGTGGATATAATAATATTTTATGGACATATTTATATCACTTATTGATAACTATATTTAAATAATTACAAAAATTCTGCTCCATTGCTAGGTCCATGCAGAGTCCCTCTCTCATGCCCCAGTCCAGAACACTATGTACAGCAGTTGACCACCCCCAGACACTTGTGCCATTGAGTCTCCCCTCTTTGCCACTCTCCAATGGCCGCCAACTACCAATGCCAACTGCATTCAGTCTGGCTTCCTCCAGCATCGAGTGGGCCCTGTTTGTTCAGCTGCCTTATTTAAAGTATCAAGTATATGACTTTTAATAAGAAAAAATAAAACGAAAGACATGTAGGGTAAGGCAAACATTCTGTATGGGCTTTGCAAGTCAAAGGAAACTGAAGGGATTGGGACTTTTCAAGGACGTTTTGCCATTACACCTTTGGGCGCGTCCAAAGAAAACAGTGCAGCGGGAACCTGAGACACCCTCACTCATGTTCCCACTGCTCTTT
This sequence comes from Synaphobranchus kaupii, assembly GCA_029718625.1. Classification (NCBI taxonomy): domain Eukaryota; kingdom Metazoa; phylum Chordata; class Actinopteri; order Anguilliformes; family Synaphobranchidae; genus Synaphobranchus; species Synaphobranchus kaupii. Next base: position 30,072,507 of record CM056391.1, on the reverse strand, counting down.
CTGGTGTTTTGCTCTCTGCAGTGAAGCACTACAGATCCGGGCTCTGCTAGGGAAAGTGCTTGATCACAGGCCTTTGTTGGGTAGCCCTACCTCCTGCTTCTCCATAGCAGGGAAGGCATGCAGAAAGCACCTGTTCTGAACAGGCTTACACCCTCCCCAAACTGGACGCGTGCAAGCATCTACGTCATTCTGCGTTGCGTCAAAAACATTGTATACCTCCAGCAGAGACGTTTAGTAATCGCGCGATGGAAACATCATTAAGAACCAATCATTAACACTGGGGGCGGGTCTTTTCCCCCCAATCGTTTGGGCAAAGGCGGGACTTGTGCAAGGAGGTCTGGAGCATTGCGTCTCAAATAGAAACAGGGCGAGCAGCAAAGCAGGGTGAAGCGTAACGTGACGCGACAAACGCGGCTGGTGTACGTTTCACGACTGATTATAATAGATGCGTTAATTATTTTGACGTGAAGCAGACTGACGCAGACGGTCACATGCATCCATGTCAGCATAATTTACAGCTAAATCTAGTCCCACCCGCCAATTCCCATAGAGATCCATTCAAAGGCAGAGACGTTATAGTATCGCTTGTAAGAGTACCAGAAAATAAGATATCAAGAGTCTTTTGATGTTGTTGAGTCACAGACATCAGGAAGTCATGTCATGCAAAGGATATGCGACCAAATATAAAAAATTTAAAGGCACAGTCAACTTAGTGTATGTAAACTTCTGACCCACTGGAATTGTGATATAGTGAATTAAAAGTGCAAAATCTGTCTGCAAACAATTGTTGGAAAAATTACTTGCGTCATACACAAAGTCAATGTCCTAACTGACTTGCTAACACTATAGTGTGCTAACATGAAATCTGGAGTGGTTAAAAATGAGTTTTAATGACTTCGACCTAAGTGTATGTAAACATCTGACTTCAACTGTACATGCAGAATCTGCCTATTACCTGGGTAAAGTTTATGTGCTGAAATTAACACTTTATGTGGTTGGGGAGGGGGGTGCTTTGGGACTTCAGACTTAAACCTGTGTTTTCCAGCATTATGTCTATTTTCACTTGTAAAACATCACACAACATGGTCACTGACATTAACAAAATGCTATATAAGAATCAAAAAAGTAATAGTTGCAAAAAAGTAAAAAAATAAAAATAAAATAAAAAAGTTAAATGTGCCTAAAAAGACAAAACATAATAAAAGTGTCTCTGTACCATGGGACTCCATGGCTACACCAGGATTAGATTAATCCTCAAATTAATCCTTAGATTAGAGTTTAGAGCAAACTAAAGTTTTGTTAATGTTATGGCAGTGTACCGGATTGGACCCAAACGCAGGACTCAGAGACAGAGATTCAGTATAACTCCACTCGGGAGATATTTATTTAAAGGCAAGCAAGCAGGTGACGGGTCAGGGCTGGCTAGGGCTGGCTGGGACAGGCAGGAGACAAGCTGGACGGACTGAAATAAAAATAAGAACAAACAGGCAGGATCAAAACAGGAGATGGCCGGGAGTAATCTCAAATGGAGCAGAGAAAACAAACAACAGGGAATGTGTGAGCGGAAACTAAATAGTGTCAAAACCAGGTGAAGGAGCTAAGTGATTAACTAAAAGGAGTGCGGAATGTAAGTAAGCAAGGGAAACGATAGGCTGGGGCAAATCAAAGGGAAAAACCAGGAACTGACGGGGAGCCACGCCCAGCCTGCAGTGAAAACACAAAACATGAGACGAACAGGGTGAACTGAAAAACACGACACGAAACACAAGGATTGGGAAAACGGGAGGTGGACTGGAGGGAAATGGCGGATGTAACAGTTAATCCAGATTTAAATCGAATTTTGTCAATCTAATTTAGAAACTTTCTTAACTACAATTAAATATATACCTGTGATTAGGTTTAGCCTTAATGTCCATGATGATGTACTCCCTGTAAACCAAAAGTTTGAATAATGTTATTTCAAGTCGTCAACAATTGGAATGTACTGTATCTACTGTGCTAAATATTGCACAGACTGGCTCTTGGTTTCAAATGAAAAGTTTGTGGCATTTGCAGAGGGACAAATTATAAAAAGGATAGTTAATTTGCTACCTTAATAATGTCAAACATAAAAAAAAAGTTATATGACAAAGTTTGTTAATCATTGTCTTAAATCAGGGCAGCATATCAAGCTTAACCTTTTAATTGGGTTGCACAAAACCTGGTATTTTTTATTTTAGGGTTGAGGCAGGATTAGGGTTATGTTTAGGAGCTAAGGTGGTCTATGTTTCGATGACCCAAATGTTTCACTTTTTGGTATAAGACTGTAGCCGGATCTATTTTAATAGACCTTAATAGTTATGTATTTCCATGAGTCCAACTATTATACCAAGTTAACACCAGGTTACAGTTTATAGATACTGGCCAGTGAATAGAATTTCTTCTCAGTCAACAAAGTTAATTTTACTGACTAAAAGGTAGGTCTGGGGTGTATTGGTGTTTAAGATAAGAAAATTATTAATAAAAACAATTTCTCCAAAATTTCCAAATGTACTTACAAATAACGTCTATCTGAATATGGTAACAACATTTTTTTTATGTTTTAATGTTTTCAGATTCATTGCAGAAGTATAATGTGTTAACTTTATTGGTTTTGTCTCTAATACTGGCTCTGCTAGTGGGACACTGGCTCTCATTTCAATCTGGAAAACAATATTAAAAGGGCATCCTCTTCATCCTCTTCAGGCTTGCTATTTCTCCAGATGTTAAGGGGCTTAGTAAAGCAGTGATGCTCTGCCATTTATTGGTTGCAGGGGTATATGGATGCTATATTTTAATTGCTTGGATGCACTGCCCAGATCCATGGAGACTTCTGAAGGATGCAACATAAGCATTATGTTCACAGGAAGAAAGTAAATGCAATGTCGACCCAGAGAAAGCCACTGCTATCCATTAAATTAATATGCCTTCATTTCAAACATTGGAATGATTTATAGTTTGGCTGTATAACCTTTTCGGTAAACAGGAGCTGGAAAACATCTGCCTTTTGTGTGTGTGTCTGTTTTTATGTTACAAATTTAGCCGATGCAGTATTTTTGGTGACTCACAGGGTGGCATGTGACTTGGTTGTAGTCAATCAGCTTTAACAATTAACTGGCATGGTCTTCTTTAGTAAATGATTATGATGATGATGGTTATCATCATCATGAAAACATCTCTCCTTTTAGAATTCTAACTGTTCATACACTCTTAGAAATAAAGGTATGGTGCAGGTACATCTTTGTTCTTTAAGGAGCAAAATTCCTAAATGTACCCTGAAAGTACAATAATGTTATATTTGGGTTGTAATAAGTACCTTTGACAAGCAAAAAAGGTGCAAAATAATTATTTAGGTGTAAACTAATTGCTGGCTAGGGGTAGAATTTATTTCTGGCTAGGGGTAGAATTGTATGTACTTATGGGGTACCACCCCAGTGGCAAGCGTTTGTACCTTTTTAGGTACTTTTCGTACCTTTTTTCTGAGAGTGTAGTGTTAAAAGGATTGTTTTTAAAATGTGGTTTTCTTTATCTGACATTACTCCTCGTTATTAAAATAATCATCCACCAAGATTTCAGCCTTTAAAAAACGTCTACAGCTGAATGAAATTAAGATTTAATCTTGTCACTTTCTGCCGACTATGCAGTTCTCAGGCGTGGGTGGGTGTGAAAGCTATAATATTCAGGCCATGCCCAAGAGCCTCTTGACAAGTTACGAGCAGACTCAGAAATGCAAACACCGTTTATGTAAGGAACACGTATAAATTGGTAGCAGTGGAGATGATTCCTAAATCATTCCTCGTACGGGGCTCCAGTAATATAGGGAACACGTACGAATCTGATAACAGTGAGCAAGATGATTAGTAATATGATTTCTGAATCATCAGAGTCCTCACGCGGGGCACCAGTAATGTAGGGAACATGCCTCTATATTCCTACATGTGGAGTATTACTCATGCAAGGTGTTTACATATACATTTAGCAGTAATGGTGATAGACAATTAAAACATGTTCGTCTCACCAGTCTTCACCCGGGCACCATAAATGTAGAGAATATCCTCGACGGGGCGCCATAAATGTAAGGAATATGCCTCTATATATATATAAACTCTTACATGGGATGCCAGAAATATAGGCAATAACTATGGAATAATGAGGTTTTCCCTTATTATTCTTAAATTAGGTTAAAATTAAATCAGTCTCATTTGATGATTATGGATTATAATTACTATTACTTCAATTTACCACCAAAGAAACTAATAATTCATAAGGGTTGAAGGTATTACGTTCTATTGATTAGGTTTGACTCAGCTCTCATGTTCATACGACATCAAAACAGACACCAGGTTTAAGAAAAATTGATTTATTAAACAAGGGAAAAAAATTTATATTACATTCTACTAAATAGACATATTGTGCGGTGTGCGTACTGTAGCATTTATATGTGTGTATGCACATATGGGTGTGTGTGTGCGTGTGCGTGTGTAGGCCTATGCCACGTGCGTTCAGGGAACAAAGGAATCACTTGGAGTAAGCTGTGTCACAGCACGATGGTGATTATTGATCTCAAATCTGACTTTACTATAAATAACGCACTTCGGTCAGGAAATAACGTATTTATCATCCACAGTAAGCTAAAATGAGATCATATCACACAAATGTTAGTCAGTGTTAGGATAGAGGGGCAAACCAGTGAGGCCTGCTCGGGTTAATTAGTAGTACCACATTAGCAATAAAAGGTAGGCCAGCCGGTTAGCTTGCTAACCAGCGCAACAAGTTTATACAGCTATTATCGTACCAAGTCGAGATGCAATCAAATTACCGATAAACAATTCAGACTAAAATCCTAAGCTATGCCTGGGATGTTTGATCAGTCTTACTGAAGTCCGCGGTGAGTTGATTATAGCTGGCTTGTCCGTGAGGTGGATGGTGATGCGGGTCGTCTGGTTATTGCCTGCGTCTTTGTCCGTGGCTGGAACACACCTCGTCGGAGTTGCGTTAATTCAGTTCTGTGGTTAGATGCCGTAGGCAAGCTAACTCGTTTGCGTCTCTCTCCGCAGCCTTTGATGCTGCTGCCGCGGTGTTGCTGGTGCAGTGGAGATCCACCTTTGTAGCTGTGTAGCTAGCAAAAGGGGGAATACAAAAATGGAGTGCTGCCTCTTGTGCAGCACTATTGAGAGGAGATGGAAGAGAAGTGAATAGGATCGGGAGACTGGAATGCGTTCAGTCATCTGTTTTAGTTTTATGACCCTTAGTGTCTCGTATTTCCAAGAGACATGATTGGCTGTGGCCGTGTTTTAAATGTCTTTTGGGTTTCCTGGGAAATGAATGGAAAAGTAGTCCGTTGTCCCTACATTTAGCAAGACAAATGATAGCTAAATAAAAAATAAAGTGTGTGGTGCCACTGAACTAAAGAGGATCCATTCACACAATAATACTAACGTTAATCTCAGAGACCGAAATTCTTTCAAATAGTAATGTTACCGGTACAGCGTAGCATGAGGGCATATTCGCACTGACCCGATCGGAACAATTGAGCTCAAGTTTCGGGCGACAGTTATTGTTGAAGCCTGTAGTTATAACTATCCATATAATGTGACGTTTATTTACCTGTTAAAAGTGCTTGGTTGGCTAGCTAGCTGGCATTGCTGCAGCTCGGTGAGGAAGCTTGATCACATCGGTGTGATTGTTCTAAAATGCATTATAGAATTCTAATTGACAACCTCATAAACTGTTATAAATGCAAAATGGACAATAGCAAAGTCTGGTCATTTTGGTAGTAGTGACTCAACACAGTACACTTACTTTCACCCCGTCATGATCTGATACAACTAACGTTATCTCACACCACAGCAGTGTAGCAACTAGTCTGGGTCTACTAACGTAGAGGGTGTAACATTAGCAGCTAGCGTTAGTTCGAATGCTGGTAGCTAACATTCAAACAATAGTGAGTAGAGACATGTGCTTGTAAAAAATTTCTTTTTAAAAAGAACAAATTCAAAAATTACTTACTGGTCAAGTAAGAAGAAATCCACCTCAATCTCAGTTTTGAAATCCTTCAACCCTCTGAGTTCTCGCCACCGTTGGAAAGCCCGTCCAAGGTAGATTCTGTTCGAGTCCCATGCTCGATTGCTCTGTCTTATTGCTCTTTTGGCCTCCTCAGATAAAGCCTTTCGTTTGGCCCCATAGTCTGCCATCTCTCTCTTTCTCTCTAAGGTGTCTTATGTAACAGTTCATTTGACTGCACTTTATGTTTTGTATTCCCTTTTATCCATGTGTATTGTTGAGCAATAAATAAGAGAGTATCATAATAAAAAAATAAATCCATACCTCTTGGTGCACGAATGAAAATGATACTTTTTCTTTGAAACGGCATGTCTCGAGCCAAGACCAAAGTAATAAGCTGTTGTGATATTTCCATAACCACAAGGGAGAAAAATGTAACCTAGAGATTGGAAAAGGTAATTTGTGTATGCCTATTTAGGAATATCATCAAGTTCATTTAAGCTGTCAAAGGCTGGGGTTTTGAGTCTGTCTGAGTGTTGTGGCACTGTGTTGTCAGGCGATCAGGGAATAGAGGAAACTGTGTAGAGGCCTTCTTGGGCCTTGCCACACCAATCAGTCTGGGCCCCTTTGGGATTCCTTGCAGGAAAACATTCTGCGTAACAGTAGAGCATTTTCAGCATTTTAGCGCAGTTATTTTACTTCCGTAACTGCCTCAGGCATTTGGCCACCTTTTTTCATATGCACATTATAAACTTTTAACCAAGGCCCAATAGCGGTATGTTAGCAGGCAGGCACTTTAAAAAGGAGACATTAACAAGTTCCTCTGAGCATTGGCATTCGTCTTGCTCGCCTGCGAGATCACTGACTTGCTGAGGGGTTGTTCTGGGACTTGTATCCCCCCTCACCCCCCTTACTTTCCAAGTCCCCATTTCCTACGATCCATCCGCTGTGGGGCTGGAAGACCAAAGTGCATCTCTTAGCCTGTGATGGATCTATTTCATGCCAACTAACTAGGGTTCCGTCCCCATTAGTGCCCCTACTAGATGGAGCAAGTGCAGTTTAATGAAGTGTCAAGTGAGTCTGCTGAAGATTCCTACGGTCTTTTCCTGTCCCACCCGCTCTGCCCTTCCCTGAATGGCTCCTCACAGCCTTCCATTAAAGAGGATATTTTTTCCGGTAAACGAGCTATAAAGTCAGGTGGTATTACCTGTCGTAACGGGGCCTGTCGCTGCTGCTCAGTGGCTATTGATGACAGCTGTGCGGGGCTGTACTCACAGAGGAAGAACTCCAGACCCTACAGCTTTTTCATGAGGCAATGAGCTAACAAGCTTGTCTAACAGATATAATTGGTGATTAAGACTTGTGAAGGTACGAGGACATATTCACTTAGAAACCATACCGCTTAAAGCTATTTTTCCAAGGCTGTTATACTGTTGGAGCCCCTATGCTATTTTTAAGACCTGAAGTCTTTCACTGGTGTGACTTGTCAAAATTTAGATTTCACATGATGATATTTCATATCAGCCATGTCAAGTGCAAAGAAACTTTGGAAAAATAAAATAAAAGTTTCTCTCTAAATACTTTTGCAATTAAATTCTGAGAGCTACATATGTGTACATTTCCTGGATCATAGGAAAATCGAATGGAATATATTTTAATTTGAAGTTATGCATGTCTTAATTAAATAGCTTAAATTAAGTGTGCAAAATCTGAGGGTGATATGCAGAACTCCTAAAGATCTATAGATCTATGATGCACAATATAGGCAGTGTACCCTGTTGTCTCTTAGTGTCTCCAAATTTGTCCAAGATGGCTAAATTGCACTGCTGTAAATCATAAAATAATATATTTAACTACAAATCAACTGTTTTGGCTCATAAAACTTACTTTTGCATCATTTTCAAGTGGGAATTATCATCTTTTCATCAGTATAGGGGGATAGATATCTATGGGTCCAATACCCTATCCAAAGCCTGTCATAAAATGAATGAAATATTTTTTTCCATTATAAAGCATATACACATACATACTCACTGCAAGGAAATTATTACATTCATCTAACAGCAGTGTGTCCCCTACCATAGATATTAGTTAAATTATTAAATATGATGAGAGGATAGGCTACAACGGTAGGCTATCAAAGGCAAAATATTAAATTTATATATTATTAAACCTCATCTCTGGGCTTGCTTGGAAATAACAGCGAATATTACACTTACAAACAAACTGACAGACATAGAATCCTTGGAGAATTATACAAAGCTTTACTAGTTTGCATAATGCAATTGTTTCTAAAATCACAAGCTCATTCAAAAATGTATTTCTGTTGCCTTTTTCTGGTTCCTTGCTTTGCATTTAAATTATATGAGACTTATTCCAGCATGCAGACAACAACCTAAAGTCTACATATTATAAATAATTTCTGCATTGAAGTACTCTTGATTCAGTGTGCTCCAACTTTATTTTCTGGTTAATATAAAGTTTTCATCAGTATATTTTTGGTAATATACAGGGCCATGGCCAGGGTTTAGAAATTGGTGAGGTCCAGGGAGGGGGGTATGAAGGGGGGGGGGGGGGGGGTTTCCCCAGTTCCAGATTTTTTTTGTTGTAATTGAAGCTCATGTACTGCATTTTTGGACGATTTCAAGACTATGAAAAGCCATTTGAAGAACAACAAAAATTATACCAATATTACACCAACAAACACAGCCCATTAGCTCTACACGTGGGGGGTGAGATGGACGAGGGTACAGAAAACGATGATGACGACTACAATAAAATAACAAAAAAAAACTACAAACTAGTAAAAAAAATAAAATAAAACCTACAAACGAGTGACTTCTTGAATACACCCCCTGGCCACGGCCAGCGCCGTCAGTGCTGAGCGCATATGTTGCATTGCCAGAGCAAAAAAGTCCATGTGGCGTCCATGCCTTTGTATAGAAATTATCGGTTATAGCTCGCTAAAAGTATGACTCTCATGCTTAAATTGGTGAGGTCCAGGGAGGGGGGTATGAAAGGGGGGGGGGGGGTTCCTGAAGCTGAGAGTTGGAAATTTGCACTAGATAGGTAACGTTAACATTAGCAAGCTAGGTGGATACACTTACATACCTAGCCATCAGTTTGAATATTTTCCTGCTAAATAACGTTAGTGCTATCTAGGTAGGTGACCACCTAGCTAGTGATATCTACGTATCTAGCAATTGTGATTTAGATAGCTAATGGTGGCTAATTGAACACACATACAGTGTAAGCTAGTGAGTTGGTAAAGACATGTTAACTACTTAGCTTGCAGTGGTGTAATAACTTATTTAGCCAGGTGGCTAGTAACGGGCAAGAAAACGTACGCATGTGATAGCGCTGTATCACACAATGCCCCTGGAACCAGAAACGGGGGATCCAGCCGTGCAGAGGGAGCAGGCTGTGCAGTTACACCGGGCGCCAGCGCGCTCACTCACACTCACACTCACACACACAGCTGGTAGGTAGACACTCAAAGGTTATTTATACAGTTGTATAGTTCAGATTACATTTCTTTAAACAAAATCATTACTGAGGTCCGGACCTTGGTGACCTCATAGCTAGCTACGGCCATGGTAATATTGGTATGTATATATTTGGTCATTTTTTCTGTAGTTGTAGAACACCCTCCCATCTTTGTGAGGATTAAGCACAGAAGATACATAAAGGCAAAAAAAGCATTGACATGCATTGTCTGTTCTTGAGCTTGTGAAGAACATACACACACGCACACACACAAAACGCACACACACACCCACACATTTATGATATGAATAAGGATGTATTCTGTCACATGCCAAGTGACACCCTTGGGAGGGAGAGAAATGCTGGATACAGAGATTGGCAATTCTGGTAAACAAAAATCTTCACCTTTCCCCCTCACTGGTTCCAGACACAAATAACAAATGAAACAACAAAGACAAACCAAACCAGTAGAAGCTTTTCAGCTGTCCAGCTCCTCAGCTCTGTCTTATACTTTGTTTTGCTCTCTGACGGACTCGCTCTCTCTCGGCATGCATGTTCCCGGTCCCTGTTTTTTTCTTTCACTGAGGAAAGTGAGCACATCTTAAGGCGTGGCTCTAGCCCACCACATGCATTTAAACTTTTTTTCCATTAAGTCATAGAGTAGTCTTTGGATAAACCATAGTAAAAACCTATCCTGGTTCTGTGAGGATGGACGAAGATTACTTTTGCCATCTCCTGTGACTGACTGTCCAGGTTAAACCCCTCCAATGGACTCCTGCTTGCCAGAGGGTTTGCGCTCCTTTCTGTCCAGCTGGGAGTAAGCCACAGTGATCTGTGGATGTGGACAGTAAGATTTATGATGTGTTTGTGCAGGCTGATTACTTCTCCCTGCAGTGGTGTGTGCCGACTGGGAAAATCAATAGGGATTAACCTATGACCTCTCTCACATACTTATAATGTGGACCTTGCTGCTTACCAATATTTCATCAGTTTCACTTAAATGTTGTGAATTACTCAAGAAAGAGTGGGCTGCTCATTCATCTCACAGATGTAGTGTCCCCCATAGAAGAAACAGAAGGTGAGGGAAGAGAGGGTATTTTCAACAATGACTGTGGAACCATGCAATCATGTATTATGAAGGCTGGGAACTGCAATACTGGGGTCATAACAATTACATAAAAACCTGCAGGGAGAGACATTTTATAAGTGGGCACCTCCGCTTCTTATTGTAGCTTGGAGAGTAGGGGAATGAGTGGTGTAATAATAACTGCTAAAATTGGTGTGTTCAATAATGTGTTCAGATAGGATTAAGAATGTATGTTTTCACCCATCTCCTTAGATTGTTGGAATATGATGTTGGGATGTGAGTCCACACCAATTTTAGCAGTTAACACCCCTGAGGTGTCTGAGTTTGGCTACACAAATTATTTTTATGTATTTGTCTGTATACATACAATTTATCTCTTGTCAGTGTGCAGTTTGAAAACAAACATGTTTTGTCTGTATTATATCACTGCATAAATGCCTACTCATACAAACCCCAAAGTTGGGACAGTAAAATGCACATAAAAAAATAAAAGCAGTGATTTGTAAATTATCTTTTACATACAGTGAGAACCATAATTAATTGGACAGTGACAGACGAAAGGATACAATAGAATGAGGTTGAAGTGCAGACTGTCAGCTTTAATTTGAGGGTATTTTCATCCATATCGGATGAACCGTTTAGAAATAATAGAACTTTTGTACATGGATATTAGAATGAGTGCATGTTCTTTGAAAATAATATTGGTCTTATTTTCCTTTGCCTAGCCTACTTACATTTATCAAAGAGCTGTCATAAAAAGAAAAATATGTAAAAGTAGGCTATGATTGACCATCTGGTATATCATACCAGACCAATATTAGATGGATTAATTGATAGACAGCGTCTGGATCATATTCGCTTTGACAGAGAGACAATTTGTGTCAGCACAGCTTCTCCAAAATTATTAAGTTGAAGACATCGCATATAGGCTATTGTGTTCAACCACCGTGGGCTACATGACTTTATTACGTAAATCGTTAAAAAAATATTCGATTTTAAAATCTTTTTTTTTTCTGCTCACTGCTCTGTGGAGTGTGCAGACTATGTAGTAGTTATTTGATTGACAGACAAATCCTGCCAATGATACTGGGGGCAGAAATAGTGGTATTTGATTGGCTGTGGTGGTTTGGGGAGAGCTGGTCCCGCCTCTTTGCTTGTGAAGTGAGCTCGTCACAGAGACACAAAACGAGCATACAAAACATACTTCCTACCAGCATACAAAACTCCTGTACTATGGTGTTAGTTAGAGTAGATGGCCAGTTAGACTTTGGCAGAGAAGGGGTTGAAACTTAAAATGGCATGGCAGGTTATAGCCCCGCCTACTATTACATGCCACGGCATTGCCTTGACAATTTAATGGCAGGTGTCACTGCCGCTGCCATTAGGTGCCGGCAAAGTGGCAGGTAGATGGCAGAATTTAATGGCACTAGTGGCAGCTGGCAAAATTTAACGCGTAGCCTACTAAAATTACTTCTCGATTCGGCTACCTCCCATGCTGCAACGGCAGGTGAATGGCAGGTGGAAAGACAATCGTAAGACATGTTTATTGACCGTAGTAAAGTTGGTTTATATTGGATGTTCAGTTTTTCAAACTTCAATAGTAATAGTAATGATAGAAGCATGCATGTGCATTTTAATAGCTAATGATAGAAGCATGTATGTGCATTTTAATGGACATATTTGCTATTAATGTAGATAGACTTTTGAGGTTTTATTCATATTTTATAAAACAAAGTATTTCAATGTTTAGCATATAAAAACACTTGAATATTTTTTATTTACTTTTTTGGTTTTATGGTTAATTTTTATTTTTATTCTTGTGGATATTTGCTTGTCTGTCAATCACATTTCATGGAAAGCACTTTAATTTAGGCTCCTTGTATGAAAGGTGCTACAGTGGACTCCAGAATTACTGGCACCAGACTGGAAATGCACTAAAATACTATATAACAAATAGATAAACTTAACCCCTTGGCACAGATGGCAAATTTCACCTATTTAGGGGGTGCTCTGTTTAAGGCTTTATAACTCCAGGTGTGAGCATCACATAAACTTGGTAAATGGCTTAAAGAAAGAAGACAGGTGTACCATTTACAATACAAACTTAGATTTGTTTATTTTCATAATTTAATTCAAAATAATGTGCCACAAATGCAAAGAAACTTTGGGGAAAAAAATAGTTTTTATTTTTATTTTGCTGAGAGCTACATAAATGAAATCGGTAATATATATATACACATTTCCTGGATCATAAACTCCATGTCCACAAGTTTTGCAAAATCTGAGGATGATATGCAGAACTACTAAAAGTCTATGATGCAAAATATAGCAGTGTACCCTGTTGTCTATTAGTGTCTCCAAATCTATCCAAATGGCTAAATTGTGCACTGCTCTAAATAAATAAAAATTATGATATATTTAACTACAAATCAACAGTTTTGGCTCATAAAACTCACTTTTGCATAATTTTCAAGTGGGAATTACTATATTCTCATCAGTATAGGGGGATATATATCTATGGGTCCAAAACCCCTATGCAAAACATGTCATAAAATGAATAAATTAGTTTTGTCCATTACAAAACAAATACATTTGCTCATTCTGATGGCTTAAGATAAAAAAAATTGATATCAGTGTTACATACACCTAAATATGTTGCCTAATCATTCACTCTTGTACCTCAATAAAACATCACTTGTCCCTGTACTCTACAGTATGTATACTTTTGTCCTGGGATTGCATTTTTCTGTATTCTTTTAATCTTTTTAAATTTTCCTATTCATAATGACTCCAAGGACATTTTTACCTTAATCTACCACATATCAGCGCACAGTAAATTGGAATGAGCATTTGTCATGCCCTAAGAGACAAGTATACACCATAGCCTATATTATGTATGATAACATGAACATAAAACAGTTTTCCACCATCTGCAAAATGCTGCCAAATGTTCTATCTTCAATGAACATCGGTAGCCTACTTCAAAAATACATTTAACGATTGCACTACAGTATGTGAAATGCACTCAAAATGCAAAAATAACAATAGTGTGACGGGTGCGTGAGGGTTGGACCCGAAATGCACGACTCAGAAACAGTAGTTGCAAATAAAGTTCCGTGAGGGCTTTAATGGGGGATTGTCCAAAGAGCGTGGTCAAAAAAACAAGCAAAGTTCATACACAAAAAAATCCAGCCAAAACCAATGTACAGTACTGAGGGAGAAGGCAGTCTCAGAATCGGTACACCATGCAATAGTCCAGTAACCAGAGTAGCTGTCAGCGGGGCAGAAGTACAGGAAGACGGTAGGCAGGCTCGGGGTCGAAGACGATGCAAGAGTCAAGACCGGAGTCCGCTCCGAGGGGCAACAGTACAAAAGACAGCAGGCAAAAACTCATAGTACAGGCAGGCAGTGGTAACAAAACGGAGGTCAATAACAATGGTCGATAAACAGGCTTGGATCGTAACAAAAGGCAGGCTTGAAAACCGCTCAAAAGTGCACTGACAAACAGGAGGCAACAATTTTGCAGAGACAAGACATGAACACTGAGCTTAAATGAAGGTGTAGACAGGTGCAGACACTTAGCTTGAGAGAAGCATGCGAATGGAAATCAGGTGTGGAAGGCTGACGAGGTAACAAGATAATTAGTAATCGTTAGTAATAAACCTATCCTGACCTAGCGTTAGTAAATTAGTAAATGACATGCACGAGAAACATAAGGTAAACATGAACACATGGTTAGAGAGTTAGTATTATCCAATCCTGATCTAATGTTAGTAGATTAGTAAATAGACACGGGAGAATGAAACAATTAGGGAAGCGTGAGCGACAGCAAGAGAGAGAAACAGCATGAACGCAAGGCTGCGGAAAAACACGGAAATGTGTATGCTAAACAGTAAACGGGAAACGTAACATGAATCAAATATAAAACGTGACATGACAAGAAAATGAAACGTAACAAGAATTAAACATAAAACGTGGCGTGACTAGACAAAACACAATACATGACATTACAAGAAATCTAACTAAGACAGAAATTAAACAGAAAACATGACATGACAGCTAGAACCGTGACAAATAGGGCTATCAAACATATTGGAAAGACAGTGCTCGAGTGGAAACACGAACGTACGTATGTAGCCAGCGAGACCAACGGTATTTTAGATGCAAAAATACTTACATATCGCAAAAGGGAAATTCCCCTCCATAATGCGTATTCTATAGCGCTTGCGTAATACTAGGCAGTTAAAACGAAAACTGCCGTTACGCTGGGCTGTAGTAAATTGCTCAAAGCACCCAAAAAGACTTGGCATATACCGTTGCGAAGGTTATAATGTACTCTATTGGATAAAAAAGCCGACAATTAAACCAGAATGAACTGTAATGCAAGAGACAGGCTTACAGGGCATGGGGCTATTACGCAGCGACGTTTCACATAGTGTAATAGCGGTATAAAGTGTTGTATATTTCTCAAACCGATTGTACCAGACAATAAATGACAACTGAATTTTGAAAGGAACATCTCGATGTGTAAAACCAATGGTAGGATTGTATATTTATTTCAGATTTAGTAGCATATATTGCTAGTAGAATACATGGTAGAATGAGATAGTACTTTCACAGTTTATTTTGCATTTGAGTGAGCAGGGCTTTTCACGGCTTTTCTGGCATACGATCAGGCTATTGTTGGGTTTATCTCGTTGCTATGACGTTATTCTAATTTTATATGATGAATAAATATATTTATGAACTCAAACATAGACACTATTGTCCACTATGTCACGCATAGGTAGGTATAGACTAGGTGGGGGGTTGCTTGATAAATGGACTTGCTACAGGGAAATAGTGACACTTAGAAACTACGTATTCGGCAGAAATCGTCACGAACCGTCTACCAATAAATTTAAAACACAGAGTTTGTGATTTCCAATAATAGTTCGGCTGCAGTAGCAACGAATGTCTCAGTTGAGCAAAAAGGTGACGCCGGCGTCACCATCTGCGCAAAGGTGTTAAAATGCCAACATGTGAGAAATACTGTACTTTATTAATGTTTCAATGGAACCAACCAAAATCATTTATTAATTTAATTAAAAATCAATTTTCTCCCAATCAAGGTTGAAATTTCACTTATTTAAGTTTATCTAAGTCTTAAGGAGCTATTTTGTGTCATTAGATCACTTCCTCTTTCACTAGGCTATACAAATTAGGTAATTGCACGATATCATGCATGCGATATCCCCTTGTCATCGAGCACCATGAGGAAAACAAAAAAAAACCAGCAGTTCAAAAGAGACAGATGGTCATAGACCATCATAAATCTAGTAATGGCTACAAGAAGATCCACAAAAGATTGAAAATACCACTGAGCACTACCAGGGTAATTATTCTAAAATTAAAAAGATCTGGAACAGTTGAAAACCTGACAGGTAGAGGATGCAAACGCATCTTGCCCCCATGATAGGGAGGAGGATGGTGAGATAAGCAAAAAAATCACCTAGAATCACTGTGGAAGATTTGCAGACCTTGGTGGCATCTTACAGGAAAAGACTCCATGCTGTTATCCTTGCCAGAGGTGGTTGCACCAAGTACTAAACCAGGGATGCCAAGAATTATGAAACCTTGATTTTGATTAAATAAATTTTTATCAAATAAATATATGATTTTGATTGGTTCCATTGAAACATAAATAAACTACCATATTTTCACATCTTGGCATTTTGAGTTTCTCATTAATAATATTGCTTATTTTATTGAAGTATTTTTGTGCATTGCCAGTCAGGGGTGCCAGCCCAATGTATATAAATAAAGTTTGATTTAATTGATTGAATTTCAATAGTTCCCATGGCATGCAATTTAAAGGTGTCCAACCAACTTTAATCTCATTGTAAACCTTTTTTTATTTGCCCTTTGTAAATTTGAAATGTATATCTCTTCAAGAGAAACACATTCAAATGTCAATAGCTTCTGTCATATCTGACCTAGAGGCCTCAACCCAATTCATCTTGTCAGAGACGTTATTACTCAAATTTACTACCAGTGATTTTCCCTTTTAAATTTTAAAGGAATTTTTCTTCAAAATAAAAAAAACTCAAATTTCAATAGCTTCAATAGACATTATTGCTCATTTACAAACAATGACTTTTCTAATTTTTCTATTGTGAATTCTGTTTTTTCCCCTTCTTTAATTGAATGTTTACTTGCATTTAAATAGTTTTCATTACATTACATTACAGTCATGTAGGGTCAAAGGTAGGGCTGCACGATATATCGCAACGATAATTATCAATTGCAATAACGGCCGTTGCCAGCATGTGGGTATTGCCTTTCTTTTCATCTTTTTTTCTTTAATTATACTTGATGCGGTAGAAATCTAAACTTCAAAACCCGTGTGAAATTCTTCCGGGAAAAAAACGTCATCACTGTCTACTGCGTGTTGATAAGACGGACAATCACAGAAAGGCGTTGCGCTTTTCATGCGATTGACAAAAACACATCACATGATCACGTGAAAGCTGTACGACCTTGCTGCTGGTTGGCTGTCTTATCAACACTCAATAGATATCAGCGGTGATGTTTTTTTCCGGAAGCATTTAACGCAGCCTCTGAGGTTTGGATGTTTACTGCCGTATATTGGGTATACTTAAAGAAAAAAAGACGAAAAGAAAGGCACCCCACACGGTGGCAACGGCCGTTATTGCAATCGATAATTATCGTTGCGATATATCGTGCAGCCCTAGTCAAAGGTATAATTTATATGTATTAATCAGTCTCATGTAAGTATAACGCCCTACAACGAGAAGCAGCGCATTCCGCTAAAGGAATTGCATTGTGGAGTACCCGGTTATTCTAGTGGAAGTAATGTAGAGTCTAATTACTATTAAACATTAACAATGCTCCACGTTGAATTACAGGAGATTTATATTTGTTCTGTGAGTGTGACTTTCTATAAATGCTTGAACTATTCACGCTAAACACCAGATGCAAATAATATAGTTTATTACAAAAAGGATAACAATGTAATAAACTGTTATATCCCACGGCGGGGTGATTTGGATATATATAGAACACACAAAGGAGGGAAGGATGCATGTGCACGCGGGCGCACGTGGCGGAGACAAAAAGAGAGAGAGGGAAAGAAAGGAAGTTGAAGGTGAAACACGGGCACGCGGGTACACGTGGCGGAGACAAAGGAAGAGAGAGAGAGAAAGAAAGATGGAGGTGAAACACACGGACACGCGGGTACGCGTGGCGGATGAAGGAGGGAAGTATGAATTTGGCTTCAGCACTCTCAGGCCGAGCCTACTCAAGCCGTATGAAGATCTGGCACTTTCTTAATAGGCCGAATTATGCCTCTATCACTAGTCGAGCCGTGATTGATTATAGAGGATTTATTTCTATTAGCACTTGGGGAAGCGCGTTATAAATATCCCGTTATCAAATACGGTTAGTTTTGAATTAGGATGTTATCGTGCTCAGATCGAAAGAGGGGAATCACACTTAGTGTATATATATATATATATATATATATATGGCAACACTTAGTTAATCATGTAGTGAGGGTATACAGTTATGGAAACTAACAACACATCATATCTCAAAACAAAATAAGTAAAATCACAGTTATTGCCCAGTATTATCCTATCCGAATAAAATGCAATCAATATATTACACAAGCATCATATCGGTATCAGCCAATCTGTGCCCAGATAATACGGCCTTACTTGAGGTCCGATCTCATGAGAGACCAGACACCGCAGTTGGTAGAGTTTGTCCGACTGTCGTCGGGGAAAAAGGAGGGGAGTCCCGGGTTTGACGACTTGGAAACGCAGGTCCAGGCGAATGTCAAAGTGTCCTTTGAGGCGAGGTCCTTTCGGAGTCCTCGCGGGGGAATTAGTGTCGACAAAAAGTCACATAGAGATTCGGTCGTCTTTGGAACTGCCATTCCCGAACTGCCCGTATAATAGCAGTCTCCAACAGAATTGTCGGGTTCTATGAGTGCACGTACTTCGGATTCTAAGATCTAAAACTATAACCGTGATCAAGGGTTAAAACATTAAAAACAAAACATTCAGCACTCTCAGGCCGAGCCTACTCAAGCCGTATGAAGATCTGGCACTTTCTTAATAGGCCGAATTATGCCTCTATCACTAGTCGAGCCGTGATTGCTTATAGAGGATTTATTTCTATTAGCACTTGGGGAAGCGCGTTATAAATATCCCGTTATCAAATTACGGTTAGTTTTGAATTAGGATGTTATCGTGCTCAGATCGAAAGAGGGGAATCACACTTAGTATATATATATATATATATATATATATATATATATATATGGCAACACTTAGTTAATCATGTAGTGAGGGTATACAGTTATGGAAACTAACAACACATCATATCTCAAAACAAAATAAGTAAAATCACAGTTATTGCCCAGCATTATCCTATCCGAATGAAATGCAATCAGTATATTACACAAGCATCATATCGGTATCAGCCAATCTGTGCCCAGATAATACGGCCTTACTTGAGGTCCGATCTCATGAGAGACCAGACACCGCAGTTGGTAGAGTTCGTCCGACTGTCGTCGGGGAAAAAGGAGGGGAGTCCCGGGTTGGACGACTTGGAAACGCAGGTCCAGGCGAATGTCAAAGTGTCCTTTGAGGCGAGGTCCTTTCGGAGTCCTCGCGGGGGAATTTGTGTCGACAAAAAGTCACATAGAGATTCGGTCGTCTTTGGAACTGGCATTCCCGAACTGCCCGTATAATAGCAGTCTCCAACAGAATTGTCGGGTTCTATGAGTGCACGTACTTCGGATTCTAAGATCTAAAACTATAACCGTGATCAAGGGTTAAAACATTAAAGACTTAGTTTGCGAAGTAAAATGGTCTCTTTTGAGGCATACAGTGAGTTACCACACGCCAGAGAGGGCAAACTCAGGGGGGTCCCCTAGTTTTATCCCTCGGGTGAGTGACGTGAATTTCCGGGGCTTACAGTATTGGCTATTGTAAGTTTGAAATTACAGCCAGGAGGGGCGCCAAATGCGTCACTTCCGGTGTCATGGCCGGGACTGTAGTTCCATTGTAGTCCATTGTCCCAACATTCCCCCCTTGGTCCTAGGATGAGGTTTGACACTGTAATCCTGGGAGCACAAAGTCAATTATTGGTAGACACAAGTTCATCACAGGCGGTTATTGGCCGACATCTGGGCACGCAATTTGGCTGAGCATATCTGGACAATTAACGCTAGGCAAATGAGCACCAAAAACAAAAGAAAGAGAAAAACACACTACTAAGCCTTAAGGAAGGATTATTCATAGTACCCTTCCTGTCCCTGAGAATGTGTTGTTAATACTTTATGAAAAACAAAAACACGAGGAAGGACAAACCAGGGGAGAAAAGGAAGAGAGACGGAAGTGTGTAGTGAGCGACAGGCACTAGGAGGTCTCCTTTGGCTATCACTCAACTATTCCACCAGAGGCCCTAAGGGAGAGAGGAACTACACCCTTAGGCTTTCGCGTAAAGCGATCAGGAATATTGGTGAGGGAGTCGATTTTCAAGTGTAATGCTTGAATGTGTCTCGAGAGAACAACGACTATGACTGCAGTTACGATCCAGCCACCAAGGAGGAGTCTGAATGCAACTCCGCTAATAGGACCCCAAGGGTCGGACGGCTTTCTAACCTCTGGGCCAAGAAAGGTGGTCTGGAGTCCAGTTTGGTCTAGACTAAATTGGACGGTATTAGTCCCTTCCTCCAAGAGTTGCTGTTGGAGGGTATAGCCTAACTCAAATCTGTGACCTTGAAAAGCATCCAACATCTCTAATTATGTCTCATATCTCTCTGGATTGAGGTGGTGCAGAATGACGTCATCAATATGGACAGTCGCCTCTTGTTGGACTATAATAAAAACCGTTTGGTTAGGGAGTTTCATTCTGGTGGCTGTATCATGATGACTATAAGACACAGTAATCTCCTGATTAGGGGTGTTAACAATCCATTTATCGCCAACTCTCTCTACTCGGGTTTCTGTGACCTCGTCCCTAATGGACATTTTAGCTGTACATCTCTCTAAGGATGCGCCGTTCCTCCGACCACACAAGCGATCAGTGGTATCCCTAACGAATGGGTTACTGGGGCACACACGGTGTATATCCTTAGTTATAGTACACATGTCTAGGTTGGGATTGAAGTATTGAGTTGGATTGTCCTCATGGTATGCTAACATGGGTGGTGTTTTTATGTGAACATGCACATTACCTTGCCAAAAGCCTACATTAAGAACTGACTTTAGGCAATAAATGTTTTGTTTCTCAATAATGGGAAGGTTCAGGATGAATCCTATCTCTAGTTGCTCCGGGTGGACATATATAGGAACCGCGCTGCCCAGACTATAGGCTAAGTGAACCTGCGAAGTCTGGACCATAGAGGTGGTAGCCGATTTTAAAATACTATCAACCATGTTAAGGGGTACCAGGTAGGTGGGGATTCTTCCCCCACTCAGGCTACCTATGGAAGAACTCACTTCTCTTAGGAGGTCTTGCATGAGATCTCTAACTACCCGAACATCAGAGATGTCTGATTCTATGACATGGGATAACTTCTTGAGGGCATAGACAGTGCTGTTCAAAAGCGTCAAGTGCATGTTCACCGCAAGGATTGTTCCTTGTACCGTCCTGCTCATACCTTGCAACTGCTGTTTGTGGCCCGTGCTTACGTATCTCTGGCATTTCTTCCCTCAAGTCACTCATCTATCTTTTGATCGTACTTAAGCTCACCGTATTAGCGGCAGAAAGACCGACCGAAAACAATGACCCAATCGCGGAGGCTGCTGCCAGCAAACCCCCTAAGAAGCGTTTTTGGCGCTTTGTGCCACTTAGCTCCTCTTCGGTCATTAGAAATTTCGGCAACTGCTCCAAGATATGAATGGTAGTCAGTCGAGCATGCTCAAGGGTATTCCCGGTCTGAGTCTCCACATATCTCCCATCAGCGCTGAATTCTATAGGTGATTTAATGTGCTTCTGGTAAACATCCTTGGGGTCAAGTCGAACATAGACCCTTTGGGTGTAGATGCGACAGTTAGTGAGAAGGAGTCCAGGGGCTTCCTGGAGTACGATGCCAGATGGGGGTCCTGCTGTACGGTCACGTATTGGTGGGCAGTGTACGCACTGGCAATGCTCACATCCTCTGGCCTATAGAGAACGTGTAAGGGAAGGGTCATTTCCCTACCGGTCATCATTTCAAAGGGGGTGACTCCTGTGGAACGATGAGGGGTTGATCGGATAGCCATCAAAACACTAGCGGGGGTTTCATATCCCAGTCTTTACCATTGGCCTTGACATACTTCCTGAACATGTTCACAATGGTGTGGTTAGCCCGCTCCACTTGACCTGATGACTAGGGGTGATATGATATGTGAAACTTTGCCTCCACCCCTAACATTTCCCAAAATATTGACATAACACTAGCGGTAAAGTGTGTACCTCTGTCTGTGTCAACCGACAAGGGAAGGCCCCACCTACTGAAGACGTGATTGATCAACAGAACGGCGGTGGTCTCAGCTGTGTCATTGGGGGCTGGAAGGCATTCCACCCATTTTGTGAAGGCACAAGTTACAGTGAGGAGGTACGTATTACCTCTGGATTACTTTGGTACAGGACCGACCCAGTCTATTTGCAGGTTAGACCAGGGGAACGAGATCCCTCGCTTCTGAGAGGCGCTCTATTCAGAGGCTGTGACGGTTGGAACCGACAGCAGATCAAACATCCTTTCACATATTCCATGACATCTTTTATCATGGAAGGCCAGTACACCACTTGTTGAAGAATCCTGTAGGTGGCTCGGATGCCCCGGTGGCCTCCACATGGTGTGTCATGAGCATGCAAGAGCATCACCCCCCTGTGGTCGGTTGGAACAACCCACCGTGGTGGATTCGGGCTTCCTGAGGCATAGGCGAGCAGCCCCTTTTCGATTTTAAGATTCTGCCTAAGGTTATAACAGCTATTTAGGTCCTCAACCTGTTCCAGTGACTCTGGCAGAATCTGATATTTCTCGGGGTCAGACACAAACTGGTAGATGGTCTTGAGGACTGGGTCCTGTTTTTACATGGCAACTAAGTCTGCATCACCTGGCTTCCTGCCCAGATGCACTGTTCCTTAGTCTCCACCAGGATCGTCGAGCCTCTCGCGAGTCTGCCGGCGGGTAATGGCATTGACTATGCAAGTCTGCTCCTTTGGGAGCCACTCCTCTTGGAATTCCCAAGGGGAGCCATCTAATGCCCCAGCCTTGGCTAGCCGGTCAGCTTCATCGTTACCATCTTTATCTGGCCCTGGGACTTGCGAGTGCCCCTTGACCTTTTCCAGTATGTCGTCATACCGTGGTCACTAGTTAGTTTATCACAAGCGAGGAAGAGCTCTGAGTGTTTTACTGCTTTTCTCCTGGCATTTTTCATGCCATTTTGTTTCCATATGGGAAAATGAGAGACGAAACTATACCATGCGTAATTGGAGTCTGAGCAGATAACTAGCTCGGTAATACCACTCCGGGCAGCTTGTTGCAGGGTGATAAGCATGCTAGCTATCTCTGTATACTGACTGGTTTTGGATCCAAGCTGATACTGCTGTGGCTCATTGACAGTACAGTTTTCCCATATGATGCCTACTCCAGCTTGGACCTGGCTCTCATGGTGGGATGAACAACCGTCCACATAAGCTTTTGGGAGATTGAGGCATACGTTGTCATCATAGAAATGGTGGTTCGAGGGCCATGACAGGGCCGTAACCACGGTGAGGTGTTCTTGAGGTTGAACCTCGCTATCACAGTGCTGGCATTCTGCCAGTCCTTGGCCCGACGCCATCTTGTGATTCTGCGCGTATTTTACCTCAACCTCATAACCTTGCAGAGCCATCATCCAGGCGGCAATGCGACTGTTGGAAACTCTGCCTTCTCTCAGCCTTTGGCTATTCAAGAAGGTCACGGGTTGGTGGCAAGTCTCAATGATGATTTTCTGTCCACCAATGTAGCTACGGAAGTGCTCTAGTGCCCATATTGTGGTAAGCAAGGCTTTTTCACAATCCGAGAACTTTAACTCAACACTACTGAGTGCTCTACTAGCATAGGCGACCACACGTTTGTCTTGGTCGTGTTTCTGCGATAGGGCAGCACTAAGACAGTGCTGTGAGAAGCTTGCTTCCATGTAAAACTCTCTGTCTTTATCCAGGTAAGCCAGACAGGTTGCCATGCAGAGTTTCCGCTTCAACTCTTGGACTGCTTGTTCCTGGCTCTGTCCCCATACAAAGTCTGTGTCCTTTTTTAAGAGTTCCGTTAAAGGTCTGGACATTTCTGCATAATCCTCGATGAACTGTCGAGAATAATTACAGACTCCAAGGAAGCTACGTAGCTCTGACACGTTGGAGGGAGCTTTAATGTCTTGGATGGCTCGAACCCTTCCAGACTGTGGCTCAACACCATTGGCGCTGACCAGGAGCCCAACATACTCCACCTTTGTTTGGCACCACTGACCCTTAGTCAGTGATATTTGGCACCAGCTGTGGAAAGCTAATTAAGCACATGGCAAAGTTCGGCCAGGTGAGCGTCCTAGGTCTGGCTGCGCATCAAGATGTCGTCAACATAGATCAGGTTGCCACGCATAGTCGCATCACTCATTGCTTTATGCAGAAAGATATTGAACTCAGCTGGTGAGTTTGAATATCCGAATGGGCACCGGTTCCAAGTGAATTGCCGATTACCAAAAGAAAATGCCAGCTTGTCCTGGTCGGCCGGATCCACTTTCATGGTCCAGAAGCCGTTCGATACGTCGACGGTCGAAAAGTACTGAGCGTTAGTGACTTTTGCCAGCTACTGATCCAAATGGATCATGGGCCAGTGGGATAGTGGAATCTGTTTATTCAACTGTCGGTAATCGATAGTTAAACGCCATTTCCCGGATGGCTTCAGCACGGGCTACAAAGGGGAGTTGTAGGTTGAATTGCATTCACAAATTATGTTCTTGTCTAAAAGGGAGTCAACAATCTCCTGGATTGACTCAAAGGCAGCCAATGGGATCCTGTATTGACGCACAAAAGTTGGAGGGGAGCCTGGATCCATTGGTATGCGCACCGTATGGAGGTCCGTGACCCCACAGTCGTAAGAGTCCCTGGATAAGAGGTGTTTAAAGTCATAGAACAAGCTCCTGTCTCTGGGCATCTCCTTTCAGCACATCAGCCCTGCTGAGCTGCTGCTGGACTTCTCAAAGTCGAGGTAGGGCTCTTCCAAGAGCAGGGTACCCGCATCTCCACTAGAGCTTGCATTGGGTGTCATGGTACTGGTATGTAGCACCATTCCAACTTTATCGCCTAAGTCAACATGGCAGACAGTGCTACTCTGTATTGGTTCCTGAGGGAATATGGCGATCATGTTAGTCGGGTGTGTCAAGTACACCCCTTCGCCATTCTCAAACTCCCTCAGGGAGTTGGGTAGCTCACCGATGATGGGGATCGTTAGTTCAAAGTCGTGATAGGAACTATCAATCAGGTAGCCGAGAGGTTTCCGCGCAGTCACCTGTGTGGCTCGGTGAGTCAGGTTTTGGACCAGCAAGTAGAGAGCAGTTAGCTACTTCAAGCAAGGGCAAGCCACAGACCATTAGGTTGAGCTCAAAGAGGTGAGGAGAGGGTTGAAAGAAGGTTTGTGAGCTGTCAAGCTCCTGTCCTCTCAGGTTCATGAGTCTGAGCAGGACCCCGGTCGTCCTACTAGGGATGACCACATCCAATTCGCTAGGCACCTGGCAGGCTAGCGGAATGGTCTGGCCTGAGCACATCTGTTCTGGCTGGGCAGTCAGCTTATTCCTCCCTATGTGAGACCAAACCACTTAGTTGATTATATCCAACTGGGCCCCAAGACAGACTAGTATGTCCGCTCCAATGTAGAAGGAGTGGGACAAATGGGGTGCTACGCTCACACAGTGCACACATTCTCTCCCGCCGATTTGGAGGGTAAGGGCACATACTCCGATGCTCTTGACGGGAGCTTGGGGAAGCTCCGCAGACAGCAGCCTATGGCTCTTCTGCACAAAGGGTAAGTTCGCATCATTCTGGCGGATTATATCATATAGGTCTTGTCTTACCTCAGACTTTTCCGACCACAATGCTACAATGACCTCTTGTACGGCAACTCCATTCGCTTGTATGCCTCCCGTGATTCGGGGACTATAAAGCATAGCGCTGGAATCGCCTAAAGTGCAGAGGAATGATTTGTGATCCTGCAAAATGTGAGCAGGCGACCACGGGTTGTGGTCCTCAATTCGAGGGTTATCTGGGTCAGGGGAAGATGAAGGAAATGACTCCCCTGACGGAAAAAGGGGAGAGTCAGGCGAGATTATTGGGCCTTGACTAACTGTCACAGCCTTACATAGATTCCGGGCATCCGTCTCCATCTTGATAGACTTTGGCGCTACGACTTGAGCCCAAAGTTGACCGCGATGGCAGTCGATCAGAGGGTCAATCGGTCCAGTAAGTCCTGCCCAATCAGGAGGGACTCTGTGTCAAACCTGGAGATGTACACCGGGTGTAGAATTTTCATCTCCTGGAAGGCAACTTCCAGCCAAGCTCTCTGAGTAATTGGAGCTTGGTCCTGGGTGTAGCTTGTGATGTGGAGATTACAGTCATCTACCCGTAGACGCCTGCCGATGGAGAGTGCCCTTTTTATGACCTCTGTAAATGTGTTGGAACACATCAGGCTAATTTCTGAACCTGTGTCCAACAAGGCGTTGAGGTACAGACAATTCTCTATTAGGACAGTTGTATAGATGCGTTTCGCTTTATCTTTCTGAACCAAATTGGCCAGAAACCGTAAAAAGGGGTAAGAGTGTGTCACGGCGAGGGTTTCACAAGGCGGTGGCTCGAGTGGCGAGGGAGCCCTCTCCCCAGCCAACAAGGTAGACTCTGGCGGATCAGGAGGGCTCCTGGCTTAGTCATGCGTGGGGAGGTTCTTCCCCACCCTTGCCTCGTTTTTCTTCTGGGTTTTTAGCTTGTGATGCTATACCCTTAGTAAATTTAGCCAGAGTTTCCTTAATGGAAGTCAGTTCTGACTCTAATCCGGGAGGGACAACTGAGTCTGACCTTCCTTCCTTACTCCAGTATCTGGAGTCCCAGGAGGAGGACCGATCATTATGCCTTTTTGACCTCCCCTACTCTTGCCCGACTGTTTCTCCTGATGAGAGAATTGTTCGCTATACCCTCTCTGACCATTTCTCCGATAGCCATCATCACCCCCTTTTGACCTACTCCGCCCCTCTTTCCCCCCCTTTGCACCATTGTTGCGGCGCGAAGGGTGATCCTGGGAGGCGCGTGGAGCAGGTGATCTCTGAGCGGGGTTTTCAGAGCCCTCAAGTTCCAAGGGGACATTTGAGGAGCCCTGAATTGCAAACACCTTAGGATCTTCATCCTTCCTCTCACCCGAGCGGACAACCGTTTCCCAAGCAGCCTGTGCCATACGTCGGATTTCGCGCATGGGAGGGTTGTCTTTCTGAGTCATCAGGGTGATGTGAGTTCTTACACATGGACGCTCCTGCCTGGTGGCGCCGGGTAGGTCCAAGAGGCAGTGCTCAAGCTCACGGAGGTAATCCTCCACATTGTGATCTTGTTTTTCAGGATCAAATCGTTCGATGTCCTTAGCTATGGAGTCCAAGTGCTTAAAGCGTGGGCCATCGTTATGCCTTGGCCCCTAGCTGCGCAGCTTATTGGACTCATAGTCACTCTCAGATGAGCTGGACTGCTCTCCAAACCAAGTGGTTCGCGTATGGGCTCGCGCACCATACCTGTTACGCCTGGGTGGGGACGGTGTAGATTGACTACGACCTGAGTAGGTACCGCGATAGGTATCAGCCCTACTTTGTGACCGAGAAGCGGAGTGATGCCGTGACACACTCAAATTCCTGCTAAATGGCGAAGTGGAGTCGCGGCGCCGCATATCCGCTCTCCTCCTGGGAGGGGAGATGGATTTGTCACGTGACTCGTCTCTACTCCTCCTAGGAGGAGAAGCGGAGTCATAATGCACACTCTTACGGCCACGGGACATGCTGCGGCCTCCACTAAGCGGAGGTGAGGTTGCGAAACAAACTTCTTGTTCCCTTTCCCGAGAGGTAAGGGAACGGGGATGCAACTCATCTCCCTTAAACTTTTCCTCGGAGGGCGAGCGAGACAATGAATCGCGGGTTAGATGGCGGCGTTCAGTGGAGCGCCCTCTAGACTCATGTCTAGAGTGAGCATCTAGGCGCCGGGAGAGACTCCGTCGGGAGTCATGGGAACCGTTACCATAGTATTCAGTCTCATCTTCTGAGGCTGAATAATCTTCTCCCTTGGAGCGATCATGCAGTAGGCCCGCAAAGGAGGCTCTAGTTTGGGGGTTGGGCCTGGAGGTAGGGAGCTCCTGGGCATTTCCGCAGAAAAGCAATGAGGTGGCTGCACCCTGGCTTGGCTCACACTCATCAAGCTTGGAGTTGTGTTCCTCCAAGGCATCAGAGGCTCTCTTGAGGCCAAGACAGAGATCCTGTACCTCAGAGTTGAGCCTCTCGTTACTCCCGCTCAGCGCCTTAATTTCTGCCCGCAGAGCTTTCATTCCTAAATCCGCCTGTCGGTGCTGGAGCATAAATAAACGCCCAACAATCTCTTGAACTGTCAGCGTTCCCCGAGGGGGATCTTGCACTAGTTGAACTAGGTGATTCACTATCAGCACTATCCTGCTGGAGTTCATCCCTGTCTTGGTCAGCTGGATGAGCTGGGAAACAAATTCCGAGAGGGTAATTTTTTCCAGAAGCGGAAGAGTTCCCTCAGTGTCTGAGGCCTGGTTAAGGCGGACACTCATGTTGGAACCTATTTAGGGAAACAATAAAGCATAAAAAAAATAAATAAAAATAAAAATAAAAATAAAAATGTAATTTAAAAAGAATTTTTTTAAAAATTATCATTAAAAAAAATTATATTAAAGTAAAACAAAATAACTAAATAGGTATTCTCAATATTGGGGGTGGGTACAATGTGACGCGGTTGCAAGGCGTGCTTCCAAAAGACAACCAGTTAGTCACTACCGTCCACTGCCTGTAGGGGTCTTGCCCTTTACTGCGCAGGCTCAACGGGATGCGTGACTGACTGCAGTTGCACGGCGTGCTGCCAAAAAAAACAACCAGATAGTCACTACCGTACACTGCTGGTAGGGGTCTTGCCCTATGCTGCGCAGGCTCAACGGGATGCGTGACTGACTGCGGTTTGCTTATGCCAGGAGATACGCGTAGCAACAGTGTAGTTGCTGAGGTATAATGCAGTAATAACACTCACTTCAAACACAGGGGTTGCAGGGCCTGAGAGGGCGTGGTTTCTCAATAACGTTTGGACAGCAGTCTATAACCATCAAGTATTAACCGCGCAAGAAAGGAAAAGAGAGCGATCCTATTGCTTCTGAGAAGCAGGGTAGAAGTAAATTCAAAATAATATGTGTTCAGAGAAAACACTATAGAAAATTTAACTCCAAAGTTGTTGATTGTTGATTGACAGCTATAAATTAATTTGGTTTGACTATTAATGAATCAATACATGTTAGTTATGACTTGTTAATAGCTAACTAATATTATCAGACTGTTGGGTAAAAACAAACGCTACCACCACAGTACAATTGTTCGCAAGCACAATTAGTCTATCCTATGGAGCAGGCTAGAAAATGGTTCAAGTGGCACCAGCCGGCGGCGCTTTGTGAATATTCACCAAGCATGAATAAAAAGTCAACTTTTTGTACTCACAGAAAAAAACTTTAGCAATGTTGGTTTAATGAAAATTTTGAAAATAAATGTATAGATAATTTTCTTAGTACTTTTTGTTCTTATAGTCAGTAGAACCTGGTTTATTTACAAACCAGGCCATTTCAATCTTGACTATCCTCCTCACACGGGGCACCAAATATGTAGGGTCAAAAGTATAATTTATATGTATTAATCAGTCTCATGTAAGTATAACGCCCTAGAACGAGAAGCAGCACTGTAATGAGGCATGACGTGTGAGGTGGGAGGAGCCAAACGCAGCAAGGGGATTCTTTAAGCCCTAAGGCCACTAAGGCGGATACCCCGCAGTTAAGGGAGGAGACAAGACAACGAACACGCCTACCTACAAACGCTACTAACCGGCTCACTGTCACACGGCAATAGGTAAAAGCGCAAGGACAGGTTTCTGAATAGCCAGAAATAATACACGGCCTGTCTCGGTAACGAAACACATAAGAACGGGTGAGTAGCATAAGGGCAAACATTAAACAGTCAACAAACACTGCAAAAATAATACGATAGTATTTGTGGAGGCGAAAGGAACAGATCCAACGTTCCAAGGCTACTCTCAGACTCGCGGTCACACACAAACATCGCCCAATCTTCCTATAGGAAGACATGCACCGAAAGACGAAACAGAACAGCAGTTCCGAACAAAATCGTCAAAAACTCCATGTAAGGAGAAAGGTACCGAAAGGAACGAACAGGACAGGCTGCACCGGACATTTACTGGCTAAAGACCAAAGCGAGATTAGTTGAAAATAAAAGCCCTGCCTCTCTATGATGAGGAATATAACGAGGCGAACAGGAACAGAGATTTAATGTTCCATGGCTTGTTTCATAGGCTCGCAGTCACATGCAGAAAACATAGAGGTAAACACCCGATCTCCCAGGAGAGAGAAACATTTTACAGGTGAGCCGACGGAGCACCGTCGTCCCATAACTTTACGAATAAATTTTCAAACCAGCACAAGGGGACGGTATAGTCAAACGTAAGCTTGTTGACAGCATCAACGTCTTAAAACTGGCGCTATGGCGTTTCTCAGCAATACCGCTAGGATCAACAAATTCTCAACATAACATCCTTTCGCTTGCGCTGCAGTGGGATGGGTGGCGCTGTCTGGGGCGTGTTCTAAAATACTTTCGGCTCAGTGACAATTTGAACCAACGAAAACCCATTGCGTTATGATCAGCTGGAACCACCTCTTAGCGGAAACGCAATAGACTCTGGCAATTTGGTAACTTATTAGTCATGTAGTTCTATGTAGTGTCTATAGGTGATGCCAACATTACACTTCCATTTAATGAACAAATAGCCTATAATTATTATTAATTAATTTTAATTTAAACTACTAGAATAAAACAGGACAGCTTACAAGAAACATGCGATCATGTAGGCCAATAGCCTATAATATATAAATTACACATTGACACAGTTGAATCATAAGCCTACCATTTGAATCATAATTATGCCTACATCACCTAATGTAGGCTAATTAATGCATTCGCCACCTCCTCCCGTGCCTTCCGAACTTCTGGGAGACGAGGTGGTGTGGATTGTGATCCATAAATTACTACAGTCCTAGCCTGTACTTCTGTTGCAAGTATGTCTGATTCCTGTGCGGAAAATCGCTCTTGTCGTTGACGGTCCAGTGCGTTTGGGTTGCTCATTATGAAATTGCATGGAGCGATTGCGTTCCAACTGGCTTTTTTTTAAAGCATGAGAACAACAATTTGATTGGCTACCATAGAGACACACCTTGGACATTTAAACCCAGCCTTTTAGCAATACCGCCATAAGGTGCGCCAAGATTGCCGTCATTAAATTACCAAATTTCTCGCCGACACGCCCTCAGAGCGATACCGCCAAGCGATTACTCTTGCGTTCACCATTGCGTTTGGTTTATTAAAATAGAGCCCCAGGTCTCTCAGTAAGAAAACCAATCAAAAGGCGAAAATGGACCAGAGAACTGCTACTCTATACTTCTACGAGCTAAGAAACTAAGTAGAAGCGAGAGAGATACATTTTACAGAGAGATACATTTTACAGGCGAAATAGAGCAGAGATCTGCAGTCCCATACTTCTACGAGATAAGTAACTAAAGAGCCGGCAAGAATAAAGCCCTGCCTCAGCAACGAGACGTTAAAAAAGGGCGAGTAGCATGAAAGGTACAAATAACGCACACCAAATAAATAAAGCCCTAAAAATGCCCTGTGTCTTAGTAAGAACCTACTATACAGATACATACAAACAAACAGAGACTCCTCTCGCCTTCACGGAAGAAAGCAGACAGAGAGAGGAGAAAGAGACATAGAAAGGCAAAAATCTAGGTAACGGACAAACAAGGAAAAAACCAGGAAGCGAGGACAGAAAAGAGCCAGGGGGGAAGAGTCCGAATAACTACGTCCACGTAGGCAGGTAAGCCAGGGGGGACGAGTCCTAATAGCTACTTCCACATAGGCGAGTCCCGCATAACTCCAATGAAGCACAACGGAGCAAAATGGTCTCCTTAAAAACCTAGACCAACATACTACTGACTTAAACATACAAAGGGCTGAATAACATCACACACAAAACAGCACAATACACCACAACAAACAATCAATATAGAAGCCCCGAAAGGAGGAAACGGAAGGCTTAAATAGCTCTCAAAGTGACCACGACAAGGGTTAAAAACCATGACAAGCACATTCCGCTAAAGGAATTGCGTTGTGGAGTACCCGGTTATTCTAATGGAAGTAATGTAGAGTCTAATTACTATTAAACATTAACAATGCTCCACGTTGAATTACGGGAGATTTATATTTGTTCTGTGAGTGTGACTTTCTATAAATGCTTGAAATATTCACGCTAAACACCAGATGCAAATAATATAGTTTATTACAAAAAGGATAACAATGTAATAAACTGTTATATCCCACGGCGGGGTGATTTGGATATATATAGAACACACAAAGGAGGGTAGGATACGTGTGCACGTGGCGGAGACAAAGAGAGAGAGAGGGAAAGAAAGGAAGATGGAGGTGAAACACGGGCACGCGGGTACACGTGGCAGAGACAAAGGAAGAGAGAGAGAGAAAGAAAGATGGAGGTGAAACACACGGACACGCGGGTACGCGGGGCGGATGAAGGAGGGAAGTATGAATTTGGCTTCAGCACGCTCAGGCCGAGCCTACTCAAGCCATATGAAGATCTGGCACTTTCTTAATAGGCCGAATTATGCCTCTATCACTAGTCGAGCCGTGATTGATTATAGAGGATTTATTTCTATTAGCACTTGGGGAAGCGCGTTATAAATATCCCGTTATCAAATTACGGTTACTCTCGAATTAGGAAGTTATCGTGCCCAGATCGAAAGAGGGAAATCACACTTAGCATATATATAGTATATATATATATGGCAACACTTAGTTAATCATGTAGTGAGGGTATACAGTTATGGAAACTGACAACACATCATATCTCAAAACAAAACGAGTAAAATCACAATTATTGCCCAGCATAATCCTATCCGAATAAAATGCAATCAGTATATTACACAAGCATCATATCGGTATCAGCCAATCTGTGCCCAGATAATACGGCCTTACTTGAGGTCCGATCTTATGACAGACCAGACACCGCAGTTGGTAAAGTTCGTCCGACCGTCGTCGGGGAAAAAGGAGGGTCCCGGGTTGTAGGACTTGGAAACGCAGGTCCAGGCGAATGTCCAAGTGTCCTTTGAGGCGAGTCCTCGCGGGGGAATTAGTGTCGTCAAAAAGTCACATAGAGATCGTCTTTGGAACTGGAATTCCCGAACTGCCCGTATAATAGCAGTCTCCAACAGAATTGTCGGGTTCTATGAGTGCACGTACTTCGGATTCTAAGATCTAAAACTATAACTGTGATCAAGGGTTAAAACATTAAAGACTTAGTTCGCGAAGTAAAGTAGTCTCTTTTGAGGCATACAGTGAGTTACCACACGCCAGAGAGGGCGAACTCAGGGGGGTCCCCTAGTTTTATCCCTCGGGTGAGTGACGTGCATTTCCGGCGCTTACAGTATTGGCTTTTGTAAGTTTGAAATTACAGCCAGGAGGGGCGCCAAATGCGTCACTTTCGGTGTCATGGCCGGACTGTAGTTCCATTGTAGTCCATTGTCCCAACAGTCATTTAGCAGACGCTTTTATCCAAAGCGACATACAATAAGTGCATACAGAAATGTCATCGAAGCACAAAGACAAAGCACATCCTTCCCGTAACGTAGCAGCTATCCCTAGTAATGAACATTGAATGTAGTTCACAGTAAGCTGTGGGTAAATCAGCTATACTACATTTCTATTCTAAATAACAAACAGACAAGAAAACACAGGGAACTAGTACCATGAGGTCCTAGATTAGAATATCAGTCAAGGTGGAGTCTGAAGAGGTGTCTTCAGGCCACAACGGAACGCAGGCAGGGTTAGAGTTGAACGTAGGGGAATGGGGAGTTCATTCCACCACTGAGGAGCTAGCGTGGAAAAGCTCCGCAGTCGGGACGAGCGAGAGCCATTGACACGGAGGGGGGGGAAGTGCGAGTCGCCCTGCTGTAGAAGAGCAAAGTGGTCGAGCAGGATTAAGTCCTGCAGGTAGGCGGGGCCTGTCCTATTGGCTGCAGTGTATAGGCTAGGGTCAGAACTTTGAACCTGACTGGCAGCCAGTGGAGTGACCTCAGCAGGGGGTGAGTTGAACACAAGCTGGGCAGCTGCATTCTGGATCAGTTGAAGAGGCAGAATGGCGCAAGCTGGTAGGCTTGCGAGCAGGGAGTTGTAGTTGTCCAGGCATGAGGTGACCATGGTCTGGACAAGAAGCTGGGTGGAGTAGGTGGTCAGGTACGGTCGAATCCTCCTGATGTTGTACAGGAGGAACCTGCAGGACCGTGCCGTCGCCCTGATGTGCTCTTTGAAGTCCAGCTGGTCATCCAGGACCACCCCCAGGTTCCTTGCAGAGCGGGAGGCAGCCACCATGGTCCCGTCAACGGTGATGGAGAGGTCATGTAGTGGGGAGGCCTTGTATGGCATGAAGAGGAGCTCTGTCTTGTCAAGGTTGAGCTTCAGGTCAAGCTTTCATGTTGTGACCAGGATTCATCAGACTAACTTTGTCATTGGAGACAAATGGCAATTTTAATTAAGTTGAGGGAGAATTTACATGCTAATATTGAAATTAGTCTGACGTGGCACACAAGCTCTTGAAATGTGTTTTTATTTGAAATAAATGTGATCTGAGAAATAATGTCTGCAACAACATGATCAGCTGGTTTGAAGCATCTTGGTCGCATGACACATGAAACAGAATTTTTTTTTTCTAAAATATGAATAAAGGTTTTAGTCTCTTTGTCCTACACTGGTAACAAATATGTCCATTAAAATGCACTTGCATTCTCCTGTCATTAGCTATTGAAGTTAAATTCGAAAAACAAATAGGAATATCCAATATAAGACAAACTTTACTACAGTCATCTATCGTTGGATTTCTATTGAACTAGAGAAATGCATAATAGCACCCATACTGTCACCTAAAAGTGTGTGGAAATACGTTTTCAGTTTGTTTTGCTACCTGCCACTTTGCCCTCACCGTCAGTGGCACATCTCACCTGCCATTAAATTCTGGCAGTAGGTGGAGCTATAACATGCCATGCCATTCGAAGGGGTTGAAAGTTGAAACCTAGAATGGGATGGCAGCTGCTAAAATTTAATGGCCAGCTATACTGGATATTCATTCAAACATTCAGTCTTATTCAAACGCATTCAAATGAATAAGTTCAGCTGAATGCAGTCATGTTTTGAAAGTAGCAATCATAGCTAACTAGCTTTGAATGACATGGCATGTTATGGTTCACCTAGCCACTGACGGTGTCACAGCAAAGTGGCAGGTAGCAAAACAAACAACAAACATAATTGTTCAATACAGCGTACTTTTACATGACAGTATGGGTGCTATGACATTTCAGTTAAATATTTCCTTCTACATTATGCATTTCTCTAGTTCAATAGAAAGATCGATGACACCTGTGGTTGGGACTAATGTTACTGTAGGTACCTAGCTCACGTCAATCATCAACAGCTAACATGCAACACGAGAATATAACGGGCCTGATGAACTAACGTTAGCTAACTTAACAACAGCCAGCCGACTTGTCGATAGCTAACACTATTATTTTTAAAGCTATCCGTTTATCTGGCACCTGTCTGCCATTAAATACTGACAGCTCTCATTAAATTTTCATTTCTAGCTAGTGCCATTAAATTGTGGCAGCTGCTGTGGCATGTAATAGTAGGGGCGGCTATAGCAGTGGCAGCTGCCGTGGCATGTAATAGTAGGCTATGGCCTGCCATGCCATTTTAAGTTTCAACCCCTACTGCTTGGGCAAGTGCATTTATGACTAATTGTTATTGGCTGGACATTTGGCAGTATTGTTTCAGCTGAAAAAAATCCATAAGCGAGAGGACATCATTTTGAGTGTGAGCACAATAAAATCTGTCAACGAGCAGGGCAAATCTAAGTGCGTGGACTGAGTTTTGAGCTAGAAGAGCAAATCCGTAAGCGAGCAATGGATTTCTGCTCTCAAATTCATTTATTTTGCGCTCAGACTTAAAGGGGAACTGCAACATATTGGCATCTTCAGCTCTTTTTGAAGAATTAAATGTGTAGATTTATTCATTTATATCATTAAAAAAAAAATTTGCGATTACTAAATTACACTTTGAAATTCACCGAAATTAGTCTATTCTTTTCGTGTGCGCAGCCATATAGTGCTCCGTAGTCCCGCCCACTTTGGTGAGGAACGTCTGGTGCCACTTTTCGTAAAAAATATAATGGGAGTCAATGGACTGAAAAATTTTTTTTTCTATATTCAGGCAGCTAGACATTCAAGACACCCAAAATTAAAATAATTTATAAAATTGGTAATTTGAAATTATGTCCAACAAATAAACAACAAACACGTTTTCAAAAAAACAACTAAAACGACTACAACATCCGGGCTACTCGCTCACCACCACTGCTGGAGTGAAAGCCATAAAGCTGACACTTTTGACATGGCCAGACTCGCCCTTGCTGATACTCTTAGTTTCCCTTCCATATGATCATAAAATAATCATATGGAAGTGAAACTAAGAGCAGTGCCCAATTTAGCCATTTTGGATACATTTGGAGACCCTCAGATTTTGCAGACTTGTGGACATGGAATTTATGATCCAGAAAATGTTTCATTGAAAACTAAAGAAAAACTTTTGTGGCACTTTATTTTGACCTAAATTATTATGAAAATAAACTAATTGAAGTTAGTCTTGTAAATGGTACAACTGTCTTGTTTCATTTTGTCATGGTTTGTGACCTTTTTCCCTTGCGGTTGTGTTCCTCGGTCGCCACTAGTGGGCGCTGCTTCGTTGGTGGAGTTTTGGCTCCTTTCCTTCTTCTCACGAAGAAGTTCTCATCAACGTTGCACAGCTGCACATGGTTGCCGGTGAGCTATTTAAGCCCATGTTCCTTTTGTTCTGGGTTTCGATATTAATTGTTCATTGTGATTGTTTGTTCTGTGGTGTATTTTCTGGTATTAGTTGTGCTGTTTTGTGTATGGTATATTTTGCCCTTTTAAAGTTTTAAACGTATGATTAGATCTAGGTTTTTAAGGAGACCATTTTGCTCCATTGTGCTTTTATTGGAGTTTTGCGGTACTGGCCTTTGTGCTTTGAGCTTCAGGTTGAATTCCTGTTTGGTGTGCTCATTTCAGTCTCCGCTTTCTGGTCTGTCCTTTGTTTGTCGTTTTTACCTAGATCTATTGCCTTTTACTAAGAGACAGGGCGTTTGTATCATACTGACTTTAGGGTTTTATTTATTCTTAGAGGCAGGTCGGTTATTTTCGATTAAGTTTGCGTTGGTCTTTTGTTACAGCTGTTCCTGTTCACCTGTTCGTCCTTTTCACCTACGGGACGATTTTGTTCGGAACTGTAGTTCTGTTCGTTCTCCGGGTGTGTCCCTCCTTATATGGAGCTTGGACGATGCTATGGACATGTTTGTGTTTGATTGCGCATTTATGAAAGTAACCATGGAACGTTATCTCTGTTCCTCCGCCTCGTTACATTTCCCATTATTGAGAGGCTAGGGCGTGTGTTTTCAATTAAGCTTGCATTAGTCATGTTTGCTAGTAAAGTTATGGGACGACGGTGCTCCGCCGGCTCGCCTGTAAAATGTTTCTCTCTCCTGGGAGATCGGGCGTTTACCCCTTTACGTTTTCTCGATCAACGCGGGACTTGCCTATGTGGATGTAGTTATTCGGACTCTTCCCCCCTGGCGTACTTGCCTGTGTGGAACTAGCTATTAGGACTCGTCCCCCCTGGCGTATTTGCCTATGTAGATGTAGTTATTAGGACTCATCTCCCCTGGCTTTTCTGTTCCTGCTTCCTGGTCGTTGCATTTGACTGCGAGCCTATCAAACTGCCATGGAATTTTATATCTGTTCCTTCGCCTCGTTACATTTCCTCTTTACCAAGAGGCAGGGCTTTTATTCTTTATCAAACTCGTGTTGGTCTTTTAGCCAGTAATTCCGGTGCAGCTGTTCTGTTTCGTCCTTTTTACTTGCGGTACGATTTTGTTCGGAACTATAGTTCTGTTCGTTCTCCAGGTGTGTTTCTCCTTATATGGAGCTTGGGCGTTTTTGTTGACAGGTTTGCGTTTGACTGCGAGTCCCTGAGAGTAGCCTTGGAACGTTAGATCTCCGTTCCTTTTCGCCTCCTTGTACACTAATGCTTATTAGTTTTCAGGGTTTGTTTGTTGTGTGTTTTAATTGTGCCTTTACGCTACTCGCCCTTTCTTATGTGTCTCGTTACCGAGACAGGGCGCGTATTATTTCTGGCTATTCAGAGACCTGTCCTTGCGCTTCTACTGGGACAGTTAGCCGGTTGGTAGCGTCTGTAGGCGTGTTCGTTGTATGTTCTCCTCCCTTATCTGCGGGGTTTCCCGCCTTAGTGGCCCTAGGACTTTAAGAATCCCCTTGCTGCGTTTGGCTCCTCCTACCTCACACGTCACGTCCCATTACACATTTAAGCCATTTACCAAGTCTCTGTGATGCTCACACCTCTGAGTAAAAGAATGCGTAAAAAATGCTCATAGAGAAAGTTGGAAATCTGCTTACGCAAAGTTTTACATTTTCTCCCTCTGCCTTTTGATCATGGTGTTGCCATATCACACTGACTCCAAACATTGCATATGTATGGTGTGCAGCATGTGCCGAGGTACGCAGATTCTCTTTTATACATCTGAATTTCTGAGTTATAAAGCCTTAAATAGAACACTCTTGGTGAGAATTGACCAAATTTGGCATCTGCATAAAGGGGTTAATTCAGCAGGAGGAAAACAAAAGTAATCAGGCTTTAGCAACACTGTCTTTCATGTCTCTGAGATCAATATTTTGCGGTTTATAATGAAATATTTAGCCTGTCTGCTGGTTACCTTCTTCTGAAGCGGTATAATTTTTCCCTTGTGCTGCTTGTGTATGATGGGGTCGTCTGAGGTCAAAACAGGAGAAACTGATGGAAGTCAACTGAAACGTTGAAAGCCCTGTCAAGCACAGATGGTGCTAATTAGCATGCCACTGTCTAATTGAATTCCGAAATAATTTAATTAGCAAAGTTTATTTAATTTTGGTAATAGCACAGTATACTGCATGCTTATTAGCATGCAATATGTATATTGCATTTTACTCAGATGGATGTTCACTAGCACCATGCATTTACATAAGCACAGCATCTGTTAAATACATTTTCATTAGCACAGTGAATGTTTATCACTATTTTTTTTACTAGAACAGCTTATGTTCTGTGTATGTTAATTACTAATTAGTTTACACGGAATGTGTTTATAAAAGTATTAGTGCGGTGTCTTATTTAGCAAACCATTTAATAAAGTGTATTTCATTTTTGGTATCACTGCTGTGTAGTGCATGCATGTTTTTTAACACAGTATTTGTTTTATTTTTCATTAGAACTGTGCATTAATGAAGACAGTATGTTTATTATATATGGTCAGTAGCTGCCCACATGAATTATCCCAGTCTATGTTCCTTACAGTGTACAGTGTAGCGTGGTGTTGCTTTCACATAGTATATCTTAGCTCCAAGTATGGAATTTTCTTTTGTCTTTAGTCAAGATGTTTTTAAATCTAACCTTACTTTTGTTCTAGAATCTGCTACACTGCTCCCTAGAAGTCAGAGAATGAAAAGCACATCACAGAAAAAATAACACCAGTGGGAATTAAGAAATCACACTGGACTAATAACATTAAGGGCTTTTCTACAAACATGTCTTTCCATGTTTTACAGTCTGAACCCTGACCCTAAGTCACATTGCATTATGATGAATGTATGGACAGTGCTATTGAGACGGATGTGTGCGGGTTGGACCCGTAATGCACGACTCAGAACACAAACGTAATAATAAATGTCCGCAAGGACTTTATTATAGGGAAATCCAGAAATCGTAGTCACACAAGCGAAGTCCAAAAACCAATAAATCCAGCCAATAACCAAAAATACAGTACAAAAGGAGAAAGCAGTCTCGAAATCAGTATCCATGCACAAGTTCAAAACCAGAGTAGCTGTCAGCGGAGCAGAAGTACAATTCAGGGGTAAAGCAGAGTTCGTTGGTCGTGGGGCGTTGCAGGAGTCAGACCGAAGTCCTATCCGCGGGGCAGAGGTACATGATAGGCTGGCAGTAACGATGGTCAGTAAACAGGCTTGATTTATAACGGTAGTCAGACAAAGGTAAACGCTCAAAAGTGACAGTAGATCATTTCTCAAAGACATGACATGAACACTGATCTTATATGCAGGTGTAGACAGGTGCAGACACTTAGCTTGAGAGCAGCATGCGAAGGGGAATCAGGGGTGGAAGGCTGACGAGGTAACAAGATAATTAGTAATCGTTAGTAATAAACCTATCCTGACCTAGCGTTAGTAAATTAGTAAATGACATGCACGAGAAACGTAAGGTAAACATGAACACATGGTTAGAGAGTTAGTATTACCCAATCCTGATCTAATGTTAGTAGATTAGTAAATAGACACGGGAAAATGAAACAATTAGGGAAGTGTGAGTGACAGCAAGAGAGAGAGGGAAAACAGCACAAATGCAAGGCTGCGGAAAAACATGGAAATGTGTATGCTACCAATGAACTGCATCGTAACATAAACAGAACACAAGCATGACATGAACCGAAAATATACTGTGACAAACTAAACATGAAACGTGGCATAAACATGTCAGAAACGTAACAGCTATGCTTATTAAGGAACTTCATTTAATAAGATGTCAATTATGTTAAAATGAAAGGGTGACAGTCAAAACATATGGCACTTGATACCGCCAGACTTGAAAGTACACTTCTCATATCATTTGTAAAATATCGAATAAATGCACACAGGCTGTTCCATAGATACAATTTCCTTCAGCGTTTACATACTATACATGTTATTCACTCAATCTGCTATGCATGTTTTATTATCAATCCATTTTTACTACCAGATGTACATAATATATTCATACACTTATTTATCCTAACATGCCGGGCTGACAGGCGGAATCTACATTTGTATTCACCTGCTGTTGACCAGTTCACTGCCCCAGACATAAATGTGAGTTTAAACCGTGCAAATTGAGATTTGAGATTAACAAGCTTGGGTCGGTCTCGGCCAACTGTTTAAAATGTGATACAGCTCATATGGGACACTGTCTGGTTCTTCCAATGTCACAGCTAACACATTGAGAACCTGGATAGAATATACCACATTCCCTCTCCTAATTTCTTATTCTTTGAACAGAACATGTATTGAGGATCACCACAATGAGGCAAATGGCTGTTTTTGGAAGAGAGACTTAATGTTCTTTGGTGGGGCCATTGAGAAATTATTGAATGATACTATCAAAGATGACATGACATGCATTAGCATTTAGCAGACACTTATCCAGAGCAACAATTTTGCAAGGAAATCTTAAGAAAATCCATAGGCCGTGACCGAATATGATCCCTGTTCCCTGCCCCCTGTCCACTCAGACCCCTGTCTACTTTGTGCCCTGTCCCTTCACCTTGCAAGCAGTGAGCGAAAGAAATCCTGCAAAACTCTTTCCAAACTAGTCGGTAGGAAGTAGTTTGATATTCTCAATAAAAAAAAAACATATTACAATCAGTTTACATATGATGATGGTTACAAAGTGTAGAATATGAAAGAAGATATAATTAACAAAATTAAAAAAGAGAGTAGTTTGTAATATGTTCCGCTCTTGTACCATAGACATGCATATAGTAGTAGTAGTAGTTTTTACTTCCGGGTTAGTTGACTCAAATATGCGCCCTCAAAGGAGTGAAGGGATCATATTTGGTCATGGCCATAGAGTTGAAATGCCCACTTTTTCTGTATGGAGCTGTTATGATTCCGAGTACTGTACTCAAATGCACAACTCACAGACAGGAATTGCAATAATTCAAATAATTTATTACTTCGTCCAAACTCCAGAAGTATAGGGAGAGATATAAGACAGGGGCTGGATCCTGGAATGGCATTTGCAGGGGATTGAACGGGAGTGGGAGTAGGTGAGGGGCTGGATGGTGGCGGAACCCTGGGCTGGAGTAGCAGAGGAGGAGCGGAATGCGGGAGACAGGGGCTGCGTGGAGTGGGCTAGGATAGCTGCAGGCTGGCGGACAGGCAGAGCAGAACAAGGCATTAATTACAGCAAGGCAAGAACAAAACAGGTAGCGTAATATGCTAGGTTAGGCAAGACTAGAAGCAGCAAAAGCAAGGCAAGACAAGGCTTGAATATTAAACACTAAGCAAGACGAGACAAGAGTTTATTTCAACAACAAGACTTAACGAACTGGCACAAGACAACGAACGGAGAATATATATATGAGAGTTAATGAGTGACTGATTGCATGCAGCGTGAGAGTCCCCTTGCTCTGATTCTGACCATCTCGATGGCTCTGACCAATAGACATGCACCCATTTAACTAGCACATGCCAGCTGTGAAGCACCCATAAGTAAGCCTGTACTGCACATGTTCAATGCTAATGGAGTTCCCATTAAAATGAATGCCCTTACAAAAATATAGGCCATCCAGCAAATTTGCGGCAAACCTTCGGCATTGTTGCCTCAGGTTTGCGGCAAGCTCATAGATTCACATGCAAGCTTTGTGGGAACTTCCATTCACTTCTGGCAAAGTTTTTAGTTCACCACTACTGGCAAAGTCTGACAAACCTCTGGCAACATTTTATGGAAAACAATCAGACGAATCAGGTGAAATTCAACCGATGATATTTTTAAACTCGATTAAGGATCATTACGTTTCATATGAAAAGAAGATTGTGAAAACATGTTAAAATTTTCTAGGCAAATGTCATTTTAATTAATATTTTACAATACAAGACACATAATCAAATTTATGATCACAAAAAATTGACCGATTTTCTTTGGTTGCCAAATCAGCTTGGTTTTCTTTATTGAATTCAATCGGCAGAAAGCGCTTTTGCACTCAGCAAGCATAGTTCCCTCCAACCCACTTCAGTTGTATACGCTCTATGCTCTGACCCCCTGTGACCATAGCCTGTGACTACTTGTGTAGTGTAAGCATTCCTAGGATGGAAATACCAGTGATTTTTATAAGAGACGGTCATTAAATACAAGTTGCTCTCAGTTGTTAGGATTTTGAAAGTTGTGTCGTGTACACAAGGCATTACATAGATCATTTTTAAACATACATTTATACAGCTGGATATTTACTGAAGCAAGTACCTTACTATAATGACAATGCCCCAGCTGGAATTCCACCCACAACCTTTACAATGCGAAGGTTTGATTCCCAGCTTTGTGTTCCCTAACCATTATACTGCACTTCCTCCAATTTTGATGAGTTATTTCCATAATTATTTTATTAGGAATGGAGCTCACAATGTATATGTATAATGTTGTAGGGAATAAAAAATCTGTACAGAGCCTCCTGGCAAATTATGTACTTTTCACCCTATCCTATGCAAGTTCCTTTTGTACATAGTCTGATTAGTATACGTTATAGTAACGGTTTTGTACAGACATTCAATAACATTATTATCAATCAGATCAAAAACGTCTATGACGTAAAAAAAGCCAAGTTACTCACGCATAGCCTACATAGCGCTGTCTATAAGTCCTTAATTCCAACTTGCAAAAACTAGGCCTGCCTTTAAAAGTCTTGATATCAAAATGTGGCCAAGTTACAACTAACAATATTGCCTATCGTAGCTCACACTAAACACTAACTAGCTCTATTCCAAAGCAATGCTATCCAAACTTTCCTAAATTATTTAATGCAACTTGGCCCCGTATTTCTTCATCTTTGCATGTGAAGAGATTGTGCCTCATGGAACAACATATGATTTCAATGAATGTTTTTAACAGTTGATGAATAATTACACTCCAGAAAGGATATGGTTGTACTTTGTTGGCAAGTTTACTTTAGAAAATGTACAGGTTTTAAAATGTTAACTGCTGCTACAGAATTCTTTACAATTCACAAACACATTTATATGAAGAAACATCATGTACAATAGAGAAAGGGGTGATGAATAAATAAATGCAGATAAAAATTAGTAATATTTTTACCTAGAAAATAGCGTACATGTAGCATTTTTACAAACGTATCCAGACATGTTTGTGGGTCAGATGGTGGCAAATAAGTAATAGTACCAATTTTCATAACATAATAGTATTTATGATATTTGCTAACAGAATTTTGTGAACACAATGATATCTATGCTCTGTAGGACCACACAGGTTTTGATAGAAATCCAAATAAGTAAATCAATAAATACATAATAATAATAATACATTTTATTCATTCTGTGCTTTTCATAGACCCAAAGCAGTGGATGCAGACAATTATTCAAACATACCTATAGTGTAGTAATTTTTCTGTTTAATTTCTAAGTGCAACACATCTGAATCTGAGTATTTCCACTATAAATTAT
The DNA here is from genome assembly GCA_029718625.1 of Synaphobranchus kaupii. Lineage (NCBI taxonomy): Eukaryota > Metazoa > Chordata > Actinopteri > Anguilliformes > Synaphobranchidae > Synaphobranchus > Synaphobranchus kaupii. The sequence goes on along the minus strand of CM056391.1, from coordinate 30,028,111 downwards.
TTTCATTTTGCAGTTTGATGTGGCACATACAGTTTCATTGACCACATTCTCTTGAGATGGTAAGATGAAGAAACACAGGGCCAAGTTGCATTATGTAGGCTATGCGTGAGTAACTTGGCTTTTTTTACGTCGTAGACGTTTTTGATCTGATGTCACTTATTTTTTATAGCTAACTAATGATGAATAATGCATGAAGATAAACACGGAGAGAGACATGCATTCCAAAGAAATGCATGCAGACATTCGCGTAACCATAACGCCCTCTATTGACAAGAATGAGAACAGTTATCCTATTACAGACAGCACACAATTACATTAAAAGAGTTTGTAGATGACCAGTATATAATGTGTAATGAAATACAATGAACAGCAACACCTGAGCTATGGATCATGAAGAAGCATGTAAATTAATGAACCAAGTCTACATGGAGACATGCATGCACAATGGGCTAGACGCAAAAACATTCTAGCTGAAAGACATACAGCCTAAATAGCTAGTACAGCCTAAATAGTTTGCATCAGTAAAATATGGAAATACAGTTTTAAAATAGGGCTATTAGTATTCTATAGAAAATGAAATACATTTAACATTAGGCTATTCAACACTGGATTGCCGGATGCGTAACTCCAACCTTCCATGTGTGGGCTACGAGCTAGCGAACGAGCGAGCGAGCGAGTTCATTCGCAGAAATTCCTCCGCAGTTTTTTTTCCGGTAGTGTAGAACGTTTCCTGCGGGAAATGTTTTGGTACCAGACAGCTAGGTTTAGTTTAGTTTTCTGTAGTGCAATGAATGTAGGCTATAAGGCATGTTGATTCGCTTCGTAGTAGCCTAGCTTGTATCTGCTTCCTGACTAAAAGCAGACTGACGCTTCTCTGGTAACAGTAAGGTTGGCTAACAAGCTTAATTGGACAACGCATATTTCCCAGGAATCTTAGCCAGAAAGAAAACAATAGATACTACTAAGAAAGTACATACCAGAGATTCTTCTTCTTATTATTATTATTATTATTATTAAAAGTGTTTGTAGTAAGATACGTTATCTGCAGAGTAGCGTAGACTAGAGCCACATTTGGAGGCTATTGTTGTTTTTCTTTTTAAGTGACTAACCATGAATGAGATATGTTTCGGGAATTGGCGGTTTATAAATCCGATCTCTTGAAGGATTGCATCTTAAATGAGGCTATCATCAATTCTTAATGTAGGCTATCATCGTAAATTCTTAATTTTCCTAGTAGTTCATTTTATGGTGACATTGTGTTATGTGTGAAAAGGATTTAATGAATAAAGAAATGTTGGCCGAGGCAAGGGTACGTTGAGGTTTGGTTCCACAGTCAGTCAGTCATGACCGCAAGAGCAGAGCTTAACACCCTCCCCAAACCAGACAAGAGCGAGCGTCAAGTGTCAGTGAAACATTCAACAGTTAATATTGGAAACCTCTTTTGCCTTTGCAATAAAAATATGTTAATGTGTTAATGTGAAAATAATAACAGTCTAATAAATGAAAAGTACTTAACAGTTGCACATTGTTTTTGTGGAAAATAAACATGTGCACTGCTGGGTTCGAACCCACAATCTTCTGCGTGAGAGACGACTATATCCATTCGGCCACAGCTTCTTGGAAAGCATGAAGCCAATAGCTGTATTAACATTAAAAACCATTAGTATGAAGCATTTCTATTGGGCGATAAGCTTGATGAGCAGGTATACGAACCATACCCTCAAAGAATAATTCTCCCCATTGGATAACATGGCGACGGAGGCAGGAAGTTTGGCAGGAGAATGGGAAGAAGAAGAAGAAGAAGAAGAAGAAGAAGAAGAAGAAGAAGAAGAAGAAGAAGAAGAAGAAGAAGAAGGAGGAGAAGGAGGAGAAGGAGAAGGAGAAGGAGAAGGAGAAGGAGAAGGAGAAGGAGAAGGAGAAGGAGAAGGAGAAAAACGGCAAAATAACCCAAGTTTGGGGCTTTATTGTGTGGATGTGTGAAGTTGTATCTGAATGCTGTGTGGTTACATGAGGTCAGAACATACAGAACTTAATGTTTTTAAGGGCTCAGAGTCTATGGTCATTGTGGTTACTTCTGTAGGAAACCCTGAAAAGTGCCAAACTCTCGGTGCTGTATAGGTATGGGGCATGCCCCACCAAGCCGTAAAATGCAAATATGTTTTGATAAAATATATCCTGAATAAGACATGCAAACATATGGTGATATATCAATGTTTCATCTGTATATATTGTATATGTAGTATTCCTTTTAACCCGAGGAACATACTTGAGATACATATACACTCATATAGTATTGCGCCCTCCAAATACGATTCACATCCTTTGTTAAAGATGAGCAAAGACGAATGTTTAAAATAAACAATACACGTAATGAGTTGTATTGCATTCAAAAGGGGAAATTATATTCTTTAATACTCATATAGTTGCTCAGACCAAATTATTTTAACAACACATATTTTTACATCACAATTTGTTATGTTAAAAATATTCACACCCCTAAAGATTTTAATAAAATCCAACAACAATGGAACTGCAGCTACTTATTGATGTTCATCTCAATCTTAGGAACTGTGGGAAGCTTGTAGCCTCCCACGGCTTCCTGTTTTATTGGAGTATAAAACATGAGCTAATACGGATGTAAAATCCATGTGTTATCCATCACAAAAAACAATACAAGGGGTTGTTGACCTTCACGAGCTAGGAGATGGTTAAAACCAACAATAAAGATAAAATTCTCCAATGTTAGGCCAATAATTAGGATTTTTAAAACCACTAGTAAACCTGCCTGGTAGAGGGTGCAAGTGCATCTGGCCCTCATGCATAGTAAGGTAGATGCTTTGGGAGGGGGAAAAATCACAGGGGCACAGTTGGGGATTTACAAACAGTCTCCACATCTACTGTACCATCATCAGTGTGAAAGTAGTGTTCATATGACACATATTTATTTAGATTTTGTCATGTGGGTAGATGTGGCTGGAAACACCTGGTGGATGTCCTGGGTTGTGTTCCACAGTTTCCACTGTCAGCCTTCAAAAGAATGTCATGCAGTTGTATTCTTTGTCTACAATATCACAACAGTTGAAAAAGTGGACCTTTGTATAAGGACAAAATCCCTTGAGCTTGTGCATAACCTAATTATTTTGTTAAAATGAATAATATATTCAATGTGCAATTAACGTGGCAAAATGTGTTTATGAACAAAAATAAATATTTTCCTTTATTCACACAGAGACACACAGTGATAGAAATATCTTTTGGACTCAGTATTCAGAGCACAAAAAAGGTTTTTTGCTCTCTAGACAATAAACACGTCTGCACATCATCTACATTAAGAGAAAGAACAACTAGGTGTCAATCACAAGGATTGGGTGCTAGTATTAATGCATATTAATGTCTTTGTTTCACAATCAGATGTTTTGGCCAATAACATCCATTAGACTGTCTGCATGACAACTAAAAAGTGAATTGTCTGAAAAAAACAAACAAGCAAAACTAATTGCCATTGGCAACAGTGAATAATTGGCAAAAACTGAATAAGATTTTATCTTGTATTTTTATGTAAAGCATATCAAGCACATTCTAAAAGGGGTGGGGAATGAAGATGATTGTGACTATTTCAGTCATATCATGTTCATCTAAGCTTATATTATATATTATACTGCCAACAAACAGCTCTCTTGAAGATGTTCTTTTGTCAGTGCAGAAAATCACCAGTAGGGGGCATTGTGGTTTAACTGTCTGTTCCGAAGACTGAATGGCCAGGATTATGAAACAGATGAGATGTGCGTTGTGTTTTTACTCAAGAGATAGTATACTCCTGTCACATTAAAAAATATATTTTCAAATAATGTGTTCAAAGATTACTTTGCATGCATAAAATGCACTAACAAAAAAAGATTAAATCACTACATATAGCATGACGCACATACGCTATATCATTCATTGGCTTTACACAAACGTACACACATTGATTAGATTCCATTTACAATAAAACCAGATGTATTAGTAGCATTTGCCTAAATTAGTGGAAATAATAATAACAATGTTTCAATTGTTACAAATTGGGATATCATTTCCTGTGAATGACAATAAGTCGTACAATATAATTGCAAAGATGTAGTACAGCATCATTTAATGTTTAATGTCCAGGTTAATTTTAGTCCACATGTCTTCACATGTATTCACATTACTTACAGAGGCATATATTGAGAATAGACTCAGTGCTACCTGCGATGCGAGACAGATCTGTGAACAGCCATTCACCTACAAACTAATGCACAGGCCTGGATTCAGTCAGCATTTCCCCTTCACTTGTTTCAGTGCCAATTTTTTTTATTGCTGAACTTACCAAAATATGAAGACAGAACAAAAACTTATTTGAAGTTAAAGACAACTGTTAATTGATCTTAGGCCACAGATTAATCTGGCTCTGTAAAGGGGCCACTCTGCTGGTGTACTGTATCTGAGCTCAGAATTGTTCTCAAGCCCTCTATTGAACCTTGGGTTGCTCCAGAAGGTGACGTCTGGGCAGCTGGAGTCTGTTTCACTTCATCATATCTGGATTTTGAAGGCAGGGTTCATTGTGAGTTCATTTCAGAATATCTGCAAATGACATCAAATGACTAAGAGTAGTTCTCAGTTAGGCAATCACATAAAAATGATCATTGCTACTGATACTCATATTAAACCTTTTTTTTCTTCTGAAAATGGTATTTAAAACAAAGTATCTTACATATAGTACACCTCCATTGACTATTATGTGTTTAACTGTTCTGTGAGTCCCAGCTCTTCAGAAACATTGTTTCGTCTTTCTCAATGTATTGAGAAACCTTCTGAGACCAACAGTATTCTTTCTTACACACTCACGCACGCACACGCACACAGTTTCCTCGACAGTGCTTGTTGTGCTAATTTGATTTTTTTAATGCATTGTCTGTAAATGATTAATAGGTAGGGCCACCAGTTTGTCTCTTATTCTCTCACATATACAGCAGGCCTGTGCCAGCATCTCATTGTGATGGCCTAATATGAAGCTACGTATTAAACAATTATCCCGACTGCACCATCCCAATCAGCTACAATGATCAAGATATTGCCACTTATTAAGCACAGATAATGATTGACAGCAATATTCAAAAGAAACATGTCATATTGTGTCTTTATTTACAACCACGTGCATGGGGCAATATTTAAAAATATTGTACAGGGGGTGTAATACTCACATAAAAAAATTAGCCATTATATTGGCCCAACATTTAACTTAGCACATAAATATTTAAATAGACAGTACTACTACTAATAAAATAGCCTTAAGAGTTTTACTTAAAAATATATATAAATTAAATAAGTGGCCACTTATGTACAAATTAAAATTCAAGGCTCTAAACTCTTTGAGCTTGGTGAGTTTTTTTGATGATGCTTGGTGAAAAAATGTCCATATGAAGAGATGTATTTCTGCATCGACAGAGCTGGTTACAATGGACAAGTATCATTTTGCCTTTCGAGTAACATTTGGAAATACTTCTTTAGCTGTATACCACAATTCACCAAGTGACAATTGCCCAGCTCAAACGAGCACTTCTCTTTGAAACCTGAAATTCATCTAGTGGGAGGCAGATACCGTTTCATTTGTTCAATCAAAAACATACTTTATGGTAGTGTACACATTAGATCCGTGCTCACCTTCCTTCCCTTTACACTCCCCATATTAGGCCAAATAATTGCTTTTATAAACAAACAATTAGCCACTCAACTGCATAATTAGTTACTTGACTGTATCATTCGAGTGCCGGCAATGACCCCTGGAGGATAACAATTGAAGTTTAAATCTATGCGGGTCATAGCCGGCAGGGAGTACAAGTGATTATTGCTGAGGGATGAATACCTTGGGCTTAGAACTTTTTAAAAACCTTTTTATTTTTCCTGTTTCATAATACAGCTTCTACAGCTGTCTACTAAAATTTTATTCTGAGAAACACCATATTTTTACTTTTAAATATGAACTTAAATATAGAATTCTGTGAAATTCCTGTCATAATTACTGTACCTACGTATGTAAAGGGACATTACAAAATTGTACCTTTACTAAATGTACTTTTATCTAATACTTTTATTACATAATTATTCAGGTTTGAGACCCTGAATTCTCTTTCCACAGGAAAACAAATGTTCATGTCAAAGATTTCTGTTACAATAGTATTTTCTTGCGTCTTTGTGAAAACAGGAAAGGTGAACCGGAAGGTTGTTTGAAGGTTGCAAGACATTACACAGGCTATATACTGTAGGTTAAAAGGTGATTCTTCTCCCCAGTAATACAGTCTGCTGACCCCCTGGTTGTCTTTTTGCACTCGTTTTGCACATAATCTTGCAAATACTTCAGTTGTTGTCTCTTTGTTGCACATATGAATACTTTCATATTCATTATATTCGTGGTTTAACATAACAGTCAGACATAGCTTGCCAGAATGTGTTGTGTGGAGAGTTGTTGAGTATTGTATCTCTGACCCCTGTTGTGAAAAATTATGGTAGTTAAAAGGGTGCAGATGAATCAGGAAAATGTATGAAATGTAATGGGTACTGGATTTAAGGTTGATCTTGAAATGTATCCTCAGTTGCTCTCTGTACTCCTATTGTCTTCCAGTTGACTTACTCAACATTGAGATGGCAGAGCAGGAAGTGCTTCCTTTTAAGGTGTAACACAGTAATGGTGTGTTTTGTCACTCTTTTGAAAATCCTAGACTTTCTGATATAGTGGCCTGGTTCTGTGTTAATGGGACTGTCAGTTTTAAGATAAGTTTTTCTCCCAAGAGTCCTTACTGAACTGAACAATATATGTGCAGGAGGTCTTAATTGATTATTACATGGATGGGCTACACCATAACCCTTGCTTTTCATATTCTATATTCATAATTTTGTCTTTGTTTCCTTATTTTAAATGCTGATTAATCACTCAAAAACAAAGCAAAGTGTCCGTCTGTATATTAAATCCTAATGATTTCAATTGAATTGTCACACACCAACAGTGTACTAATACTGATTTTTATGAGAAATAGAGATTATATTATATTTGTATGTGCATAATCATTCATTGTGTACATTTAAGGTGCTTTATGAATGTGAATTATTTTATCCCATGCCCAATTTATTATTAGTTTGTATATGACACATGCAAGGTACTGTTCTTTCTCAGGATCTTTCTTCTTCTAATTATTCTCTTTCTTCTCATTTTGTAAACACTATCTAGTTTTTTATACTACCAATACAAAATGTATACCATATTATTCTGCTATATGTGCAGATGGTTGATATGCAAAAGCTTAATGAAACTAATTATAGTTTATTCATTATTAGCAATTACAGAAGCAAAAAACTGCAGTTGAAAATGAATTGAGCCTATTCATTTCCTATAGAGACATTACCCTCCCAACATGTCCTCCAAATCTGACCATTTATTTGGCCATGATTTAATACATGTGATGCTATGCTATTTCAGGCAATAGGACACACAGAAAAAGCAGAAACGAGCCCCACGGTCTGGGTTTGAATCCAGCCAGTGCCGACTGTGACTGGTAGCCACACAGGGGGGGGGCGACGCACAATTGGCAATTGCGTTACCCAGGGTATGGGTGGGATCAGTCGGCCCGCGTTCATCAGACAACCCCGCTGAGCATGGATAAGCCCATGGCCTGCATGCAGCTGCATAGGGCGGTCTTCCTTCGATTCTGCTCTGTGCGAGTTTGGCGATGGTGCGTAGGGAGAGCCATGTGTTTCGAAGGAAAGTTGTGGGTTTGCATTAAGATACCCGTGTGTCCAGTGCAGTGGGGTTGTTTCAGGAACACGATTTGGGGAGATAATTGGACATTCTAAATTGGGGTGGGAATTGGATATAGACAGCCTCATGTTGGGTGCCATACTGACATATTGGCATACTGTTGTATGAAAAGTGCATTTAGCCACCCTCAAAGGGGTGTACTATGAAGCGAGTTTAAGGGGTTAGCGAGGTTAACTTAAGCTTAAACCCTGGATTTTCTGTACCACAAAGCCGACTCAGTTTTAATCGGGGTATATTGCCATGGTAACTTACTCTTCATGGCTAACCTGCTCTGGGGCAGGTTATGTTTAGGCTATCAGATTGAAACATATAAAAGCACCACCCTTTGACCAATCAACTCCCTGGCTTTGGAAAAGGCGTCTCAATTCCAAAGGATCCCGTAGAGATATGTGTGGATAGTGAGGGAATCTTTGTATGAAAAAAAGGAAACATGTCTTTGCATTGTATATTTTCGCCCTGGTTTTCTCTCTTTTTTCATATATATATATATATATATATATAGTGCATTGAATCATTTTTCAGCTGTTTTATATATATATATATATGTATATATATACAGTATATATATATACGTATACGTATATACATATATATATACAGTGGTGCTAGAATGTTTGTGAACCATTTAGAATTTTCTGTATATCTGCATAAATTCGATCTAAAATGTGATCACATATTCATCTAAGTCCTAAAACTTGATAAAGTGAACCCAGCTCAACAAAAAACACAAACAACATTATTCTTTTATAATTTATTTATTGAGCAAAATTATCCAATGTTAAATGCTTTGTTGGAAAAAGTATGTGAACCCTTGGATCATACGTATTTTTAAAGTATCATATTTAATATTTGGTTGCATATCCTTTGCATCCTGTTACTTCCTGAAGTCTGTTACCCATCAATATCAAAAGTCTCTCGATATCTTATTTTCAGGTACTGTTACAAGCGACACTATAACCTCTCTGCATTTGAATGGATCTCTATGGGAATTGGGGGGTGAGACTAGATTCAGCTATAAATTACACTGGTACAGTATGGAACACATGACTGGCTAAATGGCTGTAAGTCATGCAGGGTCTAAGGTATCAAACGAGCCCCAAACCATCACTGCGGCCAGATATGGAGTAGATGTGGATGGATCACTGCAAGGGTTATTTCTTCTGACTCATTTTCCTTTAGAACTCTATGGGGAAAAAAGTCAGGAGAAGAAACCCTTAAAGTTTGCCTTTAAATGCCTAAGCCTATACCGTACCGGCAACGTGTAGTTTGTAAGACAACACAGAAGCACCGGAAAACGGAAACTCAGAGCTTTTATAGCTGGCAGGTAACCTAGAACAGGTGTGAGAAATATGCAACGTGACAGGGTGAAAACCCGGAACGAACGACGGAAAATGAAGGCAAGAGCGCCCTTGTGCCGTTCCGAAGGAGTACGACCGCAGAAACAAAAAGAGGCTGCCAGAACCATGACAGGAAACACCCCTCTAAGGGACGACCCCGGGCGATCCCTCAGCCTTGTTGCTGCGGAAGGGCCTAATCAGTTCTGGGTCTAAGATGTTCCTAGAGGGAACCCAGCAATGCTCCTCAGGACCATAGCCCTCCAAATCCACCAAGAACTGGACCCCTCTGCCCACCCGTCTTTCAGCCAAAATACGCCGAACAGTATACACCGGACCTCCTTCCACGAACCGGGGAGGGGGCAGCGGCTTGTCCGCCGGCACAAGGGCGCTAACAAGCACCGGCTTCAACCGGGAGACGTGGAAGGTGGGGTGGATACGCATGGAGCGCGGGAGCTGTAATCGCACAGTGACCGGATTCATTTTATGGATGATCTTAAAGGGGCTCACGTATCGTGGAGCGAGTTTGCGGGACTCCACTCGCAAGGGCAGATCCCGCGTGGAGAGCCACACTCGTTGCCCCACCCTGTAGGAAGGAGCAGGACGGCGACAGCTGTCGGCCACAACCTTTTGCTTAGCCGTGGTACGCAAGAGGGATGACCGCACACGCCTCCAGACGGATCGGCACCTGCGCATGAAAGACGCAGTGGAAGGTACCTCCACCTCCTTCTCCAACTCAGGAAATAACGGGGGCTGATACCCCAGCTCAGCCTCAAAAGGAGAGAGCCCAGAGGAAGCCTTGCGCAGTGTGTTATGGGCGTACTCCACTCAGGCGAGATGGCGGCTCCAAGACGTGAGGTTGGAGGTGGCCAGACACTGAAGGGTGCTCTCCAACATCTGGTTAGTGCGCTCCATCTGTCCATTAGTCTCCAGATGAAAGCCGGAGGATAAGCTAAAGGACACCCCTAGCAGAGCACAGAACGAGCGCCAGAACCTGGCGGTGAATTGGGGACCACAATCCGAGACCACGTCCAGAGGAAGACCGTGCACCCTGAAAACATGGTCTACCACCAGCTGAGCGGTCTCCGATGCTGATGGCAGTTTGGGAAGCGCGATAAAGTGAGCCGCCTCTGAGAATCTGTCTATGACCACTAAGATCACCATGTTGCCCTGAGACGCAGACAACCCGGTGATGAAGTTGAGAGCGACGTGACTCCAAGGACAGCTGGGGATGGGTAGGGGGCGTAGAATACCCGAGGGTGGGAGTCGTGAACCCTTGCTACGGGCTCTCTCCAAATAGGGCCACCAAAAACGCAGGGACAAAAAGTCCGTAGTACGGTACGATGGGCTGCCAACTGAGAGGCGTGACCCCATTGGAGGACCCGGGACCTAATCCGGGGAGGAACAAACAGGCAGTGAGCAGGACCCCCACCTGGGCCCGGATCCGAGTGCAAAGCTTTTTGCACAGCTGCCTCGACCTTCCACATAACCGGGGCTAAGATCTGAGTGGCGGGAATGATGGGTTCTGGAAGTGGATCTTTGTCGCGGTCGTAAATACGAGACAGGGCATCCGGCTTTACGTTTTTTGAACCGGGTCGGTACGTGACAATAAAATTAAAACGTACAAAGAATAATGCCCACCGAGCTTGTCGAGAGTTTTGTTGTACGTTTGTTGTACATACGATTCTTATGATCTATCCATACTGTGAAAGGGTGCTCAGCTCCCTCTAACTAATGACGCCACTCCTCCAGTGCCAATTTGATCGCCCCCTACATCATAATTTCTCTCGGCAGGTGTCAACACACGAGAGAAATAAGCGCAAGGGTGCATCTTGGGGTCCAGCGGAGAATGTTGCGACAAGATGGCTCCTACCCCCAACTTTGAAGCATCCACCCTCTACCACAAAGGGGAGGGAGGGATTCGGGGTTCTTGAGCTCCGAGAATGCCGCCTCAGCTTTAGAGTTCCACTGGAACCGTGAGGAAGATGTTTTCTTGGTGAGAGCCGTGATGGGAGCGGCTACCGCGCTAAAATTGTGGATGAACTGCCTGTTAAAATTCGCAAAGCCCAGGAAATGCTGTATTTGTTTAACTGAAGATGGAGTGGGCCAGTTCCTAACCGCCAAAACTTTCTCAGGACGTATTTAGACCTTTCCGTCCACCACAATGAATCCCAAAAAAGAAACGGAGCTGGTATGAAAAGAGCAATTCTCCGCTTTAACAAATAGCGGCGCCTTAAGAAACGCTTCAAGAACCTGCCTGACATGACCGTCGTGAATGGAGAGATCGGGGGAGAAAATTTTGATATCATCAAGATAAACAAAGACTGATTTCTCCAGCATCTCTAAGAACATCGTTCACTAGCGTCTGAAAAACAGAGGGGGCGCTAGTGAGACCGAATGGCATCACCTGGTACTCATAGTGTCCGTTGTGTATGTTGAAAGCCGTTTTCCACTCATCGCCTTCGTGCATGCGCACCAGATTATACGCGTTGCGAAGGTCCAGTCTTGTAAAAACTGATGCCCCCTGAAGATGCTCAAATACGGAATTCATAAGGGGAAGTGGGTAACGGTTTTTTACAGTGATGTTGTTGAGACCCCGATAGTCAATACACGGCCTCAACCCCCCATCGTTCTTCTTCGCGAAGAAAAAACCCGCACCCGCCGATTAAGTGGAGGGTCCGATGAAGCCATTAGCTAGGGACTCCTCTATGTACTCCCTCATGGCCGCGCTCTCAGGAACAGATAGAGAGTAAAGAGAGCCCCTGGGGGGAGCCCCTGCCCGGGTACAGCTCTATAGCGCAGTCATAAGGCCTATGGGGAGGCAATGTAGTAGCGCGTTGCTTGCTAAATATCTCTGCCAGGTCTGTGTAGTCAACGGGCACATTAGCTGCCAATTGAAATTCAAGCACCCCTATCACTTTAGTGTTCTCAGCGTAAAAGGTGAGTCAAGTGGCGATTCCCACCTGATCTCAGAATCAGAAAAGTCCTCATCCCAAATGGAATCTCCATCCGCCAAAGAATCCCAGGCTAAGCTCTCGTCTCTACTCTCAGAGAGAGAAACAGGACTGTCCTGGTCGGGAGGAAGCTCCGCCTCCTCCAATTCACTGTCGGAAATCATCTCGGAAAGTTAACTAATAAACATTGGTGTGATTGCTTCAGCAATATTTTAAACACGCTGTATCAAGTTTAGAGATTAGGAGCTTTAGTGTTACGACCCCGGAAATGGACTGGACTCAAATGCACGACTCGAACACAGGGATGCCAATACTCAATTATTTTATTGCTTCGACCAGGGTTCAGGGTTCATTACCTTTCATGGGGAGAAAGGCAAAGGCAGTAAGCCGGAACTGGACTTTAAAGACAGACAGACAGAGCGCGTAGCTCTAATAAATTATGCTTCGACCAGATCTCCTGAAGCATAGGGAGAACATATAAGACGGACAGTCCGGGTAATGGGATCAGCAGGGGAGCAGCGGGAACAGGAGAGGCCAGGGGCTGGAGATGGAGACGGATAACCAGGCAGGCTGAGCCGAGGAGGAGCGGGAGCGGGGAGCAGGGCAGAAGTATAGCGGGGAGAGTGGAGTGGCAGAAGTAGTGCAGGACAGTGGAGCGGAGTCCGGGCAGGATGTGGGCACAGCGGCAGGGCAGCAGCAGCAACAGCAGCAGCAGCAGCAGCAGCATAGGCAGGAGGCGGGCACCGCCGCAGAGTGGTGGAGCTGGAGCCCCGGCTGCATGCACACACGTCAGATGGATGGCAGGAAACAGCAACAAGCAAACAACTGCAGGTTGGCAGACTCAAGTAGACAACGTTAGTACAGCGAGGCAGGGAATAATTGAACAGCGCCGTTCCAGGCGAGAGCTAGACGGAAACTAGACGGAGTAGAGAGGCGAGTTAACGCCGGTACAAGACAAAGGCTTAAACTGCAAAACTAGACTGGATACTAGGTATCACCAAGACAAGACCAGAGGTTCAGACAAGGAGAGTTAACGAACTGGCACAGGACAGAGAACACCGGGTGACTAAGTACAAACATTAATTGATATCAATTAAGTGCCGCGTGCGAATGTATGCGAGGGTGATTAACAGAGCGGAGAGTGTGTGGAATGCATGCAAAACGGAGGAATGGGATAGGCGGAGAGAAGAGTAGTGAGACAGAGTGACACGAAGGGAAAAACCACGCCCAACCTGCAGCACGGGGAAACAAACTAGGGAGAGACGAACATGAAACAGGGGGAGAAGGAAAACACGGGAAACAAGAGGACGGGAGTGAGAACATCACATTTAGAATGCAATAGTATAGTCATCACATTAGAAATATACTGTATTACAATGTACTGACAGTATAGATTTATTTGTTACAACTGGTAAGGTGAATAAGGTAACGTTATTCACTAACGAATTTAACCGACACGATGAGCTTTTTTTTGTTGTTGTTGCAAAAGCTCCTCTCTGGCTTTGTTGGAGGTAATGGTGTTTCTTTTTTCTCTTTTGATTGTTTCATGTTCTTCGTATCTGTCTATTATATCTGTCCATATCAGTCTTTTTTTCCACAGGAGAGAAATACGCTGCTCTAGTACAGCCCATGCTGCACCGCTATAGGCTCGTTGTTGCAGACACCGCCCCTTTTATGGGAACGCACACAGAGCTTGATTAATAAAGCCCGTGTTCACTTAGCAAGTTAGTTAGGCTCTGTGAAGCCAGCTAACCCTGGGTATGTTAAACTTCCTTCGTAGTATACCCCTCTGTTTTGCACCTTATCATACAGCACACATGACAATGCATAAATACACATTTGAAAAGTTAAATTATTATACAGTGAAAAGTGCAATCACATGCAAACTCAGAGTTTCTTCTGTAACTCGAAATCTAGTTTATATAGTACCTTTAAACAGAACAAATGAGAGTCTGCATCAAGGCAATAAGTCAGACATGGCTGGTCGGTGTGGAAGACAAAAATAACAAGGTACAAACATTCAAACCATTAAAAAATAAATACAAGGAGATCAAAATAGAAAAAAATACTTCTGAATTTTTTTTATTAACTTGGCTAATACAAAAAAGTTAAAGTGCAAAATTACTGTTTGGTAAGTTCAGTGCACATACACTGCCTTTCCAAACAAAAAAACATTTTGTGCTAGTGATCGTGTACTTTCGAGTTAAAGATGCTATGTGGAACAGTGTCCAGTTCAGTATAAAGCCCAGTTGATTATTTACCTGATAACCCTACATTCTCTGGGTTTAAATGAGGAAATTGATCCTGTAATCCTGGGTCCAAATGCACCAACATGGTTACACTTCTATTGACACGCCTACCCACGAGTTTGTTTCTTTTGTGTATAGATAGATAATGGTATTCCCTCAATTTTTACTTCCACATCTCTCAGACATTATCATGCTTTGTGATATGTGATTAATTGTCTGCAACCTGCAATTTGGGATTTAGTTGTTTCCTGTGCCAGTGGCACTTTGCTTAGAATAGAATAGAATAACTTTTATTTTCCCGCTAGGGAACTTCAATTGTTGCCCCAGCAACAACAAAAAAAAGACATAGACAGTGGGGCAGACCCACAACACACAAACATATAAAACAAAGACATTCCGTATAATCATTGCATTAATCAAACTAATTAAGTGAATTAAAGTGGAATACAGCCATGATTAAAAATAGCCCCCCGCTGTCCTGAGATGTCCAGTGTCATGATTAAGCATTCCAACACACAAACTCTGCCTCCACGACTTTCCTCCATACACGCAGTGTTGCGGTCTCTGTACACTGTCGAAACGGAGCACCGAACTGCGTCAGCCTTCCGACTCCTCCCCCACATTATCTTCTCCTTTCTCTTCCCTGGTGGCCTTTCGAAGATTGCCTGCAGTCCTAGATTAGTCCCGAGTCCCGACATCTTCAACTCCGGTGAAGAACGATGGTAAACTTTGTGGCTGCAGATCCAACAGACATTCCCGACCATATCTTGTGAATGCGTCTCCATGGTGCCGACCACAAACAAAATTATCCCGAATATACAATTCGTTAATATTATCAAAACGAGCAGCATGAGTGTCCTGAACAATCTCCAGCCCGCTTCCCCGTCCCACAATAGACACACAAAAGACAAAAGCCCAACACAACAAAATACATTCAAATTAACAAACATGAACACGAGAGACAGCCATTACAGCGCTACGTGACGTGACTTATAGCCACAAGTTGCAATCAAACGGAGACGCCCCTCTTCTATGGGTTTTGACTTAATTCCTTGTACAACACTGATAAAGATAAACCAAAACACTTTCTTTTTGTACTTTCACTTCTTTAATAAATCTTACACTTTATTCACACCTTTTCCTGGGTTTAATCAACATTAAGTCTTTAACTATGAGCAGTTAAGATCAAGTTGTAATTTTTCTCTTCACCAATGCCATCACAAAAAGTAACACTCTTCACATTTACTTCTAAGTCAAAGTTAAGGTCAAATATTGTTTGAAGCCAGGTCCTTAAGCCAAGTAATAAGTACACTTCCACTATGTGAGATACTAGGAGCATTTGATGCACATAATGAAGATGGCAGCAAAGCATTTGGTGGAATGATCGACAGGGATGTTCTGAACATTGACCTTGGCTTTGGTCAAACAATCTGAGATGTCTCCTATGATATCGCAACGCTGCACTCACTACAGACGGGCTCTCAACAAGATAAATGCAGGGCCTGATGGGAAAAAGCATCACCTTAGGGGTGTATCCGGAGCCGAATACCGTATTTGGGAAAGCACGAATAATGCGTTGGAACAGAATTTTGTTTCTACCCAAAGTTGCTTGTTAATATTCGGATTCGAGAGAGAGAGAGAGAGAGAGAACATGTAATTCGGCACGGGTAGCAGGAGTGATTAACACAAATGCCCTATCAAAATCAGCATTATAAAACCAAACTGTGACTTAATGTTTATAAAAGATATTTTTTTACTCTAGATCAGGAAGGTTTCATGTAGCCTATGCTATTGATAGACTAGCGTATGTTAGGCTACGTTAACGTTACAAGTCCACAGTGTGGATTAATTCCGAGTTGAATGGTAAACAATCTGGGTAGAAACAAGCATTCACAGAATCTGTGATATAGGCTAAATATTCATTTTAATTAAGTTATCACAGTGCGATTGTCGCAAATATTTACCTACATGTGAATCCACTTTTGATGTTGTTGTCTCTCTCAGACCCGGGGCAGAATTATTGGGAAGGACGGGCCTCAATTCTTTTAGGGGGGGCACATATTGGATATTGTGTTTTCACAAACTACAGCCGGTATAGGCTGCAGCCTATGCGTTTATGTCGGCATTAAGGATGTCTTAAACACAGCGAAACGCAGCTCTCAATAAATAGCATCACCAAATAGGCTACTTTCCTTCAATCCAAATCAATGAACAAAGGCTGGGTGTTTGTCATGGAAGTCGCAGGTGCCATAATTCCGCTAATTCTGCCCTCTCTACCTTAACGTAGCCTACAGTGTTATTTATAGGCTAGGCCGCTTCCGCATTTTAACCATATTGCCAAATTCTGGGCAAACAAAATGCGAGAATGTATATATATTCTGGAATGTGCTAGCTCAAGCATCGCAATGTAGCCTATCAAAACAAACTTTAAAGAAATAAAAATTGGTACACGGGAACCCTGATTTATCATTTTAGTAGTCTAGCCTAATGCAATTTGAGCATGCGTTCCGATAAGTTAAAGGCAAAAAAGCATTCTTTACGTGATTGACCGAATTAAGCCATTACAGGCATTTTAGCCTACTCGTAGGCTATTTGTAGGCTACATACCAGCCGAAACTTCATTTGACTTTTTAGAAACTCAAGCACTTGTTATTGTTGCTACAGCCCAAGGTAGCCTATTTTCCTTCCCTAAGTGACTACAGGAAAGGCAGCCGCCACCTCCAAATGCCTTACAGTTATATGGGAAAATACATGTTATACTGAAAATTGTTATTTAACTGAACAAAACAAAGACTCTCCGTATGCACAAGTGCAATCTTTCTAAGAATTAGTAAACTAAGAAAAATACATAGCTACTGTTTGCAGCCACGGAGGCAGTGGCTGCCTTCCAGTAGTCACGGAGGGAAGGAAAGTAGGCTACCTTGGGCGTTCTACAGTTGTTATTTCATTCATTTCACATGCACTCGGCTGTGTAGGCCTATGAGATCTATTTTTTTTTTAAAACACTCCGTGATCACTTTCCCATGACGTGACTTTATCCACTAGGCTATTTTCTGTGACAAACACCCGGCATTAACTGACATGACAGCAACAAATTTAGCAACTGACACAAGATTATAGTTTATCTCTTACCTCTTCTCTTAGCCTAAGAACGCAGGCAGGCTATCGGTAACCAGCTGGTTTCTTTTTAATCCATTTTCGAATATCCATGATATCTGTTTCACTTTTCAGCTTTCGCTAGCTAAGCAAAGTGAGGTTTTGTGCCTCACTGTCTGTCGCACACATGATCAACGTCGTAGGTGGCCATACAATCACTTGACCTCTGTCAGCGTCCAATCGTATTTTAGGCCAACACTATTTTAAAAGTTTTTATTAATTGTATAAAAAGATACTATTTACTTATGTGAAGTATGCCTACTACTGCTAAAAGTAGGCCTATAATAATAATAATTAATAGGGTAACAGGCAGAAAGGTTTGTTATTGTGGAAATTGTTTCCATTCAAATGTATAAGGAATGGTTTCATGTTTTTATAAAACTGCCTTTTCATTCTGAGTTGATTATATATTGTACCTCAGATTTTTTCCAGTTATTATCCAAAATTATTGTTCATTGTCCCCCAGTTAGGGGGTGGGGGGTTAGATAAAGTATAAAGTCCAGAATATAGTTCTTATAAAAGGTTTTGAAAAGAAAAAAAGACAGGGAGGAGGATGAATACTCATAAATTGCAATAGCAATTAATTTTAGACCAAAAATATGACATTTCCTATATGTAACACCACTTCTGGTCGAAGCCCCGCCCACTTCCATTTTTTTATCCGAATACAGATACAGATAATTTTGATGGTCCAACAGATACAGATACAGATAATGGCATCGCTGCACACCCCTACATCACCTACCCGTCACCGTGGATGTTGCAGTTCACACAAGTGCACTTCCAGGTCAGAGTTGTCTTCAAGCCTGTAACTGAGCCATTACTCCAAGCTAAGCTCACATTAAATTTGATATCTTGAGGTGAGTCATCCTCCCTGTTGCCCTCAGAGGATTCACCACTAACAACAAGCTTCCCTGCTCATGGGATGTTGTACAACATGGCCTTAAGTTCACAGAATCATAATAGCCTGGTCTTATTTATAGGCTGTAACAAAAGAGTGGTTCTTGCAGTTGTGTGGGACAAATTTCGAAGAGCTTGCTCAGTGAGGTTTTACACTTGAGGCTGGGATTCTTTCATGTCACTGGGGAGAAGAAAGGGTAAAGGTGTGATCAGACCTTATGCTCTTTGTGTGTGTGTGTATGCGTCTGTGTGTGTATGCGTCTGTGTGTGTATGCGTCTGTGTGTGTGTGTGTGTGTGTGTGTGCGCGTGCGTGTTTATGTACAGGTTTTTTTTTTGGTCTTCATATCAACGATCAATCAATTAATCAATATTTCCTTGTTTTGCCCGTAGGGCTGAATGGGTTTTTATAGTGGACATGTATGTGTTTGTTCTTTACCTTCCACTTTTTATTATCTGTGTCCTACTTTAAAACAGAATTATAAACTTAATGCTGAGTAGCATATGTCAGCTAACTGATAATCATAGCTTTGTGGCAAAGGGCTAGCGATGACCTGGATTGACTCTTTCCTTCTTTCATAATGGCGGTACACAGTTTTTTCTCGCCTAAAATAATTTTTTTTTGTTGCCGGGATAAGGATACCGACTTTACAGTGATTTGTGTCATCTGGGGATTTTTAGAACACACAGAACTAGCGGAATCATCATTTTGATAGAGCCTGTTTTGTGTAACGTTCCACTGTTGTTGCTATAACATTGGAATTGTAAAAATACTTTATATAAGATAAAATTGTGAGTATTAACAGTTTCAAACAGTATATTGTATTCCCAGATTGATTGAAAATTTTACCATAAAAAAATGCCTAACCCCTAAACTCTTGTTAAGGGGTTAATGCATTTGCCAGCCTACTAATAATTTTGTCCTTAATGTAAAAGATGCTCGGTATGCCATTCTTTGGCATTGTTTTTAATTGTTAGTTGTCTTGCAGCACATTGATTAGTCATTTTCTGCACAGTCAGAGAAGGGCTATATTATTGAAAGATGTTTTAGTCAAGAGAACCTCTGCACAAGGGCAACAGTGAAGATCAATCGAAGTTATTGGAATCACAATGGAAAGACGTGGGAATATGATTCAGTATATTGAAGTTGTCATTGATGGAAATGGGAGATTCAGACAGGATTTAAAGCAATCTCTAGGCATATCCTGGAGAGGGAAGCTGGTGTAAATTAAAGCCCTAGCCAGACAGGGTATATTACTGTGTGTCGAGAAAAAATTGAATCAATTTAGAGCAGACTAGAGAGAAACTATGATTGTTACCACTCTGCTCGTCCTGTGGGTAACTACTGTAATCCTCATGCAGGGAAAGTCATCATCTAAATTAATCTTCAATTAATCTGTTCAAATAGTATCAATATACATAACATTAGAACCATAGTGGTTTGTGTGCCTTACTTAGGTTTGCATGCCTGTGTGTGTGTGTGTGTGTGTATGTTTTTCCAAGCTCACCAACATGAGATTGCCAGATACAGGAGATTCTCATGGCCATATTCATAGAGCGTCTAGACGTCTGCTTGACGCAAAACGTCCTGTCTGGGTAGTAAGATCTGCCCTAAGATAGCCTCGGTTATCAGCTGCATCAGATTTGGCTGAGTGGAATGACATAATCAATAACGAGAATTGTTAATCAATGATCATTTAAATAAGCATCGATCAAACCTACAAGGTTAGCTGGGTTTATTGGTTTACTTTAAGAAAAGCACCACAATTAATTAAAGTTCTGCAATGGGAATAGGTCTTTTTCCCTCTTGGTAACTTTCATTGGAAAAGGTCCTCCTGAGAACAGTTTTTGCACAAGTATTAGCAGTAGCACCCCTGACTTTGCTGTGAGTTGGTGTGCTCTTATATTCTTGTTAAATGCTGATACATTTTCAGAGAGAATGAACACATGGTCAGCTTTGCAGTCTGTGGATCCCTGTGGAGGTCAATACTCCATTAACTGTTTTTCCACATGCTGCAAAAAATCTAAATAAATATATAAATTAAAAAATTAATTGTATCAAACCCACACCCACATGTTCCCAAATGCATTTGATTGGTCAGGATGTAATTATTCTGTGCAATTACACCTAGCCTCATCACTTTGCTGTGGGAGTAAATATGGACGCATAATAGCTTGGCCTCTCTGCAAAGCCACAGAAATGCCCTAGAGGGCCCTGGTTGCCATCCCAGAGAATTTATACTCTGTTGTTTATCATGGATGCTGTACTCCAGAGCACCAGGATATCTCCTATCAAGCCAGGCCTATTGTGAGTTCATTGTGGCTGCTATAAATACAGGTGGCCATCACTGGCTATATAAGGATTTTGGAGAAAATAAGTATGCTTTCAGGATGTTTATTTTTTTTTTTCACAAACTGGGTAACTGCGCTGTTGTTGGTTTCTCTGCTAGGGACTGTACCGTGTCAAGCAGTACACAGGCCTGGATTTAATCAAACATGTGACTTTTCAATTTGATCAAAATTGTTTTTTTCACAAACATATTTTGGTAATTACTGAACTTGCAAAACTTTCTGTGAAGAAAAAAGGTAGCACATGCTTTAATTGTAGCGAAACAAAGTTATGGAAATATATTGATTTTATTGGGACATACGTTTCGGCTCCCCCAACTTAGTGTGGCTGTGCGGTTCTGATAATCAATATGTGGTCATCCTGCGGCCCTTCATTACTATTCTCCCAACCCCTGGCTATAATTGAGATATTGGGTATATGCACTCAGAGGTCAAAGGTGCTTTATAGAACACTGCAATTCACTGATATTCATTGGGGGAAAATGAAAATATGCTCTGAAAGCTCATGACTGGAGTGCAAATTATCAAACAAATAAAAGTTGAGACAGTTCCATTTCGTGACTCTGGTTAAAATCATATGATTTTTCAGAACCAAAATAATTCACACAAATGGCATTGCATGTATTTATTCTGCATGCCAATGTATTATAAATATTATTTATATTCAGCTGTAGGACACACGCCAGCTCACTTAATATGAGAGGTGGAATTATTTCTCTCACTATAATATTGTATGCTGCTGATGTGAATAATGATTTAATTATATACAAACAGGATTCAGGAAGTTAGAGGGGTAAAGTGAAACACCACATGTTACATAATTTACATAGTCACCATATTCTGAATATTTCTTACCAAGCAACAACACAAATACATTGTTTATTCTAATTCTTCTGATTGTAGAACAGAAAAAAATTGTGACAATTTTACTTTCATTTTGGAGAAGCATTAATTCCTTGAACACATGCTTGTCCAGACAAACCAAAACAATGTTTTGGAAAATAAATTACACATAATACAAAATATTTGTGTATATCAGCTAGGATGGGGCCATGCAGTGAGTGAAATAAAGGTGGGTTATTAAGAAAACAAAATAAATTTTGTTGTTGCATTTCACTTGCTGTGATGATTACAGTTTTTCTGAGGTCACAGCATGTGGTATGCAGGTATCGTGATTTTATTATCCTATTACAGTTTTTCTCCATTGTTTACACACAAAAAATTTAACTATGCACACAATTCTGAAAACTTGAAGCTCATGTATCAACAACATGACTCCAAACTGTTAAACTCTAAGCACAATTCCATTGTTCTCTCTCAAATATCATTCTAAACCACATTTTTGCTAAAATTGCATCATTTAGCACACTCAATTGGAAAAACACTTCAATCATGTGTCAGAGTATAAAAGAGGCTTCAGGTGACTTATACGGGTGTTGGGCAAGAAGATGGAGCAGCAAGAACACAGAGGAAGAGAAAGAGTGAGAGTAAGAGGAGTAAGAAGAGGCCAAGGAGGATGAGGAGGAGGAGGAGGAAGGCAAATTCAAAGGCGAGCCAATATATCCAATGAAATACGTGCAACTCTGGTGGACCACGTAATCAATCACGGCCTGACCATGACTGAAGCTGGGCAGCGAGTCCAGCCGAACCTGAGCCGCTTCACAGTAGTCTCAGTTATCCGGCCCAGCTGCGGATGAAACGGGTATATCGTGTTCCATTTGAGCGCAACTGTGAAGGAGCAACGATACCAATATGTGCAAGTACAGCAGGTTACTGTAACTGACCACATCCTCTCAGTACTCTGTACAGACATGTCACTATGTACCTCAGTGTTCCTGTATGTAGGCCTTTTGTCTGATATGGTCATTCTCTCTTTTTCAGAGAGTGCTTGAGCTTGATGCCAGTGCTGCTCCCCATGAATATATTTTCATTGACGAGGCAGGGTTCAACTTGCAGAAGACCAGGCGGCGGGGGAGGAACATCATCAGCAGCTGTGCCATTGTCAATGTCCCTGGGCAGCATGGCGGAAATGTCACCATGTGTGCAGCTATTGGTCACCGTGGGGTCACCATGCACAACTAGGTCCCTATAACACTCCCCGTTTGCTAACATTCCTTGACGAACTCAAAAATATCCTCATCCCCCCACAGGAAGAGGGACCAGAGCAGCCCACCTACGTTGTCATTTGGGATAATGTAAGGTTCCACCGGGCTGCTCTGGTCCACAGCTGGTTCGCTGACAACCCACGTTTTGTAGTGCTGTACCTTCCACCATATTCCCCATTTGTGAATCCGATAGAGGAATTATTTTCAACATGGTGGTGGAGAGTGTATGACCGCAGACCCCACGAGCATGTGGCACGACTCCAGGCAATGGAGGAGACATGTGATGACATCCACGCCGACGCATGCCAGGGATGGATCCACCATGCCAGGTGTTTTTTCCCCCGCTGCTTGGCCAGGGAGAACATCGCAGCCGATGTGGATGAGGTCCTCTGGTCTGACCAGGATCGGAGGCGGGATGCAGAGTGATCTGTTTCATTGCATTTTGCAATATTTGTATTTCAGTCAGTTCAGTCAGCTAAACATTTTGTATTGCAGTAACAAATAAATATATCCTTTGTTACCTTTTTGTATCTATGCACTGATTTATCATTGCATCTCCAGAAAGACAGTCTAAACATTTTCTTTGTAGTGTTTCTCATTGTAGTTATCAGTGAAATTACTGAGTTTTGCTAAAATAGGTAACATTTGTGTTGCATGAACTATAGTAAATGCTATTTTGGGACAAAAAACCATACACTTTACCAAAACGAGAAAAAGGAAACTATTTCCACACAATTTTATGCATTTTAATATGTAACATAGCCTCATAAAGCCAAAGTATACATGAGCACTATTTTGATGGTAGTGTTTTAAATTTATCACACCAGTGTTTAATTGATGCTCTGTAAGACATAAACATATAATAGCTGTGTGTATTGTTTTGGTGGAAAGAATCAGTTTTGATAAGAGAGAACATGGTTTTGAGTGCTGTGTTTCATTTTGCAAGAGATTTGTGGAGTTTTGACAACTCTTTTCAGTTTTGTGTTTAGAGTTTTGAGAAATTGAGCCACAGTTTCTGGAAATGTGTTTAAACGTTTGGGATAAACTGTAAATACACTGACTGTTTCAACAATGCTACAAGCCAAGTTGTTACAATTCAGTCACAAATGCATACTAAAATAGCAGGAATATCCATTTTACTCCTTGCATGAACAGATCCAAATCTAATGATTAAGATGTAATACAAACAAAATATCATTGTATGTGCTTAACTTAATTTGGCAGCCTGCCAGCTCTTGCATGGCTGAACAAGTGAAATCCTAACTAATACAGATACTATTCACACATTGTACTTATGCCATGTTGTTACAGCTGAAACTGTACACACACAACCATAGCCACAATGGTATAGAGGAATGGGAATGTTAATTTACTCCTGTTCTGGTGGGGAATGCACCCACTCTCTCTCTCTGCAATGTGAGAGGCTGCATCACACACATACACAGACTCAAATCCCGCTCATCATCCCCTTCTGTTCCAAGATATTAGACCCCCTTGTGTCCATCTCTCCGACTCCCCTGTATTACACTGGGGGAGTCGCTCTCCTCCTCTGTTTTGATTAATATTTTTATCAGCCATGGGGAGGAAGTGGTGTTCTTTGGCTGTGCTAATAAGCGATGGGGCGGGTGTGGTGTGCTCGCTGTGGAGCAGTTCCTGGGAGAGGACTTGGGTTTGACTCCTCAGAGACCCAAGATCGTCTTGCTACCTCTGGGGTTCATATGCAGCTGCATGAGTAAGACTCATCAGGACTATGCCGACATTCTTTTTATAATCTCTAATATTATGAA
This sequence comes from Synaphobranchus kaupii, assembly GCA_029718625.1. Lineage (NCBI taxonomy): Eukaryota > Metazoa > Chordata > Actinopteri > Anguilliformes > Synaphobranchidae > Synaphobranchus > Synaphobranchus kaupii. The sequence continues at coordinate 30,003,448 of CM056391.1, read as the reverse complement.
CAGCTCTAGATTTCATTAGCTGTGGTGGATTGTATCACTCATATGATTGCATTTGTGCTAAGAATGATTAAAAACAGTGATTTATATTACTGTAGTTACACAGACAGACTGCGGGGGTCAGCTGTGCTGTTGTTGGTATAGAATGAGCACCAAGGGGCTTAATCACCATTTTACCACTGGCTCACCTATATGCCACTGCATTCAGTGATTTGAAGCTGGCTTGATTACTTACAATGCAGAGCTCAATTCTTTGGTACTGGATCACTTATATTGTTGCTGTTGATTTTTATAAGTGGCTCAGTTGCATTACTGCTTGTTTTGCTATAAATCACAACCCTTTTTAGAATAGAATTACTCATAGTGCTATATTTACTGTTCCAACCATATGGCATTAATTGCAGGAATATTGCTTAATTCTCATGATGACCACAAAGCAATACCAAACAACAGACTGGGCCATATTCCTGTAATGGTTCTGGTCTCAGAGAACCAGATGTGACAGGACGGGGGATCAGAACAAGTCGCCCACGAATGTGAGGACCACTAGAGGGGAGTGAGGAATCTACGAACGGAGCAGAAAAACAAAATAAGGGAACAAAACTTCCCGGCGTATAGCCAAACAGAAATCAACCAGGAAAAAGTAGGCGAAACTCGAAGACACGAGTATATAACAGAAATATCCCCCAAGCTCATAGAATAGAGCCAGCAGAAAAGGGAGACACCTCTGACACGTAACACATAAATGGCCGAAATAAGGAGGTGAACAGAAGAACAGAAAAAGAAAGATACAGTCAAGCCGGAAAGTCTGCACACCCCTTTCACCTTCTCCACGTTTTATTACGTTACAGACATATTCTACAATAGATTGAGTTCATTTTTTGTCTCAAAATTCTACACAAAATAGCCCATAATGACAAAGTGAATACAGGTTTTTAGACATTTGTGCTAATTTATTAAAAATCTAAATGTTAAATATCATATGTATTGATATGACACCCAAAAGTGAGGTGAGGTGCAATTTTGTTTCCACTGATACTGCTTGAGATGTTTCTCCAACTTAATTGGAGTCCACCTGTGATAAATTCAATTGATTGGACATGATTGGGGATTGCCAACACCTGCCTATATAAGGTCCCACAGTTGACAGTGCATGTCAGAGCAAGCTCCAAGCCATGGGGTCAAAGGAATTATCTGCAGACCTCAGAAACAGGATTGTGTCAAGGCATAGATCTGGAGAAGGGTACGGAAAAATTTCTGCAGCTTTACAGGTCCCAAAGAGCACAGTGGCCACCATCATTCGTAAATGGAAGAAGTTTGGAACCACCAAGAATCTTCCTAGACCTGGCCGCCTGGCCAAACTGAGCAATCGGGGAAGACGGGCCTGGGCCAGGGAGGTGAGCAGGAACCCGAGGGTCACTCTGACAGAGCTCCAGCATATCCTTGTGGAGATGGGAGAACCTTTCAGAAGATCAACCATCCAGGCAGCACTCCACCAATCAGGCTTTTATGGTAGAGTGGCCAGACAGAAGCCCCTCCTTAGTAAAAGGCACATCACAGCCCGCTTGGAGTTTGCCAAAAGGCACCTAGAGGACTCTAACCATGAGAATCAAGATTCTCTGGTCTGATGAAACCAAAATTGAACTTTTTGGCCTGAATACCAAGCATCACGTCTGGAGGAAACCAGGAACCGCTCATCACCTGGCTAATACCATCCCTACAGTGAAGCATGGCGGCGGCAGCATCATGATGTGGGGATGTTTTTCAGCAGCGGGAACGGGGCGACTAGTCCTGATAGAGGGAAAGATGAATGCAGCTAAGTACACCGAGATCCTTGAACAAAACCTGCTCCAGAGCGCTCTGGACCTCAGACTGGGGCGAAGGTTTACCTTCCAACATGACAACAACCCGAAGCACACAGCCAAGAGAACAAAGGAGTGGCTTCGGAGAAAGTCTGTGCATGTCCTTTAGTGGCCCGGCCAGAGCCCAGACCTGAATCCAATTGAACATCTGTGGAAAGGGCTGAAAATGGCTGTGTACCGACGCTCCCCATCCAACCTGACGCAGCTTGCAAGGACATGCCAAGAGGAATGGGCAGAAATGTCCAGAAACAAGTGTGCCAAGCTCGTAGCTTCTTTCCCAAGACGCCTTGAAGCTGTAATCGCTGCCAAAGGTGCAGCAACCAAGTATTAGGCTAAGGGTGTGTACAGATATGTAACCCCTAAATAACCTATTTTTGTCAGTAAAATAAAATTGCATATTTTCTAAAAACCTGTTTTCACTTCGTCATTATTGGCTATTGTGTGTAGATGTTTGAGGCAAAAAATTAAATCTATTGTAGTATAAGTCTGTAACGTAATAAAACGTGGAGAAGGTGAAAGGGGTGTACAGACTTTCCGGCTTGACTGTAACTCTCGCTCTCGATAACTTAAACCAAGAGGTAAGAAATAGAAAGAAATAAGGTGACTGTCTGGGAAAGAGCAGCACTGAGAAAGACCGAGGAAAGAATAGTGCAAAAGAGATGAACAAAATCCTATTAACGGAGCTCTAACACAACTAAAAGCAAGTCCCACGTGAAATTAAAGCACTTGCTTTAAAATAAAGTGGTTGCTTTCTTCCTATACCGATACCTGGCTTAGTGTACAGGCAAACTGACAACAAAGCACTGGAAAAGGGAAGTAAGGCGCTTTTATATCCGGGAGAATCACCTGGTACAGGTGAGCAAATAGATACCCTGGACGAAGATAAAACACGGGCTGGAAGCTGTCCCGGAGTAGCGAGAAACCCTAAGCGGGAAAGGGGCGGCAACCAGAAAAACTGTGACAATTCCTGCTTTGCACATGGTAGTTAGTCAATTATAATCATTAACAATAAACAGAATTTTTGTGGCTGAACCCATTAGTAAGAACTGTAGTGTCATTCACAAAGCATGCAAGACAGACAGTGGGGCAGACCCACAACACAGAAGCAAACATGTTAAATAAAGACATTCAATTGAATCAGATGTGTCACATTAAAGTGAAGGTATGAGTGGAATGGAATACATTATGATTATGATTAAAATTACTATTATTATTAGTGTTATGATCGAAATTACATTCAATTAAATTAATGCATTATTAATTATGATGAAAAATTGAGCAACAAAAGCAATAACAGTTCCTTTTCTACACTTCGTTTTCCTTCCCATATGTTCACTGGTTTTAGGATGTTAGTTTTAGATGTGTTCTTTGTTTAATAAATTGTATTTTGCTAAACCTGGTCATTGTTCTGATTGTTGTTTGGATAAATATGAGCCTATCCTCCAAAAGAACTTATGCCTTCACATTAAGTTATTGATTATTGTTGTTTTAATATTTAATATTGAAATTCATAATCATGATTTAATCATTTATTTTATGAGACTGATTAATTATACTTTTGCATCATTATGTCACCGTATGAGGTTCTGTGTATGTATATTCTCAACACAAGTTGCCGCTCGTGTGAGGCTATGCGTGTATATTACATAACTGGTAACCCAATGTGAAGCTATATACATTTTTTTTACATATTCTGCACATTCATTGGTGCCTCCATGTGACAACTGTTAAGACATACACATTTTAACTATCTTTCTTCACTATCAAATTGTTAATGTACCTAACGACACTACACAGGTAACATACTGATGGTATAGTAGCAAGGATTTATTGAGTTATTTATTGAGCAGCTATTCATATCACCCAAGACGAACACTGGAGAATCAGGAGATTTTGATTCCAGGCGCTGAACACAACATACAATTGTACTTGTTGCACTGGTCTTATTGGCTGAAGGTGGGATAAAGGCAAGGATTAAAAACAGTTGACCAAACTCATGCTGTACATATTTGGGTCTACAAGACAAGGCAAGCTTTAATTTGACTTATTTTTCAATAGAGTTTAATAGAAAAATGAGTCAGGAGAAGAAACCCTTCAAGTTATCTATCCATATCTACTGCATATCTGGCAGTAGAGTGATGGTTTAAGGCTTGTTTGATAGGTCAGACCCTTGATGACTTAGGGCCATTTAGCCAACCATGTGTTCCATACTGTTCCAGTGTAATTTACAGGTAAATCTAGTCCCACTCCCCAATTCTCATAGAGATCCATTCAAATGCAGAGAGATTATACACTGCCTGGCCAAAAAAAAAGTTGCAAACTAATATGTCGTTGGACCACCTTTAGCTTTGATTATGGCGCGCATTTGTCGTGGCATTGTTTCGACAACCTTATGCAACGTCACAACATTTATTTTCGTCCAGAGTTGCATTCATTTTTGGCCGAGATTTGTATATAGACTTGTATTGACGACGGGAGAGTCGAACCACTCCGTAAAGTCTTCTCCAGCACATCCCAAAGACTTTCAATGGGGTTAAGGTCAGGACTCTGGTGGCCAATTCATGTGCAAAAATGATTCCTCATGCTCCCTGAACCACTCTTTCACAATTTCAGCCCGATTAATCTTGGCATTGTCGTCCTGGAATATGCCCATTGATGGGATAACCTGGTCATTCAGTACATTCAGGTACTCAGCTGACTTAATTTTATTGCTGCATAACGTTGCTGAGCCTAGACCTGACCAATTGAAGCAACCCCAGATCATAACACTGCCTCCAGAAGCTTGTACAGTGGGCACTATGCATGACGGGTGCAACAGCGACTTTTTCATTGTGAACATGTGAATGTCTGTGTGTACAAATTGCAACATTTTCTTTATTTCTGTATCTTTGCAGTTTTTCAGTTGCACTCAGTAAAGACCCTAACGTTAAATCTTTCACCTGTCTCTTTGGATCTTTATTGGGGGTAACGTTACCTGTCAGCTAAGTATCTGCCAAGCCAAGCAGAGACATTTAGCTAGTAGCAGAATAACGTGGTGTAACTGTCTAGCTAAGGAGATAAAACAAGAAAACGTGTCTCCTCATATTACCCTGTAACGTAGCTAGCGTAGTTAATGTTATAACGTTAGTTGGCAGAAATGCATGAATCCGTTTTTAGCTGTTGAGCTAACAGATATTTATTCATATGCTATGGTCATATGCAGCTCAGTAACCATGGAAGTTACTGCTATGGTCGTGCTTCTTGTAGGTTATTCATGAATTGTCATCAATCAGACTCATATTTTGACCAACCAGTTACCTTACGATGAGTAAAACAACTCCACTGTAACTTCGTTGTCGAATCATGTCAAGCAAAATCACACATTGATTCTTATGTATTATGGGTATAACTGGATTGAAAATATGGCTGTAAACCCTTTAGTTTAGCAGAAAAGGGCAGGAGTTTCTCCATAATTAAGTAAATGCTTTTCTGTTTTTTTTTCTTTCGTTAAACCCTGTTATCTTTGGGCCACTAGAAGCAATTTTCGTATCGGTGCGTTTTATGCATTTATGAAGGCTGTAAACAATGGTTGTATTGTTGTATTGCCCAGAGAGGATGTGTAATTTATAATTTCAGAGAAATATTAATTGGACCTACTATAATTGGGATGTCGACGACACACCACAAGGGGGCCACCGTGGATAGGGTATTATGGCTTTGGGATATAAGAAAGATGTAGACTACACTTCTGACTGAACACAGCTAAGCTACGCTATGATATTCTTTGCTGCTTCTCAACGGCAGTGTTACAGTCCTGTAAACTCGTAGTTTAGGCTAATTGAACAAAGAAAGGCTTTTTCAATTATGCGATAAAAGACTGAAATGTCACTATACAAAGAGCATACAATTGCCTGCTGCAATAAGTCACATTAAGTTTTAGGTGATCACAAATAGTTTGTGCACAATTTAAACAAACATGATTAACGTAGTCCGTGATGTTAATTGTGAAGTAGCCTATGTGCGGAACAACAGAGATGCTATTGTAACAACGAAACATAGGCTACTGCATAAATTGTTAATATCTGCAATATTTGCCAGGACAAAACGCTGTTGGTTCAACAGAGCATATCCTGCATTGATGTTTGAACCAGGAACCAATTGGGTCTTCTTTTGTTTGTTTATTGCCAAAAATGTTAGGCGTGCGTATTTGGGTGAGTTTTGGTTTCGTCCCATTTTAAATAGGCGTTTTTAACAATAATTTGTTAGTCAGTTACTAATCATGTGTGAGGTTGAAATCAGGGGTATTCCAGAAAGCAGGATTACTGGGTTTGCTGGATAACTGCACTGATCTCGAACAGCTCTTTTTACTTCAGTCCATCCATGTTCCAGATATGGAAGGGTTCCGGGTTTTACTGCAGTTATCAAGCTAACCCAGTAATCCTGCGTTCTGGAATAGCTACCCCAGCCCCCAGGTGCTCGCAGGATCATACATTTTTGGGCAGCTTATACCACGACATCTTCATGGAGATGAATTTTAGGCTACAGGCTACAATTGTAGCACATGTTACAACCATGCAGCATGGGGATGGGCTTGCTGTTTTGTTGCTTATAATGTCTGTCAGTAGGCTAGGCAATGCAAGTCAAACCTATATGTTAACTTGGAGCCTGGAGATAAATGATAAATATGTTAGCCTGTGTGTTTTGGTTTAATGATCGCAAGGAGCAAACAAAAAACACATCCGATTCATGAATTAGGCTACTTGAGTGGGCAAATTCTTTTTTTTAAATAACTCGCGCAGAGTTTAATGGAGAGCGCAAATTGCATGGATATCAGTTAGATGACAACAAAACGCATATGAAAGCATTTCCGTATCCGTGCTTATTGTGTGAGAAAATGCGGTTATTAGGCAACCCCAGTGAGCAAAATCCAGAATCTAGACATCTAGAGTAATACATCCAAATTGTGCCCGTTCTCCCTTACATTTTGACTTTTGGTGTTAAAGAAGCAATTATATAGCTATATTATAGCCTATAATTGCTTAGCTAACGTCCAAAGTGAAAATGTAATAACAAGAAAAAAAAATACCGGTAGATAGACCGGAGATTTAGCCTATACAATTAGGCTATTTTATTTAATACATTTTTTGGCCCCCGCACTTATGAAATGATTCCGGCACCCCTGAACTTGAATATTATTTCAAATCTGTGGAGAGATCTCAAACATGCCGTGCATGCAAGGAGGCCAAAGAATATTTCTGAAGTAGAGGTGTTCTGCCAGGAAGAATGGGAAAAAATTCCAAAAGCAAGAATTGAAAGACTCTTAGCTGGCTACAGGGAGCGTTTGCAAGCTGTTATAGTTGCCAGAGGCGGAGTAACAAAGTATTGACAAGGTTCCCAAAACTTTTGCACAGGGCCATTTTCCTTTTTTTTTTTGTACCATTTAGAGGTCAGGTTGGCTTCTGTTCACTTAGATATTAATTGTAATATTAATTGATATAATTTTGAACAGGGGTGCCCAAATTTTTGCACCCCACTGTAACTAATAATTCATAAGGGTTAAAGGTATGATGTTCTAATGATTCAGTTCGACTCGGCTCTTGTGCGCATATAACATCAAAACAGACACCAGGTTTAACAAAAATAGATTTATTAAACAAGGAAAAACAAGACTACTACATTCTACCAAATATAAGTATTGCGTGCGTGCGTGTGTGTGCCATGTGTGTTCTGAACAAAGGAGTCACGTGGAGCGAGCTGGCTGTGTGGCAGCTAGATGGTGGTTATTGGTCTCAAATCTAATATTACTATCCAAAAGTTCACGCACTTCTGTCAGGAAATAATGTTAACTATCTACAGTAAGCTAAAATGAGACGATATCACATGAGTGTTCCTAAATGTTAGGAAAGGAGAAAACTGTGAGGCCTGCTTTGGTTAGTTAGACAGTGTATTAGCTATAGAACCTATAGAAACACTTGCCAGTTGAGCAGCCTTTGTGACTGAAGCTCCTGTCATCTGTGCCCCAACAACAAACTATCTTTCAAAGTCACTTACACTGTAGATCTTTTCCTCTTGCCATCTTAATCAAAAATCGAGGTCACCTGGGCCTGCTCAGTATTTTTCTACATGCCTCAGAGTATGATCGGATGTTAATTGCTTAATTGTATCACGCAGTACACCTGTATGGAAGCATCTGCATTTGTTGTTTCTCCACTCATTTATTCAGGTTTTTCCTCAATCTATGTATTTCTTCCTTTTCTGGAAGCTTTCTCATTGTGTGGTCATAGCAGTATGTGAGTCCTTTTCTTGTTTACAGTGACTGGGATGATCTGCCTCAACGAGGATGAGCCATATGAGTGATAGCTATTGAAGAGGGCTCACAATCTTCTATTCATATCCTAACCAGGAGACCCTCATTGTGCTCTCTCTCTCTGAATATGCAACCTTGGCCAGTGGAGCACTGACATGTCTGGGATTCTACATTGGATTGGATTCCTTGATGATTTTGCCTTTCTGTTGTGAAACTGGAATAATTACTAGAAACGCAGAATGCTGGTTTTGGCTCCACTGCCAAATCTTTGTCTATTGTTTTTGTGCAAACGACCATCAGAGATTTCTATTTCTCTTGGCTGGGTCTGTTTGGAAAAGGAGACAAACCCCTCAGAAATGTGGCTTGTTCAAAGAGGACATATTCAGATGTATTGACTTATAAGAGCCAAAGCTATAGTATGTACGTGTCTAGCCCCACAAGGTAATAGTGTTTCTTGTTGAGAGTAGTGCTGTGTTGGTTTGATCCACCATACTTGCAACAACGGCACTCAGGAACCTCCACTATAAGATATCTTATTAGTTGTCCTGTTCTTTTGTGAAATGCAATCATAGGAGTTAAATATATCTATATTCCAAAGGAATAAAGCAGAGTTGCTAGAACTAACCTGATGTCATTTGATGGAAAATACAGAGCTTGGGAACAAAACAAATTCCAGATAGCGAAATGCAGTTGGAATTGCTTCTGAAAATTTTACTTTAACAACAATCTTATGAAAAATTTATAATAATTGTATTTATAAAGTGTATTTTATTCACAGAGCATATCAGATGCTGCCATATATGATTATCACTGTCCTTGTGATAACAACAAATCAAATCAAGTACCAATAACAATGAGGCTGCTCAACTGATAAGGAAGTAAATGACAAATGGTGTTGTACATTACCATGAACTGTAGGTCACCCTGAATAAGAAATGATAAATGATAAACCATCATATGATGACAGTTATATCTGATCACAATCAGATATCAGAAGTCAGGGACAGGTACCTGATGTCTTCTGGTTTTCATCTATAAAGTTGGATTCAAAAACATTAACAAAAATAATTAATTAATTAATTAATAAAAATCCCTATAATATCCCCAGATTAGTCCAGCACTGTATAACAACATTATGTCTGTCCTTTGAGAGTTGCTAATTGAATCCATTGGCTGCGTCATCCTAACATGGTGCTGAACGTATTTTTTTTCAGTGAGTATCATTTTTCTCAGTCAACTTAGAGGACTTCAAGTAGGGCATTGCTGGTTTTGGTTTGAATCCGCTGCTCAAACAAAAAATAATGAAACAAAAAAGACTGTGTTGCAGGTCTGTTTGAAAACTGTGGGCCGGATTTACAGTCGCAGTGCAAAACATTCGCTATATTGTGGATCTATTGGGGTCGGACAGACCGCCACATTTAATGACCGATTTACTATCACTGGTCCTAATTACACAATCAAAGAAATTAAACACCCCCATTCACAATTTTTTCTGTAGGAGACATCTATAACAACGACCTGTCCAGATTACAAGGCGCTAAATGGATATGGAGCAACCAGGCACAAGTCGCGAGCTAACAACAAGAAAAATAAAACTTAAATTTACTTAAATTTTCACAACTCTGCATATACAACACCAACTGCGAGGAGAACATTTTAGACAAAAATTACATAAAAATTACAAAATTTTTATGAACAGTAGAGGATGTAAAGAAAAGATGACGTGATTTTAGAAAAGGTTTCCTACAACATAATGTGGGGAAATGACACAGGTGGTGGTCCAACTATAGAAAGAATATCTTAACACCGTACAAAAGGTGGAAGGTATGCAAAATGAGCAAGTCATGGGAGGAATACACACGGACAAACTTGTGACGGGAGAAGACCACAGAGTGTCGGAAGGTAACTCAATCCATTATACTGTACGCCCTACTGAACGCATATAGTCACAACAATGCAGGTTTTTTGGTGTAGTTTAGTAAAAAAAAAAACAACAACATTGTGTCTGTTTTGAATGTTCGGAGTTGAATGTTCATAACATAGTTTAGAAAGATATGGAATGGATAATAGCTTCATCACAAAAATGGGTCATAAAATATTCATGAATATAATGTGCATGGGACCTCTCATCTTCTCTCAATCCATTTTCATAAAAGATGTCAGTCATTCATGATAAAGGGTGTAAAGTATAAAGTCTAAGTTGTGAAATGGCCATACATCACTGATGTGTTCTTTATAAATCTATCATAAATTAATTTCACATAGACGGGTGTCAGGCCGACTGCAGAGCATTAGTTTTTGGTAGGTAATTACCACTGGTGTAAAACATGAAAAGTACATTTCCTTCATATTTTCCTCAGAAGATTTTGTTCCCGTTTTCCTCCCATATTTGTAAAGACAAATTGTACTAAGCACTGTCATATAACTGTTTTGCCACCTATGCGCTCACAAGAACCTCTGCAGCTCTAATACACTGTGATGCCAGTCTGAGGAGAGTATATTGTATAGTATATACATTGGAGATGACTGGTTACATGTAGGTACTTGGAAAATAGTACTAGTGGGTACTTATGCAGCATTAACCTGCATGGGTACCCACTAAACCAGTATTACTCCCAAATGTAGCTTAAATGTGGCTTATGATGTAGACTAAAACTAGGAATGCCAGGGCTATAGGACTGCAAGTGTGTTTATGGACTGAGCCAATCGTAAATATCATTGGAGAAGGATTATTCAGCAACTGAAAGGGTCACACCCATTTAAGGATTTTCTTATTTGGGAAACAATCTAGACTAAAGGATGAGACACATTAAACATATTTTGAAGGCTTTTATTTCACCTTATAGTTCTTCACTTGTACAAGCCACAGGGCCTGTCTAACCTTATTCATTTGGAAACTTCATGCTATCTTATCAAGGGGTCTAATAACGTGTCTCAATATTGGTTTTGTTGATGTTCATGAGAATTAACCTGTTGTTCAAGCAATGTTACCCTTTACTGTCTGAATTTTAAGAAATCACTGCATGGATGCAATCATTCACCATATGATTGAGGCAGAAAGCTCTGTAGAGTGGGCGTGGTGCATTTGTGAAATATACTCAATGTAACTTGTGATGACACTGTTATTCTCCCAGCCATTGCGTTGCCTTTGAAGCCCACAAGCTGTGTTTTTCATAACGAAAATAGAACGTTTAAAACGTTTTAAATGTAGTTACCAGTGGGGCTGCTCAAAGTTTATGTACATAATAATTTTCACAGGCTTATGTCACATATTCCCCTGGTGTGAGGGACATCCTTCGTAAAAGGGCATGATGAATTGTTGACAAAGGAAGCGATCTTAGAGATGATCACAAACCATAAGATGGTGCTTAAATTTTTGTAGCTGCCACTGAGAGCTGCACTTTTTATCATATCAACTGGATGGAGGAATATAAGAATTTGGGCTAAGTGTCTTAGGGTGGAGTCATGTGTCATTGGTTGGAGGGGCAAAGTTTATGGCTGGCTTGTCATGAATGACTGACCACAGTGGGACCAGGCATAATTTAGAAGTGGGTTAATGTCTTATGAGGGCTTGTCAGACTGGTACAAGGCCAGAGACGGTCATTCAAGACACCTCCACACCAAATAACTCATGGCCAGGGTTTAAAGGACTGCACATTATTGAAATGTTCAAAGAAACCAGAAAGGATGTAATGCCTTTGAAGTAAGCTTTAAAAAAAAGACTGGAAACTCAAAGTAGAGGTCATCTTTTAAAAAGAAAAAGATTTTGATCGATATTTTCTTTTGTAGTCAGCCGTACTGTATGCCTCAGGGGAACTGTTTCCTGAGTTAAATACCCACATTTATTTTCATTTTAAAGGAGATTGCAGGTCACCCAGCTTTGGAAGTATCCTGTAACATCCCTCTAAATGAGAAGAACATCCTATGTTACCTGTAGGCAGAGCTATGGAGCTATGGAGCGACCAAGAGTTATTGGTGCCGACAATCATGTAGACACTTTCCATGACCCTTTGTCAACAAGCTCCCTCTTTGCCTCTTTCCTGTCTTAGGAACAATACAGTTACACCATCAATCAAACCACATAACCTCAATCACAGTAATAATAAAAGATACATTAATTTTTTAAATTACAATAATTGCTGTAGTTGAGGAGAAAAATGTGGCCTTACATTATTTTATAGCCTCATTAAAACTCGGGAGTCAATGTATTTCTGGGCAAAATATGAGAGCAGAGGTTGCCTTATTTCTCAAGTCTTTTTTATTCATTATTCAAGAGCTTTTCCATATTTGCTGATGTACAGTAGCGTGACTACTACGTAAAATGGAAAAATTGATATTGAGTTATTCAGGACAGGAACCATTAGAGATGAAGCCAGAAAGCAATGTGTCATTACCCCTGTGGAGAGTCTGATATTATTTTGCCAAAAGAAGCCTTCTTTATAGGGCTCGCCATATAGGTTCTTCATTTTCATACATATAAACTAGAGGCAACTAAACTTTTCTTTAGCATTATGTACATACAATTTTATATAGACTTTGTTTAATAAATCTTCATGGATATACATTATTAACTTTTACAACAGAGTTCTTAAAGTGCTGTATGTGGAGCAGAGGTGTATAATTCGGGTTCAGAAAGTAAAAGTGCTCCCCAGTATTTTGTTCCAGTCACCTAGATTTTTTTTATTTATTCATTTAAAAAAAAAATTTGTTTCTGATTTTTTCCCCATTTTCTCCCAATTTAGTAGCCAATTGAACCCTATTCTAATTGAATTGCCCTGTGTAGCAACCGCTAGAGAATCACTGCAACCCCGTCAGGCGGTAGGACGGGAGGGCGCCACGTCCTCTTCAGGGTGCGACTCCTCCTAGCTCCTGACCGTGATTCCAGCCCGCCCAGGGCCGCTATGCGTGCAGCGATTCTCTCCGAGCCCCTCCCCCCACCCGGAAGCAGCCGCCAATTGCTGCTCCCACAGGGCGCCGGCCATGCTCGGATCTGGCAGGACCGGGGCCCGAACCCCGATCCTCGGAGCACAACTGCACCGACTGAAAGTCGGCGCTCTTACCGTTGTACCACCGCAGCGCCCTGTCACCTAGATTTTCTAATTAGCAAATTAATTCTTCAGCCAGGAGGTGGAACTAATTAGTGAAATCAGCTGGCTGAGTCAATGGGTGGAAGAAACACATAGCAGGACTTTTACTTTCTGACCCCTGGATTATACACCTCTGATGTGGAGTACTCTACAGTTTCTTCTGTACTTTTAAGAAACGCAACATAAAAGAAATAAAAGCATAATTGAGCATAATTGTCTATATAAGATTAATATATGTAAATGCATTCAACAGAAAACTGGTATGTCAGTAAATTGTGTATCACAGCTAAACATACTGATAATCCTGATAATTAATAAAGTACTGATGGTACAATGGTAAAATGGTTTTCAGTGACACCTTTTCTTAATTAGGGGAACTTCCAAAAGCAGTGCGATACAGACAATTGAAGTAACGAGGAAATAAAAAAGAACAAAGTTTGAATAGTGAGGAATGGGTTCTTTGTTAAAAATGACGATGAAGCCAATATGTTTTAAGGGCCTTAGTTTGCTTTTCTTGCAAGGAATACAGTAATTCAAAAAATAATTCTGTCATTTACTCATGAGTGTGCCAGATATTGAAATAGGAAACTGCAGGCTGGAAAGAGTTGTAATGCATTTTCCCCACTGCTTTTAGATGTATTTTTCATTCTGCTTTATTAAATGCATAAATTGTGCTGGTAATGGCCTATTTAAGCCAGTGCAACTACATGCTTGGTGACTAAGTTCTGCGTTTAAGACACAAATAAAGCTAATGAATGGCAATATGCGTTGATTGTCCCAAAACATAATGTGTACACATGGCATTAAATCCTATATCTGACGGGTGTCATTTATTTTCTATTGATGATGGAGGGGGATGGGGATTGGTTGCCACACCAGGTGCAGTATTGCAGATGTTATTGCTCTGATTTGATGCTAGATCTGTGAGCTGGAACATTAATTTAGCAGTGAGACAAGTCTCAGCCGTCTCTGGTACAGCTGGAAAATGCTCCCAACACTGAAGGACTGGCAATCGTCCTATAACCTCTTTAGACAGACAAATAGTGACTTGTGAAATATTGGGAAGCTAAGAACAAGGATTCAGACAAATATGTCTTGCCTGAAAAAAATATTTGAGTGTCCAAGGAAGTGAGACACACCGTACTGAAAATGGTACACTTAATGCAAGTATTTAGGCAATTGTATTTGGCAAGTAATGCATCACTGTCAAGCAGAATGGGGATTTAAGGCATATCACCAACTTTGCAATATAATACACTTATAATTTGGCAGATGTTTCTATTAATGTGACAGTCAGACTAACGTCTGAAAAGCCAATGACGTGATAGAAATTTTGTTTCATGTTAATCACTTTAACATGAAAATGCGACCCGTGCAATTCTTTTTTTGGTCTTAATGACCACATTTTAATACAAATTCCAGATTACTTCAAGGTTAGTCTATTTCAAACCATTTTTGGGTGATTTGCATCTGGAAGTGTCTGAGATTGAAATTTTCCTTTTCGGTCATGCATGAATTCCCATGTTTTTTTTCTGTCCTTTATTCTGTCTGTACTCTGAAATAATTTATGTTAATATAGTTCCTGGCCAGCCCTCTTAAACCTCTGCCCCTATCCCCTCCGACAAAAAAAAGAAGTAAATAAATAATAATATATATGTTGTTACGACCCCGTCTCAAAGGGCAGCAACACAAATGATTTAAAACACAAAAGGGAACGGATACAAAATTATTTTATTAAAATATCACAATAGACAGACATGGAACAAGGGGAAAGGGTGCTGGTTGAAGTATGGACAAACAAGAAACTGTAACGTCCCGTTCCCATCCTGTCCGTTTTCCGTGTTTTGCCAATTCCCTCCGTTTCATGTTTGATTTCCATTGTCCGTGTTTTCCCCCTTGCTGCAGACTGGGCGTGTTCCCTCCGTTTGTTTCACTCCTTTTCCCCACTCCTGTCTCAGCCTATCTCCTTTCTCTATTGCAGCATGCATTCCTCTCACTCCGCTTTGTTAATTACCCACTCACACATTCGCATGCTTTTCCTGATTGTTACCAATTACACTTCCCTATTTAACTCACCTGCTGTCTGCTATCCAGGGCTAGTTCACTACCCTTGTTTCGACTCTATAATGTTGTTCGTTTGTATCCTGGTCTTTGAATCCCTGTCCTGTGCTTCTAAACTTCAGTTTGGTTTTGACTCGGTGCTTAAATGCTCACTGCCTACTGTTGTTTGCTATCCAGTCCTGTCTGTTTGCGGTTCTACCTGCCTAAAGATCGCCTGTCTCGTTAACCAACATTCTACTGTTTCTGCCAGTCTGTAGCTGTTTGTTATTCCCTGATTGTGTTCCAGTTGTCCTGTTCCAGTTTTACCCGATCCAGTTCCAGTCAGCCTAGTTCCGGTGTGGAACACCCTGTGTTTCAGTAAAGTCCAGTTCCGGTTTGGAACATCCTGTGTCCCCGTACAAAGTCCAGTTCCGGTGTGGAACACCCAGGGCCCTATCTTACACCCGGCGCAAAGCGGCGCTAACCCAAACGCAAGTGTCTTTGCTATCTTACACCCGGCGCTAGGTCCATAATAACGCCTAACGCTTACGTCCTTTAACTAGCATGTATTCTTGCGCCATCACAAGTGAACTGGGCGTGTTGGTCTTAAGATGAGGAGTGGCCAGGATTCTTTTTGGCGTATTGCTATCTTGAGCCAGCAGAAAGCGCTTGCGCTTGAACCACCACAAACCTGGTCTAAAGTCATGTCGCAGTTGTTTACATGTTATTTTAACGGCGCATATAAGTGCGTCTACATAGGCGTGTGCACAACGCGCATACCCTCCTGTCTGTTACACACAGGGGCGTGCACAAGCATGACTAAAATATCTAGATCACAATGTGAAATATTATTATTGTGTAGGCTATATCAAAAATGCATAATAATAAAAGGTTCCATAGGTCCACATACCTTTCCCTCAGCGAAGGGAAACAATGCCACATTACATTGCTCTCAGCCCACTCCATCAACATCCAGGCTATGTGCGATGGTACGGGACAATGTCTATCCATTAAAAAGGAGCAGATAACAGGTATAACTATCAAGCCTAATGCGCGAATTGTCTTTGCACCTAATGCATGAATTGTCATTCAATGGAAAACTCGCGTACTGCAATAGACGGACATTTGCGTTCTGAAAATGCGCTTCAGATGTCATTACAATACAGCTCTGTTTATCTAGGAATACAGCCTGTAAGTAGGCTAAATAGAATGGTTTGTGACTGAAAAAAGCTGACCTTGTCCAGTGAATATTGCTTTTATTGTTTTTCAAATAGCCTAGGCTACAGCGGACTCGCTGTTCATAATGTTTTTTCGATAGACTATGGTTAAAAAACGGAGATAAATGTCATCATGTTAACTGAATTGTAGCCTAACCTTAGCTATTCTTCGTCCTTCATATTTTTTAAATTACAGTGACAAGGTTTCCATACCCTCAGATTATTAAAACCCTGCTGATTTCACCTGTTATTCCATAACTGAACAAAAGAAGAGAACTAAGTGTCTAATTAGAAACAAATTGTTACACAATTAATTTACAATTAATTTTTATTCCATTATCTGCATGTTCGCTTTACAAGAGCAGGTCTGTTTCCCCTGCTGTACATCGCACTTTTCACGGTCTTCCTGGGAAAGTGAATCGTTTTAAAGTATTACGCTACCAGTAAAACAGGTTGGTCACATTTCCATAAGCAGGACATTATAAAACAAGGGAAAATATGCTGAACCTATGGGTTGCCAACCTGACAGATTTGTTGTATTTAGTGTCATCATTAAGGCAAAATAACGTTAGAATGCAGGTAGCCTAATGAACTTCGGATGAAGCTTGAACATGAGTTCATTGCATAATCAAACGAAATTCGTTAAACAAGCAGGCTAATTTGGCGTTTTCTAAGGTGAGAAGGAAGCAATTGGTCGCTTATTCTCAGCTGTTGCAGGTGCTTTTAACGAAATTTAACAGCATATATTTCGTAAACAGCACTGTCAGGAATTACCGGGAACTCATAATACTACTACTGCTACTGATCCATATAGCCGATTCCTTGATCGCACTAAACACGCATGAGCATGTCTGTTTCGCCATCATAAGCAATCCGCCAAGGTGGAAAAGCAGGCTTTTAAAGAGAATGGGATATGACATTTTGATTGGTTTATTGCATGTCACGCCCAAGACACACCTATAATTAATGAAAGCGACTAGGTTCAGCCCAGTTGCACTTTGCGCTGTGCTTAGCGCCCAAAAAACACGCCGTTTAAAATAGCAAAAGTAGACTTGGACACGCCCTAAATGGACTTAGCGCCATGCGCTTAGACTAAGCGCCAAGATCGCCAAGATAGGGCCCCCAGTGTTTCAGTAAAGTCCAGTTCCGGTTTGGAACATCCAGTGTCTCGTACCAAGTCCAGTTCCGGTTTGGGACTTCCAGTGTCTCGTACCAGGTCCTGTTCCGGTTTGGAACAACTCCTTGTTCCCGTGATCCAGTTCCTGTTAATCCGTTCCAGTTTCCCGGCTTGGAGCAGATTCAAGTCCCGGAGATACTCCTGACTTTATTGTTATTGTTGTTTATTATCTGTGTACAGCTTGGGACTACCCCAAGCTATAATAAACCTTTTCTTGTACCTCTGCCTCCTTGTCCTGCACTTAGGTCCAGCCCCCCTGTTCAGGGTCATGACAGAAACAAGACAAATGATCAGGAAGAGAGACTTGAACATTGAGACATGACGGCCGGCAGTTTTGCAATAGGTGTATAGAGATCAATACCAAAGTCTCCATGAAACAAAACCCCAGTTAAATGTGCCTCCAATGTCCTATGCCTCTGGATCTCCTCTCCATATTTACACATACTTCCGGTATCACATGAGCACATCAGACAACAGTACTCCACAATACGGCTTACACAATGGACAGACTACAACTCAGCAAAGTAGCCATAAACTAACGAGCAGCTTACTACTAAAATGTTTCCTTCTGGAAACACAAAGCGGAATTCAAAAGATGCGAATATGCTCACACAAATCAAAGTTAAAACCGGCTTCCAAATAGGGAATCACACAGAAATACAACCAGCAAATGCGCACCCCTACAGCACGGGCAACAACAAAAGGAACGCAAACCAACCTCTTCTTCTTTTTTGGTTTTAATGGCGGATCATTTCCATTTATGGAATATTACCGCCACCTACTGAAGGTATTACAATATTCTATATTCTGTTAATCAGTCCAGTCATTTGTAGGAATGAGAATAAGTGTTTGGTTATTATTGTCATGGGTTTTTTGGCAGTCTTCTCTCTCTGCGGTAATTTGCCGCCGGAGCATTGCTACTCCGCTCCGGTTTTTCTCTCTTTCAGGTACTCAGCTGTCGCACATGTTCTGAGTTACCTGTCACTACTTAAGCTCCACGTTTCCTGCTTCCGGGGCTTCTGTATTGTTTGCATTTACAATTCAGAGCCGGTAAGGTATAGGACTAGGCGCTTAAGGAGACCACATTGCCCCATATGCTTTTGGGGGTAACGCAGGGACTTGCCTTTGGTGCAATTAGAGTTATAGGTGCATTTTTTCAAATTTGATAACTAATCTGTCCAAAATTCTACTTAGCTATAATGAAGGTTTTGTTTGAAACATTTTACACTTAGAAATGTATTATGCTTGCTCAGCTAACGTTAACCCACAT
This sequence comes from Synaphobranchus kaupii, assembly GCA_029718625.1. Classification (NCBI taxonomy): domain Eukaryota; kingdom Metazoa; phylum Chordata; class Actinopteri; order Anguilliformes; family Synaphobranchidae; genus Synaphobranchus; species Synaphobranchus kaupii. The sequence continues at coordinate 29,984,512 of CM056391.1, read as the reverse complement.
AACTGTGCAGACCTGGCTAAGTTAGCTGACAAAGCACATTTGCTATGAGTTTTAAGCATTTGTGCTACCCTACATAGCATAATGCATGTGTATGAACCACCAAACTAAATTATATATAGTTTGGTGGTATGAACTAGGTAATATTGTATATTTTACAGGCTAACTGAACAAATGCATTGAACAAATCAATTAACAAACCACTTATAGATTGCTGGCTAGCATAGAGCGTATATCGACAGCGGCTCAGTGCCAGGTGGGCTACAGTCAAGAAACAGACCCGGAAAAAAATTATAATCTGGGAAGAATTGTATATTACAATGGGACGAAAGTGACGGAGATCCTCCGGTAATAATTAGGCTACATTAACGATACCCCACCTCCCCCCGTATGTTAAAAACTTATCCTGTCAGAATAGGGCTGACACATAACGTTACAATTCTTAATCTGTCAATTTCAGGCTCTTCAGTTTTAAATTTCTTTTTTACCCAATGTAAGTTAGCAAGCTGGCTAGCGCCACATGGCAATGGAAGATATAACGTTAGCTAGCTAACATTATTTAACTTGTCGAAGATAATTATTTTCGTTGCACTGTACTGAAAATAATTCCGTAACGTTATACGTTAAGTAAGTTAGGCTAGTATTAACTGAGCTAAGGTTAACGTTATAAAAATATCAGCGAAATATCTTTTTTTTAAGACGGAATAACATAACGTTAACATTAATTGTCCTAACGTTAACATACATTGCTTGCCACTGTTCCATGTGGGGCTTGTAATGCTACCTAGCGAATGTTAGTTGATAGCTCACACGGTGTGGCGCTTGTAGCTTCATTAACGTTACAGATAATATTGTGGATGTCTGAAAGGAGTAACGTTAGTAGCTAAATTAACATACATTTGTTTTAATCTTGTTAGTGAAGTTCTATAGTAACTTATCTATATTATTTCTAGCTTTGTCACTCGGTAATGGTAGCTAGCCTGTTGTTGTTGTTCGGTCAGAGTTGTTAAAAAATGTTAAACCATACGAAAAATTCTAAACTCATTTTGGACTTTTAGTTTAAAAATAGGTAACAGTTAACTTTAGTAGTCTACGGCTGGTTCATATCTATGGGCTGGGTTCTGTGCGCTGTGGAAGCTTCAGAGAGAGCGAGGAGTAAGAAATCTCGCAGTGCACGAGACTGTGTAGTAACGGTAGTTCAAAACTTTCAATTAGCCTTCGGCTGCTAGCAAATTTATGCCCCAATGTTAAGTCAATGGAGAATTAATTTCCGGTATACTAGAATTATAAAGGTTTATTTAAAAACTGTACAATAAAGAGAAATGTCACCCATCAAAAGCATTAGTCCATGTCACGCCCGACATATCGCTATGTCAACTTTAGCGATTAGAGTTGTAGAATATGAGCTTGGTCATTTGAAAAAAAAGTCTTAATCTAAATGCTAATTTTTTAATGTACTTAATTGTATAAAAAACGGCTTAAATCTTTCCAAATTTTGTTGTATGTCGAGATATTGATGAGATGAGTTGATCTGCCAAGTGGCTTGGTAATTGGTGCTAAAACAGTTTCGATTTTAACATGCAAGTTGCAACCAAAACCTTTTTTAAATTCTTCATATAATACTTTCCTCTCCTGTGTATATTGTATGCAGTTGCAAAGTACATGTTCCTCATTTTCTCTCTCATGACAGGTGTCACATTGTCCAGTTGGGTGTTTTGTTTTGAGCTGTAATGATGAATTTCATTTTGTATGTCCTAGTCTTAATCTTTTGCTTCGTATCTCTATCCCATCTCTACTGCCACTGTTTCTTTATTTGATGCTAGATGTATGATTTTTGCCTCTGCTTTACTAATAGGTATTTCTAAGTCTATTTTCTCAAACCAACCTCGAGCCAGAGAATTCTGCAAATACATATGCTCTTTGGAAATCCACAACAGGTGTCGTAATTCCCAATTAAGACTCATGTGAGCCGAAGGAAACTCGTTAGCATACAAAAGATTTAAAGACCACTCCTATCAGGATAGACATTTTTTTGTCGTAGGATAAAGAAGATCACTCAGAATAACTTTGTATTGATTTTCAGTGACCCTTCCCTCTAAGGCAGTGGTCTCCAACCCTGTTCCCGGAGAGCTACCGTCCTGTAGGTTTTCAGTTCAACCCTAATTTGGCACACCTGATTCTACTAATTTGCAGTTCAGCAAGATCTCTAGCTAATGAATGAGGTGTGCTTTGTTAGGGTTTGAGTGAAAACCTACAGGACGGTTGCTCTCCAGGAACAGGGTTGGAGACCACTGATCTAAGGGGACAAGTGGACCCAATTCATGCCAGGAAAATGCCCCCCACAACATTACAGAGCCACCGGACCACCTCACTGTAGGGGTTTTTTTCTTTAATTTGTAACCCGTCTTTATATATGTATTGGGATGGCAGGTATGCCATCCGCCAAGTTACGGCTTGGCGGGGCATGCCCCCATACCTATACAGCACAGAGAGTTTGGCACTTTTCAGGGTTAATGAAGAACAATGTGTGACCTTCCAGCTACCAATGAAGCCATCCTGTCTGTCAGCTCAAGGTCCTTTTAGCATTACATGGATCAGTGGCTATGTGTACGAACGCTTGTTGGACCCCCCTGTGTGCCAGGTGTAGTGTGAACTAACCCCAGGAAGTTCTATATGCAGTGATGAAGAACAATGTGTGACCTTCCGGCTACCAATGAAGCTATCCTGCCTGTCAGCTCAAGGTCCTTCTAACATTACGTGGGATCAGTGGCTATGTGCACCAACGCTTGTTGGACCCCCCTGTGTGCCAGATGTAGTGTAACCTAACCCCAGGAAGTTCTATATGCAGTGATGAAGAACAATGTGTGACCTTCCGGCTACCAATGAAGCTATCCTGCCTGTCAGCTCAAGGTCCTTCTAACATTACGTGGATCAGTGGCTATGTGCACCAACGCTTGTTGGACCCCCCTGTGTGCCAGATGTAGTGTAACCTAACTCCAGGAAGTTATATGTGTAGTGATGAAGAACAATGTGTGACCTTCCAGCTACAATGAAGCCATCCTGTCTGTCAGCTCAAGGTCCTTCTAACATTATGTGGGTCAGTGGCTATGTGCACCAACGCATGTTGGACTTCCCCTCGGAGCCGGAACATTAATTTAACCAGGGAAATTCTATGTGTAGTGGTGAAGAACAATGTGTGACCTTTCAGCTACCGATGTAGCCATCCTGTCCTTCAACACAAGGCCCCTTTAACATTTACGTGGGTCAGTGCTATGTGTACCAACGCCTGTTGGACTTCCATGGGAAACAAACTAATCAGGGGAGTTCTATGTGTAATGGTACAGAACAATGTGTGACCTTTCAGCTACCGATGTAGCCATCCTGTCCTTCAACTCAAGGCCCCTTTTAACATTTACATGGATCAGTGGCTATGTGTACCAACGCCTGTTGGACTTCCATGGGAGCAAAACTAATCAGGGGAGTTCTATGTGTAGTGATGAAGAACTATGTGTGACCTTTTGGCTACGGATGAAGCCTGACATGCCTATGGGGGAGAAGCTCTTCATCCCTTCAGGGCCATGCCAATTAATACCATACCAACGCCTGTTGTGGTGGTGGAGGATGCTGTGCATAATATTGGCTTCATGGCGCCCGTATGCCTAGGGCCATTCTAACTACTGAAGTTGTAATTGTAGTATATGTATATGTACCAACCACCTAAAGGCAAATTCCGAAGCTAAATTAACCATTTAAGGGAAATAGAAACTTCTAGGCTACCCTTAGCGGTGTGAATGAATTAAAACACCCGTGTCTCAAACGAGACACCAGTTTTGTGAACTAAATTTTTAACGTTTTTGTGAACTAAATCCTGACTCATTTTCCTATTGAAATCTATGGAAAAATTTGTCAGGAGGAAAAACCCTTAAAGTGATCCATCCATATCTACTGCATATCTGGAAGCAGAGTGATGGTTTGAGGCTTGTTTGATACCTCAGACCCTTGATCACTTACATCCATTTAGCCAACCATGTGATCCATACTCTTCCAGCGTAATTTACAACTTAATCTACCCCCCCCCCCCCCCCGCTCCAATTATTCCCATAGAGATCCATTCAAATGCAGAGAGGTTATAGTATTGCTTGTAATAGCACCAGAAAATAAGTTATCAAGAGCCTTTTGATGTTGTTGGGTCACAGACATCAGGAATTCATGGCATGCAAAGGATATGCAACCAAATATTAAGTATGATGACTTTATTTAAGTTTATGTTAATTACTTTTCGTCCCCTAAAATGGGGGGACTGTGCATAAAAAGGGCTACAATTGCTACATGGTTCATCCGATATGGGTGTAAAAACCCTCAAATTAAAGCTGAAAGTCTGCACTTTAACCTCATAGTCACTGTTCCATTTCACATCCAATGTTCTGGAGTACAGAGCCAAAACAACAAAAATTGTGTCACTGCCAGAATACTTTTCGTCCCTACTGTATATACAGTCAAGCCGGAAAGTCTGCACACCCCTTTCACCTTCTCCACGTTTTATCACGTTACAGACATATTCTACAATAGATTGAGTACATTTTTTGTCTCAAAATTCTACACAAAATAGCCCATAATGACAAAGTGAAAACAGGTTTTTAGACATTTGTGCTAATTTATAAAAAATCTAAATGTAAAATATCATATGTGCACAAGTGTGCACACCCTTTGATATGACACCCAAAAGTGAGCTGAGGTGCATTTTGTTTCCACTGCTACTGCTTGAGATGTTTCTACAACTTAATTGGAGTCCACCTGTGATAAATTCAATTGATTGGACATGATTGGGGATTGCCAACACCTGCCTATATAAGGTCCCACAGTTGACAGTGCATGTCAGCAAACTCCAAGCCATGGGGTCAAAGGAATTATCTGCAGACCTCAGAAACAGGATTGTGTCAAGGCATAGATCTGGAGAAGGGTACGGAAAAATCTCTGCAGGGTGTGTACAGATATGTAACCCCTAAATAACCTATTTTTGTCAGTAAAATAAAATTGCATATTTTCTAAAAACCTGTTTTCACTTTGTGAAAAATGAACTCAATCTATTGTAGTATAAGTCTGTAACGTAATAAAACGTGGAGACGGTGAAAGGGGTGTGCAGACTTTCCGGCTTGACTGTATATATATCTAGCTTCATCAAAGCATTGGTTAAATTATGATACATAGTTCAGGGCTGTTTTGGGGAACATCATTAATCATGGGATCCACGTTCGATGTATCTACTTTTTACACCTCTGTTAAATCATTCACTTCTCTTATTGGTTAGAATCTGGCTGACTCAAGTAGCATCGTTGAGGAAACAGGCCACTTTGCCACTTTCAATCAATAGGCAGTCTTACTAAATTACAGAAAGCATGAGAAATTATGCCCCTCCCTGTGGGTCCGCGCTGCCTGATCAACCACGCTGTTGGTCATGCCTGTCAGACAAACCATTCTGTAAAGCATGATATGGTGGGCACGCGGTTCCCAAAGGTCTCCCCTGGGCATCTGGATTATTCAATTTAGCCATGAGTAAAATAATTATGCTTTACAACGGTGCCCACAAGTCTCCCATGAATTACCGTACAGAAATGACACTTCTATCTCTTGCACATTTAGCTTGAATAAATATGGTAAATATTGTCATTCTGTCACGTTAGGTGTTGTGATTCAGTTTGGCCATGTGTTATTATTATATCCTGTAAAATTACGTCAAAAATTACACCAGTGTGTATGATCGACATGGGGTAGAATTGACAATATATAAAGAGTTGGAGAGGTGTGCTGCTTTCTTGGGGTGTGAGTGAAAGGCTTTAACAGGTCCTGAAGTACATATTTCTGTGCTCTCACTGACATGGTTTATGACTGCCTGCCATGAGCATGCTGTAATCAATGATGCAGGAAATATGATGCGATTAGGTACGTGGGATTTGAGATGCCATTTGTCTTTTTCAAGATAAGCAGAGCGTGCCCAGGTTTTCCATGTACTATGGATTTGAAGTACTCTTCGACCTGGATTCATATTCTGTTTGACTTTGACTGAAAATGAAAAGCAATTGTTTTCCTTGAACAAAAAAAAACTTTGGCAAGTATTTTTTAAATTGTGAGTTAAAGGGAAAAAAGGGAAACAAAGGCAAAATTCTCATTGAATCCAAATCATACCCTGGTAGAACACTTAGTCCAGCGGTTTGCGATTTAGCTGAGGTCTGCTCAGCCTCACTCTCCATTATTATTAGGGGACACAGGATAGTACGCTTAGTGGTAGCTCATCTCTAACTGCCAGTTATCTACCTTAACACTCCACTATTCATCATCCAGCTCTACAATTTACTGATGGTTGCTTTATTATGCACAGTGGTATCTAGAGGGTCAATTAGAGAACTCTGGTACTGGCTGGTCAGAGACCCCTCTGTTGAGTCTTTTGAATTTTGGCAAATTTAGAATTGTTCACTTTGTGCAATCTTGCTATAACATGGAGCTAATTTGATTTGAGGTGGTGATTCATTATTAATATTAATATTCTGACTTGCTCCTGAAAATAGGCCTTAAACCCTAATGATGGATTGAAATGAGTCTTTTTTCCATTCCTGCAGTTTTTATTAATTTAATTAAACCTTCCCTAAATCGATCACACCATGTGTCCGAGGCTAACTTTGCTATGTAAGCTAAGTGGCAGGCACTGTGGGGCCAGGAGGATCCTTGGCTCACAGATGGACAGAGAAGTAGCAACTGCTAAATGCATTGTAGCAGGATCATTATTAAAGCAACTGTTGAAAGAAACTTTTCTTTTTAATATTTCATAAATGTGATGATTTGCTTTTTGCCAGGTTTACCCCACCCCCACCACCCCAACACACACACACACACACACACACACGCACTTAATTTTCTAATAGAATTGCCAAGGGAGGGTCAAAGCAGCCCAATAGTGCTCCATTGTGTTAATTGCAGAAATGATAGATAGGCCGTGAGATGCTGTTGATGACTTGGGCAAGAAAGGCTTAGCTCACTGAGAGCCAGGGAGATGAGTGCTTCATTTACTGTAAAAGCTCCATCTAATATAGGCTTTGCGCTTCATACCTGATTTTATTTCATAATGGGAATGCAGGCCTATACACAACAGGGCTGTCTGCTTCCATAAAGTACTGTAAACATGTATCACTCCCTCCCACTGGTATACCATTTTAATGGATAATTTTGACCTGCTTAACATATGGCATGGTACTGCATTTTCCCACTGCACCAGGTCATCTGTATTGTAATATAATAGAAGCACCCAAAACTGCTTTTTCTATATCCTGTATGGCCTGCAATGACACACTCTCTCTTTGAATGAAATGTAACATCATTACAAATGTGGGGTTCAGATGGAGTTCATGAAGAAATGTAAGAACCCTTCTGTTTTGCATGAACACCAATGCTTTGGAGTGCTCTGAAACATTCTCCAGTGGCCAGCCAAGTAATTCACTTGTTAAGTATTAAAAAATGCATTGACGTTGTTTACATGCTGCTTTCCCAACTGGCATACTTTGGTAGGAAGTTTAAAAAAATAAAAAACGTGCACAACAAGGTCTGTGGATGTTCCTAACTATTTAATTATATTTGGAAAGAGATGTTACTGTTGAGTTTTTCAAATATAAATTTTTGGCACTTTTAGCACCAGAAACATTGGTCCTGTTGAGGTCCGTTGTATTAAGGTGATGTCAGGGTGAGCTGCTGCAGATACCTAGAAAACTGGGAAAAAAATAGAAACATAGCTTCATTTAATTTTTGGGTGAACTGCCCCTTTAATATCAAGCTCTTTCTTATAATTTTCTAATTCCACAAGTGTGGTTAATTGCACGTTGCAAGTCATTATGATTTCTGTCCAATCGGGCTTCAGTCGATTTAGACATTTTTAATGTCTGACTGATTTTTAATGTTGACTTAATTAATTGGAATTAAAATTTGAAAAAAAAACAACAACTCCAGGATGCAGACATTGATTTTGACTTGGGATTACAGGAAGTAGGATTCCGGTAAATGCAATTAAATGTAATTATACTCTTTTATACTTATTAATTTAAGCCTAATTCATTTCAAAAAATATTCCACCACCATCTTCCAAAGACTAATACCATTTATACTGTCTTCAATGTCAGATGTCAAGTAGTGTTATGAAATCATGGTTCATTATCAATTATTTATTTTTCTTGAAGAGATTCAGCAAAATGTCTGTTTTTTGTGGTATTTGCATGTGATTAGGTGTGTGGCTGATATACAAAATTCAAACATATCTTCCAATGTGTTTACGATAGTATTTGCTGTTGCAGGCTCCTGGTTACACTGTAAGAAACATACTGTGAAATTCACAGTAATTAACTGGCAGCAATTGACAAGTAACTTACTGTAAAAAAAAATCACAGTATTATAACTGTAAAATAAAACACAGTAATTACTATGTACTGTATTTCTTGTTACAGTAGTAGTGTGGTAACTGTAAAATAAAACACAGTAATTTCCAAGTAGTGTATATGTGATTACTGTAGTAATGTTTTAACTGTAAAATAAGACAGTCATTTCCAACTTGACTTTCTACAGTACATAATTGGTTACTGTGATTTTCTACAGTAGTATAACATTTACTGTGATTTTCTACAGTACTATAATGGATACTGTGATTTTAGGCCTACTACACAGTACAATACTGTAAAAAATGTTCACAGTATTTAACTGTGCAGAAACACAGTAAATTACTATGGATTTCACAGGCATTTTTTACAGTGTAAGTTACAATTAGTTTAGGAGTAGAAAAGGCACGCCTCAGAATTTCTCCCCAAGCAAAGGTGTAGAATATAATCCAACAAATAATTAAATCAGCCAGTAATGAGCATTGTGGGGGTAATGTAAAATCCATTATGTTTTCATAGCTGCAATTGATCAGGGACAGCTTGTTCTCTGCTGTGCACTTGCTGTTCCTTTGTCCTCTGTTAAATTGTCTCCATCAAGGCATACCTTATTTCAGTTCAGCTGGGAGAATTTTGCTAATGTAATAATTACAATGGAGTGAATGAATGCCAATACAGTAGCATTGTTTTCCGATACAATAGATATTTCTTCACTTCTCTGTACAGGTGTGATGGGGTCCAGTATTGTGTGCTTTTTAAATTTTAATGTTTTCAGCAGATTTACTGTTTGTATTGTTATGTTTGTCAAGGGAGTGGCTGAGTCGGAGGACCAAGCGCAACCGTCAGGGATTCTTAAAGTGTAGCTACTAACACCTACACCACTAAAGCAGACAAACCTGCACTGGAAAAGGGTAAAATAAACAGTGGGAAAAAAACCTCCCGGCGTAAGCCAAAAATAAAGCAACCCCAAGCGAGGGTGAACTCGAGAATAGCGAGTAATCAATAACAAAAGAGGAGCACTCCGGGGTGAGCGACCAGCTGAGAGTTGTGTCCCCATTGCAATACTCGGGACCTAAGCCTCGGCGGGACGAACAAGCAGTGGGGTGGGCCCCCCCTTGGACCTGGGTCGGAGCGCAGAATGGCTCCCACCCCCAACTCAGAAGCGTCTACCTCTACCGCGAAGGGGAGAGAGGGGTTGGGCATGATGAGAATGGGCTCGGAACTGAAATGCTTTTTTAACTCAGAAAACGCCGCTTCGGCCCTCGAATTCCATAGAAACCGGGAGGAAGAGGTCTTTTTAGTGAGCGCCGTAATAGGCGCGGCTACTGCGCTGTAATTGCGTATAAACCTCTTTAAAAATTGTCTAAGCCTAAAAAGCGTTGTACCTGACGTGGAGGATGTGAGTGGGAAGATCAGGAGAAAAAATAAAAATGTCGTTGAGGTAGACGAAGACCGATTTCTCCAGCATCTCCCTAAGGACATCGTTCATAGCGCCTGAAAAACTGAGGGGGCACTAATGAGCCGAATGGCATCACCAGGTATTCGTAGTGTCCAGAGTGGGTGTTAAACGCCGCCCCCTGGAGGCGTTCAAATGCTGAATTCATCAGGGGAAGGGGATAACAATTCTTGATCATGATGGCATTGAGTCCCCTGTAGTCAATGCATGGCCTGAGACTACCGTCTTTTTTTGGCTAGGGACTCTTCAATGTATTGCCTCATCGCGGCACTCTCAGGACCCGAGTACAGCGACCCCCTAGGAGGAACCGTGCCCGGATATAGGTCGATAGTGCAGTCATATGGCCTATGAGGAGGCAGAGAGGTGGCGCGTTGCTTGCTAAAAACCTCAGCAAGATCCGTATACTGCTGAGAAACATTAGCCGGCAACGGAAGTGGGGAGCCCCGCCCACCTGAGTGCTCTCACTTCTGAGAGAGAATCAAGTGGGTTGTCCCAGTCAATCTCAGAATGGGGAGTCTCCTCCCCCCACTCACTGAGCCCGTCAGCAAATGAGTCCCAGGAAAGACTCTCCCTGGCGTCCTGAGACAGCACCACTGAATCGTGAGCCCCAAGGAGAGACCTCCCCTCCTCCTGCTCGCTGTCTGAACCGGAATCGGGAGAAGGGGCGAAGTGGACTACTCTTAGAGCAGTGGGGTCTGCACTGGGGACCCCACTGGAGAATAACCATCCCCTCTGCCTCCCAGTTAATGTGAGGCTTGTGCTGAGCCAGCCACGAATGGCCCAGAACAAGAGGGTATGTGGGTGAGTCCACTAAAAAAAACTGAATCCGCTCTGTATGGCCAAGGAATGAGACAGCCAGATTTAGAACACTGGTAACCTGCCGGATGGTACCTGTGCCCAAAGGGCAGCCGTCGAGTGCCATTACTAGCCGTGGGTAGAGGAGGGGAAGTGAGGGAATGCCCTGCTCCCTAGCCCACTTGATGTCAATAAGAGACTCAACCGACCCGGAATCAATAAACGCGATGCAGCTGGTGGAGTGCCCCCTCCAACTCAGCTGCACTACTAACTAGGTACGAGGAGAGGTGTTTTTTGGTCTCACCAGGGACCCCAATCCCCCCTAGTGAGACTGCCCTTTTCCCACTAGCTTTAGGACATTGGTCTCTGAAATGTCCTGCACGTCTACAATATCGGCACCAGGCGTCCCTCGGCCTGGTGGGTTTGAGATCTCTTACTGCCGCCCCATCTACCTGCATAGGCTCCTCCGAAAACGAGGAAAACGGAGGTGACCGCAGAAAGCGGTAAGTAACGCGACGACCGAACCCTGCATTCCCCCTGTGAGTCTCTCTCTCTCTCTCTAATGCGGTTGTCCACCCGGATGGCTGTGGAAACCAGAGCACCGAACGAGGCGGGCGGCTCGAGCACTGACAGCGCGTCCTTAACGGGATCGGAAAGTGCGTTAAGGAAAAGGGAGCTAAGTGGCCCATCGGACCACCCAGTCTCCCCAGCCAGTGCTCGAAAAGCAATGGAGAATGTCGCCACTGTGTCGGTACCCTGACGGAGATGAGTCAGTCGCATGGCCGCCTCCTGACCGGAGACGTCGTGATCAAAGACTGACGCCATCTCCTCGATAAGCCTCTCTGTGATGGACATAACAGGGGAATTAGCCCTTATTAAGGGGTCCGACCAGGCAAGAGCAGTACCTGTGGGAAGAGAGAGGACGAGCGCAACCCGAGCCTCCTGGGTGGAGAAGCGGGAGGGCTGCGCTTTAAAAAAAATCAAACATTGCGTCAGGAACGCTCTACACTTCCCGGGTTCCCCTCCATAGCGGAGTGGGAGCTGCAATTTAGGCTCCCTGAGATCCGGTGGAATGGCGATCGCGGCGGAATCAGGAGGTGCTTGTGCAACAGGGACGGGTGCTTGTGCGACTGGAGGGGGGTGTGGTGGTGAGGGTCAGGGCGCGGATGCTCTCTGCCAAGTCACGCAGACAGTCACCGAAACTGGCTAGAGAACTGCGCCTGCTGGGTGTGGAGGGTCTGAACGGAGGCCTGAAGGGCCCTAGTGCCCTCCTCATGGAAGGAGATGGCTGCCCCCTGAGCCGAGGATTGTACCCAGATCTGGCGTTGTCACTGGTACCTCCCTAGTGGCTTCCATATTCTGTCAAGGGAGTGGCTGAGTCGGAGGACCAAGCACGACCGTCAGGGATTCTTAAAGTGTAGTTACTAACACCTAACCAACGACGCCAAAAGAAAAACCGAACGCAGAAACAGCAGAGGCTGCTAGAAACCATGACAATGTTCTTTTTCAATACAAATGTTTTTACCACAATGCACTTCCCTTAAAAGTCATATTTTCTTTACCCTTAACATAATTCTGCTTCACTGATTATTAATAGAAATGTAACTTCTTAATCATTTGTTAAATATAAATCACAATATTTTGTTTTATTTTTATAATCATGATTATCTATTAATAAGTTATAACTTACTTTTTATGATGAATGAAACCATATTTAACAGATCAAGGCGCAACTGATTAAGTCTCTCTTTGTAGCTAGCCAAAACAATCTTTGAACAGAAATATCGGGAGAAAGGTGAAAATTTGGTAGAGGTATACGTCAAAATGACGTATACCTCTACCCTTCCTCATATTTCAAAACCTACAGTGGGTAAGTAAGAGATATACCTCCCATGCTATGCGAAGGAGGTGTTGACCGAACTCAGAGAGATGCTGGGAACCTGCTGTTTCAACTGTAAACAGTATTAGTTTGCCAAATACCTCAGGTTCTTAGAAAAGTTACCAATTATTCCAGCACAATGGCTTCCAACTATTTTGTGGACTATCGAGGAAGTGCCGCAGACTTCTTTCTAGGCTAGCTAATATGTTTTCACAATTCAAAAAGCAGATAAATAAAGGGCTGTGTTTTCCAAATAAAGCTAAATGTATGGCTGTATTTCCACTGTTTTTCTCTGGAGACTCCAGCTAATAGTGGTGACTTTTTTTTCAAGAAAACTGTAGTGACTAGCTTGCCAGTGAGTAACGTTAGCCTCTCTCAAAGAACCACTTACAGCACTATTAGTAACGACCTAGCCCCTCTGGTTGTATTCAGTGGTAGTGGCAACCAGTGACTCCCATTGTTTGATGCCCGCCCATAAACAGTAAGTGTCTGGCCGTTGTAGTTCACAGCAGTTTTGGGCTATATCTCTGCTCTCACTACAGGTAGAGAGTTGACAGAGCTCAGCCAACTTATCAGGCTACTCTTCTAAAAATCATTATAGAATAATTTTTCAGTGGAATTCCCCTTTAAGTAATTGGTAGGTTTTTAATTGTAACTGGCCTGAATAACTTTTTGTGTGTGTGTGTGTGGGGGGGGGGGGGGGGGGGGGGGGGTAGAAAAGATGCAAGATGCACACGAGGTACTGAATGTGTGCTTGGCAGCAGAAGAGCAAAACAAAGGTATTGTTCGAAGACTTAGAATCTAAAGTAAACTAATGTAGGAGGGGAGTCAAAGTGGGACTCAGGAAAGGCTGCCATTTGTGAGGGACCTGATAACAGGCTCGTCATACACTTCAAAGGACCAGAGGGGCCTGGTAATAAAACAATAGACTATTCGGATTTCCTTTGGGGGATTCAGGCCATTTGGCCTCACCTGTGAAAAGACTGTGATAAGGGGAAGTTGGACTGTTTTGTCATGGGTGTTCTAGGGGTTTTATGAGCTGAAAGGTCGTTAAGCCCCTGGCCAAACAATGGGAAATGATCTCTCCCGTCCCTCATGTTGGCACCTCTGTCATTACACCCTTTACTTCTCTCCTGGATTAAGACTCAAAACTTCTGTTGAGATGGTCAACAGACCCGGTAAACCTTACAAACATTGCACATGTGATTCTTATATTGTTACATTATGTCTTATGTAGTAGTAACAGGAATTGCATGTAAAATAGTTCATCAGAAGGGAATGTTCATGACAACTGCAACATAATACTGTTAATCTGTTAATAATAATAATGGTAATCTGTTTGGTATGGATGTAATCCGGTAAAATCAGGGAATCGAATGAGATACATTTCGTACCAAATGGAGTTTAGTAAAACATAGTTTCAACCACTCAGGGAAAAACTATAACATTGGAATGTCCTCTCTGGTAATCATCTCCTTTTCCCCTCTCCCTACTAACAACCCCCAAAGGTGGGGGTCTAAATTCCAGATTCGACCACACCTCCAGGTTAATTTATGGCACTGCCGCCTGGTTCAAACGCGGGATTTGGCATAAAAGAAAGGGAGACAAGCCTATTCCTGGAAGATCGCAACCGACTTCCCACACCGTGCAGATTGTGTGTGTGTGTGTGTAGGGAAGATCGCAACCGACTTCCCACACCGTGCATATTCTGTGTCTGTGTGTAGCTGAAGCAGGCTGGGTAAGATATTTACTCTGTGTTTTCTTTTCTTAATTTCTATATTCTGAAAATTGACTGATAATTCTAAGATAATGACCTACCTGTCTGTTAATAAATTCTTCTTATTTTAACTTGCGTGGTCTCCATGACTCTAATCCATTTTATACCTTCTTCAGCCTAAATTACGACTGAATACTCAGGGGAACAATTCTGACCAATGACCATCTGATCAGTGGAGTGGTACTTTATGTGGAGTCCCCAAGTTGGGAAAGGCGGCCAAGTTCTGCCAGTAAAAGGGATTGGTGATGCATGGTTCTGGGAATTTGATGTGAAGAGAACCCATGGACGTTCTACGTCGGTTCTTGTCAAATTAGCCTTAAGGAGTGCACGCTGACCTGGGCTCGCAACTAGCTATGTAAAATATAATGCATGTATTGTGTTGGCCAGACCCCCAACCTCTGTGTTCTCCACCGAACTGAGATTCGGCAATAGTGCTAATCCCGGGAGCATATATTGAGTAATGGTGGCACACAAGGAAGAGTTGAGTGTAACCACTCTGAGCTTCACGCATGATTAAAGCTAAATTCTAAATTCTAGTTTCATTTGGAGTCAGATAATAATTAGTCAACTAATAGTAACTGTTACGCTTACTGTTTGTGATCATAGATATATTCAATGTGTTGTTCAGCTCCTTTGTGAATGTTCTAATGCACCCATTAGAATATTGACATTTGGACGACAGGTCGGATATTTCCGTGATGACAACATGACCCCGTTTGCGAACGGAGAATAATAAGAATAATACTGATCCATTTCAGGCCTGTCTTAAGCGGGATATGGAGCAGCGCATTCATATCTGACTCGTGCCGAAGGACCCAGTATATTCTTAAATATAATTGTGCTCTGTTCATGAATGGAGGATAAATAACTAACATGTCTTGTTTACATCACAACAGCAGAGGAAAAACACGTTGCTCCTTCCCTCCAGCTATTCCCTCATTGGTCTAGCTGTGTGGGTTCTACACTAATATAAGTATGTTAATTCATTCAAAGTGGATTACTCTGAAAATGATTTGTATCAGATGTTAAGTCACTAGGATTTGTACATAAACTCCTCAAAAAAAGTTCGGAAACGTTATTTCGGTCGATTATTCCTCCCCTTTAATAATACCAATTGGTATTGTATTTTATATCGCTGGAAAGCCGGATTAGTCACCTTTACAACGAGGTACAACTTGTAAGGATCATGCATTCGTGGAATGAGCAACACAGCTAACCGTGTGGGTAGCGGCCCAAAAAAAATGTGCCAAAATCCCCTGCAATATTCTTCTGTTGGTATTCACTCTCGTTTTGAGTTGCTTGGTGGATTGGATGATTGCACTCTCCCACAGTAATAAGGAAAAAACAACACATATTGGCCATTTTTACACTTTATTCATTTTACACTGTCAGGGACCTCAGTAGCGTGTGGAAGACCCATACGCAGTCACAACAGCTTGGCACCTCCTCCTCATGCTGGTCACCAGCCTGGTCACACACTGCTGTGGGATGGCATCCCATTCCTCAACCAGGATTTGCCGCAAGTCAGCCAACATGGTTGCGTTGGTCACTCTGGCACGTACAGCACGCCCAAGCTGATCCCACAGGTGTTCAATTGGGTTGAGGTCTGGACTCACGGCAGGCCATTCCATCCTCTCCACTCCCAAATTCTGGAGGTACTCTGTGATGATCCTGGCTCTGTGGGGGCGAGCGTTGTCATCCTGGAGGATGGAGTTAGGTCCCAGATTCTGGAGATATGGGATCGCCACTGGCTCCAGAATCTCATTCCGATATCTCACTGCATTGAGATTGCCTTCAATGATGACAAGTTCTGTTTTGCCTGTGAGAGAGATACCGCCCCACACCATGACACTGCCCCCATTGAAAGGTGTCATGCGATCTGTGCAGCAATCTGCATAGCGTTCTCCACGCCGTCTCTATACTTTGATCCTGCCATCCAGCTTCCGCAGACAGAACCTTGATTCATCACTGAACATGACGTTGCCCCACATTCTTAGGTTCCACTGTCGGTGCTGTCGACACCAGCGCAAACGGGCCTGATGGTGAAGGGCAGTCATTGCAGGCTTCCTGGCAGCCTTATAAGCACGAAGACTGGCCAGTCTGTTCCTCACCGTCTGATCAGAGATCTGTCTGTGGTACCGTTGTGCAAATCTTGCCTGTAAATCTCTGGAAGAAAGCCTACGGTTCCTCAGTGAAGCAAGGGTGAGGAACCGGTCTTCTTGGGGTGTTGTCTTCCTGGGACGGCCACTTCGTGGTCTGTCTTTGACTTCACCAGTCTCACGGAACTTGGTCCTAAGTTTGGAAATGGTACCAGGGCTGACACCAAATAATGCTGCCACTCTGCGTACCGGAACACCAGCTTCCACTTGCCTTATTGCACAGGCCATATCCTGAAGGGACAAACGTGGCATGTTTATGCTTGGAGCACACACAAACTCAACAAAGTTGCAGGACCCATGCACACAAGTGCTGTCAATTAGGTGCCAATCAGGTACCAGTCACACACCTGTGACTGGCATACACCTGCCAGCATTGAAGCTCAAAACGAGAGTGAATACCAACAGAAGAATATTGCAGGGGATTTTGGCACATTGTTTTGGGCCGCTACCCACACGGTTAGCTGTGTTGCTCATTCCACGAATGCATGATCCTTACAAGTTGTACCTCGTTGTAAAGGTGACTAATCAGGCTTTCCAACGATATAAAATACAATACCAATTGCTATTATTAAAGGGGAAGAATAATCAACCAAAATAACGTTTCCGAACTTTTTTTGAGGAGTTTATATAGGCAATTTCTAAAGAGAGGATATTAAAGAAATTAATTTACCCAGCTGGCTTTCTGTGCAGAGCAATTGCCATTCATACACTAATTAAATTTCACTTTTAAACTTTGAAAAAGATCAGGCATTTGTGTAGTACCTCCTACTTGATAACAATCATAACACTTCTCTTAGCAGCAGTCAAATGAAAAGCTGATAGCTTTAGTTTCCTTGACAGAAAAATTGCTCCATTGTGCCTGGGTTTTTTGAAGAGAATAAATGTTCTTTTATCCATCTTTGCCATCAATTCATTTCCCCACTAATGTGGTCTAATGTGGCAATATGGTAATGGTGCTTTGTAAATGTGTTTAGTCATACACAGGTGTAACTTTTAATACAGAGCAGAAATTTAAAATATTTTAATATTTTAATATATACCAATTTTAACATACTTTTCCCTTGGATCTAAACTTGAAATTTTGGCATTCATAAAATTTTCAATTTTCAATTTAACCTGACACACACACACACACATTTTGATATCCACCTGTAAACATTTTTTTTGAAGTTGGAATCTTAATACCCATATCAACAGACCACCTGGCTGAGATTCTGCTTTAGGTACTTTCAGTTCCAGCATTATTCTAGGTTGTGGAAATCTGGCTACTTAGACACAAGGCACTATTTTCAGCTTGCTCAAGCTCTGCTTCTTCCACATTACTAATGCACTCCAAAGAAATGTAAAAATAATTATTGAAATCAGTGACAATAATGTAAATCATAAAAATCAATATATGTAAAGCAATATTATGGTTATGCCTTATCGAACTCTCTAATATATTCCAAGGTACATTTAAGATAATCATAAGCGTTATGATGTGATCCATTGTATTGATTCTGAAATGCAGACCTTGGCCAGTATAATGGAATAAATTACTCTTGCACTCTCTTTTAACAGCCATTATGCTAAGAACAGATCTCTTCTAGCTACAGGCAGTTTTCAGAAGTCTTGTAATAATAGGAAGGACTTTAGAAAGATGTACTTGGTGGCATTGTCAAGGCACAGAAGACTGTCTATGGCCTGTACACTGTCTATCTGGAGAACTTGGGGAACAACCCCTCTGGAAAATAGGTATCATTGAAAAACCAGAGTGGGAAGGAGATTAACAGAAAAGTATAGGTTTTCCAGGAAAACCAGCAAAAAAAAAGTGTTTGGGGAGTGGAGAGAAACAGACATGGGCCAGCCAAATAAAATAGAACTCACTTTGTTTTAACAATTTAGCCATATCAAAACATATTGTCTCTCTCGTATGACACAATCTAAAAACACAATCTAGATATCTTAGAGAAATACTGGAAATAGAACAAAACACGCAAAGTGGAAATGTAGGCACACTGCACAAACACAAACATAGGCACTCAAACAAAAAGCACTGTAGTAAGTCACCAGTCTTCAAAAATATGTTATACATTGGTTTTACAATGTGTTTCAGTAGAAAATGTGTTATTTCCTACTGAAAACCACATACAATCAAATTTTTAGCTCCTTGAAAAGAGGCTAAAACAGGAAATATTAATAATATCACTGTTCTTAGCTCTGCTTCCAACAGCTTTAGTAATAGGGATCTTGCTAGATCTGAGAAAAGGTAGTATTTGCCTTAGACAAGCCTTCAGGGCCTTAAGTTAACCTAATAAAGGCTAGCATCATCCATGTAGCCTTTGAAGTGCACAATACAAATGTCATAACTACAATTGTAAAAAGCAAGCACTTTAGATTACCTATTAATGAATTGCAGGCTATGAACTTGTTTAATTAGACCCATAACTTGTTATATGATGTGAAATATGATAGACATTTATTTTTATTATCATTTAAAATGTATTATGATAATTAAAACTCATAAAGCTCAGTATCTTTGCACAGATCTAGGATGGCAAGGATTTTTCTAGGATTTTTTAGTCAGCACAAAGTAAAGGATTCAACGATAGTTTGACTTAAAAAATGATGGTATAATCACTGAAAATAACCCCGATAGACTGTCGTCATATTTTATTTGCTTTGGGTGCACTATGGAGTGTTCAAGTGCGTTTGGTAGTGGATGCTAGCAGTTACCTTAGAGTTGCGCTAGCATTAGCAATGTGTGTATGTCCAAAAGAAGGGACAGCATGGAATTATCTGAAAATGGTTTCCATAAATCAACTACATCATGGGTAAGTTGTAATTGAGACATTATGTCCAAAATTCCGAACTATCCCTTTAAATAAGGTTCATGTTTTTCGGTGGAATTCCCCTTTAAATTCCTATGTACGTATATCCCTTCAGGGAACTGGAGTTACGTACACAACCGAGGCATTCCCTTTCATTCATGTTGGTCCAATGTCACAGCAATGGGAAGGAGTATTCAATAGCGCCGCATAGAGCCACTAGCCAGGGGCATATAATCTGCAAATGTAACACAAAAATAAGGAAGGGCGAAAGCCTGGCCCCATATGCACTATTGGGTTGTGAAGACACGCACACGGAAAAATACAGCAAAGCCACACATAGTGGAGCGATGACTGCAGTGAAAGACAAGAAATGCAACAATAGGCTACTTGCAATAAAAAAGGAAATTACGCTGTCGTGGAATGATAACTGGTATACATGGAAGTACAGTATCTACTGGTAGAGACAAGACCAGGGGCCTCGTTTATAAAAAGTACTTTAGCTCAATGTGGCATACGTAGAAAATCACGACAAAGTAGGGATTTATAAAATTTCATCGTGTCGCCATTTGACTGTGGAAACGGTCGTAGCTGGTTATGCCGAAGTATTACAGAGAGCCACACGTGAATGCTTATTGGTGTTGAAAATTATCGGTGTTATCACCCTTACAAAAATAATGGCCTTCCAGCAAATTTGCAGCAAATCTTCGGCATTGTAGCCACAGGTTTGCGGCAAGCTCATATTTTCACATTCACTTTGTGAGAACTGCCATTCACTTCCAGAAAAGTTATTAGTTCACCACTACTTGCAAACTCTGACAAACCTCTGGCAACATTTTGTGGAAAACAATTTAGTTTGCGGCATATGCGCTACATATTAGCTGCACGTTTGTGGCGAACTATCCAGTTTTGTAAGGGCAGCCTACAAAATCAGTTTAATTTAATATGCTTATTGAATTTTAAGTCTTCCTTACATTATACACCATTATTGTATGACGTAGAAACTTGTAAATTGGGGCATGGTGAATGCGAGATTCATTATGATTCACAAAGTGTTGCTCATTAAAGACAAGCTAATGTATTCTATAGTCTACTGTAAGCAAACAATTAACACTCAACCATGGCTGCGCTAGCTTTATTGGAGAACGTGTCAAACCATGCGTTCAATTTGAAGTTTGAGATTTATAGATGGAAGGTACGTAAGACAGACGTACGCTATTTCAAACAATTGCAGCCAATTTTATAATAATGATTACATCCATTTAAAGAAATGTGCTTACGTGAAAGTTAAAGATGACGTCCAAGTACTTTTTTTTATAAATGAGGCCCCAAGATTCAAGCCACAGCGTGTTTATATTGCTTTCTCACTGAGCCAGGAACCCTCTGGATCACAGAGGAGGCCGCAACATCCAAACAGTAAAAGCAAACAAACTTATGCAGGGTAGACTGTCCTGTTACGTATTTCCTACACTGATTGCACCCAAAACCCTCCTGCATTACAATAGCCGAGGCGTTGAAATGCTTGAACGCATAAATGTGCATTGAACATAATTAAGTTTGTAAAAATTACAAGGTAAATAAAAGGGTAAAACCGATGAGATCGGCAATGAGATATTGAAATGAGATTGGCAGCACCTATAAAACAGAAGAAGCTCATAAAGAAGCTAACTCACCTGATTTTTTGTTTTTCAAAGCTATTTTTGCTCACCCGGAAAACAAGTGCAAAATGCAAAATAAAGTCTTCTGCAGGCTTGCTAAGCTACTCTGGTCCATTCTATTAAGAAAACGACATTGTAGAAAAAGTGGAGCTTCCTCCGAAATGACCAATGTAGATACTATAGAATGTGCCGAATCTCATAAACCAGTGTGAGTTTCCCTTTTATTTACCGATTGCCAAATGTAAGAAACAGTACCAAAATAAAAGTGCGTCAGTAAAAAAACAAAAAACAATTCTCCTTAACAAGGTGGCTAGGGCATAGTAATTGCTCCGCCATAGAAATGAGTCTTAAAACAGAGAAACATTCTTTCAGCGATGTAGCTAAGAGCAAGACGAAACTACAAAATCTAGTAAATGGCTGCAATACAAGCTGAAACGCCAATATTTTAAAATGAGCTTCATCACAACAGCAAAGCTGGCAACGGGCATGAAGTTAAAAAAAAGACCACGGGCTAGAGAATGCCGCAAGTACATACAGTTGAAGTTGGAAGTTTACATACACTTAGGTTGAAGTCATTAAAACAAATTTTTAACCACTCCACAGATTTCATGTTAGCAAACTAGTGTTGTCAGTTAGGACATCTACTTTGTGGCATGAGACAATTGTTTACAGACAGATTATTTCACTTTTAATTCACTATATCACAATTCCAATGGATCAGACGTTTACATACACTAAGTTGACTGCCTTTAAATTTTTAATATTTGGTCGCATATCCTTTGCATGCCGTGACTTCCTGATGTCTGTGACCCAACAACATCAAAAGACTCTTGATATCTTATTTTCTGGTACTCTTACAAGCGATACTATAACATCTCTGCATTTGAATGGATCTCTATGGGAATTGGGGGGTGGGACTAGATTTAGCTGTAAATTACACTGGAACAGTATGGAGCCATGGTTGGCTAAATGGCTCTAAGTCATCAAGGGTCTGACGTATCAAACAAGCCTTGAATCATCACTCTGCTGCCAGAAATACAGTAGATATGGATGGATAACTTGAAGGGTTTCTTCTCCTGACTTATTTTGCCATAGAGTTCAATAGGAAAATTTGTCAGGAGAAACAACATACGAAACATTGAAAGAGCCCGCAAAAGGAGGGAAAACACAGTACAGGAGGCTGAAGGTTTGTACCAAATTAAAGCAGAGTTCTACTTCCAATTCACAGTTTTCTATTCTGGAATTTGCCCATTTGCATTTAGAACTCTTTATGGTGTCATCAGTTAGAATCAATTAGAATGTTAGAATGCATTTTAGAATGATTCCGCATGTGGGACCCAGGGGCCGGTTGCACCTGCTATACGTAAGTTCAAACGTAGGCTAGTTATAACGTAAGTGTTTACTAAATGAAGGTTTACACATTACTAAATAAAAATGGGTTGCACCACACAAACTAGTTTGTACGTTGAGCTTAGTAGCTACTAAATATTTACACAGACCCCTGTAAATTGTGGCGTAACCATAACCAACGGAAAATGAAAACATGGTCCGTTTAGAGCGTTTCGAGGAGGCTCTTACCATTATTCCTACTAAACCGTTGTTTTGAAATCTTGTTGTCATTCGGTTGTTGCAAGCAAATATCAAAAAAATAAACTGTAACCGTCTGTTCGTTTACCTCCGCCGTTTCTTCAGAAAACACTGTACATTTACTGTACATGTGCATTTAGCAGACGCTCTTATCCAGAGCGACTTACACAACTTCTTATAACATTTATCCATTTATACAGCTGGATATATACTGAAACAATTCAGATTAACCCCTTGGCGTAGATGGCAAATTTCACCTATTTAGGGGGTGCTCTGTTTAAGGCTTTATAACTCCAGGTGAGAGCATCACATAAACTTGGTAAATGGCTTAAATGAAAGAAGACAGGTGTACCATTTACAATACAAACTTAGATTTGTTTATTTTCATAATTTAAGTCAAAATAAAGTGCCACAAATGCAAAGAAACTTTGGAAAGAAAAATTTAAAAATAGTTTTTTTAAATTTTGCTGAGAGCTACATAAGTGAAATTGGTAATATATATACATTTCCCGGATCTTAAACTCCATGTCCACAAGTTTTACAAAATCTGAGGATGATATGCAGAACTACTAAAGGTCTATGATGCAAAATATAGCAGTGTATCCTGCTGTCCATTAGTGTCTCCAAATCTATCCAAATGGCTAAATTGTGCACTGCTGCAAATAAAAAAAATATTCTGATATATTTAACTACAAATCAATAGTTTTGCCACATAAAACTCACTTTTGCATAATTTCCAAGTGAGAATTATATATTTTCAGCAGTATAGGGGGGTAGATATCTATGGGTCCAAAACCCCTATGCAAAACATGTCATAAAATGAATAAAATTAGTTTTGTACATTATAACGCATACACATTTGCTCCCTCTGGTGGCTTAAGATAAAAAACATTGATATCACAGTGTTACATACACCTAAATATGTTGCCTAATCATTCACTCTTGTACCTCAATAAAACATCACTTGTCCCTGTACTCTACAGTATGTATACTTTTGTCCTGGGATTGCATTTTTCTGTATTCTTTTTAATCTTTTAAGTTTTCCTATTCATAATAACTCCAAGGAACTTTTTACCTTAATCTACCACATATCAGCGCACAGTAAATTGGAATGAGCATTTGCCATGCCCTAAGAGACTAGTATACGCCATAGCCTATATTATTTATGATAACATGAACATAAAATAGTTTTCCACCATCTGTAAAATGCTGCCAAATGTTCTATCTTCAATGAACATCGGTAGCCTACTTCAAAAATACAGTTAGCTAACGATTGCATTACAGTATGTGAAATGCACTCAAAATGCAAAAATAACAATAGGGCTATCAAACATATTGGAAAGACAGTGTTCGAGTGGAAACACGAACGTACGTATGTAGCCAGCGAGACCAACGGTATTTTAGATGCAAAAATACTTACATATCGCAAAAGGGAAATTCCCCTGCATAATGCGTATTGTATAACGCTTGCGTAATACTAGACAGTTAAAACGAAAACTGCCGTTACGCTGGGCTGTAGTAAATTGCTCAAAGCACCCAAAAAGACAAGGCATATACCGTTGCGAAGGTTATAATGTACTCTATTGGATAAAAAAGCCTACAATTAAACCAGAATGAACTGTAATGCATGAGACAGGCTTACAGGGCATGGGGCTATTACGCGGCGACATTTCAGATAGTGTAATAGCGGTATAAAGTGTTGTATATTTCTCAAACCGATTGTACCAGACAATAAATGACAACTGAATTTTGAAAGGAACATCTCGATGTGTAAAACCAATGGTAGGATTGTATATTTATTTCATATTTAGTAGCATATATTGCTAGTAGAATACATGGTAGAATGAGATAGTACTTTCACAGTTTATTTTGCATTTGAGTGAGCAGGGCTTTTCACGGCTTTTCTGGCATACGATCAGGCTATTGTTGGGTTTATCTCGTTGCTATGACGTTATTCTAATTTTATATGATGAATAAATATATTTATGAACTCAAATATAGACGCTATTGTCCACTATGTCACGCATAGGTAGGTATAGACTAGGTGGGGGGTTGCTTGATAAATGGACTTGCTACAGGGAAATAGTGGCACTTAGAAACTACGTATTCGGTAGAAATCGTCACAAACCGTCTACCAATAGATTTAAAACACAGAGTTTGTGATTTCCAATAATAGTTCGGCTGCAGTAGCAACGAATGTCTCAGTTGAGCAAAAAGGTCCCGCAGGCGGGACTATATCGGACTATATGCGCGAAGGTGTTAAGTACCTTGCTCAAGGGTACAACGGCAGTGTCCTACCTGGGAATTGAACCTGCAACCTTCCGGTTACAAGTCCAGTTCCTTAACCATTATTCTACACTGCCGCCCACACTGTAAAAATAGTTGATGCGTGGAAAAGGTTCAGTTTGAAAACAAAGTTCTTTATAGTTCAAAAGAGAGGCAAACAGAACAGTCCCGTTAGGCTAAGTTACTTTCCATATATTTACAAAGCACATAATGGCTGTGACATAAATAAATAGGCTAAACAAACAAATAAGGATATTTAGAATTTTATTCGTAAAAACATAAACATGTACACATTGTAGTTCTGTTCAATATTCAATTTTTTCCATGGAATGCAAAATAGAAGTAGCCTGTTCAACTCAATGCAAGTTGATTTCCGTTTTTACATTGTAGCTTGTTGATTGATTGGTTATGGATTTGTTATCGTCACAATAAAGCGACAATGTTTACCTTAGTATTTGAACAACGCATTACTTAGTTTTCACTAGCTAAGACATTACCTACGTATTGGTGGTGCAACCGAATTTAGTAAAGCGATAGTTTGAAACTAACTAGTGGCAACTAAGGACCTAGTAAAGACTATGCGCAAACTTAGTCACAAACTTACATATGACCGGTGCAACCCAGCCCAGAGCCGTAAAAAAATGGCTGGGAACCCAGGGTGGACCCCCACTCGATCCATGAAGAGCCAGGTCTCAAAGGTGCATTCATTTGTCTAAAATTAGGCTAACAAGATTATGAACAAGATATTATATAAACAAGATAAGATATGAACAAGATAACAAGATGAAAAAGAAAAAACAAGGCATCAATGGGTCAACAGGTCAGGTCAGGTCCAGAAGGGCTGAGCATCTGGGGTTACCTGGGGAAACAGATTATGAGAGTTGTAAACAAACTATAACTTTGGAAGCATTACTACTACAATGCATAGAGTCATCACATATTTCTCTCTCCATCTACCTCCCACCCCATTTTGTTTCCCATTACAATGTAGTAGAAGTGGAAGCACACTGTGAAAATGACAATACGCCACCAAAGCCTAGACTTCTCCACTCAACAACAAGCACTACGCTCAACCAAAAAAAAGCACCACATCTCCTTCCAATCCAGTGCATAATATGCAGACGTGACAAATACTTCACACAAGGTCACAACCGGAAGAGGGTCAAGGAGAATCTTCAACAGTGTGAAACACTGACAGCTGGTAAGCTGCTTGCTGCAGCGGAGGCACGCAAAGATGAAAACCTGCTCATCCAAATACGTGGGATGGATCTTGTTGCCTCAGAGGCAATGTACCATTTCAGATGTTACCGAAATTACACGGTATTTCTGACATATGACAAAGAAGACAGCATAGGGAACAGCCAGTTTCAGACTGGATACAATCACTTCTGTAAAACAGTGGTGGAGGAGAGGTTATTGAGGAAACAGAAGGTGCTCAAGCTCTCGTAGGAAATGTCTCTCCTGTTTAAGAAATGTGTAGTTGAAACCGAAGGAATTAACATCTCTTACAAATCTTGTTCCTTAAAAGTGAGACTCCAAAAGTCCTATCCTTTCCTGAAGTTTCAGAAGTTGTCAAGAAATGACTTTGTCTATGCGGGACGTATACACCAAAGGTTATGACTGTAGATCAAACGGGGCGTCGGCAGTGGGCGTGTCAATGATTTTTAGTGAATTTTAAAATATTTTCTTATATCTGGATCTATATAGCGCCACCACATGCCTCGATTGGGTTGAAACTGGAGATGTCAAGTCCAGATGTTACTCTTAACAGACCTCCCAAGTTTCATACCTTTCTGTCAAATGGTTGTGGAATTATTAGCATTTTTGTGATAAGCCACGCCCATTGAAAATTCATTGGCTTGTCATTTGGCCATCTTTTAAAATATCAAAATTCTGTATATAAATTTTATGAAGCATCGTCTAATGAGTGTGTGAAGCAGGTTTAATGTAAATTGGTCAAAACTTATAGGAGGAGTAGTATTTTAAGTGCTTTACAAGAAATGCTAATTAGCGGAAAATCCAATAGGGCTAACTTGATGGATCCTTGAGTAAAATTTGTTCAGTATGAACAGATGGACCTGTATACCACATTTTGTGACTCTAGGTCAAACGGGGCAAAGGAACTGTGATTTTAAGTGAATTTTTTAATATTTGTTTATATTTGGAACTCTATAGCACCACCACACATAAAAATGGGTGGAGTTTAGGTAGTCCTAGGGGTGGTCTCGGCTGGGCACGTGGTATAAAAGCAGAGACCAACAGGTTTTTTTTCCTCTTTGAGACTGAGACCCTTGTACTGTTAACTAGTTAGTTCAAGTTCAAATGCGAATTGCTTTGTATTACTGCTGACGTTAATATTACGACTTCTATCGAGCTACATTAATTTTTTAATGTGGCCCATATCTGATTCCAGTGTGAACTGATTGCTCTCCTCAAATGACCCGTGCAAATTAACAAAAACAAAAGACATAGCGCCTGTTACACAGCCTGCAGAAATAAACAACAACAAAAAGGAAGTCATCAAAGTCACAGCTTCTGCGTTAATTTTAAAGTTGATATGCAGTGGAGCTAATGATAAGGGTGAGGAGACGGGAAAAAATCCAAGGTTTTTACTAGCTTTTTGTGCTGCCATGGCTGCTACTGTGCAGAGTGACTCGTGAATGCGAGATCGGAGCCAGGAATGGGGGGACCGTGACATGGGCGGTTTAAGTGAAACTCAAGCAAGGCATGAAATTAACCTCGCTCACTCGCCTGGGCGAGGACGGGCGAGTTAAGAAAATGGAGCGCTTGGCCGTTTGGCTAGTGAGACTAGTCGATATAACATTTATAAAACTGATAGTTCCGGGATGCAGATTGGTCAATACAGCGTTCCAGCCGTGTTAAAATACACAATATAAAAAAGCTATCACACGACACATCTGTTCAACTTCATGTGTAACGTATAGCCTAGCATGCGCACCCTTAGATTAAACTGTTGACACACTATTGGACCGACAACCATAATGTTCGGTAAGCAGCTAGCCTACATGAGAAAACTGTGAATAATGAATACCGTGCAACAAACCAAGACAATAATATGGACAGTTCTAACATTATTTTAAATCACAAAACGGGTAACGCAGCTGTCCGCGAATGATATAAAAACGTTGCCTACTTCCGACTTATTATGGTGTATCGTTTGTGCCCAAAAAAATCCACTGCTTTGCACATTTCCCACTTATCTAAAATGACAACACATGATAATATAATGTGAATCTGTTGATAACCTACCGTGTACAATAGTGAGTTAACTAGCCCGTGCGCTAACGTTCTAATGCCCTGCTAGCTGCATCAAAAATTACGGTAAAAAGTCACATTAATTCCGATCTGACAGACTGCGGTCGCTTTGACACAATTGGTTATGTAGCAACATTTTCGCGAGAAAGAGTCTTCCACCATGAAGGAATCCTTTCAAACTCCTCCACCTCAAAACTCCCGGCAGTACTGCTGTCACTCTTGTCGCTTGTCATTTTGTTGTTTGTTTAGGTGAGGAGAGAGCAGGAAGAGGGCTGAGTTCAGTGGGGGCCTGAGTCAGTTCACCAAGACACACCCTTTCACTCCTTGACCGTATGAATATTCATAATATGACTACGTGGCATCATCGTCATATGACCACACCTACTCACGAGTTCCAGTTCAAATTGAAGTGGTAAAAAAGGCCTTAGAAAAGCCTCTGCAGTATCTCTTTAACAGACCTACCAAGTTTCATAGCTTTCTGTCAAATCGTTTTGGAATTAGCATTTTTGTGATAAGCCGCGGCCAGTGAAAATTCATTGGCTCGTCATTCGGTCATCTTTTAAAATATCAAAATTCTGAATATAACTTTTATGAGGCATGGTCTATGGAGTGTGTCTCCCAGGTTTAATCTCAATTGGTCAAATTGTGTAGAAGGAGTAGCATTTTAAGTGTTTTACAAAAAATGCTAATTAGCAAAAAATCCAATATGGCGGACTTTATGGGTCCTTGAGGCAAATTTGTTCGGAATGAGCAAAGGGACCTGTATACCAAATTTTATGACTCTAGGTGAAACGTGGCGTCGGCAGTGGGCGTGTCAATGTCAAAACATTGTCACGTGCACTACAGCTCCACCAGGTGTTCAATCTGCGTCATAATATAGAGGATCCAAGAGTTTGGCAATCCCAACAAGCGTGCCAAGTTTGGTGATTCTAGGCCAAACCAGCTCACGGGAATTTTAGGTGAAAGGGGAGAAAAAGAAAAAAAAAAGAATCTGAACAAATACAATAGGGTACCAGCAGCTACGCTGCTCGGTCCCCTAACGAGGTGACACTTACATCCCCCAAAACATCCAAGTAAAGTTGCAAGCAGCTCTTGTTTGGGACAATAATGATTTTGGAGAGGAAACATTGTCTGGCAAGGGGACTACACACAATACAAATGTCATAATAATTCAAAAAATTATTCCATGTGATGCACCTACCCCTGACAATCAGTATTTACTGAAAACAAGGAAGAGGTCTCTTGATCCGCCCCCTACTAATCTTGAGACGTACACCAGAGGAAAGCGGACAGGCCCAGAACCTTTTGGGAAAGAAGTTGAACTAGATCTAGAGAACCACATACTTACCAGACATTAGACAGTGCCTACTTCCTGATGAAGACAGCAGTCCATGGCAAAGTCCTTCCTGGATGGACTGGTTTTAACACACTCATTCATGGAGGTCCAATTCCAACACCAACCAACACTGGGTACCTTCCAGTGATTGATGCAAGTCCTACAGAACTGGGAACCATCCTTAAGAGGTCAACAGAAATTGCAGACAAACTAGAACTTCAGGAGATCGTTCTAGTCTTTGACTAAGCCATCTATGCCAAAGCTCAGGAGATACGATGGAGGAGTGAAACTTACAAGGAAAGGCTTACAATTAGAATGGGGGAGTTTCACACATGTATGGCTTTTCTGTCCTGTATTGGCAAGCGTTTTGGCCATGCTGGCTTACAAGACATCCTGATTGAGGCTGATGTTATTGCTGCTGGGTTTGTTTGGGGAGTTATAACAGGTCACCAATATAACAGAAGCATCCGCAGCCACAAGTTGATATGTGAGGCACTACACAGGTTACGCTGGCAAGAATACCTTGAGACCCTACCTCAAGACTGCCGTGAAGCTGCTTTAACAGTTGCCACTGATCTCCAGAGAGCCTTCCCTCAAGACGACTTTGAAGTCATTGTTGAATCACAGGAGTTCAACACAATCGTTGAAGGCTATGACAAATTCAACAAACGTAAGTAAGACATTCCAATTTTGGAGTTCCTACATTGAAATGGTAGAGGATCTGCTATCCTTTATCAGGGCTACGTGAGAGGCAAATTAGGGTCTGCATCCGGATGATGCTGCCATGGTTCTTCTCCTATGACAGAATCAACTATAGTAGATACCTATCAGCATACTGCCAGGAGATGAGCATTCTAAAGGATACTCATCCGAGAATCTACACACAGGTACAGTCAGGTGACTTTGTGGCACAGAGGCAGCAGGCATATGGTTTCACAGGCACTGCATGTGACCAGGTAATAGAGCAGACGGCAAACAGGGACTCGAAGACCAAAGGTGGGCTTACAGGTTTTTCATTGACCAAAGGTGCAGTCCACAGGTGGACACTGACACAGCATGAGAGAGCAGCCATCACAATGGAGATCAAGGACATGGCTGGGCAGAACATGACCACGAGACAGAGAACAGAATTGGATGAAAAAAGAAAGGAACATCATGAAAAAGGTGTTCAGAGCATAATGTCAACCATACAAAACATAATGAACCCATTTGATCAAACACTGGTAAAAAAGAACCTTTACCATATTACATCAGGTCAGGTAGCATCAGAAGCAGTCTCTGCTGATCTGTCGAATGCAAAGGAGAGAGGTGAGAAGGCATTTGTTGAATTCTTTCAGCAACGTCTCAAAACAGATGAGGTGGAATTTCATGCTCCAGTGAAAAAGATGAAACAGAAGACATTTAAGGACACAGCAACCTCAAGTGTAACCAAAGTGAGAGGCCGGGAGATAGTCCTCAAAGCAGA
This sequence comes from Synaphobranchus kaupii, assembly GCA_029718625.1. Taxonomy (NCBI): domain Eukaryota; kingdom Metazoa; phylum Chordata; class Actinopteri; order Anguilliformes; family Synaphobranchidae; genus Synaphobranchus; species Synaphobranchus kaupii. The sequence continues at coordinate 29,953,626 of CM056391.1, read as the reverse complement.
TAGAGATCTCTTCGCAAGGCTAATTGTGGTTGGAACAGTGAGGAAGATAGACATAGGGGAAATGCTGGTCTATAGTCTGGGACCCTTGCCTGCAGCAATTGCGAGCATAGATGGTTCTCTTGTGAAAACTGACAAAGCCAAATTAATGCACTTTCTAGAACAGAGGTGTCAAACTCGTTCCATCGAGGGCCGAGTGTATGCAAGTTTTTGTTCTAACCATGCTCTACACCAGCTGATTCCACTAATTAGTTCACCTCCTTGGTTGAAGAGCTGAGTTAATTAGTGAAATCAGCTGGTGTAGGGCACAGTTGGAACAAAAACCTGCATACACTCGGCCCTCGATGGAATCAGTTTGACATCCCTGTTCTAGAAGGATCAGTAAATCCACCAGCCACAGGTGAAATCCCTGATGACTCAACCTGGGTGTGGTATGCAATGGCACTAGTACAGGCTATGAAACCCCAAGATACATTTGGAAGATTTGCCAACAGTGCACTAATGTACCTGATCAATGCAGCCAAAGCAAGTAAATCTAAAGTGGTGCATTTTGTTCCTGACACCTACAAAACGCTGAGTATAAAGAACGCAGAACGAGGCCGACGAGCAACAAAAGGATGTCAGTTGACTACAATATATTCGGCTGACCAGAAAACACCAAAACAATGGTCCAAGTTCTTAGCTTGTGGCGAAAACAAAAAAAACCTACAACAGTTTCTCTTTGAGACATGGTCCAAGTCCAGGAAAGACCAAATTCAAGACACCACTTTGATAGTTGGACATGGGTCTGAGTGTCATGTGATCAGAGTCAACAGCAGTGGCACAGAACTTGAGGTTTTACCACTACGCGCACTGTTCTCAATACAGGAGGAGGCAGACACCCGGCTATTGCTTCACTGTGCGTATGCCTCACAGTATAGTTCACATGTTGTGATCAGCAGTCCTGACACTGATGTGTTTGTACTGGCCATCACTTTCTGCAAGGAAATAGGAGCAAACCTGTACTTCCACACAGGGAAAGGGGCAAACAAACGCACCATACATGTACAGAGGATACACAGCCATCTTGGTGACAAAGTCTCTGATGCGCTGATTGGCCTCCACTGTTTCACCGGCTGTCATACACTGAGTGCTCTGCATGGCAATGGCAAAGTAAAGGCAGTAAAAACCCTTCTGTCCAACAAAGAGCATTGTGCTACATTCCAAAAGTTGGGAACAGCTTTTCAACTGCCAGCAGAGCTGTATGAAGAAACGGAGGCATTTACCTGCGACCTCTATGACCTAAAAGCCTGTAGGGATTTCAATTATGCAAGGTGTCAAATCTTTAAAAGTGGGAAGTGCAATGACCGAAGTCTACCACCAAATAAGGACACCTTGCATAAACATACTCAGCGGGCAAACCACCAGGCAGCCATATACAGGAGATCCCTGCAGAGGCAGCCAGACATCCCTCCGCCAATGAGCCATGGCTGGAAGATAGAGGGAGACTTCTTCGGGACTGACTGGATGTCACTTCCCCCAGCCCCGGTCAGAATCTTAGAGCTTGTGTACTGCTCCTGCAAAAAGACACAATGTGTGAAAGGGAGATGCACATGTCGATTAAACAACCTACCATGTACAGACATGTGTCTGTCTTTGGACTGTGAAAACATTTTAAATTAGGCCTAAGTGTAGGCGTTTTGTTTTTTTAAAGCTTGTGAAGCTGCAGTTGATGTAATACATTATGATGTTATACAATGCAGTATGATGTTATACATGTTATCAACTGTTATAAATGTTCTCTTCCACTTCAATCTCCGTCTAGTCTGGTCAATTATAGGCAAGGCAAGTGAAGATACACTTACAGTCTTGGGTTTTGTCTTGTTTATGTAAACATGTCCAAAGTTTAAGTCTTCACATACAGTATATCCATAACGTACTGGTTTCCACTAACTAACGTTACAACATGCTAACATTACACCAGACAGGAATAGGAGACAACTTGAAGTATAAATGTGATGACAATGCATTTAATAGGTTGCCAATATTGACTGCATCAAATATTAGTTAAGTATTACTATTACAAAGAAAATATGAATTTGAATTACTATGAATTGAAATCTTACCTGACAGCAGTAAAGTTATCCGCAGCTGAGCTTCAGTCTTTCCAAAGAACGGGGTTTTCGTTTGTTTATTTCCTAGTCTCCTATTTGAACAAATATCATTGGCAGACGTCAAGTCAGGTGACGCTCTAACGAGTTTTGATTGGTTTGCGGTATAGTAGTCCCTAGCGTTTTCCTGATCAATTTATGAAACTTAAGTTTAGTTTTCATAAAACTATGATCGACTTGAGACTGCCAACAAACGGAAATGTGTTCAGAAAAAAAAAATTTAGCTTATATGAAAAAATCAGCTACTCTATCGCTGAGGATCGATCAATTCAAAAACTAAAGCAGATAGCTGGCTTCGGCCCACCGTCTATATGCCCTATACCTGCAACTGTATGTCTGGCAAGTGGTCAGAAACCATTCAAAATATCCATAGCATTCTTCATTGCACACAAAACTGTCTGGGCCAATCAAAAACAGAAATAATAAAAGAAATTCCAAAAAATTAACTGTCTCTTTCAGAACAGATGTGCTTCTCAGCACTCTCCAAAACTGATGGAGGACATTCAGTGCTTGGCCAGGCCTACAAATACAACTGGGAATTGTAAATTGAAAAAAGAAAAGGGTTCTTTAAAATTGGCTATCCTATTACTCAGGGATTTCCTACAGTAATATTTTCTCCTCCACTGTAATGGTCATAGCAGCATTGTTGAGTTTTCATAAAAACTTTTCTCTGCTTTTTAATGATCAATTTGCTATGTCTTCAGGTGTATACCCAAACTTGTACAGGAGATCAAAGTTCTAGAAAACAAAACGAAAGTACTATAACAATGACCTTAACACCAATATGTTTTTCTTTCATAGAAATTGCTGTTGGTTTTTACTGCTGTGGTCAGCGGACTTTCATCCTAATCAAAGTCTTGCTTTTTTATCTTTTTTTCCTGGCAGTGCAACAATAATGCTCTCTATTCATTGTGTGTGTGCACCCTTTAATGCTGGAGCTTTAGAAATGCAATTTTCACTTTTGTGCTCATTAGAATATGAAAGTATTTCCACAGCATGCCCAGTACCATCAATCTCTCAACTTAGTCATGAATTAAGCATGAGGTCTGCAGTCAATGCACTTTAAAAGACCTGAAGTGTTTTAATCCTCAAACATCATATTTGTCATCAGAGAGCAATGATTTAGCTTTTATCTGTTTGTTGGAGAGAATGTACTTTTTATTTTGAACCAAGTCAAGAGTAGAAGGCACTACTGTATATATATATATATATATATATATATACACACACACACAAAATATTGCAAACACCCTTGAAAAATTGCTTTAACTTTGAAGCATCTAAACCACAATTACAAAAGCATCTGCACAGGTGATTCCTATTCATCTGAATGCTAATTAGCAGCATGTGTTTGCTTAAAGTATGTCTAACCAGCAGCACTTTGCTAGGTATGTCTCCATAGCAAGATGAGGATACTAAGAGTTCCAAAGGGGCCAAATAGTTGGTGCCCGAATTGCAGTTGCGTCGGTCACAAAAACGGCTAAATTATTTAAGGTGGCAAGGGGAACAGTGTCAAAAATGATAACATATGCCCAACACCAAAAAACCGCATCAGCAAAAAAGAACTGTAGCCGCAAGTCAAAGCTCTCCGACAGGGACAGACGGACACTTTTTAGGATAGTTGCTAATAACCACAGAACTACAGCTCTAAAAAATCACCACATAATTGAATCAATCCATATCTGAACCAGTCTCAACAAAAAAGCTTCACAAAGCTGGTATTTATGGCAAGGCCATCATTCAGAAACCATTTGTATCCAAGGCTAATGAACAAAAACCCATAACATGGTGTAAGGAACACAAAACCTGGACCCCTGTGCAATGGAGAAAAGTGATATGGTCATCTTTTACTCTTTATAATACATCTGGACGGGTTTATGTTTGGAGAAAGCCTAAGGAGGCATTTAATCCACAATGTCTGTCGCCAACTGTTATGTATGGTGGTCATCTCATTTGTTACCATCTCTCCTGTTGTCTTGTTGTCTTTTGTGTTTCTGTTCCCCCCTCTCAAATTCTGTAAGCGACCTTGGGTTCTGAAAGGCACTATATAAATAAAATGTATTATTATTATTATTATTATTCTGTAATGGTATGGGCAGCCATTTCATGGGACTCATTGGGTTCAATGATTGCTCTCCATGGACGTGTAATGGGCAAACAATATGAAACCATTTTACAAGACCAGGTGCACCCTATGGTGCAAACACGGTTCCCTCATGAAGTCCCCATATTCCAACATGATAACACCCCCATACACACTGCTAAATACATTTAAAAAATGGTTCCAAGAACATGAGGATGACGTCAAATGCCTTCCATGGCCTGCACAATCACCAGATCTAAACATAATTGAACCTTTATGGGAAGTTCTGGAGTGCAGAGTGCAAACTATATTTCCACCTCCTTCATCCCTAAAATAACTAGAGACTGTCCTTCTAGAACAATGGGCCAATATCCCACTACACACAGTTCAGAAATTGTATGACAGCATTTCTAGAAGGATTCAAACTGTTTTGAAGGCAAAGGGTGGGCCTACTCGTTATTAGTTACTAGATATTCAGTTTTTGTAGGTGTTTCCGATATTTTTCTATCTGTATGGTAGCCTACACATTACAACAGAAAGTAGTAGAATGACTATGTGTATGTATTGGGACCAGAATCACTCCACTCCCCTGATCTCATGATGGCTGTGAATAACTTCTGTAACCATAGTGACGTTTATTGTAACCATAGGCTATTGTTTTCCACAGGCCCCTGAGCACCCACAAAATCAGCGCCTATGTTCGGGACTTTGTTTTAAAGACAATTGATCACCCCCAGTATTTTCAACAGTAGCTGAGCAAGAACAGTGAATGAAAATTTTTTTTTTTTGAATAAACATGTCCTGCACTTTGTATTGCATAGGCTACACGTACATTGTGGCTGTAAAGGAGTCGCTAGTAGGCTAACTCGTCATAATTCAACCTAATAATTTATCATTTTCGTTATGAATAGACTCATATTTGTTGGAACTAAAATGTTATAATACCACAAAAAAACAAAAATGCAACGCAGACGATATAAAATCGGTAAACATTAAAACAAAATTAATGACAGGTAAAAATAGATGGTGACTGATTTCGCCCCGCCTCCAACATTTTTCGTATTTCATAAAAAAACGTTTTTTGTCAAAACGCTGACATCATATGTGGTACTGTCAACGTTCTTCAGCAGCTTCCCAATGCAACACGTGAAGAGAAATTGATGAACAGAAATCTAGATGACTACAAGCGAGAAAGAAAGATAAAGAAAGAAAGAGAAAATTCTGAGAGGAATGTAAAAGAGTTTAGTCTACGTGGTTAGACTATGAACAATAGAAGAAGTTGTAAGAACGCACCCCCCCAAAAAGGATGCTATATAGCGGCCCATTAAATCAGATATTTAAAAAAAACTACACTGCACCCTGATGAAGGGCATACTGCCGAAACAGATTGGTGACTTTACAAAAAAAACTTTGCCCGGATGAACCAGCAAATCAGGTAGGCCTACAACGAGACCGGATGATCAGAATCTTCACGGTGTAATATTCCAATTGTCTTTCTCGTTCATAGTCGTCCAGATTTTTGATCGTTCCCTCGGCGCCCATTATCTGGCGCGCCCTCGTTCGACCACATTTGAACTTCCTCGAGAGGTGATGACTGAGAGGTATGACTGAAATTGCATGCACAATAATGATACATTTCTAATATGTATCTTTTCTAATAGAGACAAGATATTAGCCTACCATTACCATCACATTATGCCCACTATGAACGTGAGTGCCCCCCAATACAGTATATCAATAATGACAATGCAGTAGTGGTGTGTCGTTCGCGAAGGAGTCGGCTCTTTTAGGTGAGCGTTGGGAGCCGGCTCGCATATCTGAAGAGCCGATATGTTTTGTAAATGAACACAAGACAAGTGCTTGTGGTCTTGGTGGAACTTTTATTCGTTTTTTTTCTTCAAGTTCCATCTGTAATCACAGAGAAGAATTTTTTAGGCCAAAAATGAATAAAACCACTATAAGAAAATAACATTAATAATAATTTAAAAAACAGTTTAATTGTTGGTCAGTTTAATTGTTCTGATGCTGCAGTTTTGCTCATTTATTTTTTTATGCATTTATTTATTTTTCTTTGTTATGACGCAATATTATGTTCTATTTTATGAGTGTCTCTTTTGTTTTGAAATGTTCAATTACGCACTGTGTTTATTGTGCAATTTATTTCAAGACATAAAAATGCCCTACTTTCAATGCACATGTGTAATAGCGTCTTACTGTTTTTACATTTATTTAAATAGTTTTTATAACAAACAAAATGCAAAATAATGTTATTTTGGTAATTAGAAGGTAGAGTAAGATTCCTTTGAACAATGTGATAGATGTGCACAAACACCAATCATAGGTCAAAATATCGCTAACTTTGGCCGATTTTGAAAAACCGGAAATGCTACTAAATGAAGAGCCGTTTGGGAGCCGAAAGAGCCGGCTCTTATTGGTGAGCTGAGCCAAATGATCTGACTCACTGAAAATAGCCGGAATGCCCATCACTACAATGCAGTATCTAAATCAGTTACAACTTCCAGACTGCCAGGTAAACATTCCAGTTAGCCAGCTATTTTGGCAACATATTGGTTATTCAAATGGTATCTTTCTTGATGAAATAATCTAGTCATTGAAAAATCGTGAACTTCTTTATGCACTACAAGAGCCGCCCGATAATGGGCACCCCGTTTTTGGCAGTACTTTCTCATCTAAAAGACATTAAAACAAAAAACTAACGATCACGTCTACATGTTTATTAGCTTAAAAGTTAGCTTATATTTATTAGGTTCACAAAATGATAATATATTCAATGGTATGGGCCCGAATAATATCAGTATCGTATGTTAATCACAAAAATTTGTTTTTCGCCCAATATCAGGGTTCGGTCTGCTAGTTAGCTACCATTATCTCTCGGCTATGTAATATGTTTGGGCCACCAGGTGGCCAGTGGGGAAAAAAATATTTTGTGTCTAACCCTGCCAATGCACAGAGACAGTTTTCAACTTTTCTCACAGAAATAGTTAGCTAACACAAGTAGCTAACATTAGGCTAACGTTACACCAGTCTGATCTTCCAACACGATTCCATTGTCTGTTGGAGGATTTTATGCGCCCTGGTGTGGTGTGGCATCAGGTTCAAAGCGAAACGTCTCAATAAACATATCTTTGCCCATTTGTCCCTGCCCAAAATACTCAAATTCCTCTTACTCCTCAGAACTGTCGGATTTGTGAGTGTCTGCCATTGTTGTATACCGATAGGCGCTAACCAGCTGTAAATAATTTTATTACATGTATAATTTAATTATACAGTATATGTTATATATATATATTATATATATAATTAAAAATATATATATTTTATGCATGAGACGCCAGGGGGCTTGCCTCTTTTGACGGCTGCCGTTTCGCCGTGAGAGTGATAGAGAACGTAAGAGAGAGAGAAACAGATATGATATTGTATTTTAATATATGTGAAGTTTTACAAAGTTGAGGAAAGTAGGGCTGACTAGCCAACACACAGCAGTAGGCTAGCTAACACACACACGCACACACGTGCAACCAGCTAATGCAATGCTGCAGATGTTTTGCAGAATCGCAGCTATAACAACTAGGCTAGATGCAACATGTAATCAATCTATTTATAATCGAATCTCCCAGACGGAGACTTACCACTGGGTAAGCTAGGCTAGCAAATATTATATCCTAAGCAATGTGTAACAGTTAGTTATCAAGAAGAGACAGTATAGATTGATCAAAGAAACTGACCTCTCTCACTCTCTCTCGCTGCGTCTCCATGTTTTATATGGCCAAACCAACCAATCAGATATTAGAGAAATATATTATTTCGATGTGCCATTTGTATGATTGGCCGAATCGTCTGTAGTTCTAATAGCCTACGACTTCATGTTGTCAGATTTGATTTTTTCTGGATTTGGCTTTGGGGGGGCATGCGGAGCATTTGGGGGGGCATTGAAAATGAGTCAGGAGAAACTGATGAGTACTTCTGATCTGCTACCATAATACTCAGCAGCAGAGCACCTTTCATCAGTATGTATTCAGTTGTTGCAAATGGTTTACAATTATATTTAGAGGTTGTAAATTTTGAAACAAACTATTTGATTGAACATGAGTATTTGCCACTCTGTCTAATGGTATTAATGTTTCTGGGTTGTGTAACATCAACTTCTAGTTGACTTAGTGCCCTCTGGATAATACTTGGTGTATGGTGCTTTACAAAATATCTAAAGCATCTTTCAATTAAAAATAATTGATGGAATTCCAGTACACAAAATGAGAATTGTAGTAAATTCTTCTTTATTCCACTCGTAGGTTGAACTATTTGATCATCATTTTCTTAGTTAGGTAGGCTGCACTGCAAGCTCTGGTAATAACCACTTAGGGTAATACGATGTAACAGTGGTAGTTCTCAAATGACGTCCTTCAACAGTCATTCTGCATTCTCAATTCTAAAGGCATCACTTAACCTGTTGAGCTACTGACCAACAGCTATGAGAAATTGGGACTTTACACACTCTGTTTAAGGCTTCATAGGGCGATGTAGAATTATTTTGTGTACTACACAATATACTTTTATATACTACACAAACACTAAGTGATGTTTATAGCACTAGTCAATTCAAACTAAATGCCGGACTATATACTGTAAACACCACATTGCTTTTATTTGAAACCGTTACTACCACTAAAATTGTGCTTGTTAATCACTTCCTGCTAAAAACTCAGCAAAACCAAGACACTTTTAGGTGATGTCTGTACACAAGCTTTCCACAAGCCAAAGGCTTTTCCTCATCCTTTACAATGAACAGACATAAAGAATCCTAACAGCCTCTCAATGAAGAAAGAGAAAAGAAAGCAAAAGAGGCACTGTTGGAATACGGTCGCCAGCTCTCAGTACCCCCGGGTTAATCAGAAAAGAAGAGCCATGGCAATCAATAGTCCACTTGTTGGGAAGAAGTGAATTGCTCTTGTGTGGAGTGTAACCGAATGCTTGTATACTCCAGCGAGCCGCCTTTGTGGTTGAGACAGAGGTGAAGGCCGCGTGAGGGCCGTGTCTATTGAGTGGCGCGATAATGACGGGCTGTGAGTTCATTTTGCTGCACATACAGACAGAGTATCCTTGTTTGGGAGAAGAAAGCCAGGGGATCTCTAAGAAAAGGCAGAAGGCAACGAGTGGCAACTGAAAGAGCCACTCTTTCCCAGCCATGTTGTGGGTGATGTGAGCCCTGAATATGCGTTGATGCCTATATGCATTTTAGACAGATATTTTAAAACTAATTGCAGACAGCATTTTGTACATGCTGGACAGCTTTTTATACTTTGGTAATTACCTCTCAGTGTGTCTGCATTGAAGTGGTTGATAAATTAAAGATGAGGTTAACCTCACACAGAACAAAGAATTAAAGAAAGAGGATATTTTATTTCTCACATCCTCCCTCTCACTTGACCTCTTGGTAATGAATATTTCAGCCAAAAGGTGAGCTTTAGAAAATAAAAGAAAATAAATTAGGTCAATAATGGTTGCACATGGCTTGAGTCCTTAATTGTACATGACAATTACAATCTAATGTTTAATGCAAATCTAAAAGAAATCTGCTAATTAACAAAAGGATAAAGGACTAGAGTCAGATTTTCAAGTCAGTCCATTGGCATAACAAAACTCTGCTAGAATTATTAAGTGACCCACTGCAAGGAAAGCTCTGCTTTGATAAAGTGCCAAGGGGCTCTTATTGCTGTCTATTAAAGTGCCCCTTTCTGTTATTCTCTCTTTATCTTCCTCCACCTACCTGTGGAGGTAGGCTCCCAGGTCAGAGGGTCAGATGGGGATGGATTCTGGGGCAGGAGGGGTCTTTAGTATTCTTGCCAGTGTAGCCAGGTTCTGGCCCCATTAACACAACCAGGGCTGGGTCCCTGCCCTGAATTCAGGTCTGCCTGTGCTTAGGCTTGGGAGAGGAGGTGGTCTTGATAGAGAAGGTGGCGTAGTGCAGTCAATCTTGCCCCCGCTGCCCCCACTCTTTCCAACCACATGAAGACTGGACCTGGACCTGGACCTGCACTGGTATTACCTGATAATAACTGAAAGGATTAAGCAGAAACTGAAATGTCTTAATGGCAGAATCACTGATGTAGCCCAGTTATAATATGAGAGAAGCTTTGTTCTGGATAACAAAGCTTCTCTCATTACATGGTTGGCAATGTGATGGGAGCAGGGGAGGATCTAGAGAATTATTTATGGGGTGGCAAGGGGGTGGCATGGAGACTTTAAGGGGTGGCAAGACCAAGTCGTAGTTTCCATGGGTACAAAGGTAATTGTGTGTGTATATATATATATCATAGGCGGATTGTCATTGAGGCTAACGGAGGCTGAGCCTGCTAAAGGGATTAAAATGAAATAAATAAAATCGTCTGCAAAAATATATAATTTTATATAAGAATTTGGTACATATATAGGCTATAGCGAGAGCGCATCTGAGTCTAATTTCTGCTTCGACAGGTCTGCGCACATCCGCATTATGCTCGTGAGGCTATTTTGCCTAGGGTGACGTTCAGCCTCACTCAAAAGCATTTCACATTACAGTACCTCTAAGCGGCTTATGTAGAATGAGATGGTACCGAGCAGAGCCCATTGAAAATACTTGTCTGTGAGGCTAGCCTCAGCCACACCTCCATCCTGTGACAGGGCGAGTAGCCTACAGATATTACATCTCATTTTCATATTGCACTCTGATTTGCGAAATGTTCTGACTCCGCCCACCATTTGCGCTTCCCTTATGTTTTAATAAACAAACAAGGTCGTTCTTTTTTCCGACAGGCGAACTTGCTAGTCACTTAAAGTGATACTGCAGTCAAAAACCAACTTTTCCCGTTGAAAACCGATGTTTTGGGTTAGATTATAATCATACACAACTGTCTATGTCCGAAAATCTCATGTTTAGTCAAAATAGTTTTATATGAGTTTTTGTGAAGGCTTACCAAAACGCTGGTTTCCGGGGATTTGTGACGTCACAAGATCCTTAACATAAAAATGGATGGAGTTTAGGTGGTCCTAGGGGTGGTCTCGGCTGGGCACGTGGTATAAAAGCAGAGACCAACTGTTTTTTTTTTCCTCTTTGAGACTGAGAACCTTGTAGGCTACTGCTAACTAGCTAGTTCAAGTTCAAATGTGAATTGCTAGTGATGGCGAAATGAGGCTTCCTGAAGCACTGAGGCTTTGCAGCCAATTGTATCGCAAATAGATTAATTACTCAAAGCCTCATTCAACAGTGTACACTAGTGACACCTGCTGATAAAAGTAATTTAGAGCAACGAAATCATTACAAATTCCACCCCAGGTTCACTCTGTTTTCCAGTAACATATTCTTACACATATATTCTAATCTTATTGTTTGGAAGCTATATATTAAAACAATAATATTAAAAGGCTCAGCTACAACCTTATTTTCCATGTTTTCTAATAAACAATTCACTGAAAAATTAGTTGTCCACCAATTTGTTCGATTGCTTGACCTCAGAGACAACATTTGGCGTGAAGTAGCTTCAATGTAGCAAGCTAGCTACATTACTCTGAGAGATAGCTTTCATGTAGCAGAGCTATGTTTTTTGTAGAGTAACTAGTAGTTTAGCTTGCTACATTTTCCAAGTAGCTTGCCCAACACTGGCTAATATGGAATGGTAAAAAGGACTATGTGGCATTTTGTATGTACACAGGAAAACATCAAATGTATCGTGTCAGGTCCTGCAAGTACCAAGATCCATCTTGGCCCTTTCCATGAGGGCCAAAGAGGGAAACAATGCAAATGCAAAATCCTTGTATTAAATATAAACTTGTACAATTAAAAACTTGACAATTCCTACAAATTTGGAAAATATGGAATTGACAAACTTTGAAATACACATCCCACAAATGTAATCTAAAAAGTGTAAAGTATAATAGAGTGTATGTGGCAGAGCTTGGACTGGGAGAGGAAATTGGGGCAATCTGTACCACGCCTAGGCTACTGGACACAAACTGAATTTCCTAATCGGCTCAGGTTTTAAAAGGTGTGTTTTTTCTCAGTAGGGGGAGACCAGGAAAAGCTGGTTACATGAGAAAGCCAAGTGAGAACGAAGTTCCTACCTGCGGTGTAAAGTCTTGGTGTGTGAATTTTGTTTTAGTTATTTTCCTTTAGACTCTCTTTTTATTCTACCCAGTTTTATTTTGAAGATAATTTTTGTTTATTGAGAATGGCTGTCTTGTGTAACACATGCATGCAAAATCAATAAAGAAACCGGATAAAAGCCGAATCAACAATATCTCCATTTCAGCCTATTCTGTCCCTCACAGGCGTGTCACGTGGCATATGCATATGTAAAAACAGTATAGTCTCATTTTGTGCTGTATAATGTAAAACTGTGAACTTTTTGCTGGCTGTGCTTATTTTATGTAGTAGGCCTACTTCTGCTCTTGTTAATCCTTTTTGAATATACTTTTGGATTTTGTTCTGTAAGTCATATGGGGAACGTGCATTTGCTAAATTATGTAATGTAATGAAATGTAAAGTATGTGACTGTCATGGTAGACATCGTAATCCATTTTAATGTTTTTCATGATGTCAAATGTCTAATGTAATCTACTTCATGTCTGTGACATTGTTTATGATAAACATTAATCAAATCTTAACTCTGTCTGTGTGATTACCTGTCATGTTTATTTGCTGCCTTTTGCTGGTCTATGTTTTGGTTTCTTTTTTGGCATCATCAGAACACTGTATCGGATTTTTTCCGCCTCCGTTCAGGTGTTTGTAGCTTACCCGACAATTATTCCCTACACCTGTTTTGCGTTTCCTGCCGTCTATAAATAGCCCAGGACTTCTGCATTTCCGACACTTCGATATTGTCTTTGCTATGTTGACAGACGAAGTCGGTAAGGTATAGGAATTTTGGTTGTTGCATTTCTGGTTCGTTCTAATAGGAAACGCAGCAAGTCCGATTTTAAGATTTAGGATTAGATTGGTTTTCTCTTTGCTTTCCAATCTTTCTTTATCCTTTATTCTTTTTTCATGTTGCTAGTTGTGTTCAGCTCTTTTGCCACAAGAGCTCTGGCTAACAGATCTTTTATATTCTTTTTCCTCACTCGTTTCATCGAGTTTTGTTTTGTTTCACCACCTCTTGTTATGCCTAATTATTTAGTGTGTGAGGTTCTTTTGTTAGTTATTCTCGCTATTTATCGAGATCGCCTCAGTTTTTGGAGGTTGCTTTGTTTTGCCTTGTGCTAGGGAAGTTTTGCTCCCGATCCTGTGTTTACGCTTTTAGAAATCCTTATCGGTCGCGTTTGGTTCTCCGAACCTTACACTCCCCCTCACATTACCTGTGTGGATTCATCTGAACTTAAGCAGAATTTGTCAAATCAGTTGTACAATTGTCAATTTTGGTGAGTTCTGAAAGGAGATATCTGAAAATAGGATGGCCAGCAAGAATGATCAAAGGAGACAACTACGTATGTAAACCTACCTATCAACATAGTCAAGAGTGGACATAAAGGTTGACTGAGCTATTTTCTTTCTACTTTGTTTCTATAGAAGAATCCTTGTTTATTTTAGCCTTTATTATTTTTGTTTCTTTAGTAGCCCCGCTATATGTATTCTAAATGACAGTTTATCATCTATCCAGTAAGACCTAATCTCTGTCCCTGCCCCCTGTCTCTGCCCTGCTGTCCTCTGCTGGTATTGCTTCATTCACCTAACTGAATGATAAGTTGATGAATAAAGAGAAAATATAGGCTATAGGACGGTGGCCCAGAGGTGCAATCCACATTTCTAAAAAGCAATATTTGTTTCTAAATATAAATCCTCTTTTCTAAAAAAAATCCTTGTTTCTAAAAAGAAATCCTTATTTCTCAAAAGAAATCCTTGTTTCTAAATATAAATCCTCATTTGTAAAATTAAATCCTTGTTTCTAAATATAAATCCTCGTTTCTAAATGGAAATCCGTTTTTCTAAAAATTAATCTGCATTTCTAAATTGAAATCCTCATTTCTAAAATGAAATCCTTATTTCTAAATTGAGATCCTTGTTTCTATAAACCTGAAAGCTAAATGCTACAGTTAGCCTATGTGCAAAGCATACTGGGACCACATGACGTATGCACGAGTGTGTCTGAGATTTGTATAGCAAGTCTAATGAGAAGCTAGTCTATTAACTGACAAAATAACTATCACAAAATATCACAAAAAAAGGTTTTCTAGCAGACACAGGCTATTAGGTTAAAGCCTGTTAACAAGTAAGTTCAATAATTTGAGGAATATAACGGAAACTCGTTCGTAGTTACCGTAATAACTCATGATCTTTTCATTCATCACAAATCATTATTTATCACATATTATATCCATCAAAAAGTGTTGACTTCAAAGCAGCTAAATTGACCACAGTTAACTTGCAGATTGTCTGGAATCTCTGGACCACAGGCTACATTGAGTTTGTTGCGATTTGACGAGTCAATTTCGTTTCACATGAACAAGTAACTTATTATGTAGGCTACTTTACGTACAGTGCAACAATGAACGGGAAATTAAAAGCTTATGTTTTTTATTGGAGGTGATGATAACAGCGAACCATGTGCTTAATGTGCTGTAAAGCTGCAGTTCCCAACAAATGAGCTTCCATTATATTCCTCAAATTATTGAACTTACTTGTTAACAGGCTTTAACCTAATGGCCTATGACTGCTAGAAAAATTAACTTTAGTTTGTTCGGCAATTTTGTGCTAGTTATTATGCCAGTCAATGGACTAGCTTCTCGTTAGACATACGTCATGTGGTCCCAGTATGCTTTCCGCATAGGCTAACTGTAGCATTTAGCTTTCAGGCTTTATAGAAACAAGGATGTTATGTTTCTGCCATGTTCATGCCACGTTTCATGTTTAGTTATTGTCACAGTTTATTTTTCTGTTCTTGTCATGCTTGTGTTTTGTTTGTTTCGATGCAGTTTATTATGCATACACATTTCCGTGTTTTTCCGCAGCCGTGAAAACAGTTTTTCATGCTGTTTCCCTCTCTCTCTCTCTCCCTCTCTTGCTGTCGCTCACGCTTCCCTAATTGTTTCATTCTCCCATGTCTATTTACTAATCTACTAACATTAGATCAGGATTGGGTAATACTAACTCTTTAACCATGTGTTCATGTTTACCTTATGTTTCTCGTGCATGTCATTTACTAATTTACTAACGCTAGGTCAGGATAGGTTAATTACTAACGATTACTAATTATCTTGTTACCTCGTCAGCCTTCCACACCTGATTTCCATTCACATGCTGCTCTCAAGCTAAGTGTCTGCACCTGCCTACACCTGCATATAAGCTCAGTGTTCATGTCTTGTCTTCGCGAAATTGTTGCCTGTTAGTTTATCTAGACCATCGTTACTGCCTGCCTACTGTTTCTACTGCCTGTGTTTTTTGACCACGAGTTTTGCCTGCTGTCTGTTTGTACCTCTGCCCCGCGGATAGGACTTCGGTCTGACTCCTGCAACGTCCCACGACCTACAAACTCTGCTTAATCCCTGTATTGTACTTCTGCTCCGCTGACAGCTACTCTGGTTACTGAACTTGTGCATGGTGTACCGATTCCGAGACTGCCTTCTCCCTCGGTACTATACTTTGGTTTTTTGGCTGGATTTTCTGTGGATGAACTTTGCTTGTGTGACTACGATTTTTGGATTTCCCCATAATAAAGCCCTTGCGGGCATTTATTATTACGTCCGTGTTCTGAGTCGTGCATTACGGGTCCAACCCGCACACACCTGTCTCAGAACAATTTTGCCTCGATGGACCCTGCTGACTCAACCGCCATGTTCCACGCTCTGCAACAACAAGGCCTCATCATACAGCAGCACGCCCAGGGGATTTCCAGTCTCCGGGAGGAGATTACAGAGTTGTGCGTGGAGATGAGGAGACTTCCGGGAGCCACAACATCCCCCCCGGAGAGGTGCAAGGCGTTTCTGCTACAGTCTGACTGTCTTCCGACAACAGCCATTGACTTATCCGACTGACGAGCGACGGATTGGCTATGTGATGGGGTTACTCAAGGGGAGAGCTTTGGACTGGGCTACTGCGGTGTGGTCCGGAGGTTCATTTCCTCTCAGCTACATGGTCTTTGCGGAGGAGATCCGCAAAGTGTTCCAGCATGCCTCCAGTGACCAAGAGCCCTCACAGCAACTCATTGCCCTCCGCCAAGGCCTTAAAAGCGCCTCGGACCATTCTATTTACTTTCGGACAATCGCTGCGGCTACCCACTGGAATGACTCGGCCCTTGTGGACTTTTTCCGGGCCAGTTTGAACGGGGCGCTCCAGGACGAGTTGGCCCATCAGGGAGTTTGACGCCCTCGTCCGAGCTGCCGTTCGCCTTGATAACCGCTACAGACTTCGTCGGACGGAGAGACCGATTCCGCCCGGTCAGCCGAGTACCTGCCTCACTGACGGAGGAGAACCAGGCTGGGGTAGTCGAACCTATGGATCTTTCCCGTGCCGGAGTCAAGATCTCGCCCGAGGAACGGAGACGTCGGAGGGAGACCGGGGCATGTTTCTACTGCGGAAAGCTGGGGCATTCTCCGACACAGTGCACCGCCTGGTCCAGGAAATCCGAGTCATCCCTAGGAGTGAGGTCTTCAACCCCCCGGGAGAAGATCTCCAAGAGCGATACTCGCCCTACCCTCATTGCCACAATCATGCTACCTGAGAGGGAGGTTCAAGTGAGCGTGCTTTTATATGAAAGCTAGTATCTGCAAGTTACGACCATCTGTGTTTTTGGAGTGTTTCACAAAAGAAAACTGTCAAATAAGTGTATATAATTTATCATTATCAAATAACATACACACATTTAAAATTAAATGCCAACATTTTAATTTATTGTGTATTGTATTGAGGGTGATAATCTGCCTCTTATCACTCCCTGTTTGCGCAACATTGTTTTAGTATAAACCAGCCAAGATAATAGGGAGTAAACCACTGACACCCCCGCTCCCCCATGGGGATCATTAGAAGCAGAGCCCACAGGTGGATGCTGGGGTGGTGGTGGGAGCGCAAAAAACTTTCCTGAAAGGCATACATGTGGGAGTATGCAGGGAAAAGCCAGGCATGTTAGCAACATAGCACAACAGTAGCGGCATAGCAGGGCAGCAGCATCACGACAAGCAAATGCATGAACAGGTAAGGTTGGTTATTTAAATAGCCCTACCATTTAAGTAGCATCATGAGAGCTGACGCGATTTGGCACTTCTCGAGTTGTCGGCCTGAACTAGCTTTGCAGGCTTCACATCATTAAAACAAAATCATGTGTACTTTGATCACAGAAATTAGTGCGGACTATAAAGAGAAAAATTTACGATGAGCCCAACTTAAAAAAATAAAAAAACATCTTAGCTGTGGGTGTTGAATCCAAGTAAGAATTGAATTGGCATACGTTTATTTTTTAAAATAAATATTCAGCTATAAATATTTGGCACAGAGACTTGCACACAAGTACAATTGACACGTAGGCTATGAATCAAAGAAAGAAAAAGAACAACAACCAAAACAGATTTCTTGCAATTTTGTATTTATAATTCTCAAATAAATCCCTGTCCAGCATGTCCCACCACATCATTTCTATTTGCGGTAATCTGTTTCAATTCAATTCAATTCAATATCTGAAAAGGAATCAGATGGATGAGCGCAATCACAAAATTCTCTCCACTCTAAAATGTCTTTCCTGTACACAGACCACAAACACCATAGTTGTAAGAGGAAGGCAGGTTAACACTAACCCTGTTGTAGGAAAAAAAAAAAGTTGTAGGAAATTTCTTTTCAAAATGGTGAGAAATAAAACTTCAATTAGGTAATTTTGGTTAAAAAAAACAAAAAAACCTCACATATAGCTTCTGTGAAACAGGCCCCTGTTCTTATTGTTAATGCATGTGCCTACATGCTACATCTTAGGTCCTGTGGTTGCACTGTGCTTTCACTACAGTCATAACTAAAACATTTGACAATTACATTTTTAACTCACAATCAGCTAATGTGTCAATTGTTTCTACCCAGTGCCAGTTGATTGCAAATTTAAATCCTCAGTGGGGGACAGCTGTCATATCCCAGATAAAGAAACTTCATCTGATTTGTTTCACAGTACACCAATTTCTATATCGAAACATATTTAATTTCTTTAGAGCAGTTCTGCCAGTCAGCCTGGCAACCCTAGAAATTAAACTTGCAGGCCCAGTCAGGAGGACAGTCTGAATGACACTGTGTGGTATTGGTGTGTTTTAAGATTAGAGTGATTTTTATTCTTCAGAGCTCAAGGAAAAGGCAGGGGTGGGGTTCAGTGGGCATACACGGACCCATCAGTCGCTGTTGTCAGATGATTTGTGCAGTCTTTGTTTATGACTTTTTAGCAGGGGGAAAGGGCCATGGGTATGGATTACCATAGCGATAGGCGCTGAGTATCTAAAGGATGGTGACTAATTTCCTGATAGTTTGACACTGAATTTCACTTTAAAGGAATTAATTTCTGTTATCCATAAAATAGCTGTATGCTGTTTGGTTTTATATGTAGGCTAACTGGGACTATAATGTCATGGGCTTGAATCCTGTGTTCATTTTTCTGTAAGAGGCTTGTTAACTCATTCAATGGCAGATTGTTCTGGAACACTAAGCCTCAGCAGTGCTTCGCCAATATGGCTGCTGACATTCTAAATTTTTAGATTGATCCTGTCAATGTGCAAACTTCTAATAAAACACATTATTTTACCTATTGAACATAATTATTTGTTAATGAGGACAGATGGCACTAGATGGTACACCTGCTGGTTCAGTTCACTATTAGAGCAACATCAAACAATATTGATGGTAATATTCATAATTAATTTTCAGTGCTTTTCAGTTTGGTTAACAGGACTCTTACATTGATGTGTAGGCTAATAGTGAAAACAGTTTTCCATAAAAATCAGCTCTTGTGTATCTATAGATATGTAGAATGAACAATAAGCATAATCATTGGTAATATGAATAGATATGTAAAAATTAGCTGTCTGCGTGAGTTACTTTGTATCAACAGTTTCAACAGAAACTGTTCAACAAAACGGTTATCCTGAGGCAAAAAGTAATGTGGTGCAGAAACATGTTGGAAGCCTACAAATCGACCAAGACGTGTTATTCCCACACCCCAATGTTGGTTTCAGTGGTCTGTTATTTGAGAAGAATTTTAAAACATAGGCTAAATATTCTTAAATAGGCTTCAAGTATTACTAAAAATCTAGAACCATGTATAAAAAAATACAAAAATGTATTTAATAAAAAGCAAATCCGGGTAAACGTCAGTGTAAATTGGTCATTGTTTCATTTTTTTCTGACTCAAATCCGGAATTCTTTACCGGTATAGCAGTGGATGTGAGGTGTCGGGTTCGGAGGACCAGACGTGACTGGAAGGGGATCTTAAAGTTGTCCCATGAAGCGTGAGAATCAACCACTAAAAAGGGTGAAGACAGTCCGTGAATCTCCCGGCATACAGCTAAAATATAGCAACCCAGATAAGTGGGCGAAAACCCGTAGATTTCGAGCAGAGAAAATAAATAAGGGAAAAGAATCCCGGCATAAGCCAAACCAATAACAACCCGAAAAACAGGGTGAAGCTCTTAGACTCGAGCAGAGAATAGAAAGGAACAGAATTGCCTCTAGCTCAGAAACTGTCAGAGCTAAAATAAAAGGCAAACGGAAACGAGGCGAAGCCAAGGTTACTGTCTAGTAGCGAGTCCGAGAAAAGAAAACCAAGGCAGGAAATAAAGAACAGTAAGGAGAACAGAACCCTAAGAACTAAATACTCTAAGTCTCGCGTGTTCTTTTGAAGCTCAAAAGTACAAGTGGTCACCTGAAATTCCTATACCACGTTATCTGGCTTTTTTTGTGGCAAGAATGACACAAAAGCCCCGAACAACGAGTGAATGGAGCTTAAGTAGTGCAGAGCGCATTAGTCCCGGAGAACAAGAACTAAGACGGGTGCGCCCTCTCGCGGCCCCGAGAGGCAACGCCCGAAAACAGAACCTGAACAGGCAGGAAACCATGACAAGCGGAAAGATGGCTGTGGTCGACCACAGCACTGAATTAGTTAATCCTCATTACAATTTTAACTGTTAAATAATGTTTAGACACCTGGTAGGCACACATTTTTCAAACCTTTCTTTTTCTCTCATTGCATTGGAATTTACCTCCCTGTTTTTCTTTTTCAAAATATACACCATGTTACATGCAATGATCCCTCCTGAAAATGACTAGCTTCACGAGCCTGTTCTATCTGTCCCTGTTGTTCTTACCACTAGAACACTAGCCAGGGCCATACATCTGACGACATATACTTTCAAAACTGAAATTACTCTGCTGCTGTGAAAAATGTTATTTATGTGTTCATGCCTTTTCCTACACATGCATATTTAAAACCTTCTTGTCACCTGGAAAATCAAGATCATAAATAAACAAAATTTATAATCACTAACTACTAAGAAATAATGTTGTATGGTTCAAATTTACATGCCATTTGACATGTCCCTGGCTCATATGAAAACACTGGACAAAATCAGTGCATGTTCTGCTAACTCTGACCAATAACAATTCCATCAATCACTTTCAGGGAGAATACCATTGAGATGCTCCAAGAGGAGTTGGGACACATGGATGTTCACCCAGCTTTTTTTACTTCGTAGCAAATAAACAAATCACAGATATGACACAAAACAATTTTTGTTTAATAGCTGAACATTCTGGCTTCGTGAAACATACCTCAAACAAATTAAATAAAATTATTTAAATTAATGGCATATTTTTTTCCAGAT
The DNA here is from genome assembly GCA_029718625.1 of Synaphobranchus kaupii. NCBI lineage: Eukaryota > Metazoa > Chordata > Actinopteri > Anguilliformes > Synaphobranchidae > Synaphobranchus > Synaphobranchus kaupii. Next base: position 29,932,572 of record CM056391.1, on the reverse strand, counting down.
CAAGTAGAGGAAAAAATTATGGAATCACTCAATGTTGAGGAAATAATTATGGAATCACCTTGTAATTTGCATTTCTAAAACAAATACCGGCACAAGTCTAAAAATGCAAATTACTCTGCAGTTAAAAGAGAGTGCTTACAGACCTTAACGAGCTGTTGGACTTGGCTAATTGAAAGGAAGCATGGCCCCAACAAGAGAGTTGTCAATTGAAACACTGGAAAGGATTATAAAACTCCAAGGAAATCCAACACGGAGTGTCACAAAAGATGTTAGTTGTTCCCAGTCAGCTGTGTCTAAAAGTTGGTGCAAGTATAAAGAAAACATGAAGGTTATAAAAGGAAAACATACGGGTAGACCAAGGAAGATGTCAAAGCATTAGGATAGAAAACACAAAGCAATATGCCTTGAAAATAGAAAATGCACAACAAAACACATAAAAAACAAATGGGCGGAAACAGGAGTCAATGTCTGTGACAGAACTGTAAGAAATTGGCTGAATGAAATGGGATTTACATATAGAAAAGCCAAATGAAAACCAGCACTAAAACCTAAACAGAAGAAAACAAGGTTACAGTGGGCTAAAGAGAAGCAATCATGGAGTGTGGATGATTAGATGAAAGTGATATTCAGTGATGAATCACAAATCTGCATTGGCCAAGGAGATGATGCTGGAACTTTTGTCTGGTGCCGTTTTAATGAAACATTTAAAGATGACTGTCTGAAGAAAACAATAAAATTTCCCAAAATCATTTATGATATGGGGTTGCATGTCAGGGACCAGGGGAGATGGCAATCATTACCTCAACAGTCAATGCACAGGTGTACATTGAAATTTTGGACACTTTTCTCATTCCATCGATGGAAAATAGGTTTGGTGATGACGAAGTCATTTTTCAGGATGATAATGCATCTTGCCACAGAGCAAAGAGTGTTAAAGCTTTTCTTCTGGAAAGGCATATCAACTCAATGACATGACCAGCAAACAGTCCAATTTATGGTTGAAATTAAAAAAATTGGTCCATGACAAGGCTCCATCCTGCAACGCTGATCTGTCAACTGCTATTCGACAAAGTTGGAACCAGCTTGATGGAGAATATTGTTTTTCATTAGTGAAGTCCATGCCTCAAAGAATTCAGGCCATCATAAAAGCCAGAGGAGGAGCAATAAAGTACTAATTGTCATTTATTTTAGTTTTTCCTCAACATTTAGTGATTCCGTAATTTTTTCCTCTACTTGATCTGGAAAAAAAATATGCCATTAAAATAATTGAATTTAATTTGTTTGAGGTATGTTTCACAAAGCCAGAATGTTCAGCTATTAAACAAAAATGTGTGTGTCATATCTGTGATTTATTTATTTGCTACGAAGTAAAAAACCTGGGTGAACATCCTCTAAGTGTGGTGATTCCATAATTTTTGCCAGGGGTTGTACTGTATATACTGTAGGTAATAAAATATAGAGATCACATGATCAGACAACTCTCAAGGAATTTACCTGAACAGTGTGCTTTGCAGAAATAGGTGCACTTTAGTATAGCATAGTATAGTAGAGTATAGTTTAGTATAGTATATGTTCACTTATCTGTAATTCAGTGTCAGAAAGGCATCTTTCTTGGCTAGGCTTGTTTTTGTCTGAAAGAGCAACATTTTACCGTGGTGCTGGGTTTTGATTTAATTTTGAGAGATTATCTATGATTCACACCGGATACAGAGTAATCATCATAGAGTCGACTATAATTAAATTTTAGGTGATATATTTATGTTTAATAAATAATAGAGTAGAGAATGATTCAAAATACCCAATGCAGCCTAAAAGAGGCATAGCTGGCAACTGAATGTCTTTCTCATCTTGGTTTTTTTGGCAACAACTGCAGCATATTTGCGGGGGAGCTTTTTATGTATCACATTGTTCACAAAGTAATCTTGTGGTCCCTTCTCCCTCCCACACTGGGACAGGCTTAGCCAATTCAATTGTGTGCCCCTTTTTAGTCTTATTCTCTCTTTGACTCACATTTGGTTTGTGAAGGCCTCACTGAAGTAATGAAAGAACAATTCACTGCTCCTACTGTGAATGTGGGTGGGATTACAGATGCATTGTTTTGCAAGAGGGGCTAGTGTGTACCAAAATGGGTCACCTTCTAATTGCTTTCCTGATAGAAATGATGTCCTTACATTTTGACTGGATGAAGTTGTATGGCCCTGTGTTGCTTAAAAAAAGGATTTCAACCAACTTTGTAGCTGATGTCAGTTATTGCCCGACCTCACTTCACTTACACAAATACAGTATATTGGAACAGGAAGAAACACTTAATATATTTACACAAAAACAAGTGTTAAAAACCAGTCAAGGTTTGATGATTCAGTGGCAGAGAGCCCTATTACTGGTAAATCTCACAGTATTTGATGTTGTCGACATGTTCAGTCCTGGCTATAGATCCAGAAAGAACAAAACGCAGAATCAGAGAATACACCAGTTTGCATTGGCTTTCTGCCTTTCAGTTTTTTGTGTTCACATAGTTGACACGAGGCAATTAATTTGTTTATGAATGTAACCATTACAAGAGTAACCTTTTGATGGCAAGTAAGTGATCTTAATTATGTTATTTTGTGCACGTCTATACAAACACGCACATATATTGCGATGCAGGACTGGAGGTGGCCAATGCTCACGTTGTGAACATACAAAAGAAGATGACAACAAAAGAAATGGTTGGCTTTTCACCTTTTAATTGTGCAATAAACTGAACAGAACTGACTTCCTTTTGAATCAATAAACAGGCCAATTTGGCAACCAAAAACCTGAAAGGAAAAGGACAGGCAGAAACCACAACAGAAAAATCAGAACAGGATCCAGAACCAGAACCAGAACCAGAACCAGAACCCAACCTGCAGCCAACAGTTACAGCCCCCCAAAAAAACTTCTAATCCTGAGAACCAGCCATTTCATTAAGCCCAGTGATGGGTAATGGGAAACAGCTGAAGTGATGACAATGAATCACAGCTGTTGCCATACCTGTACGTAGGGCCAGTACTGCCCCCCAGTGGTGGTTGCTGATCAGTGGTGCGTCCCAATATTCTCCACTCCTCACCTCCTTTCCTCTACTCCTCTCCTCTACTTGTCTCCTACACGGAAGTATGCAAAACTGCCTGTATGTTTAAAGTACAAGTAGTTGCACGTACATTATACAATGTACCTGACATTGTGGTTTGTGCTGAGACATTAATTAATTTGTAACCATTAATATGTAATTCATATGTAATCAGTAAAATTTGATTAGGGCACAAAGATCGGTTTCCAGGGCACGGAGGAGAGGAGGTGGTAGTGGAGGAAAGGAGGATGCATTTTTTGAGTATTGGGACACACCCGAGATCTGCACCCCTCTCCTCTCCAGCAGCCCCTTCAGCACCTCAGACAGCTACCACTGCCCAGAGGATTTCTACCTAGACAGCGCTGCAATAACTACTATGATGATTGAATTGTTGGATGCCAGCCATCTCACATGATCCATGCCAGCTGTAGACAATCACAGAGGCAACAGCAAGCCTCAAAAGGACACCTCCTAGTCCCCATAGTTATTTCCTGAATTCCAGACTCATTCACTCCCCGACTGTTGTGCTTGCCTTTTTCAGGGACTGACCCTGAACTACTCCGTCCACACAGTACTCTGGATTAGAGGTCTTCATGTGTCCAAAAAGTGGGACTTGTTCCGAAATGGACCTCTGGCTCTGTTACCCGAACCTGACCCACATAAATTAACTGAAAAAAAAAACAAATACCCATTCCGAGATGGACCCGAGGACAGTTGGACTTGTTCTGAAATGGACCCGAGGACAGTCAGACCTGCTCTGAAATGGACCGGATTGGACCCGACAGTCCTCAATGAGAGAGATAAATTATTGTGCGGCAGCATGCGCCGTGCGCCATCAGTACTGATACCGTGATGATGAGTTAATCATATCATCAGGAATCTCAGGCAGAGGGTAGCTAACTAGCTGTTTAGTTAACTAGTTTTATGTCAATGAAAATCATTTTTAAAATGTCAGCTGTGTTTTAATAGTCTATAAGCATTGTAGCCTAATTCGTAGCCATATACCATGACTTGGATAAATACTCGATTCTGATTGGCTGGAGGGTGGGCATTTAATTAGTGTAACCGCCCGGCTAAGAAATAGCGCTGGCAACATTTTAATCACCGTTCTAAATTAATACGCCCTACCTGCTGCCAGCGCCATTAGAGTCGACCTTTTTATGAATGGTAACCATAGCAACAGCTGATTAATAAAGCCGGCAAATAACGCTAAATTCGCTGATTTAATTCGCTTTACCTAATGTAATGTAACGCTAATGTGAGCAACGCTGGAGATACGCTTTTAGAAATCCTTGCCGGTAGCGTTTGGTTCTCTGAACCCTACACTCCCCCTTAGTCTCAACCCTAACGCTTACCGTTTTCCAAATCCTAACCCTAATTCTAGCACAATACATAGAATACATATTCCAGCTCACAGAAACATCCCTGTTATTTAAAAGATATATATAAAATTTCAAAAATAAATTTAGTAACCAGATCATCCCTGAACAAGCCTTTTTATCCACCATTGACACCAACCGTTTATACACCAATATGGATGGAATTAGGTCTTAAAGCAGTCATTTCACATCCTGACCATCATATACCACTATTGTTGAAAATCAGTCTCACATGCAAAGATTTGGAATTTGACAAACAGTTTTACCTGCAGGTTCAAGGAACTGTAATGGGGGGGAAGTTCACTCCATTTTATGTTAATATTTAGAATGTGCGGAGACACTTTGAAAAATGTACCCAAACACCATTCATGTATTACCAATATTTGGATAACATCTTTGGAGTATGGCACCATGCTGTAGATTCCTTTAAGGGTTTTGTTCAACTCATGAACACACATGACCTGTAAATATAGCATTAATTCAAAGACAGATTTCCTGGACACAGGTTCACAAGGTGGCCACATCTTTTTACAAGCTCTGTGGATGTCTTATATTTTAAATATCACCTTTAAACACAAGATTTGTGGAAGGTTTGAACATGCTGCCACACAAAGTTGGAGACACATCAGGGAAACAAATTCTTCCACTTAAATGCTGCAAGATAACTAACACCAGCCTAAATCCTAAGACCAAAAACCAGCGGTGCTTGGACCGCTACACTGAAAGAAAAAAAATCTGTCTTAACAAGTGTTTGAGTCTTGTAATGAGATTTAAATCATATTTTTTCTCTCAAGTACAAAATTAGCTTGTTTTATAATTTTTCTTACTTACCCCATTGGCACATCTTGAAATAAAGTAGCACATCTTGGGTAAAACCTTCTCTGCTTCCACTCCCACTGTTTGGAGCTTTGTGAGTTTTATTGGATGAATTCTCAGGTCATGTAACAACATAAGTCCATACCACAGTATGTAATCAGTAGTATGTTTTGCCATGCATAATGAAGTATGCACCACCAAATATGCAAGTGCTCAGTACTTACAACATTGGTTAGTTTTGGAATGAGTGTTCAAGTCATCACCTTTTCATGGACTTCCTGTATGCAAAAATGTATAAAAATTACTGGGTATATGAATAATACCATGAAGATCAACATTTATGCCAAGCACAATTGAGGAATCCTTTAGAAAAAAACGTAAAACATTGTCTCTGCAATGTTGTGATTTGCATGTTTCTTTTATGATATTGGAACGATGTTACTGCAACATTACAATTGCAATATTACTAGTAATTACGTTGCAGCAACGTTGCTGAAACATTAAAAATGCAATGTGTATTTTAAGGTTGTTTTACAACATTGCTGAAATGTAAAAAATGTTTAAAAAAATAGACATGAAAAGTTGTCGTTACCCGACATCTTCGTAACAACACTATTTCACTTTTACGTTGCTGGGAGGTTTTACATTGCAAAAGTGAGGTTGCAGGGACGTATCAGTAACGCAACTGTGTTTGTAGGGATTCTGCAATCACTGGTTTCTTCTTTTTTGGAATTAAATAGATCACAAGAACTCTGGGAATGACAATAATGGATGAAGTGTGCTTCAATTCCTGATACAATTTCCTGTCCTCCCAAGTATGTGTGAAAAGAAATTGAGAATTTTCTTGCATGCATACTTTAGCATCATTGAAATATGCTTACAACAATACTTCATACAGTAGCCACAAAATGTCTCTGTGTACACACAGGTGTTTGACGATGTTAGTTTTATATCAGTTCAGAGAAAATATGGTTACACAGAATGCATGGCTATTCCCATTTTAACCACTTGCAGATGGCAAATTTCACCTATTTAGGGGGGGCTCTGTTTAAGGCTTTATAACTCCAGGTGTGAGCATCACATAAACTTGGTAAATGGCTTAAATGAAACAAGACAGGTGTTTGTTTATTTTCATAATTTAAGTCAAAATAAAGTGCCACAAATGCAAAGAAACTTTGGAAAAGATTTTTTTAAAATAGTTTTTCTTTAGTTTGCTGAGAGCTACATAAGTGAAATCGGTAATATATATACATTTCCTGGATCATAAACTCCATGTCCACAAGTTTTGCAAAATCTGAGGATGATATGCAGAACTACTAAAGGTCTATGATGCAAAATATAGCAGTGTACCCTGTTGTCCATTAGTGTCTCCAAATCTATCCAAATGGCTAAATTGTGCACTATATTTAACTACAAATCAACAGTTTTGGCTCATAAAACTCACTTTTGCATAATTTGGCAATTACTATATTTTCATATCGATATCTTCTATGGGTCCAAAACCCCTATGCAAAACATATCATAAAATGAATAAAATTAGTTTTGTCCATTATAAAGAATATACATTTGCTCCTTCTGATGGCTTAAGATGAAAAACATTGATATCACAGTGTTACATACACCTAAATATGTTGCCTAATCATTCACTCTTGTTCCTCAATAAAACATCACTTGTCCCTGTACTCTACAGTATGTATACTTTTGTACTGGGATTGCATTTTTCTGTAGTTTTTAAAATTTTTAAAATTTTCCTATTCATAATGACTCCAAGGAAATTTTTACCTTAATCTACCACATATCAGCACACAGTAAATTGGAATGACCATTTGTCATGCCCTAAGAGTATATATGCCATAGCCTATATTATGTACGATAACATTGTAAGGGGGCGTGACGTGTGAGGTTCGAGGGACCAAACGCAGCAAGGGGTTTAGGAATGGCAGAGGAAAGGAGTGCTGATTGCTGCTTGGCTGTCGGCAGTAAAGTTGTCTAGAAGGTGCTCTTTGTCAGGGTTCCATGAACAAAATTCCAAAAAAAAAAATTTTGCAGCAAGGGGTTTCTTTAAGCTCCGGAAAGCCACTGAGAAGGAGAGACCCCGTATATAAGGAAATATAAAGGATTAACGCAAATAACCTAGTTCCCAGTCTCGATTGGCGGGAAATAACACGGGAACTAGGAAAAAAGGGGCGTAACTGAAAACGACCCGTATAACCGGGCGAACGTCACACGAGAGCAAAGAATCTCGAGCTCGGTAAACACAACGAGCAGACAAACACTGAATAACCAACAGTATACAAAACGGTGAACAATGAGATGCTAACGTGAAACGAGAGAAGGAGCTGCCTCGTAGGTAACAAACAAAGGAACATAAATTAGAGCTAATCAAAGGGAGAACGCGACAAGCAAAAAATGACTCCCTAGCTCTAAACGGAGTGAACTGCTTGCTGCAGGAATAGAAGGGAAGCGGTCTCCGTGTAATATAATTTAGGTGTGGCTTCCAGCTTAATTTGTTGTCTATTAATACTCCGAGAAATTTAATTTCAAAATAATCAGTAAAGGAATATAAGGGATACAGCCAAAATAAAACAACCCAGATAAGTGGGTGAGAACTCGTAGGATATGAGCAGATAAATGAAACAATAAGGGAGAAGAATCCCGGTATAAGCCAAACCAATAACAATCCAAAAAACAGGGCGAAGCTCGTAGACTCAAGCAGAGAATAGAAAAGAAAAGAAAAGAAATGCCTCTAGCTCAAGAACTATTAAAGGGCTAAAAATAAAAGGCAAACGGAAACGAGGCGAAACCGAGGTACTATCTCAACAGAGATAGGGGAAAGAAAAATAAGAAAGGAAATGAGTAAGAAAGGAACGTAGGGGAATGGGAAGTTCATTCCACCACTGAGGAGCTAAGGTGGAAAAACTCTGCAGTCGGGACGAGCGAGAGCCTTTGACACAGAGGGTGGGAAGTGCCAGTCGCCCTGCTGTAGAAGAGCGAAGTGGTCAAGCAGGAACATAGTTCTGGATTAAGTCCTGCAGGTAGGCGGGGCCTGTCCTATTGGCTGCAGTGTAGGCCAGGGTCAGAACTTTGAACCTGATCCTGGCTGCAACTGGCAGCCAGTGGAGTGACCTCAGCAGGGGGTTACATGGGAAAATTTCGGGAGGTTGAACACAAGCCAGGCAGCTGCATTCTGGATCAGTTGAAGAGGCAGAAGGTGCAGCCTGGTAGGCTTGAGAGTTGCAGTAGTCCAGGCGTGAGGTGACCATGGTCTGGACAAGAAGCTGGGTGGAGTAGGTGGTCAGGTACGGTCGAATCCTCCTGATGTTGTACAGGAGGAACCTGCAGGACCGAGCCGTCGCCCTGATGTGCTCTTTGAAGTCCAGCCGGTCGTCCAGGACCACTCCAAGGTTCCTTGCAGAGCGGGAGGCAGCCACCACGGTCCCGTCAACGGTGATGGAGAGGTCATGTAGTGGGGAGGTCTTGTACGGCATGAAGAGGAGCTCTGTCTTGTCAAGGTTGAGCTTCAGGTGATGGGTAGCCATCCACTCAGAGATGTCAGTCAGACAAGCAGATATCCTCTCCTTAACCTGTGGGGTAGAGGGAGGGAAAGAGAGGAAGAGTTGAGTATCATCAGCATAGCTATGGTATGAGAAGCCATGTGAATGAATTACTGAGCCAAGAGACTTAGTATACATAGAGAACAGCAGAGGACCCAGTACAGATCCCTGCGGGACTCCTGTAGACAGGGGATGGGGAGCAGAGACGGAACCCTTCCAGGAGACTTGGTAGGATCTATCAGTAAGATACGATACAAACCAAGAGAGGGCAGTTCCAGAAATGCCCATCTCAGCGAGTGTGGAGATCAGGAGTTTGTGGTTGACCGTGTCGAATGCCGCAGACAGGTCAAGGAGAATCAGAACAGAGGAGAGAGAGGAGGCTCTAGCAGTGGCGAGTGCCTCCGTCACAGCCAGGAGAGCAGTTTCAGTGGAATGGCCAGTTCTGAAGCCGGACTGATGCGGGTCAAGCAGGCTGTTCTGGTGGAGAAAAACAGACAGTTGGTTAAGGACAGCACATTCAATTGTTTTGGACAGGAAGGGCAAGAGCAGACCCCACGTGTACTTTTAGTAAAAGCAAAAGAACTAGTGGTCACCAAATCCTATACTGTCGTTACCTGGCTTAGCGTGGCAAGAATGACACAAAAGCCCAGAACAACGAGTGAATGGAACTTAAGTAGTGCAGAGCGCACCTGAAGGGAATAATTAATTGGTCCCGAGAACGAGAACTAAAGCCGGGAGCACCCTCTCGCAGCCCTGAGAGGCAACGCCCGAAAACAGAAACTGAAACAGGCAGAAAACCATGACAAAAGGGGCCAGAGCATGCATGCATTATCTGCATTAGGCATCTCCTCCCAATCTAATATAACATCAGCTGCTCTTGGCGGTCGGCTTGAGGTGCCATAGATTCTTCCATGATGACTCTGCACCTCCCGCACAAGAACGTCAGGTTCCTCAGGGGAGAAGCTTGTTCTGATGAGTGTATCCTCATCTTCCATTTCAGTGGTTGATCACAGAAATTGGCAGTATGCCGGGGCACAAAGTATCATGGCTCTTAACTCATTCAGTGCCGAAGTCGACATAATTTGACAAAAATACGAACGGTCAAAAGTGCTGAGGGCAACTAACGTCGGCCACTGCTATATCGGTAAAGAATTTCAGCCGGAAAAAATTAAACAATGACCAATGTACACTGACGTTCTTTTACACGGATTTGCTCTTTATTTACATGGTTCTAGATGGCAATATTTTAAGTTATATTTAGCCAATCTAGAATAATAGACCACCTAAACACCGACATCGGGCGTGGCAATAACGTCTCGGTCAATTTGTAGGCTACCAATACTTTTCTGTGCCACGTTACTTTCTGCCTCAGGATAACTGTTTTGTTGAACAGTTTCTGTTGATACAAAGTAACTCACTCGGACAGCTCATTTTTACAATTGTACATACATATACAAATTAGTAGTGTTTATGTTTATTCTTAATTTTCACGTAGATATGCAAGAGCTGATTTTTATGGAAATCTGTTTTCACTATTACACATCACCAATGTAAGAGTCATGTTAACCAAACTGAAAAAAACTGAAAATAAACTATTTATATTACCATCAATATTGTTTGACGTTGCTCTAATAGTGAACTGAATCAGCAGGTGTGCCATCTAGTGCCATTTATCCTCATTAACAAATAATTCTGTTGAATAGCTAAAATAATGTGTTTTATTAGAAGTTTGCACATCGACAGGATCAGTCTAAAAATTTTGAATGTCAGCAGCCATATTGGCTAGGCACTGCTGAGGCTTAGTGTTCCAGAACACTGGCACTGAGTGAGTTAAAGTGAATGAAAATAGATAATTTGATTGCCTATGATTTAATCCAGCTGCAACACACACACTGATAAAATATTCAGCTCAATCCAGCCCATTTTCCACCTGTGCTGCGCACTGTGATCTGTGCGCTCCTCGACTCGCGAAGATACCAAGATTCAGTAGCCTCGCTGCACCATTGACTGCACCCATGCGCTGTGTGCCATTTATTCCAGCAAAAAGAGCCCTTAGTGTGTGAATGAACAGTTTTAGCAGTAATAGCTTTACATAAATTAATACATTGTATTACCTTAACAAAAACTGCCAAGGAACTAGACTACCAACTAAATGGCTCACCGGTTCATTTAAATAAAATAGCACTTTACTACAAGGACAAATGGTTATGAGATTGTTTACAATGATTTATTCCTCACAGTAATTCCACCATTTTAATTAGCAAATATCCAAAGCATCATATTATCAAATATGCAGAGCTCCTGGCAGGGTGTCATTAATAAAATCTTGTTACTAAGTTACTGAGTGACGATGTACTGTAAGATGCAATTTCCTCTTTATGAATTGACATGACAATTTTATACCGTGTTTTTTAAAGATGGATCAATATTCTAGGACAGAACTGATAAACTTCACTTTTATTTTCATCCTGTGCTTGTCTTTTTGTTAAGTGCACAAGTTTCTGAATGTTATAAAGTAATTTTTTTTGTTTGTTTTTATTTTGTTTCAGGAAAAACAACTATGAATACACATTATGCAGGCACACACTGAAGGATGTCACACACAATGGATGTCATTGTTACAGTCTGAGAACAGTTTTATCCACAGAGAATGTTCAGACCAACAGTTGAGTAGTTCTGGTAATCCAATCCATCATGAGCAGTAAATGGTGTCCTTATTTTTTCATATAATATCAATGCATGTGTTGTTTATATGAGTTATTTACTATTAAAATGTCAATATTGCTTAAGTTAAAATTTACATCATTTTAGTGATATACACCTATATATTTTTTATATGCGCATATATACTATGTATATATGAATACATTTTTAAAAAACTTTAAAGTAATTAACGGTCATGAATTTTACACAGGATACACAGGCAAAATGAACGCTTCACATATGTTATATTTTCATTGACATAAGGATGTGAATATATCATGCTTTTGGACATATAAGGAAGTGCACCCGTGATTCCATGTTAGGGCTGGGCGATATACAACATCGATAATTATCAAATGCAAAAACGGACGTTGCCACCGTGTGGGGCGCCTTTCTTTTCGTCTTTTTTTCTTTAAGTATACCCAATATACGGCAGTAAACATCTAAACTTCAGAGGCCGCGTGAAATGCTTCTGGAAAAAAACATCACCGCTGATATCTATTGAGTGTTGATAAGACAGCCAACCAGCAGCAAGGTCATACAGCTTTCACGTGATCATGTGATGTGTTTTTTCAATCGCATGAAAGGTGCAACGCCTTTCTGTGATTGTCCATCTTATCAACGCGCAGCAGACAGTGATGAGGTTTTTTTCCCCGGAAAAATTTCACACGAGTTTTGAAGTTTAGATTACTACCGCATCAGGTATAATTAAAGAAAAAAAGACGAAAAAAAGGCAATACCCCATATGCTGGCAACGGCCGTTATTGTAATCGATAATTATCGTTGCGATATATCGCCCAGCCCTATGCTATGTCACCCAATAGAGTAATCACTACAATATTTCTCAAAAACATCATCGTCCCCATCTTTGTTGTGTGTAGGAGCTGGCTTGCTTGCTAAGTAACAATTGTCAAAAAATGTATATTATTTTTACAGCTGTATAATCATTGTGGGAAGCTCATTTTTATTTTTGACATGCATTCTATATCATTTCACATCCAAACCACACATAATATTGGTTCATGACTCTGATAGCTACATAACTACAAGGTAGGCCATAAAAGCCTTGGACTCAATTTGTAACGGTTAACACCAGACAGCACACTACGCACAGCTCAGTCTGTGCGGGATATGCGCTTCGTCTGTCACAACATAGCTTGGAGGAAGACGCAACATCTCCCGCAGACCAGCTGCCTTGTTGTCTTTTGGTTTAGAAATGGGTGAGAAATGATTGAGCAGCCTTTGTTTCTATGTTTCTGAACTTGCTTTTTGTATGCACAGACGTAAATGCAAGTGCTTGCTTTCCTGATTTTGCATGACCACACAAAGTTTGATTAGGAAAAAATAACTAGCCTATAACTGAAATGTGTGTGTGCATTGGCAGGTTCATAAACATTACGGAGAGTCTATCAATTGGCTACCTATCTGACAGCACCCCACCTCCACCTCACTCGCCTGCCCCCCTGGTCCACGATCTCTACCCTCCTACCCCGGTTCCTGATCACATTAATCGCCCACTAGATATCGCTAAATGATGTCACTTGGCAATTTACATATTCACGACATCATCACATGCTCATTTGCATATGCAAACATGCGTGTCACTGGTGGATGGCAGATAGCAGATTGTAACTTCTCTCTGTACTCACTAACCAGCCACTGACATTTGAGCAGCACAGCGATAGTGAGCACACAAAAGACTGCAGACTCACCAAGCACTGTTTTCCAAGGAAGTTGTTATCTGCTCCAAAAGTTGCTATATTTGTCGCTAGCCTCTTTTTAAATAAAAATAAAGTCGCTAAAGGGGTCTGAAAAGTCGTTAAATCTAGTGACAAACTCGCCAAGTTGGCAGTAAAAGTACCTTGGGCTAGAGAGGTTGACAGAACCCTGGCCTGAAACTTGCTCGTTGGAGTAATGCGGGTGTTAGCGAAAGGATGTCTTGAAATCGGATTGGCTGGAGTTAAAAAACACATATGTGTGTATTTCTTTGCACATCTTGCTGTGAGGATTGTCTCACAAATCCGCAATAATAATTTTAAAAAATGCATGTGATTCCACACACGCCAAGTGTTGAGTAAATGCAGTTATTAGTTCTGGAGACATTTGTTTGTGAGTGCAAAAAATAAATTTGTGAATTAGTTGCATTTATCTGTGAATCAGTTGCATTTATTTGTGGATCAGTTGCATTTATTTGTGAATGATACATGTATTTGTGGAGCAGTTGCATTAATTTGTGGGTCTGTTGCATTTATTTGTGGATCAGTTACATTTATTTATTTATTTATTTTTGAGACAATAATACCCCCATAGGGATCAGCTGTTTCAGCTGAGCGTTTGTAGGTAGCTAGTTACTACAATGGCAGAGGTGAAGAAGTACATGTACGGTGAAGCCAAACAAGCCGACAAGGCATTCAAGAAGCAGAGTCAACCTACGTTTTACTTTTCCTCGATGGCGACAGCTGAAGTTAAGCAAAAACTGAAGAGTTGGCATGTTTTCTGTTGGACCTGTAAGTAATGCTGCCTCTTGCTATCCAGCTAGCTATGTAAGGTAGGTAGATGGCCGAAGTCAGGTACCTTGAATAGGCTGGGTTGAGGACCAAGGAGGAGACTTCTTTGATTGTAAATACAGGACCACAGCAAGGCTAAAAATCCTGCATAATGCACCTTCAAGTACATGCAGACAAATGATGTACACAGGATCCTGATCGGTGTGAATTGTCATTTGAAGCAATTTTTTGTTGTTGGAATGTCAGAATTTACAGGCTTATTATTTTGACTTAATTCCTACTTAGTTGAATTGGAGGGTCAAATTAGGCCCCCTCAGAAATAATTTGTCCCTTGTTGTGGACACCGTCAAATATGGCAGTGGCACATGTGAGCATGCAAAATGGAGAGTAGAGGGGCTAGAGGTGAATTTGGATTGAGCCAGTGAGTGCTGTGGGTAAGGGCCTTTTGATCCATGCTGTGGGTAAGGGCCTTTTGATCCATTGGTCACAGGTTGGCCTTGTTCCTTAGGTCACATCCTCTGAAACACCATCTCCCTCTGCTGCCTTGATTGCCTTGTTTAGTTTCTCACTGCACTGTAGTCCCCCCAACGGGACCCGACGTGTTCGGGTCGGGTTCGGACAAATATTTAGCCTCCAGTTAACACTCGTAAAATCACACACTCAGGTTCGGTTATGGTTATGAATTTTATAATTTGGATTTTTACTATTGTTTTAATTAATTACAATTGTGTGGCCTATTTAGGCCAATTAAATAACATGACTCAATATCTCACCCGTGCTGCTTCCTGCGTGTGCGTGTTTTTTTAATCTGCGACGCATGTTTTTGGCGGAAAAGACAAAAAAACATCAATGGTGGATGCCATCCTCTTCCTCCACGACAATTCCAAATAAACCATGATGGCTGGATTAAAATGTACATAGTTCTTCATTCCAGTTGACATCGTTAACGGAAAGCACCTGGATGGCACGGATTGGATGATCGTTCACGGTAGGATTGAAACACTATTTGAATCAAAATTCTGGGTTTTATTTTATCTAACGTTAGTTAAATATCGACAGTTAAATAGTTTATGTAATTCTGAAATAATTACATAGCGACATGGTTGCATTCTGGCATGGATGTCTTGTATTTTTCCTTTTGGTTTCATGGCATGTTTAGCTAATGATATCAACATTGTTTGGCTAATGTTTTTAGCTTGACTGGCGATGCATGGTTTGCTACAGTGGTTACTTAGCAACCAAATCAGTGAGTCCGCTGTTTACAGCCAGCAGCGCGTTGACGTCTTTCCCCCTCACAATGTTCTCTAACGTTACGTCGTACTCTCCTTTGTTTATAACGTAGGATTTTAAGCAGTGAGTGGTGTATATATTTTATTGAGCCGGGCTTGGGTCAGATCGGACACCAAAATACAGAATACATGTCAGGCTCGGGTCGGGTCGGGTACTATTCTCTCAGGCTCGGTTCGATTTCGGACAGAAATATCCGGCCCAAAACGCACTCTACACTGTAGTATACACATTGCTCTTTATGAATTTTCCAGTGTGTCTCTTGGACAAAACAGCTTGTGCTTGAGCACTGCTTTGCAGAAAAGAAAAATTTCACAGACCCTGTTAGCCCTGATTTCAACTGGCAGGAAGGCGTATATAATTCTTTTGAAAAACAAGACAAACTTGTTTAGGCAGCCTTGTGAAGACCCTTAAATTTAGAGTGGCTCGGGTTCAGAGGGCCCGTCCAAAGGCCAGGAGGGTCCATGGGGTTGATAAGCACATGGATCCCGCTTGATGCATACCAAACAACAATAGCCTATTAATCCACGTCAATTTCCTGCCTGCCATGTTGCAGTACATGGTGAACCCAAGGCAAGCCATATTTGTGGGACAGTTTCCTTGAGCCGTTATTATTTAGTGGCCTGCTTAGCTAGAGGGTATGAATGTCTATTTGAAAGCCAGAATACCCCGATAACCTTTTTCTCATCGGTGCTCGGTTCACATTTTGACTAAATTAGAAGGACCTGAACGTTGTTCACTTTGTGTCTTTCCTAGAAAGTCCTTGTTTCCTTGTGTTTTCCGTGATTGTGGAAGTACTCAAAACCCCTTTGTCAATATCCATTTTGCAATCAATGTAACAGCCATTCTTTATGTAGAGGTGCAGTGTGGTGTTGTGGTTAGGGAGTTCATAATCCAAATATTGCAAGTTCAGCTTGTCTTGTACCCTTGGTCCATTTCCTTAACCTGAATTTCCTCCATAAATTACTTCAGCAGCATTCAAAGGTCGAAATGTGGTATGATGTATGGTCCACGTGATAAACATAAGGAAATGAAAACCCCCTTCATTTTTTGTCAGTATAGACTTGTAAAGGGGAAAGTGCATAAAGGATAATGAGGGGATGTACCTGGATGAGTCGGTCTAAAAAGAAAACAACTATTAATGTCAAATATGATATACCTAGTCCACAATCCTCATACATACCCTCAGTTTTCTTGCATTTTACAAGTAAAAATAGGCAAAACTAAAGTTCTCTGCCTTTTCCAGTTTCCTTCTGTTTATCACCTGGAACATACTGCATGCCATGTTTCAACCTCCACATGCTGCTAAATCAATTTTAAAAAGCTTTGTATGACATGGTACATAATTCCATTTACACATGTTTAATATTGTTCAACATGCCCACATAGTCAGTGGGCCATAAAATAGCAGCTGGGGGGAGATAAAACAGGAATAAAGCTGTCAGTGGAATTAGAGCAGCACCTGCTTTGCAGAGATGATTGGGTCAGCTAGAAAAATGCAAGACACCCTACTGCACAACATCTATTTGACCCTGTGGCCTTCTTGTAGATATTTTAATAATACTGAGACGTGACTCCCGTACTTCCCTGCTCCAGGTACAGGCAGAGCTCTACAGCCTAGACAACAGGACTATGTAATTAGCTGAATGTCTGGGAGTCTGCAGGTGACAAAATACAATTGGATTCCAGAATTACTATTTTGTTTATTTTATTTTGTTAGTGTTGCCTAGCTACTTAACAGATGCTACAGGTTACCAATTGTGTTCTATAAAAGGTGTAGCTCTCCATAAATCACCAATAGCTCTACTGTTTGTGTACTGTAGTGTGGAAAATAGTCACCGGCTTGTAATCTCTCCTTGTTTGGATGAAGGTGACAAGCTGTGATGCAAGAGCATATTCTTATAACATTATTAAGCAGAAATCCAAAAAGTGGAGGATAGTTAAAGAGGGTCAGGGGACCCAGAGTGGTCTGTAGAAGTGGATCTTCAGTCTGTGCAAGAAGATGGACAGAGTGTCTGCTGTCCTGACTGCAGTGAGAATCTCATTACAAACAGGGGGCCAGATCACACAGGAGATGTGACCAGGAATTGCAGGCACACAGGTAGGGGAGATGCCAGGTGCCTAGAAGTAGCAGAACGGGGCTGCATACCAATATTCTTCACTCCCCACCTCCTTTCCTCCACTCCCACTCCTCTCCTACCCGGAAGTATGCAAAACTACCTGGGCCGCATTTCCCGATAACAATCAATCTTAGGGTTAAGTGCGATTTCAACGAGCGATTCTACGATGGCTCTTTAATTTGTAACACGCGTTTCCCAAAACAGTTCTTAAAGGGTGAACGCGCAGTCACCTCTTAAGTGCTACTTAATCAGAAGTGTAAAATCCGGGTTCAGAAAGTAAAAAGTCCTCCCCAGTATTTAGTTCCAATCACCTGGATTTGCTAATTTGCACAATTATTCAGCCAGGAGGTAAAACTAATTAGTGAAATCAGCTGGCTGAGTTCATGGGTGGAAGAAACACATAGCAGGACTTTTCCTTTCTGATCCCTGGATTTTACATCTCTGTACTTCTGTCTGTGGTGCTGCTGATACGGCAGGAGGAGGGGCGATAGATTGGGAGACGCGAACCCCACTGTATTGCCCAATACATGGCCGGTTAGGCACGTCAGAGTTTCTTTTGAAATAAAATCTTTTTTCCCACTGATTTTACTTGTCTCAAACTTATTTATTTATAGGGCTATTTAAGGAATGGCTTGTATGGGTAATTTCCAAATATATACAAATAAGTACATAAAAAATAAATAAATAATCGTAAATATTGTTGCATCCAACATCATTATAAAAAAAACAATCAGTGGTTATGGTAACCATAAAATTAAATGAACACTAACGCGAAAAATCTAATAAAGTATGTGATTTATGGGCTTCTAAAACGCACTTAACCGTCCCTGACTGGTTTGGAGTAATTGTTAATCTACGAGCGTTTCTTAAGTAAACATGCTTTTGGGAAATGCACCTAAAGTTCAAGAAGCTTCGTACGAAGGGTTTTACGACGTCTTAGCCTTAACGATGCTTTTGGGAAACGCACCCCTTAACGTTTCGAGTACAAGTATTTACATGTACAGTATACAATGTACCTGACATTGCAGTCTGCATCAAGACATTAATTAATATGTAACCATTAATATGTGATTAAGATGTAATCAGCACTCTGCAAAAAATGTCTGTCTTAACAAGTGTTTTAGTCTTGTAATGAGACTTAAAATCATATTTTTTCCACTTAAAAGTGGAAAATATTAGTTTGTTTTACGTTACTTTTTACTTGACAAGTGACATTATCTTATCCCATTGGCAAATCTTGAAATGAGTAAAAATATCTCACCCCACTGGCAGACAGTTTGTTTTATTGAGTAAAAAAGGCCTAAAAGTTGATTTGCTGTTGGCTCATTATTTTGTGATTCACATGCACTAAAATTCACCAGAATGCAGGAAATTAAGTCTTTGTAACTTTTTACAAGTTTTTACTTTTTTTTTTTTTTTGTAACTGATTCTCAGTCCGGCCCTGGAAAATAGCCTATTGGTGTAAGTGCATCAAAGGGAATTGTACAGTTTAACATTTGCCTAACTAGCTAATGTTATAGTTAGCAGCAATGTCTGAATCCCTGTGGTTTGCTCTTATATAAAATTAATCCCTCTAAATGAAATGAATACTTGACAGTGGCAAGCTAGCAAGCAAAAATACAAGTGACAGCACAATCTCATAACCGGGTAGCTAGCTAGCTATTTGTGTTTGAGATTATTGGTTTGCTGCTAGAATTTTTTTGACATAAACCAATCGAAGAGAGGCCAGTTTACATTGCGAACCAATTAACACTGAGATTGACCTTGCCAGTTCACCAGCTAGAAATGTCACAGCGACCCATTACACCAGCACTATTTTCGCAAAGTGTGTGAACACAGTTCATTTGTGAGATACTTTTGTTCCAGTACAATAAACTAATTGCTAATATATTTAATATTTTTCTTTAATATTTTTCTTTAATTCTCATGAGAGAGGTTCTCTAAAATGTTTAGTTTACAAATTTTGAATAATTAAAATAAACATTTTACATGTTCAAAATATGTTCTCCATTCCTATAGTGGAGGAATGGAGAGTTTCTTGTTGTCTTGGTACAAGGAAATCACAAAAAAAAAAAAATTATAGAAGTAATTGAAGACAAAGTACTTATGTACGTATGTATGAAATCAAGAAGAGTATTATCTTTACAAAAACTAGTGAAACTTCACAGAAAAGAAATTTGAGTGCAAACAGGAAGTCTTAACCACAGGAAGTCGTGAAAAAGAGGAGCTCCAAGCCACTCTTCTAAGAGGAGATTTAGATTGACTGTCAAATCATGATAATTATGAAAAATTATAATTGCTTTCTTCTGCAGGAGCCTTCTTCTGTATCCTAGAACTATGGTATTGCTTCAGTAGCTTGTATAAAATAGTTTCAGAAAAGCATAAAAGAGTTGCCTTGTAGTTTAAAAATATTGAATTCTGGCAAATAATTTCATACTAGTACAAATACATCTTAACAACAAGTCAGAAAAATGGAAGACTCAAATGCAGAACACAAGTCAGAATGAGCTCTGGAGTTTTCATTAAGAAAAATAAGAATTTACCTTTGCTGTCCAAACTTAAAGATGTTCAAAAGAAGCTCTCGGGGGGGAATGTAGGCCTACACGTATTTCAGACTTTCCATATGATAACCTGACATTTTGTATCTTAAATGTCTAAAAATATATCTGGGATATGTGACTTGAATGCCTTTGAGTCTCTAAAGTCACATATTTCGGGCTGTGATAATTGTGCTAAACAGAACAGTCCCACCTTGTGCTTGCCAGTATAGACAAATTTGGACGTATATTTTTGGCAACAATAATACATGCTTTAAATTTCAGGTTTGGCTAAATGGTACAGATACAGAACATCTCTAGCCCTATATAATGCTATGTTGTAAATTCTGTACATTCACATGTGGCTTCTCCTATGAATGCTTTGGTAGTAGTGCTTTCCTTCTCTCTCCCTCCTTGGCTCTCAGTGACAGTGATGTTGATGTGAATTTGTGCAATACTGATGACTCTTCTGTTGAGGAAGTGTGCTGCCTGCCAAACTAGGATTGGGTTAAGTGACCCAATCTTTGGAGCTGTCCTGCCTGTGTGACTCGACATCTTCCGGTTCTGACTGTCTGGAGCTCCTTTGGGCAGTGCTCCAGCACCACTCCCACAACTGGGGCTATTTTTGTGGGGCTTGTGGTAGATAAACTCGAGACCGACAAAGGTTTGTTTTCCTTTTGTTCTAGTATGGGGGCTTTTGTTGATTGAGTTCTTGTTAATTTATTCCCTTGCACCCTAGATTGTGATTTGAATTATTAACTCATAACTGATCTTCTGGTCCAGGATGCCCACCTTACACCCCCCCCCCCCCCCCCCTTTGCCCTCCACACCCACTCTAGTCAGGGAATGCACTGTATGGGTGAACAACTACTTATTTTTCACACAGAATATTCTTAATAGGCATATTTAAAGACAAATGCTGTGTTGCAGGCTAATCCTAGAATCCCATAATCAAGAATGTCTGGCAGCTGGTGTTAATCAATGTTAGGAAAAAGAATATGTCAAAAAGCGACATCAATCAAGTGCATATTGTGTCGATGCATTTCAAATTAATTACCCTACGCATATACATTTCCTCGCAAGCATTTCTGCACTTTAAGTGTGTAGCATCTGCTATGGACTAGGAGTACCGTGCCAGTAATCCCCACATTAATATAAATGTTCCCCAAAGAAAGCCTGAAAATTACAACCATACGTTTTTGCCAGTGAGCTGAACAAAATGATTTATGACGTGCCAGGCCGTACTCTGACTTGTGCCTTAAGTGTCCAAGAAAACTTTTCAACACACAAGTCAATTGCTTGCAGGTTAAATGACAACAGACTTGCGAGCCCATTAGTTCTAAATCCAATCCAGATGTTGGAGTGTGACAAAATGTGCTCATGTTACTCAGAAGCATGCTCAGACTGCCATTTCAGGGTCCCAGAGTGCAGTGCAAAGGCTCTTCATTACTACAAGAGAGTCAGCAGTTTTTAATGCATCTGCTACACCACACATCATTATCATGTTTAATCACCATTTCTCCACACAAAACACGTGTCATCTTTTTCTGCTTCTGCCATGATAGTTCATTGATAGCTATAAATATTGTGTTTGAGATCTTTCATTTTCTCACTCTAAACCTGAATCCTCTGTTGCACAGTTTATGGTTTGGCCGATACTGATGATGAATTGTCATATTTTGTATTGTTTAGATATAGTTTGATTGACATAGTCTGATTAAGTTTGCTTCCCTTTGATTAGCATTTTACTTATTTTTCTTCTGTTCTTGGGTTTTTATCTTTCTGAAAATTTCAGGGACTGCATTCAATTTTATTGATAGTTTGAATAATGTGGTTGGCAATAAATATGTACTGCTATCAAATCCAAATGTACTACACAGATTTGCATATTGCTTATATCTAAATTTGGCAGTTTTGCACCAAAATAAAACAAGACCTACACTTTGCTATGCTTATGTATAGCATGATATTTTCACATTGTTTCAGTCATTGTAATAACATTACCAATTTATGGGCTGTAAGCTCAGCTGTATTTAATGACTTTAAGATAGAAAATTATGGCCCTGTAAACTCTCACACCCATGAGCTGACAGAATGTGAGAAGGATTGTAAACCACATGTAATATTGTGTTTGGTGTGTTAGTGACCCGAGGGAAGAGGATGAAACATTTTCATTATATTTCATGAGCCGTACAGTACAAGAGGGACATGACCCCTACTTTAGCTTTATAGCACAGATATAGAGTCTGAGACTTAGTTTGTATCGCTGGATTTGTAACAGCATTGGTTTCCTGTTTGTTTTATCAGATGTTATTCCTGCTTCTCTTTATGCAGAGGCATGGGGCTGAATTATGAAATACCTTTTTAGTGTTTCAAAATTAAAGTTGAACACATAAAGTACTTAAAGTGTAACTGGCTGCAAAAGAATTGTAATGCCACTACAGATGAAGGCCTTAGGAAAACATGTAACAATCATTGATTTTGAATATGTTCAAATGCCTTGCTTCTCCGAGAACACAACATATCATTAGCTTTGATTAGCTGGTTACAGGCCTTTGTTAACTTGACAGTTGCTGCCTGCTGGTTAATTGAGGGATCGGTTGTACATGTCTCTGTTATGTGTAGTTGTTGCAAAATGACAGTGACACAATTTTTGTAATTTTGACTCTGTATTCCAGCAGATTGGATTTTCAATATAATATATTAAATATTACAGTGCAGACTTTAATTTGAGGGCATTTACATCCTTATCGGATTATCAATGTAGGAATTACAACTCTTTTTATACATAGTCCCCCCATTTTAGAGGAGCAAAAGTAAATTGGACAATTGGCTGCTCAGCTGTTTCAACAATGGGTGAGTCAAAAGCAACTGCTTCATACATTGTTAGGACGCAAGAACACACTAGTGAGCTCAGCAAACGACCTGGTATGACCAAAGAATACTTTCAATTTTGAAGAAAAGCCCCTTTTCAGCTGTCAAACATATCAAGAACATTCTCCAGGATGTAGTGATAGATGTGTCAGACTACCAGAAACAGAAGACTACACCAACATAACCTCAGGGTTCACCACAAGATGCAAACCACTGGTAAGCCTCACGAACAACATACCCAGGTTAGAGTTTGCTAAAAAGTACATTTAAAAAACTGCAAAGTTTTGGAACAAAGTTTTATGGACAGGTTAAATGAGTATTAACCTGTACTAACGTAATGGAAAGAGGAAAGTGTGGAGGAAGAAAGGAACAACTCATGATCCAAAGCAACCTAATTGGATGGCACTTCACTTTGCAGCAGGACTCCAAACATACTGCTAAAGCAACCAGAGTTTTTCAAGTCCAAAAAGTGGAATGTTCTTGACTGGACAAGTCAATCGCCCATCCTGAATCCAATTGAACATGCATTTCACTAGACTGCAGGCAAAACACCCCAGAAACAAAAAGTAACTGAAGATTGCTGCAGTACAGGCCTGGCAGAGCATCACCAGGGACGTTACCCAACTGACAGTATGCACTTTGATCTCATATTGTATATATATATACAGTGCCCTCCACAATTATTGGCACCCCTGGTAAAAAAGGGTTATAACAAATTCACCTTTTGGTGAATTAGCTTAAAGGGATAGTTCGGAATTTTGGACATAATGTCTCAATTACGACTTACCCATGATGTAGTTGATTGATGGAAACCGTTTTCAGCTAATTCCATGCTGTCCATGCTAATTTTACATTTACATTTACATTTTAGACATTTGGCAGACGCTCTTATCCAGAGCGACGTACATTAGTGCATTTTCCAACCTGAAACAAGTGCGTTAAAAACAACCCTAAAAGGTAAATACGAATTCAAACACCGGGCGCAGTCAGTATGATTATATATATATATACACAATATCAATCATTGGTGTGCACAACAGTAAGCCAATAAGTAACCTTACAAGTATTAAACTAGAAGCTACAACCACTTAAACAAGCATTTATAGAACACAATCAAGGGAGGTCACAAGGAGGTAGGGAGGGGTGGGGAGAGGTGCAGCTTAAAGAGGTGAGTCTTCAATCTGCGCTTGAAGGCGGTCAGACTTTCAGTTGTTCAGGAGCTCATTCCACCACCGTGGGGCCAGGACAGACAGACGTCGAGACCGGGTGCTAGTATGAAGTGGGGGGGTACCAGTCGTCCTGAGGAGGCTTAACGCAGGGATCTGGTAGGTGTGTAGGGTCTGATGAGCTTTTGGAGGTATGGAGGGGCTGATCCTCGGACTGCCTGGAAGGCGAGCACCAATGTTTTGAATTTGATGCGAGCCATCACAGGTAGCCAGTGGAGGTCAATGAGCAGGGGGGTGACATGGGAGTGTCGGGGGAGGTTGAAGACCAGGCGCGCTGCTGCGTTCTGGATAAGCTGAAGGGGTCTGATGGCCGATGCTGGCAGACCAGCCAGGAGAGAGTTGCAGTAGTCTAGGCGGGACAGCACCATTGCTTGGACCAGGAGCTGGGGTGAGTGGGTGGTGAGGAAAGGGCGGATTCTCCTGATGTTGTACAGGAAGAACCTGCACGCCCGGGTTACCACTGCGATGTTCTCGGAGAGGGACAGTCTGTTGTCCATCACCACTCCGAGGTTCCTGGCACAGGGCGTTGGGGTCAGTGGAGTGGAGAATTTTATAATTAAACACTCCACAGTGCACCCAAAGCAAATAAAATATGATGACAGTCTATCTGGGTTATTTTCAGTGTTTATACCATCATTTTTTAAGTCAAACTATCGTTGAATCCTTTACTTTGTGCTGACCTATATTCTCTGTGGAAGTATGGCGGCGGAGCGATACTTTACGTTACCTACGAATGTATTGCCGGCACTGGTCGACTACAACAACAAAGAAGAGCAACAAGTTGCAATGGCCACGTTCTTCCACAGAGAATATGGTTAGCACAAAGTAAAGGATTGTGTTTAAGTGCGTTTGGTTGTGGATGCTACCGGTTACCATAGAGTTGCGCTAGCATTAGCAACGTGTGTATGTCCAAAAGAAGGGAAAATGGTTTCCATCAATCAACTACATCATGGGTAAGTCGTAATTGAGACATTGGGCTCTATTTTCAAACCGGCGCAAACCAGCGCAAGGGGACGGTATAGTCAAACGCAAGCTTGTTGACAGCATCAACGTCTTAAAACTGGCGCTATGGCGTTTCTCAGCAATACCGCTAGGATCAACAAATTCTCAACATAACATCCTTTCGCTTGCGCTGCAGTGGGATGGGTGGCGCTGTCTGGGGCGTGTTCTAAAATACTTTTGGCGCAGTGACAATTTGAACCAACGAAAACCCATTGCGTTATGATCAGCTGGAACCACCTCTTAGCGGCAACGCAATAGAGTCTGGCAATTTGGCAACTTATTAGTCATGTAGTTCTATGTAGTGTCTATAGGT
This sequence comes from Synaphobranchus kaupii, assembly GCA_029718625.1. Lineage (NCBI taxonomy): Eukaryota > Metazoa > Chordata > Actinopteri > Anguilliformes > Synaphobranchidae > Synaphobranchus > Synaphobranchus kaupii. Next base: position 29,907,166 of record CM056391.1, on the reverse strand, counting down.
GATGCCAACATTACACTTCCATTTAATGAACAAATAGCCTATAATTATTATTATTATTAATTAATTTTCATTTAAACTACTAGAATAAAACAGGACAGCTTACAAGAAACTTGCGATCATGTAGGCCAATAGCCTATAATATATAAATTACACATTGGCACAGTTGAATCATAAGCCTACCACTACACAATACACAGAAAGGATATACTTTCAGCGGGTGTCCTTCCTCAACTATACGGACAATGAATGCAGTAAAAAGTCAAAACTCACATTTTTTCTCAAGTGTGGGTTCCCCGGGGTGCTTGGTGCTATCGACTGCACGCACATACAAATCCGCGCACCACCCGAGCATGCAATAGTTTTCGTCAATCGCAAAGGAACACATTCCATCAATGTCCAGGTGACATGCGACAAAATTAGCTTGCCCCACCTGCACCAGTGGTCACGGTCCCCATCACAGCCAGAGCAAAGAGAAATCAACTGGCTGAGCGGTTTAATAGGGCTAGATAAATGGTAAGTATCGGATCAGCTTTTAAAATGAACATTTCAATGCATGTTCCCACGTAGAATCATACACACATCCAAGTTGATGGTCCAGTGCGTTTGGGTTGCTCATTATGAAATTGCATGGAGCGATTGTGTTCCAACTGGCTTTTTTTTAAAGCATGAGAACAACAATTTGATTGGCTACCATAGAGACACACCTTGGACATTTAAACCCAGCCTTTTAGCAATACCGCCATAAGGTGCGCCAAGATTGCCGTCATGAAATTACCAAATTTCTCGCCGACACGCCCTCAGAGCGATACCGCCAAGCGCTTACTCTTGCGTTCACCATTGCGTTTGGTTTATTAAAATAGAGCCCTTGATGTCCAAAATTCCGAACTATCCCTTTAATCTCACACTGAAAAAATTAGAAAAATCCAACCTTTAATTGAAGTAAATTTATTCTGAGAAAAAAAAATCTCTCATCAAGAAATAATTATTTTTAACAAAACAACGGAATCTTTTCTGTTGTTGCAGAGTGGTTGCATCACACTGAGTTTGTGTAGCGTCAGTCTGAACCACACATTATCTGGCTGCAGCTGACTTGAATGGTTATAGCCGAGTAGCTGGTTCTAGCTTACACGATTTTGGCTATACAACAGATAACTTTAGAAAACATTTCCTTCTTTCAAAAACTAGCCGCCGAACAAGTAACGTTAGTATAATAGCAACCTAGCTACTGTTCATTATCGGTAATTACAATTGGCTGGCAAGCAGAAAGTCAACTGGTAAATTAGGTAGTGTGGAATCTTCTGACCTACCTGTCCAGTAGAAACAATGGGAGCTCCACGTCTATCTTTAACCCCTTCAATTCTAAGTTGGTCAATTCTCACTTGTTTATTTTCATAATTTAAGTCAAAATAAAGTGCCACAAATGCAAAAAAACTTGCAAAAAAATGCTTTTTCTTTAGTTTGCAATGAAATACAGAGAGCTACACATGTGGCAAATCTATACATTTCCTGGATCATAAACTCCGTGTCCACAAGTATGTAAAATCTGAGGATGATATGCAGCACTACTAAAGATCTATGTTGCTAAATATAGGCAGTGTACCCTGTTGTCCATTAGTGTCTCCAAATCTATCCAAATGTTGCTAAAAATGCTATTTTGAATATATCTCTGATCACCTCACCTCTTCATTTGACATTTTGCTTTCTGAGCTCAAGGGTTTTTCTTGCCCCCAATGAGGTGGAGTAGGTGGGGCTGAGTATGGAGGAGACAACGTCTTTGATTGTAAGCACAAGACCATAGCAAGGCTAAAAATCCTGCATCGTATGCCTTTAAGGATGCGGACTGAAATTCTTTATAGAAAAAAGTTTTATTTAAAATGCATGTCAGCATATACGTACAGGTCACGCCAACTGACTGTCTCAGTTTAGTGCTAGAACATCACATTCTTTAATCACCAATTAAACACTTTCACCTTCATAATGATAACATAAAATGCACTATACAGACCCTTGGGAGTCAGACCTTGGGAAAATGGGATGGAGAGATTGAATTTCTGCAATTTGCTCTTGAGGTCTTCACGGGTCCAAAAAGTGGGACCCATTCCGAAATGGACCTGTGACCCGAACTGGCCCACACAAATTCATTTTCAAAAAACAAAGACCCGTTCTGAAATGGACCCGAGGACAGTCAGACCTGTTCCAAAAAGGACCAGAAGAAATTGGGACCCGTTCCAACATAGACCCAAGGACAGTTGGACCTGACAGTCATGAATGAGAGAAATAAATGATTCTCCGGTGCTAGATATAGCTCTAGTCAGGATACACTGTGCGCCATCAGTAGCCTAAACGACTAAACGATACTGTTTATAATGAGTGAGTCATATTCTCAGAGATCTCGGGCAGAGAGTAGCTGCTAACTAGCTGTTTAGTTAGCTAGTTTAATATGAATGAAGCTGCGTTTTAATAGCCTAAATGCATTGCAGCCTACTAAATCAACACATCTCCGGCTATTTACCTGTCGGACACAACTACACTGCTCCCACAAATGCGTAATTTTACAGAATTGTAGGCTATATTGTGTGAATTGTTTCTAGCTTGCGATTTCATTTTCACAATTTTGTAAGAGTTTATCCTGCTAGGCCTATTTCAAAGGTTATCATGAAAATAAATAATTGTTTTCACAATAAATGCGTTACAAGAAAATGAAAGGTGTTTAATGGAATGTACAATACAATGGCATATGCCTTCAGTCTGAAAAAATCTAAGCTACTGGGTTATAACAATAGGCTAATAAAAAAAAGCAACAAAAGTGAGTGATAGCCTATTAAAATTAAATTTTAAAAATGATAAATGCAATGTGATTATGTACTGTCAGAAAGTTTACAGAGATTCCAAACATGCATGGATAAAGAGTATTGGGCTGATTGATTGGACATCACACACTCGTCACAGCTTTGGGCAGAGTTAGACTACTGGACACTCGCTTGAGACACGAATTAACGTTTTTATTTTTTCAATTTTAGATTTCTAATATACAAAGAATAATTTAAAAACGTATGCTATATTAATAAAAACAGGTCGGGTTTTCTCGGATAAGTCAGTTTCAATTGCAATTACCGGAGGCCCGTGGCTATTACTTCAGTTCCAACCTGTACCTGAGAGATGTGTCAGAGCAGCTCGGGTCCTACCTCGGGCTTTCAGGTGAAGCCCTTTAATCTGCCATCTTGCAAATTTATGGCTTCTTACGCTACCATCATAAAACTTTGGGGCATAAACCATTTTCTGAGATCGCTTACACCACATTTTCTAGTTTATCCTCCACTCCTGCCATCTAAAGGTGGGCTACCTTACAATGCTGGGGGATCCCCCGATCAGAGTTACACCTGCTGTACAGACTCATTTCATGGTACACCTGGTACAGGGAGAAGCACACCAACAGCGCAGCTCCATTTACATTCTGTGTTTCCAGCAACAAAAAAACGGAAACACTCAGAGGAATCTAAGTGAAAATGAAGATGGTAAGATGAACATAATAGTTGTAATGGAGTGTGCAACTCCCAGTGGTACTAAGCATGCCAGGACGATTCAATATGCTTTTTTAAGTGTGCACTCTGACAGAGGTGGGAAATAACACTCCCTCTTTCTCAAACTGAAATATAAACATGCTTCTGGTGGTCATCACATCCTTTGACAGAAAACTCATTCTAGCTCACGTCACACTGTTCTGCTCCTTATTATGGTATTAGTCACTTTTTGAAATCGACTTTTTTCCCCACAGTAATTCACTCTGAATGTTCAGACACGCGAACATAAGCTTTTTTTCCACTGGAAAAAAAAAAGGGAGGAAAAAGTAATTATTGTGTTCCTCTTCTATGTCATTAAATAAAAAATACAGACAAGAAGCCCTAGTAGTTCTGACTCCATTTCAGTCACTTCCACATGCTGTTCCACAATCGGTCCTTCCCCGAACTGAATGAATGGCTTGGACATACACAAACAAAAATTGCAAAGCATTGTTGAGGGGAACAGGCTGGCTCAAGATCAATAGGTGGAAAAGATGTGAAAACATCCCTCTCACTTTAATTTCTTTTCAGCTTGAAATATATGTTTTTGAGTAAAGTGAGCAGACCACCAGTAAAGATGGTTTACCACAGAATTGGCAGCCAAATGTGTAGTATCTGTATCGGTTCCAGGCCTGTTTGCTCTGCATTATTAACCCCCCGTTGAGGTCCTTCTCAGTACATCCCAGTGGACCTTTTCTCTTACATTCTTCACCTGGCAAAATCCACTGACCCATGAATATCACACTATGCACGCAGGTGTGGATGAGTCTTTTACCCATGCTTCTCTCTGTAGCTTCTAAATGTTTGATGGAACACTGCAGGTTCCGTGTTTTAACTTCACTACGTCTGGCCCAAAAGCAACAAATTAATACACTATGCAGTTCACATGTTAGTGTGATTGTGGGAGGTTAGATGCAGTCTCTTAACGTGTGGGAAGGAAAGAGATCAGTTGCTTAAAATGTCATCACTGATGTAATGGTGCAATTAATGGCAGTGGAAGAACTGAATACCAACAGGACAGTACACTATTATATATTTGTTAAAGAATAGCTATTATGTGCATGATTACTCTTTTATACTGGACAGACAGAAAATTGACCAAATTCACCGTAATATATTTCTTGGCATACCAAGGTAAAAGCACTGAAGTGCAAAAATGAATTCTCAACTCATTCTCAGTGGTTTTGAAAACCAATGAACCAACTATCACAAGTAGGTATGTGTATGACATAACAAAATCATAATGAAATAGTTAATGTCTTTTAAGAATAAATAATGTAAAAAAATATGATGCCCCCCCCCCCCCCCAACATAAACATTCCAAACCAAGTAAATAATTTTCAAAAAAAATATTTTGGAAGGATTTCCTCTCAGAAAAGAAAACACACCAGCATGCCTCTGGCTACAATATATTTTGGCTCTAACTGCTGCTATACATGGAAATATAATGTGTTGAGATGCTGGCATTGGAAACTTGTATCAGTAGGTGATGTGTTACGACCCCGGAAGTGGACTGGACCAAAATGCACGACTCGTAGACAGGAATGCCAAAACTCAATATTTATTAATGATCAGGGTAGTCCTGAGCATGGGGAGAAAGGCAAAAGGTGGGTAGTGTTCCAAGCCGGAACTGGATGAGCAGGCAGACAACAGAGCGCGTAGCTCTAATAAATTATGCTTCGACCAAACTCCTGAAGCATAGGGAGAACATGAATGACAGACAGTCCAGGTATGATGATGCGGGGAGCAGTGGGAGCAGGAGAAGCCAGGGAAGGTTATGGAGACGGACAACCGGTTTGGTGGAGCAGGGGATGAGTGGGAGTGGGAGCGGTAGAGCAGGGTCCAGGCAGGACGCAGGCGTGGCAGCAGGGCAGCGGCAGTAGCAGCACAGCAACAGCAGGGCGGCAGCAGCAGTAGCAGCACGGCAACAGCAGGGCGGCAGCAGCGACAGCAGAGGCAGGAGCGACAGCACATCAGCAGCACCGCAACACTGGCAGTAAGCGGGCACCGCCGCAGGGTGGAAGAGCAGGAGCCCAAGCTGCATGCACACACGTCAGGTGGGAGGCAGGGAAACCGCAACACAGGCAGGGATTACAGACGACTGCAGGCTGGCAGACTGAAGCAGACAGAGTTAGTATAACGAGACGAAACAATGAACAGCGGGTAGTGCTGTTCCAGACTGAGCAGACTTAGACTAGGCAGAATTGCAGGGCCAGTAAACGCCGGCACAGAACAAGACTTTAAGGTAGTAACTAGACAGGGAACCAGACAGGACCAGAGGTTTCAGACAATGAGCATTAACGAACTGGCACAGGACAGAAAACACCGGGTGACTAAATGCAAACATTTAATTGGAATCAATTAGGTGCCGCGTGCGAATGTATGCGAGAGTGATTAACAGAGCGGAGAATGTGGAATGCATGCGAAACGGGGAAATGGGATAGGCTGAGATAAGTGCAGTGAAACAGAGTGACACAAACGGGAAAACACGCCCAACCTGCAGCAAGGGGGAAAAGCGGACAATGGAGAGACAAACACGAGACAGGGGGAAAGGAAAAATACGGAGAAAAAATAGGACGGGAGTGGAACGTTACATGATGTCTACTAATCTTGTTGAGAAGTGGGAACACAATGGAACTAAAGTCAACATTGAATCACCAGTGAACACTGGAGAAATTAACACTGGTTTAGTTTTGGAGGTGCTTATCATATTATTTGATATAAAATGATATACTGTATATATATATATATATATATATATATATATATATACACAGTGCAGTCCGTAAGTATTTGGACAGTTTTTGTTGTTTTGGCTCTGTACTCCAGCACCTTTGAATTTAAAATGGAACTGTTACGGTTCCAGATAGGGACTGGACTCAAATGAGCTTGAGTTTGACTGTGGCAGGATTAATGACAGTGAGGATGGGGTAGGGGCCAATGAAACGGGGCTGTAACTTCTTGGAGGTGGACTGGAGGGGGATGGACGATGTGGATAGCCAGACCTGTTGTCCCGGGGCATACTGTGGGGCTGAGGTCCGGTGAAGGTCGGCCAGGCGTTGGGTACGAGTCGTGGTGCGGAGGAGGGCGAAGCGTGCCATCTTCCAGATCCGCCGGCAGCGGCGGAGGTGGGCCTTGACGGACGGGACGCCGACTTTCTCTTCCTGGGCGGGGAACAGGGGGGGTTGGTACACCATGGAATACTCGAAGGGGGACATGCCTGTGGCAGAGCTCCTCAGAGTGTTGTGGGCGTGTTGTCAGCATCGCGCCCATGGACTGGGTGGTCGAAGACCCAACGCATCTCTGCAGTGAAGGAGGCGAAGTGGAAACAGGCAGGTAACTGGCTGTCCCATACAGCAGTCGCCCACTCACGTGCGCTTCCCCCCAGGCAAGCCATCAGAAAGGCGACCTTACTGGAATCCGAGGAGTAGGATGAAGGTTGCAGGCGGAACGCAATGTCGCATTGGAGAAGGAAACTCCGGCACTTTCCCAAGTCTACCAGGTAGTCTGGCCAATCATGGTACCCATCTAACTCACTTGGTCCAAGACGCTCTTCAGAGTCTCCTGGACGTCTTCCAGGCGGAGGCCGTATGATCGATTACCTCGCCCTGACAGGCAAGGGCGTGGTGTATCTGAGTCGGCTGAGTCCATCATTTGGCCAGTTCGTTCTGTTACGGTTCCGGATAGGGACTGGACTCAAATGCACGACTCAGAGACAGAAATACAATAATGCTTGCTAGGAGCATTTATTACTTTGCCAAAAAACTCCAGAAGTATAGGGAGAATGGGAAGGGGGCTGAATTCTGGGTTGGGTGAGAACGGAGGGCAGAGCGGGAGCGGGGAGCAGGCAAGGGGCTGGACAGTGGCTGAATCCTGGGTTGGCGTAGCAAAGGGAGAGCGGGATGCAGGAGACAGGGAGGCGTAGCATGGAACAGGCAGGAGGCTGCAGGCTGGCGGGTATAAGCAGAATATCAGACAAGGCGTTAATTTCAGCAAGACAATACGATACTGAGAAGCATTAGTTCAGCAAGACAAAACAAGACTGTGACTTAGTTCCAAAACTAGACAAGACCAGAGTAACAATGAACAAGACTTAATGAACTGGCACCAGACAAAGAACAACGGGAGAATATATAGTGAAGACAATGAGCTAATGAGTGATTGCAGCGTGAGAATGTATGCGAGAGTGATTGAGCGGAGACAAAAGCGCGAGGAATGCAAATGGGGAAAGGAATGTGATAGGCAGAGCAATAGCGAGGGTGAAATGGGCGAAACAAGAAGGGAAACCACGCCTAGCCTGCACAACACGGAAGACAGACAGGGAAACGTAAAAACAAGACAAGAGATGTGAGGAAAAGGGGAAAACACGGAGCACAAACAGGGATGGGGACTGAGAGGGAACGTAGAGTGTAACAGGAACAGTGACTATGGGCTCTATTTTGGCGATCTTAGCGCTTCGTCTAAGCGCATGGCGTTAAGTGCATTTAGGGTGTGTCAAAGTCCACTTTTGCTATTTTAACAGCGTGTTTTTTGGGGCGCTAAGCACGGCGCAACGTGCAAATTGGCTGAACCTAGTCTCTTCATTAATTATATGTGTGTCTTGGGCGTGACATGCAATAAACCAATCAAAATGTCATATCCCATTCCCTTTAAAAGCCTGCTTTTCCACCTTGGCGGATTGCTTATATGATGGCGAAACAGACATGCTCGTGCGTGTTTAGTGCGATCAAGGAATAGGCTATATGGATCAATAGTAGCCTATAATCAATATTCAGACTAACCATTATAAGTTCCCGGGAATTCCTGACAGTGCTGTTTACAAAATATATGCGGTTAAATTTTGTTAAAAGCACCTGCAACAGCTGAGAATAAGCTACCAATGGCTTCCGTCTCACCTTAGTAAACGCCAAATTAGCCTGCTTGTTTAAGGAATTTCGTTTGATTATGCAATGAAGCAATGAACTCACGTTCAAGCTTCATCCGAAGTTCATTAGGCTACCTGCATTCTAATTTTGATTAATGACATAAATAATGTTATTTTGCCTTAATGATGACACTAAATACAATAAAGCTGTCAGGTTGGCAACCCATAGGTTCACGCATATTTTCCCTTGTTTTATAATGTCCTGCTTATGGAAATGTGACCAACCTGTTTTACTGATATAGCGTAATGCTTTAAAACAATCCACTTTCCCAGGAAGACTGTGAAAAGTGTGATTTACCGCAGGGGAAACAGACCTGCTCCTGTAAAGCGCACATGCAGATAATGGCATTAAAATTAATTGTGAATTAATTGTGTAACGTGCTGCAAATTTGTTTACGTTTCTAATTAGACGCTTAGTTCTCTTTAAAATCTTTTGTTCAGTTATGGAATAACAGGTGAAATCAGCAGGGTTTTAATAAGCTGAGGGTATGGAAACCTTGTCACTGTAATTTAAAAACTATGAAGGACGAAGAATAGCTAAGGTTTACAATTCAGTTAGCATGGTGACATTTATCTGTTTTTTAACCATAGGCTATCGAAAAAACCTTATGCACAGCGAAAATGCTGTAGCCTAGGCTATTTGAAAAACAATAAATGCAATATTCACTGGACAAGGTTTTGGACTTTTTTCAGTCACAACCATTCTATTTACTTACAGAGCTGTATTGTAATAACATCTGAAGCGCATTTTCAGAACTCAAATGTCTGTCTATTGCAGTTTTACATTGAATGACAATTCACGCATTAGGTGTAAATGACAATTCGCACATTAGGCTTGATATAGGTGTTATCAGCTCCTTTTTAATGGATAGCCAGTCCCATACCATCGCACATCGCCTGGATGTTGATGGAGTGGGCTGAAAGCAATTTAATGTGGCATTCCCCTTCGCTGAGTGACAGGTATGTGGTCTTTGTCTTTGTCCTATGGACCCTTTTATTATTATGTATTTTTTGATATAGCCTACACAATAATAATATTTCACATTGTAATCTTGATATTTTATTCATGCTTGTGCGCGCCCCTGTGTGTAACAGACAGGAGGGTGTACACGCGTTGTGCACACGCCTATGTAGACGCACTTATATGCGCCGTTAAAATAACATAAACAAATGCAACATGACTTTAGACCAGGTTTGTGGTGGTTCTAGCACAAGCGCTTTCTGCTGGCTCAAGTTAGCAATACGCCAAAAATAATCCTGGCCACTCCTCATCTTAAGATCAACACGCCCAGTTCACTTGCAATGGGCGCAAGAATACATGGTATTTAAATGATGTGAGCGCTAGGCGTTATAATGAGCCCAGAGCCAGGTGTAAGATAGCAAAGACACTTGCGTTTGGGTTAGTGCCGCTTAGTGCCAGGTGTAAGATAGGGCCCTATGAGGTTATAGTGCAGACTTATATTTAATTTTAGGGTTTTTACATCCATATTAGGTGGACCGTGTAGCAATTGTTGCCATTTTTATACGTAGCCTCCACTTTAGGGGACCAAAAGTAATTGGACAAATGAACATAAACTTAAATAAAGTCATCATATTTAATATTTGGTTGCATAGTCTTTGGCATGCCATGACTTGTCTGTGACCCAAAAACATCAAAAAACTTTTGATATTTTATTTTCAGGTATCATTTTACTCGTAGGCTAGGCTGTTTGTAGGCTACATACCAGCGGGAAACTTCAGTTGACTTTTTTTTTAATTCAAGCACTTTGCTGTTGCTACAGCCCAATGTTATGGAAGCATATCTGCGCCAAAATTCTAATGAAAATGCAAATCGGCGATTGCATTTCGTTTACATTCGATGTGCGCAAAAACCATGACATAATTCAAATGAAAATGCAAAAGGCCACTTTGCGTTTTCATTTGAAAGTTAATGTACGCACTTTATCTGACAATTTGAAAATGATCATGCAAATCCATTTCACATTTAATTTTTCTCGCCCTCTACGACACAACCCTGCCATAATTTTAATGAAAATGTAAAAACACATTTGCATTAGCAGTTTCTTATTGCAATCGCATGACCCATGACAAAAAGGAAATGATAATTCAATTCGCCATTTAACATATCGTTTTCATGCTTTTGCGGCACAATAATGACATAATTCAAATGCAATGGCATTGCATCCGTTTGCATTATCATTTCCGTGTAGCCTATTTTCCTTCCCTCGGTGACAACTGGAAGGCAGCCACTACCTCCAAATGCATAAGTTATATGGGAAAATACCTGTCATTCTGAAACACACACCATCTGCGCACAAGTAGGCTACTGCTATTTAACTACAAAGACCCTCCGTGTGGAATTAGTGAACTAGCTGCTGCCTTCCAGTAGTCACGGAGGGAAGGAAAGTACCTTGGCCGTTGCTACAGTTGTTATTTCAATGATTTCACATGCACTAGGCTACTGTGTAGGCCAATGAGATCTATTAATTTAATAAATAACATTCTTTAAAACACTCCATGATTTCTGCCACAATTTTTTTAGGTTTTCCGTGACCTTGCCATGACTGCTTTGTGACTTTATCCAATGGGCTATTTTCTGTGACAAACACCCGGCCTTAATAGACATGACAGCAACCAATTTAGCAACTGCACGCAAGACTATAGTTTAGGCTACCATCTCTTACCACTGCCGCTCTTCTGTTAGCCTAAGAACGCAGGTAGGCTATCGGTAACCAGCTGATTAACTAGCCATTTTTGAATATCCATGATGCCTGTTTCACTTTTCAGCTTTCGCTAGCTAAGCAAAGTGAGATTTTGTGCCTCACTGTCTGTCGCACACATGATCAACGTTGTAGGCGGCCACACAACCACGTAGCCTACACTTGATCTCTGTCAGCATCCAATCATATTAAACTTTTTATTTTACACTATTTTAAAAGTTTTTGTAGTAACGTTAGGGTCTTCGTGGCTAACGTAAGGGCCGAAACATACCTTACGCAAATATGCGAACGTGGACGCTTCCAGCTACACAAAGTCGATTTTGTTCTAAAAATGTGTCACCTGAAATTTGTGCTATAGCGTTACAGTGAGGGACGCTATAGGCTAGCAGGCAACAACAGTAAACAACTTTCTTGTTTGATCTGTGCTTTCCTCTGGTTTGTCTTTCACAAATTTCATGGTGAAACAAAAGCTGTAACAAAAGCGTAACTCGAAGCGTCCACGTTCAGATATTTGAGTAAGGTAGCCTATGTTTTGGCCCTAACTGTCATATCTAGCAAGCTAAATTATAACTGTCTAACTACTTTGATATGGCTAGCACTAATGATGACAATAAATTCCCTTTCACAAGTTGTTTTGTGTACGTTAACTTTCCTTAAAAGATCATAGCAATATACACTCTACAATCTGATATACACTCGAATGCAGGATCTGTCCAAATAGGACACATGGGCATGTTGGAAATGAAGCATGCTTTATAAAAGTGCAAAATGTTTAAGTATATTGCCTCCAGTTTTAATACCCAATTGCCAATATACTGTATAGAGCACCACCTACTTAAGCTCTTTGAGAGAAGGTTTGAATCTTAAGCAATCTGCCAGTGGTGAGTGTTTGAAGTACAGAGTAGACATATACAGGGCTGTAGCAGTTGTCAAAGCTCTGTACGTGCTGATGCACCTTGATGAAGAGCAGGCTGATGTTAGCATTGGGGCTGATCAATTTAATTTCCTGTCTTTTGAGGCTTTTGGCAAACGCAAACATTTTACACACATTGTGTGATTTATATATATATCAAAACTGGTGCTTGGACTGTGTGCTTCTACTTTACAGTATAGTGAGTGTTAGGGTGGGGAATCGGTCCACTGAAGTCTGCCTGCTGAAGCACAACTCCATTAGAGGATGTGGTGTGCTAACCTTGCAACAGCTGTATTAAGTCCTCATTTTTCACCAGGCCCCTTCCCTAGTAGTACCTTCACAGTTACACTGGTGGTGAAGAGGCAACTGTCAGCTGTGTGTAATGAAAATGTGCTGTGCAATTCAAAGTGTCAACTAGTGTCTTTGACTACTCTTAAGTGTTGAGGACTATTGATACAAGCTCAGTAATGTAAAATGTGTAGGTCTGTAATCACAGAAAAGGTTATGGGTCCCATCATGTTTAAAATGCATTTTACCATCAAAATGATCACTCTTCATTTTATAATTTTAGTTGTAAGTAGGAGCTGCATTATTTGTGTTTAGGTCAAGTCCAACATTGTTCCCTGTGTGGTAGGTTGAGCCAAATCTTACAAATCATACACTGATTATTCAGTCAGTTGGTCATGTGATTTTGAGACCACAAGCTTTGTTTTTGTGTAGATTAAAATACAAAATTAAATACATATACAAATCTTTGTTGCAAAAACATGCAAATTGAAAATTAAATTTTTAACCTTTTCGAATCCAGAATCTGGATTAATTGGATTTTTGTATATAATTCATAACTTCTAAGAACAGAGTGACAGTTAATGTGTGCAATTTATTGTTGGTGGTAAAGATGGTCCAGTGTATTTCCTCCATATTTCATATTGAACCCCAGACATTTTCATAGCCTTGCACTTTCCCTCTAAACTGAAGGCAATAAATTGATTACCCATTGTATAACTACAGCAATGAGGTGCCTGTCTCAATATTGGCTTAGCAATGTAAGGAAGAGACTGCTGTAGGAGAGAGCTTCCACCAATATATGTCTTGAGGGTAAATGTGATATGGATTTCCATCTGATTTAAAATTCCTTTTGCCAACTCATTCCAAACACGTCCGATGTAAAACACTTTGATGGCTCAATTCTTTAAGATAGCTCAATATTTGCACACCCTTGATGCATACCCCAGTAGCACCTGAAACATCTAATCCCTTGTATACAGTGACACTGATTATTACCAATATTATTATTTAGTATGTCATGGAATAAATAAGAAAAGAACCATTTTACTAAATGCATACTGAAATGAATGAATCTATTAATACACTGGTCATGGTTTTAGGTGTAAATTATATGGTTACAAGGCTGCATTAAAGAGGTGGTTCAGATTTTTAATTGATCAAATATAAAGACAGATGAGTTCACTGGTCATATTTATTTAAATGACAACTGAACCTGTTCATTGTTGGAGTGTAAATCACACGAGAGAATCGCTGCTTATATAGCGGCCCTGGGCGAGTTGGAATCACGGTCAGGCCTGGAGGAGTCGCACCCTGAATAAGGACAGCTACTACCGGCTGACGGGGATGTGCAGCGGTGATTCTCTAGTGGTTGCTACGTGGGGGGAATTTAATTAGAATAGGGGTTCAATTGGCTACAAAATTGGGAGAAAAACAGGGAAGAAATCAGAAACAAATAAAAAATAAAATTAATTATAATTATCATTATCTGTGATGTTAAAGGGTCCAAAGTTTAAACCAATACATTTTATTGAATGCACTGAATGAAGTTTGCTCATAAATGAGATTTGTTTTCATAATAACTATAACAATGTGTGTCAGAAATTGCCTACATCTTAACTTCAGAAATACCTTAACCCATAATTTCCATAGTGGCAGGTTTGAAATTTTGGTGTACCTTTGCTACTTGTCAAGCCAATTGGGCTGATCACAAATCTGTTGGAATTTTGCAAATCAGCCAATGTATTAGGCTACAATATAAGGAAAAGTATACAGGTACACACATACATCCAATCCATTTATACAGAATTCCTATGGGATTTTTAATTTCATTTTTTATTAATTATATTCTTTTTCACTGAAAATCTCTTGCCCTCTCTCACACACATACACACATGCACACTTGTGTGAATATATATTTAAGTAAACCCCTCAAAAAAAGTTTGGAAATTTGTGTTTGGTCAATCATATCTCTGTTGTCACTGTATTATTAGCATTGTATCTTATATCATTGGCAAATGACAAATTTTCCTATTGAACTCTATGGAAAAATAAGTCAGGAGAAGATACCTTCAAGTTATCCATCCATATCTACTGTATTTCTGGCAGCAGAGTGATGATTTAAGGCTTGTTTGATATGTCAGACCCTTGATGACTTACAGCCATTTAGCCAACCATGTGTTTCCATACTGCTCCAGTGTAATTTACAGCTAAATCTACTCCCACCCCCCAATTCCCATAGAGATCCATTCAAATGCAGAGACGTTATAGTATCGCTTGTAAGAGTACCATAAAATAAGATATCAAGAGTCTTTTGATGTTGTTGGGTCACAGACATCAGGAAGTTATGGAATGCAAAGCCAAAGGATATGCAACCAAGTATTAAAAATTTAAAGGCACAGTCAACTTAGTGTATGTAAACTTCTGACCCACTGGAATTGTGATATAGTGAATTAAAAGTAGGGATGGGAATCGTTAGATTTTATTGATACTGATGCCATTATTGATTCTGCTTATCGATCCGATTCTTTATCGATTCCTTAAATATAATTTGCTCCCAGGCTATTAAAAGATCAACTAGTACGATCAGGTGGTCATCTAAAATGGATTCAATGACATAATATTTATAAAGTATAAAGCATTCGTTTTTCATTTATATTTCTTAGTCATATCATGGAAAATATTTACCTGCATATTTATGCCTGCACAAGTGGCAGAGCATCCAATAAAACAGTCAGAATTGTATAATTCTGTAAACTGAAATGGCATTGTAAATGTAATTTGGCTTGATCAATACGAGTGCTTAAATAGGCTATATCAGACATCAAAGAAAATAAGAGACACCGGAAAATAATGAAAATACGACGCGAGAAGAGGATAAATTATCAGTTTAACGTTATGTCAAAAAGGTGGCTAAAATATTGTTGTTTAACCGCTGCTCTGTGATTGGGATATTTAGGAGTTTCATTCTCTAACGAAGATCGCAAACTTTACTTATGAGTTAGTTACACTTTGGGCGTGTTTCATAAAGCTGCACCGTAACGTTTGCGTTGGTTTCTGTAGGTTATTATCAGAACAGTTTCAACTTCCACCATTCTCCCCCTATCTCATTTAGCCTACACATTTACATGGAAGAAAGACAAGATCTTTAACGTTATCTGACCATTTTTGGAGGCAAGCTGGCTCCTCTTATTAGCTGAAGATGACAAAGATTGAAGATTATCATTTAGCTAATTGAGTTTAGTTATTCGCTTTCCAAATCTAGGCTACTCATCTGTGCGTGACCAACGTTGTCTACCACCAATCAAAACACTGTAGTTTTACATTTGTAGTTGGTTATAGCCTTATATGTTATGACCCAGACAGCTGACTGAACCCAAATGCACGACTCAGACAAGAGATTGCCAATTCTCAGGTGTTTTTATTGCTTACAGTGCAGTCCTGTAACAGGGGGAGAAAGGCAAGACAGGTTATACAGATCACACAATATTCTTGGACCGGGCAGGATTGTTCCAAGCCGGAACTGGACTTGACAAGGACTAGACTTGTTCCAAACTGGAACTGGACTTGACAACGGACTGGACTTCGTTCCTGGCCGGAACTGGACTTGACAACGGACTGGACTTCGTTCCTGGCCGGAACTGGACTTGACAACGGACTGGACTTCGTTCCTGGCCGGAACGGGACTGGACAACGGGCGGCACTTGTTCCAAGCCGGAACTGGACTTGGCAACCGGGCAACGCTCGTTCCAGACCGGAACTGGACTTGGCAGGGCTAGACTGGACTGGACACATGGTAGACAGACGGACAAACAGATGTGGGAGCGCGAAGCATCCAATAAGTTCAATCAATGGCATTCTCCTGAAGAGTAGGGAGCGACAATTAATACAGACAGTCCGGGTTTGAGGCTGCGGGGAATGAGAGTTAGGAGAGAGCAGGGGAGGTAATGGCAACAGACAACCGGTTAGAATGAGCAGGGGATGAGCGGCCGCGGGAGCGGAAGAGCAGGACCGTGGATCGGGATCCGAGCGTAGCAGCAGGGCAGCAGCAGTGAGCGCAACCGTAACCGTGGTAGCAGTAGCAGCAACGGCCAGACGCAGGAACAGCTGCAGTGTGGAAGAGCAGAAGCCCTGACGGCTGCACGCACGTCAGGAGGTAGACTGAGGACCGCAACACAGGCAGGAACAACCAACAACTGCAGTTCAGACAATAGAAGCAGACAGAGTTAGTTTGACGGAACAGGAACTATGAACAGCAGACGTGCTGCTCAAGGCTAGAGCGAACTCAGGTTTAAACAGAGCGGGAGGCGAATTAACACCAAACCAGCGAGGACTCAGGAATTAAACTAGACTGGTTACTAGGACTCAGGACAGGACCAGAAGTTTCACTGACAACAACGTTAACGAACTGGCACAGGACAGAAAACACCAGGTGACTAAATACAAGATTTAATTGTTATCAATTATGTGCCGCGTGCGAATGTATGCGGGGAAGTGGGATAGGCTGAAAGGAGTGGCGTGTAACAGGGTGAAACAATTAGGAAGTAACGCCCAAACTGCAGCATGGGAAAAGACGAACCAAGGAGAGACGAACATGACGAAGGGGGAGAGGGAAAACACGGGAAACAGGAGGATGGGAATGCGGTCGTCACATTATAGGCTCCCGAGGGAAGTCCACACACACTTCCGAAGCTGTTGGGAATACATGCTGGAGTCGATAAGAGAATTGATAAGCTCGAAGGCAAACCATTCCGAGGAATCGGACAACTTGGAACCGGTTCCTAATGGGAACCGGTTCTCGATTCCCACCCCTAATTAAAAGTGAAATAATCTGTCTGTAAACAATTGTTGGAACACTATAATTGTTGCCAACACTGTAATTTGCTAACATGAAATCTGTGGAGTGGTTAAAAATTAGTTTTAATGACTTCAACCTAAGTGTATGTAAACTTCCGACTTCAACTGTATATATTATATAGCGTATATATTATACACTAAAAAGGCCTCTGACACAGCCGATGACACTCAGCCATGCACTCAGCATGAGTCTGGTGTGATATAAGCATAGCTTGTTTCTGTTTGGCTAAAAAGATAGTGTCCCAACCAATCCTGTGTCCCAATGGACCCCGCTCTCCTACAGTGATTATTTACAGCCTATTTATGGAATGTTGCAGTAATGTCAACAGAAAGGTGAGACTAACACGTCAATGAGCGAGAGATTCAGTGCTATAGTTCAACAAATTCAGTCCAGCCAGCAGACTTTTTCCAATGACATTCTTGTTGAAAGATAAGTTATGTCTCAATAGCCACAAACTGTAGCTAGCTGTGCGGGTTTTGGGGGGAAACATTCAAACTTGCTCCCGCCGATTACAAAAGGAAGAAGACGACAAAGAAAGATAACTACTTTGGGCTCTTTATACCAAAGGACTCGGCTGCATTTTGCCAAACGCAAATTAAGCAGAGGGAGCAGTGGATGAGGGGGGCCTATGCAGGAGTTTTTTTCGACTGCTTATGATGGCTCTCAGTGATAGCAGCCTATTTACAGGGCCACAGAACAGTAAGAACCTGTCCCTGGACAGCTGTAGTTAGTACCCACACATGGCACTTATCTTAACTCACTCTTCGAGACATAATGAAAGTGTTTTTCTGCCTTAGTTTAAATAGAGTTTTGAGTTAGTTATAAACCCCTTATTCTGCAGATATTTACCAAAATGTTTCCACAGGATCAGAATCTGCCTGTCTTTTTCCTGTTTTCAACATTTTAATTTTTGCAGCATTACACAGTGGTCTCTACAGAACATATGGAGTCATGATAGCTGTGGCACTGCTGCATGGAGGAGTGTTACCTTCTTTTTTTTCGGAGAGGCTCGACCAAAATCTATGTTGTATACCTACTTCACCACCAACTCTAGAAGAAGTGGCAGATATGGACTTACAGTGGAAACTAAAAAAGGTGTGTCAACTCCGTGTTAACCAGTTTGTTACTTTACTTGCTTACTTTTTATTTTTTTAAGCCAATGGTGAAAGGCCTGTTACCAGTAATAAACTGTACATGTCCTCACAAAGATCAGTGAGGCAGGTGACATTACAGCAGCAGGAGTTGCCATCGAGGAAGGTCCAGAGAGCCTTGTTGGAGTCCCTGAGACATATCACCACCATGACAGCTGATTAAGGCGGCTGCAAGTTTCTATTTGGAGGGACGGACAAAAGAACCCTTACAACAGGATTGCAAGTAGCTATAGCTATCATTGACTATTGTTTGTTAGCTGATTGTTTGGAACACTAGCTTATGAAATACAATTTGTTTGGCTTCCATTATGCCTTTGTGCCATTTGTTGAGTGGCCTATATCACCATTATTTTGATTGTGAACTAACTCTGTAGTTATAGACTTTGAACAGAGAAGTGTCTGCTGGGTGCTCTTCATAACATATAGGTTGACAGTAGGCTGCCCATGTGACTATTTATTGCAAATGAGAGGGAGCTGCCCATTAAGACAATCCACTTCACTGGGGGTCTCACTGCAGTTTGCTCAAGCAGTATACCCAGTATTCTCAGTATACCCAGAATCTAAGCTCAAATGAGGGAGTCTGAACTCTTGAGATTTGCCACTGCTGCTGTGTGTCTGCATGCAGCTGCTAACACCAGTTATATCTTTTTCTGGGACAGTTGTCAATGAAAGCAGAGTAAAAGGGAATACTCTAGCTTGGCAGCAGGTATGCTTGACTGCTTAAGTTTAATATGAATTGCCAAAGATAACAACTGCGTGGCCAGCATATATTATTCTAAGCAGAAGTCAGCTTTCAGACCTGATACTTTGTTGAATTCAGTTGTGTCAATAATTAATGTGGAGCATTAAGCAGAGAACGGTTGCTGATGTTCAGCATCAGGACGAATGAATGTGAGTTTTTAGTCAATACTGAGTCAGTCAGCTGTGTGATGAGCATGGCCTTCGGTGGACTCACACCTGAAGAGGCCTGAGACTGGACGAAACGTTGTGTGCACACTACAGCTTTGGAGAAACAGCAAGGACTACAGACACTCTTCTAGAGAAACAGAAGAACATATCCTGCTGAAAAAAACCTCCCTGAAAAGCAAAAAAGGATCCATTTATTACAGAAAACTGCAGTTTTAACTGCATATTATTTCTGGAGACACCAGCTACAGGACACGGATCGGGTATACTACAGACACAGCACTACAGAGACTGTACTATCTTGTAGTGGAAACCTAACGGTGTCAACTAAGCTACAAGGTACCAGTCTGGGTAAGTATAGGCTGCATTGGTATGCATTAACCTTGAGTTAACAAAGCACGCTATCAATCAGCCAAACCGCACACCGCCGCTTGCACTAAAAAAAACACACACAAAAAAAACAACCACACCTAAACAACACCACACATACACCCAGAGCTATGGCAGCCTTTTGCGGAGGCTACCAGGATTCTCTTCAGGATCATCCAGACGACACACCACCTGCAGAACACCGCAGTGTCTGGAGGCAGGACTACTTCACCAGCCAGCCTACAAAAGAAGATGCAGGAACTGGCCACCCTGGTGAGACCGGCCTCCCCGACAGACAACACCATGGTGAAGCTGGCGGGGAATGCCCTCAACTGGCTCCACACATGCATGCAGATCCTGGAAGAACACTACCTGGAGAACCTGGGACACCTCACTAAAAAACTGGAGAACATTCATCTTTCAAACTGGCCGGAGGCATTCCAGGTGGCTACCAGGTGGGCCAAAAAGAAGTTTGGCAGAAGACTGCACCCGACCACCCTGGACATTGCCGAAAAAACATTCACCCCATCCTCACTCCCAGGAGCACTACAAGCGCAGTCTCCACAAACAACAGATTTTCAGTACTGGCTGACACTCCACCACCCACAACAGGGAGAACCACGGTCACACCACCCCAGGACCAGTACCAGAGGGAGTGGCCAGCTCTAAGGCAGACATATCCCCCCGGAAGCCCGGCACCAAGACGAAACGCTGAGAGGACGGTTCTGCCTCAGGCACTACACCACCAGAGAAACAGGACAAGCAGTGGGATAACAGGGCATCATAGGGACTTGGAACCGGTACCACTGCCGCAACGACCCACAAGGACCACACGGGACCGCTACAACTCTGGCTCCACACCCAGATTATTAAAGAGGACAACACACTAATTAAGGCACTGAACCCACAAACCCACAAAGACCAAAACAACCCCAGCAGAGGGGAGAGTCAAGCACTACTACAGCTGGCTAAAAACAAGCAAATAATCATCAAACCAGCAGACAAGGGAAGTGCCATAGTTATTATGGACAGAACACAATACACACAGGAAGCCTATAGACAACTTCACAACATAACACATTACAGAAAATTAGATGGACCCATATACCCAGACACGGCCCAGGAAATAAGTGCCATCATACGGACACTAGTAGAAAACAAATACATCACTAAAAAACAAAGTTTTTACCTGAGGGGAGAGGACAACCCGAGACCTAGGATTTTTTACCTCCTCCCCAAAATACACAAGCCACCAGAATCCTGGAGCATACCATATGAGGTCCCAGCAGGGAGGCCTATTATTTCAGACTGCAACAGCAAATCCTATAGGATAGCTGAATACTTAGACTTTTTTCTGAACCCACTGTCGACAAAACACAAAAGCTACATCAAAGACACATATGATTTCATAAACAAAATAAAAAATGCCAAAATACCGGAAGAAGCCATCCTGTTCACCATAGACATAGATAGTCTATACACCAACATAAACACAACAGCGGGATTAACAGCGGTAAAAACATGGATGGAAAAGTACCCGGACAACAATCGACCGGATACAATCCTCCTGCAATTACTGGAGATAAGCCTCACCAAAAATGACTTTGAATTCAATAAAGAATTCTTCTTACAGACCAGCGGCACAGCTATGGGCAAAAAATTAGCACCGGCTTATGCCAACATTTACATGGCACATTGGGAGGAGACTGTTTTTGAAAAATGTCCCAAACTTCCCACTAATTATTTCAGGTATTTAGATGACATCTGGGGAACATGGACACATAGCTCAGAAGATTTCAAATACCTCATTCAGATCCTCAACACGCACCATACATCTATCACAATTAAACACACCACACACTATGAACATATTGATTTTTTGGACACTACCACATACAAGGGGCCCTCATTTCCCCAAACACACACATTAGACACTAAAGTTTTCTTTAAAGATACAGACACACATGCACTCTTACACAAGGACAGTCTCCACCCGAAACATACATTCAGAGGCCTGATTAAATCCCAATTGCTAAGGTTCAACAGAATCTGCACACAGATTACAGACTTTGAGGAGGCTACCAAAACCCTCTTCAATGCATTAAAACCAAGGGGGTATTCCAGATCGTTCCTCAGACAGATTCGGAAAACCTTCTTGGCTACAAAACAACAGGACACTAGAAAAATAATTCCACTTATCACCACCTACTCGACATTCAGCCAAATAGCGAACAGAAAAATTAAACAGAACCTGGCCAGGTTCTGCAAAACACAGACTTGCTTCAGGAATACAAAATCGTTTCGGCCTACAAAAAAAACAAAAACCTTAAGAATCATCTGGTTAGTATAGTAAACTACCGGAAATCAACATTTTATCCACACAAGGCCCGATATTTTACAAACAGGCCACAACAGTGAAAAACAACACTAGGAGAGACAGGAAATACAATCAAGACCAGATTGGCACAACACATATATAACATAAGAAATCATAGGAAAACAGACACACACATAGTGGCTCATTTCCTACATCATGGACTTGAAGCAGTAGAAATATCGGGCCTCCATTCAAACATTAACTGGACACAGGAGGACAGACGTAGGACAGAAAGACATTGGATTAGAAAACTCAACACCATATTCCCAGGCGGATTAAACAAACGCTGGTAAAACATCAACACAAGAGGGACCAAATTCTTCCTACTTAAAGGCTGCAGTACACTGAATGGCCAGTGCAAACTTTTCTTTCCCAAGGGGCCCTCATAGGGGTAACTTGGGAAATAAAGATTTTTTCCTAAACATGGCCTTCGGTGGCCAGTCTTCTGTGAAGAAGAAATACAAGCAAGAGGAAAACATTAGACCTCCATGAGCTTATTTTAATAATTTTTTACTTTGTTGAGTACAACCAGGAAGTTGGCTAAGTAAAGTGTGCTTCAACCAAGGGTGAGAGATAAATTAAGATACACTTTAAGAGACACGGATGCAAATCTACAATGTTCACACCCAGAGCCCTGTGCTCAAACCCCCACTCTGTACAGAGTGCACCAAAAATTCTAACACTTAAAGTTAATCAACCACAGTGTAAAGTTCCTCACTTTAGTTTCAATTGTTTCCAGTTTCCACTATGCCTTTAATTCAAGTGGAAGATTATGGCTTTATCTGGTTTACAACCAGTGTCAGTGCTGAGGATATCTTATATGGCAGTCACCACACATTCAGTCCAATGTTTATTGATTTTCTTTTACAGACAAGTACCAATAAATAAATACTATTAAAAAATGTGCCTCCGTTGTATGTGGGTTATGATTGTGTTGTGCAGGCACAGATTTGCAGATTGTTCGTTTTATAATGATGGAAAATGTCATGGTTAAGGCTGCAGTGTGGAAATAAGATATGTACACCAGTAATTTTGAAGAATATGTGGCTTGTTTCATACAATTGAACAGCCTTGAAACAGGCCTGGTTTCAGTCCATAACTGACTCAAATAAAATGTTTAATTTAATATTAAAGAGTTAATTGTATCAATGCAAACACACTTCTTACCATTAATCATTCTGGTTACTGATTTTGCCAAACTGTGATTATGAAGTAAAACAATGGAAAATAAGTCATTGTTAAAAACACATACATTAAAATAAAAACACATTCTTGTACCAATTTAACCTTTCCCCCTATTTCTGTTCCAGAGATGTTCCTTTGTGATTGTTCACAGTAATTATGTTCTCTTTCCCTGGCAAAGTCATATAAAAGTATAGATAGTCTATTAGACCAGAATTACAGAGAAACTATTTGTACTTAACATTACCACTGCACAATGTACAGTACAGTACAGTTCAGGAAAAAAATATTGGTATTACTAGATGTCTATTCCTGAGTGAGTAACATCTCAGTGTTGATGTAGGGTTATTTTACAGGACAACAAAGGCAGCAGCAGAAGTATGCATGATGTTTAAGTTAATTGTACATGTAAAATTTGGGAAAACATTCAAACGGATACTATATAAGTTCTTAACTGCAGTGACATGAAAAATGACTAAGAATTTTCTAATAACACCACTTTATCAGGCATCAATGTTAAGGCATCCAGAGAGATGCCTCCAACATAGGTTTTTGTAGAGTGTGCTATTACTAATACTCATGTCACAAAGTAAAAGTTTTTCATTTGCACTTGTAGTGGAATCCCATGGATGATGGCTCAATTTGATGAGTCAATATCAGCTTTTCTGCATGCCTTTATTATCTGATCTTCCTCCTGAATGTGTTGCCAAAGCACTGCATTGGTCCAAACGGACATGGTTTACTCTGTGCTCTAATTGTTTAAACCTGTAAACTTTCCATTTCCTTTATTTCTTTGTAGTATAATTAATAAACAAATTTAAATAAACTGTTTTTGTGAATAAGAAAACAATAGCTTTAGTTCTAAGTTAGGAGGCCAGTGTTTAATAAATCCAGGTCAATGGTTTAGTTATAAATATCTCAGTAAGTGCAACAAAGGTTAAATAAGCCTAAGATAAACTTTTACTGTTATCATTGTACCACAATTATAACTGCAAACCGCTTTTACTTGTATAGATGATATCACCTCTTTGAGCCTTTTCAATGGCATTCTACTGCAGGTGCAGAAAACTATAATGATAAACGATGACACTGTTGATGTATCTTCCTTTTTCATTATCTCTTCAGTTTCATAATTAAAGGAACAATATGTAACAAATTTACTGTACTAAATCATAAAATGACCATGATATGTCATCAGAGATTAAGGAAACATGTTAAGTCGAAATACTGGCTTCTCCGACAACAATGCTACAGCCAGTATGTTCTCCTTTGAAATTTCCATTCCGGGTCAGAACGTCTGTATTTGTTTTGGCCTGTGTGATTCACTATTCTCCAAGTTGACTCCGAGTCCACTGCCCATTACGAACAACCAGATGTACTCCGGCACTCCGACAGCCGATTTACGAATGCCTAAGCTAAGTTCAACATCGTTTCCATTTAGCTAGCTAGCTAAAGATTTAAATATATATATATATATGTATATAGTTACTCGCTAAACATACCAGTAACGTTAGCTTATATCTGTGTGACTGTAAACATAGCCAGCCATGCATCTAGTTAAAATTGACCGAGTTATAAAAAATTCACATGAATAAGCTTGTCTCAAAATATAATGTTGCGCTCGGCTCGTCTTGCGCTCGTGTTCGTTCAGTGTCTCGACTCTCTCCAATATTGTGAATTTGGATTGCAGTACCCATTTTAAATGCTCGGTGTCAATGTTACATATAGCTCCTTTAAACAGAAAGGAACAAGATACCTGCCTTTCATAAGTACATTTCCCTCTATTTCTCTATATTCCAACCCTAAAGGTTGATCACCTACACCTTCTTTTCTGATTTTCATATTTTCTCTGGAAATAAATTCCAAGATCCCTCTGCAACTTAACATTGAAGTAGGCTATAGTAGTTTTGTATATGGTCTTTGAGGGACCCTACGCAATTGACCGGAACACTGTATGTACACCGTACAGTCCTTTGCCAGTGTGTTACTTTCGTTATCTTATTTTGACCAGATGTTAACTGCTGAATAATGGTCAATAATACTCTTCGCAATGGTCTCTCAGCAGCCTCAATTCCCCTTGCACAACAAAAATAAGTAACTGTGATAATTCCTTTAAATATGGGTTGGAAAGTTTATTGTTCTTAATCTAAGAGGAGCTGGGGGATTGAAGTGCAGAATTACCACTGAGCAGTCATTTACTTGGCCCAAAATCTGGCCAGGCGCCCAGGAAGTCCCAACACACTCATTTAAGTCACACTGAGCTGGAGATGAAACATCATCTCTTTATAGATTGAAAGGGACTCAAACAAGGCAATGCATTGCTTGGACTCTACCAGGGAACTGAGGGGACAATGGGGTAAAACACCGTCACAGGGTAAGCAGTGACAGGGCAGTAGAGTACTGCGGAGCGACTTAGCAATGGGGTTCCAGTTCTGCAGAGCGACTAAGCAGTGGGGTGTCACTGCTGCAGGCAGAATAGCTAGTCATTCCACTGACCTCTGTGAAAAATGCAGGTGAAATCAATGTACATGTAGCCATAGTTTAGGTCGATTTGTGAACAGCTCTCCATTTTCTCACATTTCTAATCGTTGAGAAAATGCCCTTTTGGTACAGTGCGGGAATATGTGGTAGAGTGAGAGGACGCTACAAACACAAGGCCATATATTGGCTCACTTGTCTAAACATTTCACTTTCACACTTCAGTTGTTGGTGACCTGTAAGAGTGGTTCATTTTCAAGGACTTTTGTTCTCTTTGCATTTTTTTTAGATGGACCAGACTGACTCCGTCACGTTACGTTTTTAAAACAAATGTTCAAACTCTGCGCTTATTAATTAACTCAAGGACATGATGACAGTCACTCCCACAGGAAGACTCTGCCCTCTCCTGCACTACCCCAACTCCTCTCTCTGTTTCCACCGGAGGGCTTCAGGATCGGGTGTCTAAAGGTAAGGAGAGGGGAGGTTTTGTGAAACCAATGCTCACCGAAGGGAGATTGAGGCAGAGCTAAAACAGAGTGGGGCAGCGCAGGCAGCTGTTCTCTTTCAATGGAGTCGACTGGCTCTCTCATAGAGCTGTTCATCATTTCATCCCAAGTGACTGCCACCAGGGATGAAAAACTCACACTTTCTCAAGATCCATTGCTTTGTACCACCCAGATACCACTGCTGAACCATTAAACCCTTGCCCATGGAGACCCAGGTCAAGTAAGGCTCCTGAGCTGCTTATTTCAGATGAATTATAAGAACTTCCAGAAAATTCTCTCAGGGTTTACTGCAAATTAAATTGAGACATCATTTAATTTTTTATTCTGTTTCATGTTGTCGTTATTGTAATTGCTTCTTGGCAAGATGTCCTGCTGCTATTCATTTTTTTTTAGCAGATTGTAACATTTCCACTAGCTAACAGTTTGTTGAGCTAATAGATGTGTTATTTAGGAAGAAACAGCATGTTCAAGGTTCAAGTCATGTTCCATGATTGTGTGAGAATTTTAAAAATGGTTCAGGTTCTGAACTTTACATTTCCTGCAGCTCTTAAAAGCAACCCTGTGATGCTCTCACTCCCGTCCCTTTGTGTCCCGTGTTTTACCTGTTTCCTCTCGTATCGTGTTTGTTTGTATTCCTGATTGTTTCCCCCGTGCTGCAGGCTGGGCGTGGTTTTCCCTTTCATATCACTCTGTTCCACTGCTCTGTGTCCGCCTATCCCTTTCCTTCTCTCCGCATGCATTCTGCACACTCTGCTCCGTTAGTCACTCACGCATACATTCGCACGCTGCACTTAATTGATACCTATTAACTCTTGTATTTAGTCACCCGGTGTTCTTTGTCCTGTGCCAGTTCGTTAAGTCTCTTTGTAGTAATACCCTGGTCTTGTCTCGTTTTGATACTCTGTATCTAGTCCTGTCCTGCCTGCTAGAATCTCTAGTTTGAATCAACACGCTGTTCATTATGTCCTGCCTCGCTGTTACTAACTCTGTTCTACTTCCAAGTCTACCAGCCTGCAGCTGTTTGTGCAATCTGCCTGTGCTCCAGTTCTGCCCACCTACAGCTGTGTGAGCATCCTGCCTGTGCTCCAGTCCGGCAAGCCTGCTGCTGTGCGTGCCTCCTGCCTGTGCTTCAGTTCTGCAAGCCTGCTGCTGTTTGAGCACCCAGCCGGTGCTTCCGCTCTGCTATCCGGCAGCTGTTCATGCCGACACCACTCTGCCCGGTCTCCCGCTCCCCGCTCCTCCTCTGCTCAACCAGCCCGGATTCCTGCCACTATCCAGTCCCTGGCCTCACCCGCTCCCGCTGATCCCCTGCAATCCATATCTGGTTTCTGTCTTGTCTGTCTCTCTCCCTATGCTTCGGGAGGAAGTCTTGTCGAAGCAATAAATTATTGGAGTTATTGGAATTCCTTGTGTGTCGAGTCGTGCATTTCGGTCCAGTTCATACTCGGAACCGTAACAAACCCCCAAATAACTGGAGGTAGGTAGCCACTAGTGTGAAGCCTACTGGTTACTGTGAGGTTTTTTTGTTTTGGAAGGTGGGGGGGATTCTGAAGCCAATGGAAAGTAACAAGTGAACAAACAAAAGGACTGCAGCCAGGAAACATTCATCACTGTCATCCTATTAGAGTAATTAGGCCTGATAGACACATTTTTGAAGGCTTTTCCTTTTAGATGAAAGTGACCATTTTGTAGTGCTTTAAAGGCATAACATACAGGTAGAGGTCAGTTTTTACTCATCAGATTTGGTGATTTGTTTGTACAGCATTGTTTTTAGAGTATTTGATAGGATGGGCATTTAGGTTTTGCTTAAAGGAGATTAATGGGGGGTCCTTATTAGTGTTCTATGAATCTCCTGACCTCCTAACTTCTGAACCCCAAAGCACCGATTCATTAATGTTTTAAAAGCACGTGTTTTTAAAAGCAAGTGTTGACTCGGCTGCTTTTGAGACAGTCTTCAAGTGATGGCTCCATGGTGGCTGTGGGCATAGCAAAAATAGGAAATTCACATGTGCCAAAAGTCACACTAATACCTTTGAAAACGGAATACTTGTCGGCTCAAAATCCAGGCAGATAAAGATGAACTTTGTAGGAGTACTGGTAAGAGGATACCAAAGGCTTGTTAATATGTGAATTGATTTGTTCCTTTGAGTTCTTGTCAATATAAAGTATTGATATGCATAGATTTCTCTTAAGTATAGAAGAAAAAAATGTAATAGAAACCATGTTTCACATTGGCACTTTTTGCAAGAGGCATTGCAGCCTCAAATACTGTAAAGAGGCCTATATTCCTAGTACAGACAATTCAGACACCACTCCACCCAGGTATATGTGCTGAACATGTGGTAAGCAATTGGAGTATTGCAACTGCTGTCAGCTCCATGCTGTGAGAAATCAATATGAACACAAAAACAAGCTAATGCAAGAGTGAGAAAGCTCAGAAGTGTAAAGGGAAACCTGAACTGGAAAGAACTTAACTAAACATGAAGAGAATGATAAATTAAGAATGTCTCATTTGGTTCCTATTCAACCCTTCAGTAGGTTTTTTGTTTTTCAAAATTCTAAGTCGGTGTTCTAGAACTCCATTATTATTATTAGGTGTGGTTGAAAAACCACACCTATTGTTATCGCTCAGACTGACCGTTATTATTCTTCCGCCGATTTTTGAGAACTCCTCCTACACCGTTCACACCATCGACACCATTCATACCTCATATTATACCTTTATACCCCCTCCAGGTTGCTATTACTTTTTACCTTTATACCATATACACTTTTTGAGATATTTGACATTTTATCGCCAAAAAATGAATGGGGGTCAATGGGCACGTGCAGTAGGCTAGCTCACGATGAGAATGCTCACATTGCTCAGTGCTCACACTGAGCTGATTTTTGAATCACTTAAAGGTTGTATCAGTGATTTTGGGTGGAAACATAAATGATCACATTCATCTGATTTTTCCTCACGATCCGCTAGCTGCCCGCCCCATAAGCAGGCCGTCAAAAAACCGCGTCTCTGTAGGCAGCCTATGCTCCGAGATCATACACAAAAACAATGGTACTACCAACTACTCAAAACCAAAATAAACAGTATTCCAACCAATCACAATGATCTGCACAAACGTGATGTCACTTCTGAAGCGAAATCCCAAACAAACATACTTATGAATAATTATGTTATGTTTTAAAAAATAGTGTTCAAGCATCCAGAATTATAACCACGTTAATAACGTTTGTAAGAAACCAAACCGTTTGTAAATCCGTCAAGATTTCAGCGAGATAAGAGTATTAGCGTTTGTGCAGATCATTGTGATTGGTTGGAATACTGTTTATTTTGGTTTTGAGTGGTTGGTAGTACCATTTGTTTTTGTGTACGATCTCGGAGCATAGGCTGCCTACAGAGACGCGGTTTTTTGACGGCCTGCTTATGGGGCGGGCAGCTAACGGATCGTGAGGAAAAATCAGATGAATGTGATCATTTATGTTTCCACCCAAAATCGCTGATACAACCTTTAACGTTCTGTCAACAACCTTGGAAAAATGCCGACGACAAATTCCATAGCTATCGACGTAGCCTACTTCCGTCTGCAACTGAAATGATCATACTCACTTTAGCTTTCAAAAATAATAATCATTGCCATTATATAACTATAACTACAACGCTGCATCAAGCGCAATGCGCTCTTTCGCCACGAACACGCAGGCTATTAGCCCTATCTACGGTGCTAGCCTAGTTGTCAATGTCCCAATTATAGTAGCCTATTCTTATTTCTCTGAAATTGTAAACAACTTTAAACCCTCAAAATTCCAATGTAGGATTGCAGAGTCGCCATTTGTGCACACATCAACCTCTCAAGTTGCACTGCACGATAAAATAGCCCAAACCCGTTTACAACCATCTTGCCACAGTCACACAATAGCATGAATAAAATGTACCGTTTCTACACACCACAAAAACGTTTGTTCCGATATAGGCTAGCCTATGCGGCTATTATTAAAAAGTTGAAACTGTTACAAATAGGCCTAAACATTCGGTGCATTTTCCTTTGCGTAGGCTACGCCTACCCAATGTAGCTGCTTTCGGTATAACGTTAACATTTTTTTCTACAAATCTCTGATAAACAGATTAAGGAACCAAATATCATACCTCGTAACGATTCTACAACTGGTTTCTGTTGAATGTTGAAGAGATTCTCTTTTTCCATTTTGCCACTGCCGAGCAACGTTGATGTTTCCACAGCGCTATCCCACTCGCGGCTGTAATAGCCTACGTTGCTGTTATGTAAAAACACACGTAACGTTACTTTTTAAGGTATATAAATACATTGGGCTACGTATTTTATCCGAATTATGCACATAACTGTTCCGTTGTATTATGAATGTACTGTATGTGATCATTCTGACATCGTAGCTATCAGCAAGTGTTTTGATGTGGGTCAGAAATAGTCAAGTGAATATCTGCCAGACTGCACAGTTCTGTGGTATCTGCAGATCCATAGATTAGAAAAATAAGGAGAAGCAGCGAAATAGCTTGAGTAGGGCCGGAACAGCGCCTACAGTGACTGAATTGGAAAACTACAGGGTCGGCGGTTCTTTTATTCACTGATTTTAATTTTTTTATATACTTTTTTCACTTTATGATTGAGGCGAGGCCCCTTTCATTTGAGAGGCTCATTTCAGGTGAAACGAATGAAACAGCAAATACCGCCTATACTTCCCATCTCTGATCCAAATCCAAATGCTGTCACGTAATGTTATGTTGTCTAAGTTACAAAATAGGCTACAATTGAATTGTTAACAAAACATAGTTTTAGCACTGTTGAAAATTTTGCCTATGTTTTAGCTAAATGCTCATCTAGCCTAGGCCTACTAGCTTATCCATTCAACATTATTGAATGAATTCTGATTTATGTCTTAATAACATTAGCACAGACAACTTCCTAACAAAACATGACAAAAGCATAAGCCAGCTAGGCTACTGTGGTTAAGCTACCAGGAAAAACAAACCTTTCACTCTGCATGAAAATGCCAAGGTGACAGGTGCCAATAGACTTGCAGTCGACTATGACATAGCAAGAGTAAATAAATTATTCGCTACACATGATTGGGTTATAATGTCAAGTTTATGCGAGTCAACAACGTTAAACTAAGTTACTATTAGCCAAACGATAGCCTATGTTTAATTATTGCTTTAGATAGCTGCATGCTAGGTAGGCTGAATAGAACGCTGAATTCAGCACAGGACATAGAATAGAATAGAATAGAATAACTTTTATTTTCCCGCAAGGGAACTTCATTTGTAGCCCCAGCAACAACAAACAAGACATAGACAGTGGGGGGCAGACCCACAACACACAAACATATCAAACAAAGACATTCAATACCATCATTGCAATAATCAAACTAATTAAGTGAATTAAAGTGCAATAGCCTACAGTCAAACGTCATGATTCAAAATAGCCCCCGCTGTCCCGAAATTTGTGTTTGTGTGCACACAAACATGTGGTTTGGACTTCACAAAATTGTGAGATCTGTAATCGGAATCAGAGTTTGTTTAATAAAGTGGATAAATCAGTAGTTGAGCATTTGGTTAAAACCTATGGAAAAATTGTATGAACCCATATTTTTCTACAAACACAACTATGACTGTGTCCGAATAGTCCGAATCAGCACACACTACTATTTGAGTATGCCAGTTGAGTATACTTTTTTTGAAAAGCTGTTAAATTAGGATAGCATTACCTGCACGGCCAAATTGAGTGTTCTCAATACCCCCAGATGATATAGCCAAAGAGTGTAAAGGAAACTGATATAGCCTAGGCTACTTATGCCCAGGTTTATATGGAGGATATTTCACATACTGCATGTCACTGCAGTATAGACTACAGTAAGCAGTATGCTAGTACACAGGACGCAGTACATTGGGCATTCACAATGCCTTCCTCTACAACACTTATGACCCAACAATACTATCCCAGATGATTTGACATTACCTTTTTGTGCTTTTATCACAATTCATTACTTCTTTGTATCACTTCCAGGTTCTTTAGAGTACTTAGCACAAAATAGGCTACATCACCATATTTTAACACTTTCACCTTCACTAGATCCCTTTATTAACAGTTCATTAACAGTTCATACCATTTCCACCTTTTATTGTCCACCTCACACTATACCATATTACCATCTTTCTATGCCATTTCCAGCCATTGATATTTGTGAAGCAACCACACCTATAATTTCTTTAGGAATTGTTAATATAGTTATTACATATTATTTTTGTATTTGCATTTAAAACATCTAAGGCCTTTGTTTGTAAACACAATGGAGTAATGCACTATGGGATTTCTGGCTCTCAAGTCTCCCTTTTTGAAGAGGTGTTGATATATCGCAAAAATTGAAAATGGCTTCTTAGTCTTTCCACCATTCCAGATGATTTGTCTCACTGTACTTCAGCTCCATTTCATTGTCTGAATATTTTCACTTCTGCCCCTCGTCATTTAGATTGCAAAGGCAGTTGTAAGAAAAAATTAGTTTGAAGCTGATATACTTGGCAGGGGAAAGTAAGAGAGGGGTGCTCCTCCACTAACAGAACGGCTTTTATAGGTTTCAACCCATGCTCTGCCAATTATTGCACTTATAATCTGCAATCATACTTTTAAAAATGACATTATTTTGTGCTGACTGTTGATATGGTAAACGTGGTTACATAAACATGAGCAACAAACCTAATCATCTCAGTTGCACTTTGTTCTGAGGTTTCAGCACTTGTGGATGAAAAGGAGAGCATGGAATTCTGCTTCAACATCACACCTCTCATTTTTTCATTTACCTCTGAAAGTTACTCTTTCTTACGTATCATAACCAACAGTGTTCGAAGTCCAAGTATATTATTAATGCTTTTGTCAAGGAGGGAGGGGTAGGGAGGAAGGCAAGGAGAAAACATAAAGCTGCTAGAAGGAGTGGACAGTAGGGAATTCAGTGTTAGTTGATTATGGCTGGGCTTTGTGGTCCCTTGTTTGCAGCTGCAACGTTTGTGGGGCAGGAGTGGACGGGTGGGAGTGCGGAATGGGTGGGAGGTTGGTTTTGGCAGTATAGAATGCAGCCTTAGCCCCAGGTCCTGTGTTACTGCATTGTTACCTCAGTCCCCCTTGTTTCACTTGTCAATAATGAATGGAAATGTTATTGGGGGTCCAGAGTTCAGAAGCCTGTGTTCAGTAGATTTATTTACCATATTTATCAAATTAACAGTTGGAATGACATTATCTTCTCATGGTGTGGTACAGCTTTCATAATTATTCTGACTTTGATGCTACTGTGCTACGTGGTGCTAGCTTTGTGATTTGTAGCACAGTTACTTTGTTGCTTAGCACTAAATTGGGTCCCACCTGTAGTAATACCTTTGTCACTTTGAGTTGCGCTACTTTGGTAATTTTGTAGCGCTTGTATTGCCACTTACCACATACCTGTAAGTTACCAGTATGTGTAGTGATTTTGTTATTTCATTGCCGTGGGCAGCAGGGTTAATGTTAATAACATTGGTTGAACGCTATTCTCTTTACTTTTAAACTCAGCATTTCAGCATTGATATGTTTGTCATGGTTTTGACGCCTTTTTCCCATGCGGTCGTTTTCCTCGATAGCCACGCGAGGGCGCTATCCTTTTAGTGGATGTTTGCTCCGCCCCGTCTTGATTGCGGAGCTTCTGTCAGCATCCACACCTGTGCATGGTTACCTGGGAGTTATTTAAGCCCACGTTTTCCTCCGCTCTGGGCTTCGATATTATTTAGCATTATTTCGCACTGATGGGTGTGTGTTTTATTTGTACCATTATGCTACTCGCCTGTTCTTACGCTTCTCGTTTCCGAGGCAGGGCGTTTATTATTTCTGGCTCTTTAGTTACTTAGCTCGGAGAAGTATGGGACCGCAGATCTCTGCTCTATTCGCCTGTAAAATGTTTCTCTCTCCTGGGAGATTGGGCGTTTAGGCTTTTACTTAGTTACTTAGCTCGTAGAAGTATAGGGCAGCAGTTCTTTGTTCCATTCGCCTTGTTTGGTTTTCTTACAGGTGTGCAGAGGCGGGGAAGGAAAATTGCTCACAGGTGAGCACAATGAAACGATAAGGGAAGCTGATAATACAATAACGAGGGAGAACGTAAGACACGGACTGGACCAGAACCAAATACATAGAGATAACATGACATGGACTCCAATAAGACAAGTGCATACAAGGAATAGGAAAGCGGAAACGAGTCAGCTGTAGTTAATAGAGGAACCAAAGAAAGATAATTAGTGATAGAACAGGCAGAAAGAGAGACAGCTGCAGCGAGGAAAGAAGATGAAGTTAGTAAGTTAGTAGAATAGAAAACCCTGATTCTATGGCGTTAGTAGATTAATAGATTAGTATTATATACAAGTTAGTCATTAGTAAATTAGTAGGCCCTAATTCTAAGATGTTATTTGTTGTTAATTAATTAGTATTATTTACAATGAAGTGATTAGTAATGAAGGAAGTGCATGACAGAGGAAATACAGAGGAAAACCGAAATCACCAAAGACTACCGAATAGTGAGACGAAGACAGGGGAGTGACGACAAAGCAAACACGGAACAGTGTGACCCACAATAAATACATAATCAGGAATTAAATAAAAACCATAAGAACATAATACAACTAACAACCACAATTCAGAGTCCTGACACATGGTCACTAGGGCGTCTGCGCGAAGGGGTTAATTACAATGTGTATAAATTATTAAAGACCTCTTAATTAATATACAACATCAAAAGCAGAACGGTTACTCCTTCAAGGAGCCCCAAAGCCCTCAGACAGAAAACTCAAACCCAGTTTATTGTAAGTCTCCTTTGTGCTTTGTGAACAGCAGAAATTTACAGAAAGCAGAAAGAACCACAGAAATTTAAACAGGGGCCCAGACCGTTTAAAACAGCCATGCATCACAAAGCACAACACCCAATGAGACACAGCACAATTGGGGGGGGGGGGGGGGTTGTTTGCTTTTCTCCAGAGCTAGTTAACGTCCCTATAAGATAGCACTTGGGTGTATCATTTGTGTTTGCGGGTCAGGGGAGGCTGAATAAGGGGGGCAGGGCAATTATGGTATTGAACACTGTAAGCATTGCCCTCTGCCTTTATGATAAGGGGTTATCTGACTGTGGCTTCTATGTCCGTTTCAATGTGTTGTGGTGTCCCACTAGTAGACAAGCCATTATGGGGGGAGCTAATTTCAGGCCATAACAAAAGGGCAGGATCATGTAATCTGAAACTGTTCCCTTCCCATAACCGGGGCATTGACCTGACAGGTCCACATAGCCCATACCTCGTTTTTTTTACCAAATGTCTTTCTATTCAAAACAATTTATGAATAGGATATGATTTCCCTCATGCAGTGTAAAAAACACCAAGGCCTCCAATCTTGGTGTTGCAAGGAGACACTGGGACACTGTTTCATAGAAAAATTTTAATCTCACAAGCATAATCCCATGGAAAGATTCATTAAATCAAACAATCAACAGGTAGTGCTGAAATTCATAAGCACTAGCTGTCACTTTTTCTACAAGACAGCTATGAATGAATGGATAAATCATTACAAATGGGAACCAGGTGATAGCATTGAAGGTCAGTGCCCCTTGTACAAACCCCTATTCCAAAAAAGTTGGGACAGTGTGTAAAATGCACATAAAAGAAGAAAGCAGTGATTTGTAAATTGTCTTTTACATGTATTTAATTGAAAACAGTACAAAGAAAAGATGTTTTACTTTAACAACTTTTGTACTTTTTGTACATATACACTAATTTCAAATTTGATGCCTGCAACAACTGGGGTAAAAAAAGACTGGAATGTTCAAAAAACACCTGTTTGGAACATTCCACATGTAAACAGGTATCACAGCTATCATGGCTGGGTATGAAAGGATATCAAAAGACTCTTGATGCCTTATTTTCAGGTACTATTACAAGCGATACTATAACCTCTCTGCATTTGAATGGATCTCTATGGGAATTGGGGGGTGGGACAAGATTAAGCTGCAAATTACACGGCAATAGTATGGAACCCATGGTTGGATAAATGGCTGTAAATCATCAAGGGTCTGAGGTATCAAACAAGCCTACTCATTTTCATATTGAACTCTATGGAAAAATAATTCAGGAGAAACAACCCTTCAAGTGATCCCTCCAAATCTTCTGCCTATCTGGCAGCAGAGTGATGGTTTGAGACTCGTTTGGACATGTTGTGTGAGGTTCAGTGAGTCAAGATGGGTCAAGACGTCAACAGCCATGGAGAATTTGGGTGAGTATATGTATATTATAATCACCCAATATCACAATATTGGAGAGTGGGACATACAGAGGTCAGGAAGTAAAAAAATTCTGAAATGAAAATGAGTTGGATTTTGGAGGGCGGTACACCAGGATGATCATTAAGGAATTTTGAGTACATTGGGTACTGTATATAGTACAGTAAGCAAGGGGAAAAAATGCTGAATGCTTATTTGTACATTTAAAAAATATATTATTGTTTCTATATCTGAACATGATTTTCTTAGCATGTATAAACGTTGCATTTTATGCATTTTACAGTCCGTGGCTGTGGCAAGATGAGGGTCGTAAGCACTTTGGGCTATTCATAGCATCCTGCTATTTTAGTTCCCTGCAGTGCAACAGAAGGTTTTCACAAGCGGCGACCCTTTTAAACAATCCTGCATCAAAATTTATGGGGTTTTCTTAAAGCTGTAGTTTATCATTTCAGACAAAGATGAATACTGTCTTTGGGACAGATATGTCTACCACTAGGGGGCCAACGTGGATCGGGTTAACAGCACAATGCGAGCAGAGTTTTCAAGGGGTGTCAGTTACACAGTTACGCAACAGCTGCAAAAGACTAATCTACAGCTTGAGATAAATAATATGTGACATTATGAAGTGCAATACCATTGTAAAGACTGTAACTGTGTAAATACATCAGGATTACTTGAAAGCTATATCATCAATTATAGAATGACATTCACTAACTAAATTCTAAACGGCTAATTTTCTGAGAAACCTACATTTTATGTTCAAGATAGAGGGAAACTTACAGCGTATGGTATCTTCACCATTTATTGTGTGATATAGAAAAGAAATGAGAATCGATTTACCATCTACTGCTGAAATGATGGGTGATGGGTGAGAAAAAGCTATAAAAACGCCTTAGAATATTAGGTCCATCCCTAAATGTAATATACCATTTTAAACAGAATAACTGGGGCTTTCAAAATATATACACAATAATATGCCTATTTTAACACAATATCATCAATTATTTTAAAAAATACACAAAATACATTTTAAAAAATTCTAAATGGCTATTCTTCATGTGAAACCTAGGTTTTTAACCATTTCATGTTCAAGATCAACAACTCCTTTCTCTACTGGGCCACCTCAACTATGCCATCCAAATCATTTCCCAATCATTTTCCTTCATCTATCACCTCATTTCTCTCACAAACCTGGTCCCCTCGCTCCACCACACCATCGTCTTTGACCAGCCCTGTCTCTCTGAGATGCACTTCTGGCACCTCCTCCTCCAGCATTGGAACGGCATCACCTTTTTCTACAACAAATTAATCTCTACCCCTGAAACCATCAAACACTTCACCAAAGCAGGCCCTCCCTAGGGTA
Organism: Synaphobranchus kaupii; assembly: GCA_029718625.1. Lineage (NCBI taxonomy): Eukaryota > Metazoa > Chordata > Actinopteri > Anguilliformes > Synaphobranchidae > Synaphobranchus > Synaphobranchus kaupii. The sequence goes on along the minus strand of CM056391.1, from coordinate 29,869,263 downwards.
CAGAGGCCATTACAATGGCAGTTTGTTTGCCTCCCCATGGCCCCCCGAGCTGTCCTCCCTCTCCACTGCACCATCCTCAGCCACCTTTGAATTATACCCCATCATCGCAGCAGCCGCCCTCTGGGGCAAGGAATGGTCCAGGAAGGTCATCCTCATCCACTCCGACAACATAGCAGTGGTTCACATCATCAACAAAGTGATCCAGCTGTCTTTCCATCATGCCCTTCATGGCCGCCTGACCTAGCTTTCACCTAGGGTTCATTCCAATCGCTTATTTTTAGTCCTTGCTTCCTTTCCTCACGTCCTTTCCTTGCTCCTTAGCTCCGCCCAACGGAGGACGCAAGGAAAGGATGCAAGGATCAGATATGAGGATGGAGGAAACGAGGCAACATGCATTAGGCAAATGGAATGTCCTTGCTCAATCAAGCGTCAGCGTCATATTATGCTCATGTGCTTAACTATAATGCTTTTTAGCTTATTTGTCCATGAATAAACGGTGCTTTTGTTACTTATAAAGAATGTTTCATTATGGATTAGTGCTTTTTAATAAATGGAAAGGAACGGTAAAATTGCATTTGTGTAGGGGTGTGTCTGCGACATGGCAGATGTGAAGAGTGGTGGATTCCGAGAAAAGGCTTCCGCAAAGGCTACACTTGTGCTTCCTCACTGAAGAATCCTCCGGCAGCCTAGTCGTTCCCCACTCCTCAGTTCTCCATGGAGCATTTAGCGGTTTGGAATGCCCTTAAAGATGGTGAACTTTTTTGGGTCAGGCAAGGACAGAGGAGAAGAGGACGGATAAAATAAGCGATTGGAATCCACTCATAGTGTCCCACCAGTTCATCATCCGTGCCTCCCTTGTCCCCGGCCACAGCAAATCAATGCTGATTCTCTCTCTCGAACCAACGCAGACAGCGGTCCCGCCATTTTTAACCCTGACATTCCATTGAACCACCCACTTCAGTACCTGATTCCCCAATACCAGCAATCCATCCTCTCAGCCCTCGCCCCATCCACCCTATCATCCTCCTGGACCTCCTGGAAGTGCTTCCAAAACTTCCACTCCATCCACCACCTGCCCTTCCCTACCCTCAACCTTCTGACCATCTCCTCTTTCATCACCTACTCCAGCACAGCCTCATCCCTATGTACCTCCCCTATCCAAGCGTACCTGGCAGGCATCAACCACTTCAAACTCCTCACCGAGTCCCCCTGCCCAGCCATCAACCACTCCCAAGTGTCCCTCCGACTGAAAGGTCTCCAGCGATCAGAGACACATCTTCCTCCAAAGCGCCAGCCAATCACCATTGAGATCCTCTCCACCTGCATCACTACTCTACATCAACTACTTCCACTCTGCAGTCAATGTTCCTGCTGGCCTTTCTTGGGTTCCTGCGATGCTAAGAGTTCACCTCCACATCCCCACTCACCACCCAACCATCTTCAACATCACCATCCTAGACCTCGACACCCTGAACTTCACTATCAAACACAACAAAACTGACCATTTTTGGCCAAACACCAGTCTACTTCTTCCGACTCCATTCTGGAGCCCGTATGAACTCCTCATCCATCACCTCCTCCTCTGACGTACTTACCAAGCCCAACCCTCTGTCACACTCTTCACCACAGAAACCGGTACCGTCGCATCCCGCCATTGGTTCCACGCCTAGGCTTTGGCAATGTTGAAATTCCCCTACAGACGATATTGCTCTAAGAAAAACATCAATATTCTATATTATTGTCCAAAAGAAAAAAACCTTAAGAATCATATGTTGCAATACCCATAAGTGCCCACAATGTGGCACCATTAAGCACCATTTTATATAGGTGATAGCCATCAGGTGAGATCAATAAAAACAGATCAATCTATGGTTTAAAAAAAAAAATGTATTATTCAAAAACACAGTAGGCCTATATTTTAACAGCATTAATGTGACGTCATATCAGAAATAGAACGAAATAACATGAATACTTAAAGTGTAGTGAGGTTTGGTCCGTTTTATTCAGAACAAATTAAGTTCAAATTCAGTTCACAATTCTATACGTCAGTAGAGCCCAACTTAGTGAAATGACAGACACGACAATGGTTTGGAAAAATGACATGTTTTATTGGCTACAACTATGAACAACAGAAACAACACTTTGTATAATATTCTATGACTTAATCAGGAAATTATAATTACGTTATGGCTAAATATAGAAGCTAACAGTCCATTAACGGGGGTTAGTTCATGTTATGGGTTAGTGATACGCAAAACTATATTTGGTGGTTAGCTCGTTTTATCAGTCTCATAAGTATAAAGTTTTAACAGTGTAAAACTATAAGGTCAGGGAAATTGGCTATTCCTGACCAAAACACGCATAGCAAAACAAAATATAACAATAGAAACCAGCAGTAATATAGAACCGGGAACTCAGTCCTGATTAGTCAAGTCCTGCCCAGGATCACATGACTGTCACATATGTAGTCTTTTGGAAATGCGGTCCAGGGTCACATGAATGCGAGTTGATTTCCAATGGACATGCACTACAGTGTCATGGTTTTTGACGTTTTCTTCCCTTGCCTGAGAGCTACATAAGCCCCCATTTCCTTCTTCCGGGGCTTCTGTATTGGTTTGTATGATTTTGCCTTTGTTTGCGTAGCCGGTATGATAAGGTCTAGGCTCTGTAGGAGACCTCTTTGCTCCAATGGGTTTTATTGGAATAATGCGGGACTTGGCTTTGTGCATGTAGCTATTAGGACTCTTCTTCCTTGGCTCTTTTCTGTCGCCGCTTCCTGGTTTTTCCTTTTCTTTCTTTGCCTAGACCTGTTGCCTTTTCTGTCTCTCGATCCTCTCTCTGTCTGCTTTCTTCCTTGAAAGCAAGAGGAGTCTTTGTTTGTTCATGGTTATGTTTATATAGTCATATTTCTTACTGAGAGGCAGGGCGTTTATCCATACTGAGAGGCAGGGCGTTTATCCATACTGAGAGGCAGGGCGTGTATTTTTACAAGGCTTGCGTTGTCATTGAGCCGGCAAATGTCCAGAACTGCTGTTCTGTTCGCCTTCTGGTACCTTTCTCCTTACAGGGAGACCGGGCGATTTCGTTGACATGTTTACGTGTGACTGCGAACCTATGAAAGTAGCCATGGAACGTTAGATCTCTGTTCCTTTCGCCTTCTCATACGTTCCCCCTTATTGAGATGTAGGGCCTTTATTTTTCGCATGTCTTGCGTTTGGCAGGACACGGAGACTGCTTCCCTTCTTTTCCTGCAGCAAGTAGTACGCTCCGATTAGAGCTAGGGAGTTGTTTTTTTGCCTGTCGCCTTCTCCCTTTGTTTAGCTCTAATTTATGTTCCTTTGTTTGTGTTACCTCCGAGGCAGCTCCTTCTCTCATTTCACGTTAGCATCTCGTTGTTAGCTCATTGTGTTTACCGAGCTCGAGATTCTTTGCTCTCATGTGACATTCGCCCGGTTATACAGGTCGATTTCTGTTACGCCCCTTTTTTTCTAGTTCCCGTATTATTTCCCTCCAGTCGAGAGTGGGAACTAGGTTATCTGCGTTGTGATTTAAATTCCCTTAAATACGGGGTCTTTCCGTCTCAGTGGCTCATAAGAGCTTATAGATTCCCTTCGCTGCATGTGGCCCCTTCGAACCTCACACATCACACACCCCCTTACATACAGGGGTTCCAGTCCACTTTGGCCCGGCCGCAAGGGAGACAGGAGAGGAACAGTCTGAAGAAATATGTCCTCAAAACAGATATTGAGAATAAACCAGCTTGGTTTATTCCGTGGACGGTGGCAGATCAACTCTGTCTCAGCGATCAGACGAGATTGTAAGGGGGGTCAAGTTCGGAGGACGTGACGCGACAGAGGGGATCAAAAAGATATCCACGAAACATGAATATCCATTAAAGCCTGAAATAATAAGTGTGAGGCTCGCAGACTCGAGCAGAAATAAAACGGATAGGAAAACAATACCGGCATAAGCCGAAAATAATAACGACCCAAGGAAATAGGGCGAAGCTCGCAGACTAGAGCAGAGAAATAGATAGGTAAAATAAACTTGGCGAAAGCCAAATAATAATAACCCAGTAAAATGGCGAAAGCTCACAGACTCAAGCAGAGGGAAAACAAAACAGGTCGGAAGCCTCTAGTTCAACTCTAACCAGACATCGTGCCCAGAGTCCTGGGGAACAGGCATCACGGTCATTTGGAGTTCCTCCAACCCCGTTCACGGCTGGCCATCCCTGAGATTCCAAGCCCTATTCCAACCAGACGCCCAACATCATGCCCGGAGTTCCTGGGGAAAAAGTCGTCGTGGTCATATGGAGTCCCTCCAACCCCGATCACGGCTGGGCCAGACATCACGGTCGTCCGGAGTTCCTCCGACACCGTTCACGGCTGGCTATCCCTGAGACTCTGAGCCCTGACGCTCTACATTGCACCCGGAGTCTTTTGGGGAGCAGTCGTCGTGGCCACTCAGAGTTCCTCAGACCTCGTTCACGGCTGGCCATTCCTTAGACGCCAAGCCAAAACCAGTGGGCAACTAGGTGGGCGTGTCCCTGAAGTCAGGTTTTTTTGTAGCACTAAAAACCTCCAGGGGGCGAAATGCAATGGCGCATCGCCCTTTCTACGACCATAGATTGCCAGCAAAATCCGAAGTGCATGTTGTAATTACCATATGTTTTAACAATGTTAGAATCTCCTAAATTATAATTATAATAGTAGATTCAATTTGAGATAATGAGGACCATGTTTTATATCACAATCTCTGGAAATAATTTTTTTAAATTCCCGGGATTGACAAGCATTCATTGCCGCTTTGGTCTGAGCAGCACCTCAAGACTACGGAAGCACATAAAACACAACAGTCGGCTCCGTTCAGCCAGAAGAGGAAAACTATTTTTAGAAACATGTGCATCTTTAGAATGTATTAGTGGTACAACTCCGACTTGATGTTCAATAAGATACCTATGTCCTGGGGGGTATACTACGAAGTAGGATTACTTAGTACAGTTAGCTATCCAGCTATCCAGCTATCCAGCTAACTGAGTAAAACCGGGGCAGCCCTTTTTACTTCAGTCTGTATTCCAGATTTGGGATGGTCCAGCTTTTATCCAGCTAACCAAGTAATCCTGCTTAGTTCGTAGTATACCCCCCTGCTGTGTCAGAAAGTGACTTTAATGTTTTTAATTTGTTTAGAGAGGTAACGTTAGCTAATTCACTATAAATAATCGTCGATCAGGGACGTGATAAGCCAAGGAGGTTATATGTGTAATCAACTGATTTAACGTTACAGTTGAAGAGAGAACAGTCTGTTGTAACGTTAGCTACAGTTTTGGGGAGTAGATTTCAGGTGCTTAATTTTTCACTATACTAATACAAAAGCCTCTTGCACAATCCAGCAGGTTATCATAGCTCTGGCTAGCTACCACTGGAGGAAGCATATATAATGTTACCGCATACACTAAGTGACTAGTAAGTAATAGGGGTGTAGTTGTCATTTTCATGCTATTAGTTGTTTGCTATATGTAGCTGTCGTATAAAACACATATTTAGCTGTCTTTACTACTTAAATTAGGACAAAAACAACTTGGCTTTTTGTTTGCATTTTCATTGCCCAGCTGAACCACCAAACTAATGTTATAGTTCCATGCACATAATTTTCATCGATTAGGTCATGGTTATTAGCGGCCTCTGCTGTTTCTGCGTTTGGTTCTCTTTTTGGCATCGTTGGGACGCTCTATCGGATTTTTTCCGCCTCCGTTCCGGTGTTTGAATCTCACCCGGCAATTATCCCTTTCACCTGTTTTGGATTTCCTGCTTACTATATATAGCTCAGGACCTTTCGGCACTTTGATATTGTCTTTGCTATGTTGACAACGAAGTCGGTAAGGTATAGGAATTCGGTCACAGCATTTCTGGTTCGTACGAATAAGAAACGCAGCAAGTCCGGTTATAGAATTAAGATTAGATTGGTTTTCTCTTTTATTTCCAATCTTTCTCTTTATCCTTTATTCTTTTTACCTGTTACCTTTTGTGTTCAGCTGTTTCGCCACAAGAGCTTTGGATAACAGGTTTTCTTTTCTGTTCCTTTCCTTCACTCGTTCTATCGAGTTTTGCTTTGTTTTTCTACCTCCTGTTATGCCTAATGATTTAGTGCGTGAGGGTCTTTTGTTATTCATTCTCGCTGTTTATCGAGACTCACCTCCTTTTGAGGTTGCTTTGATTTGGCTTGTGCTAGAGAAGTTTTGCTCCCGTTCTTTTGTTTTCCTCTCCCCTGGTGCGCCTACTTCCGCGTTTGTGGCGTATCTTTCTAAGATACGCTTTTAGAATCCTTATCGGTCGTGTCTGGTTCTCAGAACCTTAACACAACCCTCACAGATTTGCAACCAAAATTACTGCGTGGGCCTTTAAGATATTCTTGTAACATTTTTGTCAAATAGTTATGGTTTATAATCTTTCTGTAATGATGAATTACTGAATCAGGACAGATTATTTATTCAAAATAGCCTTTATTCACCAAGACACATGCCATTACACACATTTGCCTTTAGCTCTTTTACTTTATTTTAAATAAACAGTGTCTTGCAGAGATAGACAAAATAACAAAATGTATAATACAAAGAATTAGCTCAAGCTTGCTAATTGTTAGCTTGGGCTAAGGTAGTGTCATGGTTTCTGGCAGCCTCTGGTTATTTCTACGTCTTTTTTTAGCGCCGTCAGGTTACTCTATTGGATTTCCAGTCTTCCGTTCCGGTGCTTTGCTATTGCTCGGCGGTGATTCCTTGCACCTGTTTTGAGTGTCGGCTATATAAGCTCAGGGTTTCAGCTGTCCTGTGCTTCAATATTGTCTTTCCTATTTGACATCAAAGTCAGTAAGGTATAGGATTCGGTCACTACGTTTCTGGTTTGAGACGGGTGCGTGAGGGTTGGACCCGAAATGCACAACTCAGAAACAGTGGTAAATGATAAAGTCCGGTCAGGGCTTTATTACAGGAATGTCCAATGAGCGTAGTCAAAAAACAAGCAAAGTTCATGCACAAAAAATCCAGCCAAAACCAATGTACAGTACCCAGGGAGAAGGCAGTGCAAAAGACGGTGCAAGAGTCAAGACCGGAGTCCGCTCCGTGGGGCAAAAGTACAAAGACAGCAGGCAATAACTCGTGGTACAGGCAGGCAGTGGTCAACAAAACAGAAGTCAGTAACAGTGGTCAAAAAACAGGCTTGGATCGTAACAAAAGACAGGCTTGGAAAAAAAACGCTCAAGAGTGCACTGTAAACAGGAGGCAACAATTTTGCGAAGACAAGACATGAACACTGAGTTTAAATGCAGGTGTAGACAATTAGCTTGAGAGCAGCATGCGAATGGAAATCAGGTGTGGAATGCTGACAAGGTAACAAGATAATTAGTAATCGTTAGTAATAAACCTATCCTGACCTAGTGTTAGTAAATTAGTAAATGACATGCACGAGAAACGTAAGGTAAACATGAACACATGGTTAGAGTGTTAGTATTACCCAATCCTGATCTAATGTTAGTAGATTAGTAAATAGACACGGGAAAATGAAACAATTATGGAAGCGTGAGTGACAGCAAGAGAGAGAGAAACAGCATGAACGCAAGGCTGCGGAAAAACACGGAAATGTGTATGCTAAACAGTGAACGGGCAACGTAACATGAATCAAATATAAAACGTGACATGACAAGAAAATAAATCGTAAAAATAATCAAACAATAAACGTGACATGACATGAAAATGAAACGTAACAAGAATTAAACATAAAACGTGGCGTGACTAGACTAACAATACGTGACATTAACAAGAAATCTAAGACAAGAAATGAAACATAAAACATGACATGACAAGCTAGAATCGTGACATGGTTGTTGCAAATAAGAAACGTAGAAAGTCCGGTTAGAGTTAGGATAAAGATTTATTTTAGTCTTTTTCTTGCCTTTCTGTCTTTATCCTTTATACTCCTCTACGTGTTACCTTTTTGTTCAGCTCGTTCTCACCTAGAGCTGTAGGTAACAGGTTCTAATTTCATTTTCATTCTCTCACCCGTCTATACGGGGTGTTTCTTTTGTTTTCCTCTGACCTCCTGTTATCGCTCCTCGTTTGAGAGCGTGAGGTTCTTTTGTTGTTTAATTACTTGCTGTTGTCGAGTTCGCCCTCGTTTGGGGTTGTTTTTGATTTGGCTTATGCCGGGAGGTTTTCATTCCCATTTTTCGTTTATTCCCTTCCTGCTATGGAGCTGTCTGCTTTAGTGGTTACGATATACACTTTTAGATTCCTTGGCTGTCGCGCCTGGTTCTCCGAACCTTACACTCCCCCGAAGAGGTAGTTGTCAATATGATTACAAGTACAACATTGCTGGCCTTTTTACAGTGTAAAATGGCAAGGCATTTAACCAAAGCAATCGCTAATCACGGATTTACTTCTATTATGAATGTAGCTTTGGTGGCCAAAACCCACTGAGTCACCCTGGTCTTCTCCTCTACCCTGGCACCCACTCCCATTCCCCTGTCCCTACTAACTTCAATAAACATCTCTTAATTTATACTGAATTCAGATAAGACTGGGATATTACTAGTGAGCCAAAATCTCTTAGATAAATTCTTACAGTTTTCTTTAAATTTAGATAGCTTCCCTGTCTCCGCCAATGCAGTTGTTAAAACCCTTGACATAGCTATTGATTCAGATCTCTCCTTTCAGGCCCACATTAATAATATCACAAGAGTGGACTGAATTTCTAACTTAAGGAGGATGTTGTCCCTGCAGGATGCTGAAAAAATGTTTCATGCGTTTGTAACCTCTTGGCTGAACTACTGTAATAGTCCAGTGCTGACAGAGAGTACTGGCAGGTCTGACCTTGATAGATTTTCTGTGTACATTGCATATCACCAAACAGACAGCAGTCTTGCTTTGCTTCAAAGGCAAACAGGCTAGAACTGGGAGAAAGAGGCATCTGACTTCAACTGCTTCCATAAATTATTCACGAGACAATTACAAAACCAAGTCTTCATTTACTGTGTGTTGTAAAGCTTATAAATGCAATTTCTCACTCACAGAACAACTACCCTATTTGAATCTTCAAGGAAATATACAGACACTGTGAAAGGTACTAAAATGATACGATTCACTATTAAAAACTAGCAGGTTTGTAAGCAGTCTAGTAAAACCACTGGAGAGTTCACTGACAGAGATAGGGTTAACCATGAAATGATGAGCGGAGTGTTCAATCAAAGGCATGTGTCATTTATGGTATACGAAGAGAAGGGCAGATGGAGATTATTCTACCTCTGGACATTCACCAAACTCTGGGCATATCCCAGACATTGATCAGTGATGATACTGGATGCTATCTTTGGTCTCCTACCAACTTGTTGATAATGGAGAATGCAGGGTTTTGTGACTAAAACACTGCTGCCATGTAAATGTGGTTACAATCTGAATGATGTAAGACTCATAGCATTACTTACAAAAAACCCTCAGAGCTTTTCCTACAGTAAGATTTTACCATTTTAAAATCTGCCTATTGTCACAGATTGGCTAAGTAAAGTGGTTTAAAATGTTCGTTTGGTGTGTGAAAGCCTGGGTGAAAATCTATTTTTGATTAATTGTTGTGAGGGAAATTAAAAATAGTCTTATTAGCAAATCCAAAGCATCTCTCCCTTGTGAAAAGGTGTCATAACAGGTAAATGCAAATTATGGGCCAGATTCAGAGATGGCCAATTTAAGTTGTGCTTAAGTGCCTCTCCTGTGTGGATTTAACACGGACTGAGATACGCCGTATTCTAACCTACGCTACTCAGGTGTGTTTCTCACACATGTTTCTTGTACCTGGCCCCTGGGTTGGCAGCTTTCTACTAAAAAAATGTTTGTGGGGATGTACATTTTCAAAGTGTCAGTGACAGGGGCTTTAATAACCGCATTTGCCTTGGTAAAATCCTGCCGTTGCGTGTCGTAGTTGCTCTTGCGTTATGGGGAAGACAGTGAACGTATTAATACATTGATAAAATGATCATAGCTCCTATTGACAACTGGGATATACCCAACACACAATCAAAAAAAGTATCGCTGGACAGTGGTTGTATGCAATATTATTAAGTAAACAAATAAATCGTTGGATTTACTTCTTTTTTTCCCATTTACCTAATAAAGTCACATACGGTGGTTGAACATAATAGTCTATATGCGACGTCTTCAACTTAACCAGTTGAAGTCACATATACAGTCAAAGTCGGAAGTTTACATACACTTAGGTTGAAGTCATTAAAACTAATTTTTAACCACTCCACAGATTTCATGTTAGCAAACTGTAGTGTTGGCAAGTCAGTTAGGACATCTACTTTGTGCATGACACAAGTAATCTTTCCAACAATTGTTTACAGATGGATTATTTTACTTTTAATTCAATATATCACAATTCCAATGGGTCAGAAGTTTACATACACTAAGTTGACTGTGCCTTTAAAGAGCTTGGAAAACTTCAGAAAATGATGTCATGGCTTTAGAAACTTCTGATAGGCTAATTGACATTGAGTCAATTGGAGGTGTACCTGTGGATGTATTTTAAGGCCTACCTTCAAACTCAGTGCCTCTTTGCTTGACATCATGGGAAAATCAAAAGAAATCAGCAAAGACCTCAGAAAGAAAATTGTGGATCTTCACAAGTCTGGTTCATCCTTGGGAGCAATTTCCAAATGCCTAAAGGTACCACGTTCGTCTGTACAAACAATAGTACGCAAGTATAAACACCACGCAGCCGTCATACCGCTCAGGAAGAAGGCACGTTCTGTCGCATGGAGATGAACGTGCTTTGGTGAGAAAACTGCAAATCAATCCCAGAACAACAGCAAAGGACCTTGTGATGATGCTGGAGGGAACAGGTATAAAAGTATCTATATCCACAGTAAAATGACTCCTATATCGACATAACCTGAAAGGCTGGTCAGCAAGGAAGAAGCCACTACTCCAAAATCGCCATAAAAAAATGGACAATGACCCAAAGCATACTTCCAAAGTTGTGGCAAAATAGCTTAAGGACAACAAAGTCAAGGTATTGGAGTGGCCATCACAAAGTCCTGACCTCAATCCAATCGAAAATTTGTGGGCAGAACTGAAAAAGCATGTGCGAGCAAGGAGGCCTACAAACCTGACTCAGTTACACAAGTTCTGTCAAGAGGAATGGGCCAAAATTCCAGCAACTTATTGTGAGAAGCTTGTGGAAGGCTACCCGAAACGTTTGACCCAAGTTAAACAATTTAAAGGCAATGCTACCAAATACTAACAGAGTGTATGTAAACGTCTGACCCACTGGGAATGTGATGAAAGAAATAAAAGCTGAAATAAATCATTCTCTCTACTATTATTCTGACATTTCACATTCTTAAACTAAAGTCGTGATCTTAACTAACCTAAGACAGGGAATATTTACTCGGATTAAATGTCAGGAATTGTGAAAAACTGAGTTTAAATGGATTTGGGGGGATACTTTGCGCTTCCTAATAATTTTGAAGCAGCTGTGCAGACACAAGTAGGCTATAAAAATTGTCTCTCTGTCAAAGCGAATATGATCTAGACACTGTCTAGTATCTAATATTGTTCTGATATATAGTCAGTCAATCATAGCCTACTTTTACATATTTTTCTTTTTATGACAGCTCTTTGATAATTGTAAGTAGGCTAGGCAAAGGAAAATAAGATCCCAATATTATTTTCAAAGAACATGCACTCATTCTAATATCCATTTTTGCGAAAGATGCTGTATTTTTCATAATCATCTATTGGCGGCACTAGACATAAACCACCATTTTTTATGAAGAAAAACAATTATGTGAAAACTCTGAATCTGCATGTCTTGCAGACATGACTCATTTTCATCAAATCTCCACCGCGTGTGTATATACTGGAGAGACGCTTAAAACAGCCAATAAGTCAAATTTCTGAATCACAAACAGCTTAACTCATTAAATGCCAGAGTGTTCTGGAACACTAAGCCTCAGCAGTGCCAAGCCAATATGGCTGCCGACATTAAACATTTTTAGATTGATCCTGTCAATGTGCAAACTTCAAATAAAACACATTATTTTACCTATTCCAACATAATATTTTGTTAATGAGGATAGATGGTACTAAATGATACACCTTCTGGTTTCGTTCACTATTAGAACAATGTCAAACAATATTGATGGAAATATAAATAACTTATTTTCAGTGCTTCTTAGTTTGGTCTTGCATAACTATAGATATTTAAAAATGAACAATAAATATAATCGCTGGTCAGTTGTGTATATATATATATATATATATACGTATATGTATGTACAAATGAGCTGCCCACATGAGCAACCATTTCAAACAGAAACAGTTATCCTGAGGCAAAAATAACATAGGCTAAAATCTGTGGGGCGCGGGGCTAATTCAAAACAGAACCAAGAATACGATGGTCTCTGGAAATAAGGGAAATAACTGGAGAGGTGTAGAATCAGAGAATTAGTAAATATAAGTCGGGAAAGGGATATTATAAAACTCGTTGATGGTAGCCTACTGTCTGTGATTAAAATGTTTACCAGACGATCATGGAACGCGTAATTTTCTCTCTTTACTGAGACAGTAGCATAGTAGTAGCCTAGTTTGTTATATTGCCCACTTTATTGTGTTCAATCTCTTTATATTCTTGGTCACTGACACTGGCGCAGAAACGTGTTGGTACTAATTGATGGGGACGTGTTATTCCCATGCCCCAATGTTGGTTCAGATGGTTAAACATGAGGGTTTTTTTTTTTTTAAACATGGGATAAATAAAACTTCTAATATTTCCACCAAGAACCATGTAAAAAAAAGGGCAAATCCGGGTAAAAGACGGTAAAAGAATGTAATTGTAAATTGGTCATAATTTCATTATTCCTGACTCAAACCAGAATTCTTTATCAGTGTAGCAGAGTAAAGATAAAAATAAAAAACTTGTCAACTTCAGTCGCCTTCGGCACTTTAGACTCGTATGCTCGCACGTTCATCGACTAAAGTTTATAGTATATATTTATACTTATTTACTGTGTTACTGTTCTCCCCAAGAGCACATTTGAACTGGAAAAAACACATGATATTACATTATTACTACTATTATCTACTACTTTCAACATCGAACAAACAGTTCTGCTCTCTGTGGTTAAAAGGACAGCACTGACATTTGTGGTATGACAACAAATAGAGAAATTTTTTCAGTGTTTGTTGCCCTTTTCTGTTTAGTGCCTGCCTTGTGAATCCGTTGCTCTTTCAAAGTCAAAGTTAAGATGCCCTTTCTTTCAAAAGCATAATTCCTTCATAAGTCTCAGTTCTCTGATGGCTGTGGGAGTTTGGGTGGAGCGTGATTATGTATTTTACCCCGCTGTGGCAAGAGTGACTCTGATATCATCACTTCTCTCAGCTGGGCATGAGTGGGTGGTAGGAGGCAGGGGAGCTCTGGGCCCAACAAAAGATTCTGGGCACCAACAGAGGCTGTAAAACAGGACAGATTACCACTGCATTACTGAATTACCAAGCACTGGTAGTTGTTAACAAATAAAGTTTTGCTTTAACGCTGACAATCATTGTGAGTGTAATTAATTTGCAGTGATGTATATGCCAGGAATGTATACAATAGTTGCTTATCACGGTTACTCACAAAGCCAAGAAGATAGAGTGTTATTCTGGATGACATGGATTTACGTAGGTTCAAGTTGTCATCCTCCTTATTGCCATTGTTTTCAAGGATTTCCAATTTCTTTGCACCCAACATGTCCTCGCTTTTTCCTGAGGGAGTGAGGGGGTGGAGGAAGAGACATCCCTCTGTAAATAAACTGAAGTGCCCTGTGAAATAGCCTGTGAATGATTTATGTCTGGGGCCTGGAAGCTCATGATACTCAGGGAGATAAAGACAAGGAACAAGGAGACTCAGCTAGTGATCCTCAGGGCGGGAAGAGGCCTCAGCCCTGGTGTGCAGACAGCGAAACATTAATCCTGCGGCTGTCCGCAGTTCTCTCCCACTCACGTTCACTTCTTCACCTGCTTTCGTCAAGTCTTGCTTTTTAAAATAAAAATAGAAATAAATAAATACTGTCACTTACAGGCCCATTGTTCTAACAACAGAGATATTTTGTCTCTGAAGAGTAAAGCAGGGGATTCCATGGCACCTTTCAGGCTCTTGAAAAGAAAGTATCATTGTTGGCTGAAATAAGATTAGTATGCCTTCCCTGTCTTGATTGTCGTTGAAAGTCAAGAGATTTAAAATCTCAACAAGAACATTTTTAAATCCCAAGATTAAATCCTAGTAAAATAATGCCTTATAAAAAATAATACTTTTGGTAGTGAAACTGATTATGTAATTTTCCCCCTGGAGATGAATTGTGCATGTCTTGTTGCATGGATACTTGGATACCTTTGATTTACTTTTGAATGCCTTAGCTTAATCAGTGAGCCACTCGTATTATGACATTTCAGCGCTGTGGTCTTAAATGCTTTGTACAATACTATGACAAAAGCCAAAGAATTCTCTTTGCTTTTCAGGTGTCATGAAAGGAGTGAGTATTGTTTGAGCCATCAGTGTGTTTGCACAGGGGGAACTGAGAGCTGGGGGTACGGAATATTGATGTTGGCCTTTAATCACCTGCCAGTACACAGCTCTTTATGCTGCTGGGGGCTGTGTATGAGAGATGGGGTGGGAAGCTCTGTGCCACAGCTACTCACGTAAACGAAGTTCAGTTTAATTGTCAGACGCAGAAAGCTCATTCATCACTATATTTTTTTTTAAGTGTTGCCTGTGTGAATAATTTGCATGTCACACGTGGCTTTGCTTTATAAGTGAATGTCTATTAAAGAGCCTGTTTCCATAAAACCCTTGTTTAAAGATGGAACGATGTGGCGAGAGGCTTTGAAAGCTAAGCGACAACCTCCCTCAGCGTTCCCAACTCCTGCTTGCATGACAGATCCGGGCGTGGTTTCTGCGCAAACAAGACCCAGCTGTCACCTGCTCCAGATCAACGCAGCTGTCAAGGTCGTTAACAGTGGTAAATCCGCACATCACAATTTATCCCCCATTGCAGGCCTTGAGATTCACACCCCTCCATGCATCTGGAAGCGGGGCTCAGAAGATCTCCCACACTTCCATCTGCGAGGGGAACTCGGGGGCCACCAAAACGTCTAACAAAACGAAACAGCGGGTGCATCTGGTGATGGGGATGCTTAACGTGTAATTAAGTGGTACCGCAGAAGCGCTGTCATGCTGCTGCTGCTTGATGTTAGAAATGCGGCGGGAAGTGACTGCTGCGCGTTTCTGATCATGCTGAGACTGCAGCCTGATGCCATAGCTCTCCAATTTGGCATAAGCTGGCGTGCCTCTTTCAACTCTCCACTGTTACTTGGAAATCAAGCTTGTCGCCTTAATTAACGCAAATTAAAACATCAGTTGTATTGTTTTTTAGGTTCGTCCAATTGATGCATGACAGAATAATCTTTTTTGAGTTCTCCGTTTCTCACAGCAGAGGAGAACGCCATACCTTGATTCAGGTTACCTCAGGAAAGCTGATTGCTGAGCAGTTGAGTTGATTCCAACGCTTCTTTTTATATTGTTACTGGTTCTGTTCACGCCCACAAAAATGGCAGCACTGGCTTGATTGATGACAAGTGGGAAATGCATGTAACATGAACCTGAGATCAAAATCATCCCTGATGACAAGAATTGCCCTGCAGCTACAGTTGGATGTGAGGCGACAGCATTAAATATCTCATGGAAGTCTCCCCAAAGGGCAGATATTGTACACTATCATTTTAGCACTACCCTAAAAAACCAGTAACTTGGATTTCTTTAAAATGATTTTGCCATTTAATGAGTGAATTATTTTGGTGGACTGTACAGATAAACCGCAGTTAAGCAAAGGATCTGGGACCTTTTTTTAGTTTAGTTTAGTATGCACAATTTAGTATGCACATATTTGATTGTAAAATTGTGTACACCCTGAAATCCGCATCAATTTATAAACCTGTAATTTGACAGGTGGTGTGATATTTGAACAAAGTTTACATGAATGGGCATGTAAATGCATCCGTTCAGTTGTCTACAAGCAACACATTTCAAACAAGAAAAATTCCATTAATGCTTACTTGCAATGAATATGGGCTTTACCATACACAAATAAAGTACAGTTATGAAAACCCAGTAACAGAAATATAGGGTACCATTCATATAATTGAGCCAATGTACTATATTAAAATATTGTGTGAAACCAACAAAAGAAGCAAAATATGAATATACAGCCAGACTTATTTGAAATGCATAGCACATAATAGCATTTCCAACTTTAAGAAGTCATATGCAAATGAACTCACAGGTGTGAAATGCAAAATCGTTTGGACATGACTATAACAATTGATGTACAAAGCATTCAGATTCCAGCGTACATGACTGTGCTAGCACTGTCGGAAAGCCTGATGAATGGATTGATACACTGTAAGACCATTTTTAGAGACTGGGCTGACCGAGCATTTTCAAGTAAATGAAACAGCCTGATAAGCCACCAAGGCTATTTAAGGACATGGGTGGAGCCACAAAGCTTGTTCACGGATGCACAATTTTTGGTATATTTGTGATTTATAAATTAAATATGTGTACATGCGATTAACAAAAACGTAATTATTTGTATTAACCTTTTCTACGTTTTCAGTACAGAAAATAATAAACTGTTTCATGCTTTGTACTCACATAACACACCTCAATCAGATACAAATTTTAAAATTCAGATCCGTGTTGGAGTTGTTAAAATTTGGTATGAAATATGTGCAGGGCACAATTCCCTCTTGGGCTAAGCTGTATGTAACATAGTCAAGTGGTTGTCAAATACTGTACTGTGCTGAAGATTTGGATTTGGAACCTTTGGATAACCTCCAATACACAGTAACTGTTCAGCTGGATGGTAGTCTCAGATGCCATCATCATTTATCATAATAATAAATAATAATGATAATAATAATTATAATCAAAGACGGTCAACTTAAGTCATGCACATACAGGGGAAAAAATATCAGAAACACCCCTGAAAAATGGCTAAACCACAATTACATCTACACAGGTGATTGCTATTAATTTGAATGTTAATTAGCAGCATGCGGCTGCTTAAAAGAGGTCTAACCAGGAGCACTTTGCTAGGTAAGTCTCCAAAGCAAGATGAGGATACTAACAGAGTTCCAAAGGGGCCAAATAGTTGGTGCCTGAATTGCAGGTGTGTCGGTCACAAAAACTGCAAAATTATTTAAGGTGGTGAGGGGAACAGTGTAAAAAAATCATGACAACATATGCTCAACACCTAAAAACTGCATCACCAAAAATCACCACAGAATTGAATCAATCCATATCTGAACCAGTCTCAACAAAAACAGTATGTCGTGAGCTTCACAAAGCTGGTATTTATGGCAGGGCTGCCATTCGGAAAGAATTTGTGTCCAAGGCTAATATGCATAATATGGTGTAAGGACCATGGTGTATGACCAGGTGCACCCTATGGTGCAAACACTGTTCCCGCATGATGTCCCCATATTCCACTGCTAAAAACGGTTCCAAGAACACAAAGATGACGTCAAATATCTTCCATGGCCAATCACCAGATCTAAACATAATTTAATCTTTATGGGAAGTTCTGGAGCACAGAACTAGATTTCCACCTCCTTCAACCCTCAAAGAACTGGAGACTCTCCTTCTTGGATAATGGGCCAATATCCCACTACACACAGTTCAGAAATTGTATGACAGCATTCCTATAAGGATTGAAATAATTTTGAAAGCAAAGGGTGGGCCTACTCGTTATTAGATATTCAGTTTATTTTTTGTACTTAATAGCTTTTTACGTGCAATCACTGTCCAACGATTTTTTATTTTTTTGAATGCATCTGTCACACACTGGAAGGATGTGGAGCACTGGTACACTGCGGAGAGTTAATTTGAGCTTTCTAAAGCAGCTGAGCTGAAAGCTGAATATGATCAAAGCGAAATATGATCTTGACACTGTCTATCAACTAATCAATCTAATGTTGGTCTGGTATGATCGATGGTCAATCATAACTTTACGTTTTTTTTTTTTATGACAGCTTTTTGATTATTGCAAGCAGGCTAGACATCCATATCGGATGAACCATTTAGAAATTCTAGAACCTTTTGTACATAGTCCCCCCCATTTTCGGTCATCAAAAAATATTGGTCAGTTTAATAATGTAGAATAAAGTAACCATTTTTCATATTTGGTGATGACTTACAGCCATATCGCCAACCATGTGTTCCATACTGTTCCAGTGTAATTTAGAGCTAAATCTAATTCCCATAGAGATCCATTCAAATGCAGAGAAGTTATAGTATCGCTTGTAAGAGTACCATAAAATAAGCTATCAAGAGTCTTTTCATATTTTTGGGTCACAGACATCAGGAAGTCATGGCATGCAAAGGATATGCGACCAACTATTAAAAATGATTACTTATTGTAGAATAATGTTAAACTGTCTATAGTTTTTGATGCCCAAAATGGTGGGGACTATGTACAAAAGGTTCTATAATTTCTAAACAGTTCATCTGATATGGATGAAAATACCCTCAAATTAAAGCTGACAGTCTGCAACCTCTTTGTCATTGTATCCTTTCAAACTCAAAGTGCTAAAGTACAGAACCAAAATAACAAAAAAATTAATTTGAAATGTTTTATTTTAATTAATTTGTCACTGTCCAATTATGGTGCTCACTAAGTGAATTATAATGGTTTTAGTTGCATCACTTGTTATTACATAATATTTGCTTCTAAAATCTTGCTCCAGTTTGCATATCAGCTGCAGTTGTGACTAAATTATTGGAGTTTTCAAAATTGCAGGCATCGTCAAGGGTACAGGCAATGACGTGCAAGTGAAGTCCCACTCATTGTAGGTTGCCATTTGTCAGAATTCTAATCAACATGTTGGCTGAGTGAATAGGATCTATAATGAAACGTAATGGTTAGACATGCAACAAAGTATCAAATTTTGCGATGCAAATGGCAATAAGAAACAGTTTCCTGTATCACAAAATTAAATTACAGAAAACTCCCTCATAACCCCCTCCCCCCAATAACTGACCTACCAGATTAACATTTAAATGAGGGAATTGCATAATGTAAATTTTTTCATGGAGATTGACAGCCTGGCGAAGTTCCAATGTTTACCTCAGTGCTGTAGACGCCTATACTTGTATGCCTATACTTGTGTCCTTGGTGCAAGCTACGACTGCTGGACCTTCCCTGCCGTATGTGATAGATTGTTCACCACGCTGTGAAACCAAGTAAAAAATGGGAGCAAAATGGTTTGTTGAAGAATTCAATTTTGCATTAATCAACTGTCTGCTTATGTAAATAAAAAAGAAAAAAAAAGGTTTATCAGACCATTCATGTATCTGCCTCCCTTCTGGTCACATTGAGGTTGGTTTTGGGGTCACCGTGCAAAAACTGAGGTTGCGAAAATAATGTTGACTTGATTTTGCAACCTACTTTATTAGGCTACCCATATCAACACTTGTGTTTAAGAACCATCGGGGTTTAACTCAGGAAAAACTATTTAAAAAGTACTTTATGCACAACTACTGAATCTTTTTATCATCAGTGTAACAAACGTTTTATGTTATTATGGTTTTACAAAAATATTTCATATGGCACTGATTTGATTTGAATTAATATTTTATTTCTAATATTCAATAAATAGTAAAACTTGAGACCTTTTATTTATTAATTAACCATAGATTTGCTTTTAAGTAGCATGATGTGGGCATGTTGTTATGACCCCAGCTCGAAGGGCCGCAACAAAAATAATTTTCAAAAGGGAACCGTTACAAAATTAGTTTAACATATCAAAATAACATGAAACAAGGGGAAAATGGTACTGGTGAAGTACAAGTAAACAAGAAACAAGACAAACACGAGATGGGGGGTATACTACGAAGCAGGATTACTGAGTTAGCTGGATAACTGCACTGAGTAAAACCCGGAACACGTTTTTACTTCAGTCCATGATTTAGATTTGGGAGGGTTCTGGGTTTTACTCAGCAGTTATCCAGCTAAAGCAGTAATTCTGCTTCGTAGTATACCCCCTGGGAATCCAAAGAGACTAGTAGACGCGAGAAAAACAGCCGGCGGTTTTGTATTATAGGAAGCATTGGAATCGCTGTATCCAGCCTCCCTGAAATGAGAACAATTCCAAAGTCTCCCAACCAAAACCCCAGTCAAACTGTCTCCAATGTCCTATGCCTCTGGACCTCCTCGCAGCTATTGAGTGTCTTCATATTTACACCAACTTCTGAGTATCACACCCATATATACAAGCACATGAGACAAAACACCACAAGTCTATGCTCACACAATGCAAGATAATACGGGAACAGCGCTGAACTAAAACTAGAAATCGCCAGAACAGCACGGTAACATTTGCGACCAACTACAAAATAAGTGGCTGCAAACAAAACTGACGCCACAATAATGATTTAAAATATGCGCCTCAGCACGGCAGCAAAAGCTGGCAACATGCATTAAGTTAGCCAAAGGGAAAACTAACCCAGAGTGAAAATGCGCCAACCTCGAGAACACCGCAAATACACATGCTCTCAGGAAATCCACAACAGGTGTCATTAATTTCCAATCGAGACTCACGTGAACCAAAGGAAATCATTAGCATACAAAATAATTAGAGGCACTGCACACTCATGAGGCAGCATAGGGACGTAACAACCCTAAATTGGGATATGAATCGTATTGTGGGCAGTGTGCCTAGCAATGGGCTTTGTTAAATACCCCTTGAACTACTTGTGTTTTTTCTCGTAAATTGTCACTCATACATTGTCCACCAGAATTATTGGCAACCTCAATTAATTTGAGCAAAAAGTGCAGGATTATTCCTTTGTGAATCCCTTTGCCAAGATCTCCTCCTGTAATGTTCGTGAGGTTGGAGAACGCATAGCAAGGGACTTGAGACCATTTCTCCATTCTGAATCTCTCCTGACTCTCATTGGTCTTCACTTGTGGATTCTCCTTTTCAGGTCAGGGGACTGGGATGGCTATTGCAAATGAGACGGGTGCGTGAGGGTAGGACCCGAAATGCATGACTCAGAAACAGTAGTTGCAAATAAAGTCCCGTGAGGGCTTTAATGGGGGAATGTCCAAAGAGCGTGGTCAAAAAACAAGCAAAGTTCATACACGAAAAATCCAGCCAAAACCAATGTACAGTACTGAGGGAGAAAGCGGTCTCAGAATCGGTACACCATGCAATAGTCCAGTAACCAGAGTAGCTGTCAGCGGGGCAGAAGTACAAGCAGACGGTAGGCAGGCTCGGGGTCGAAGACGATGCAAGAGTCAAGACCGGAGTCCGCTCCGCGGGGCAAAAGTACAAAAGATAGCAGGCAAAAACTTGTGGTACAGGCAGGCAGTGGTTAACAAAACAGAGGTCAATAACAGTGATCAATAAACAGGCTTGGATCGTAACAAAAGGCAGGCTTGGAAAAACCGCTCAAAAGTGCACTGACAAACAGGAGGCAACAATTTCACAAAGACAAGACATGAACACTGAGCTTAAATGCAGGTGTAGACAGGTGCAGACACTTAGCTTGAGAGCAGCATGCGAATGGAAATCAGGTGTGGAAGGCTGACAAGGTAACAAGATAATTAGTAATCGTTAGTAATAAACCTATCCTGACCTAGCGTTAGTAAATTAGTAAAGGACATGCACGAGAAACGTAAGGTAAACATGAACACATGGTTAGAGAGTTAGTATTACCCAATTCTGATCTAATGTTAGTAGATTAGTAAATAGACATGGGAGAATGAAACAATTAGGGAAGCGTGAGCGACAGCAAGAGAGAGAGAGAAACAGCATGAACGCAAGGCTGTGGAAAAACACGGAAATGTGTATGCTAAATGGGAAACGTAACATGAATCAAATATAACGTGTGACATGACAAGACTAGAAAATAAATCGTAACAATTATCAAACATGAAACGTGACATGACAAAAAAATTAAATGTAACAAGAATAAAACATAAAACGTGGCGTGACTAGACTAAACACAATACGTGACATTACAAGAAATCTAACTAAGACAGAAATTAAACAGAAAACATGACATGACAAGCTAGAATCGTGACAGCAAAACCTTTATTCTGTGGTCAGTGAACCATATTTATGTAGTTATATTAACCCCTTTGGGCAGATCCCCTAGTGGCCATGGCGCTGGCGCCAATATTTAACTCCATGTTTTACCTTTATTAGTACACAATTTGTGTGGAGTTTCTAAAGCTGAAAGCAGACATCATGTGTGCGATATTGCGCAACACCAACTGGATGCGACGTTTAGGCTACCAACGCTGGGAGGGAAATCCATGCGCCCAAAACATCAATCTTTTTTAATGGTAGCCTAAACATTTGATGGACAAGGTGTTTATTAATAGCCTATACGATATAAAAAATAAATAAGTGCATTTTTTCACCTTCTCAAATGCTTTTTCCCCCTTTCTTCTCCTTACGCTGCGTGAAGGAAATCTGCTAGCCAGGGGCGTATTCCACAAAGCAGGATAAGCAAGTTAGCCAGATAACTAATATAATACCTTGAAATTAACCTCAGAAAATTTCTGCTATATAAGCAGCAGCTAACAACATGTATGACTAAATCACACTCCTAAACCAGATTCTACTGCATTTTCATCTACTGAAATCTCACTAATGCGACAATACAGCCTCATCATGCTAATCTTGATAACTTGATAATCCTGTTTTGTGGAATACCCCACAGCTGTCCAGAGAATCAATATAGCCCACTGTACCGCTGTGTAATTTTAACATTTGGCATATTAGCTCTACATTTCTGATCTGCACTCACTCTTTTACAACTTCTCACATATTATTTTGACTCTATAATGGGGAAGTCGGGTTCGGAGGACCAGACGCGACAGAGAGGAATCTAAAAGTAAACCACGGAGTGGAATACCGGTAAAGCGGAACTGTGTCCTCAACAGGAAAGGAAAACAAAGAAATAGTGAACAGAACTCAATTTAGAGAGAGGACTAAACGGAGGTAAGTAAAACAGAAACAAAATGATAGCGACTCACAATAACAGGGCGAAAAAACTCAAAGGCTTGAGTATAGATAGAAAAGAGGAAATATAATCTCTCACTCTCAATACCAGAGAGCAGTAGCAGAGAGACAAAAGAAAAGGAAACGGTAAAGTAAAAACTGTCTCAACGAGAACAGAACAGGAGAGCAGAAACAAGGGACAGAGAATGCAGAAGTGAAACAAAATCCTAAAGGCAAGTCCCGTGTTACTCCAACGCAAAGCGATGAAGCAAAGTGGTCTCCTTTAAATGCCTAAGCCTATACCTTACCGGCAACGTGAAGTTTGTAAGACAACACCGAAGCACCGGAAAACGGAAGCTCAGAGCTTTTATAGGCGGCAGGTAACCTAGGACAGGTGAAAAGTGCCTGGAGGAAACGAAAACCCGGAACGGACGATGGAAAAATAAAGCAAGAGCGCCCTCGTGCCGCTCCGAGGAGGAACGACCGCAGAAACCACAAGAGGCTATCAAAACCATGACCGACTCTTGCCAGGTCGTCATTGTAAACAAGATCTTCCGATCTTGATTGACCTGCCAAAATAAAGGTTAGCCTAAATAAAAATAAAATAGGCCTAAATAAACTTTTAAAACTACTTTAAGCCCGGGTCACGATAAGCAACTGAAAAACCCTGTTCCTTTCTTCTTCCCCACAGACGCAGTATAGAGAAATCTAACACGCGGAATTTGTGGCGCTGATCTACATCAAATTACAAAGAATACAAAACAACAAAAAAATACAAATTACTCTGTTAACTCCCGCAGCTTTCGGCACAATGCACAACAATAAAGATAGCGAACTTAACTCGTGGAGAAGAGTATACCATTATCCACATTTAATTGCTTTTTCATTTTATTTAGCCTAATTTTATTTTGCAAAACGCTTTGAACGTCATGTAAAAGCGCTGTATAAACAACATTATTTTTGCACCCGCACACATAGGGGGTATTGTTTTCGCTCCTGTCTGTGTGTGTGTGTCTGTCTGTCTTTGTGTCCCTATCATCCATAACATGAACAATTCTACTCCGATTTTGATGAACCTTTGTGGAAATGTTGACAGTTGGGCAATGACCTGAATCTTGAATTTTTTCCCCCAATCGGTCAATGCCTGTCTTCACAGTACAAGATAAAATTTTAGCCCCATGCATATTATGTTCATGGTCGAGATTAGCAAACACGCGGGTGTAGCATCTCTATGAGTGCCATTCTAGTTATTATTATTATTATACGTGGACGTAACAATACGTGGATATGGGCAAATGTTCACAATTGTGTGGTGTACAAAACAAATACTACCACAATAGCTTAAATAGCCTACAGAATAGTTGTAGTCCTACCTGTTGGTATTTACAGGCTAAATATTGGAGGCTAAGGTAATTATTAAAAGCTTTTTATTTTTCACAATCCAGATAACCTATTAGTGACTTCCTTGTTGCCTTTAGGATTCCATAGTAGTTGGAAATTGACAGTGGGTGGACTCGTTTTGCAAGCAGGAGGCCTCCGATCATGACTGAATGGGCGTGTTCTGCTATCGTTTTTCACTAAACCACGTGATGGGGGATAGCCCAACATGGTCAAAACAAATCCACCCAATACGCCGGGTCGCAATGCACACAACTCTTAAAAGTACTGAAAATAGATAATTTTAATTAGTGATGGTTGAATCCAGCTGAAACAAACCCACTGATAAATATTCAGCATAACCCAGCCCATTTTCAACCTGCGCAGCATGCAGTGAGCTGTGCGCTCCTGTCCGAAAATAGCTAAATTCAGTAGCCACGCCCAGTGCGCCATACGCTACACCATTGAATATGACAGCTCGCCACACGCCATGCGCTTGCCGGAACATAGAGCCCTAAGTGTCACTATGTCGCATAGCTAGTCCAAAACCTTGACGCGTAATACCCCCCACGCTCTGCAAACCTGTCTCATTCAGTTCATTCTGGTTTCAGTATTACTGCTTGTGATATTTCAAATATGTACGTTAGTTTTTCCACTCCGCCACAGTGTTATGCCATATGTTTGATATTGTTATTTTCACATTTTGAGTGCATTTCAGCATTTCAAGTAGTGTAAGCATTCATAGGTGGCTCAGTCATGTTTTACGTTTGATTTGCCCTTAAACTAGAACATTTGCCAGCATTTTCCTGATGGTAGAATACTATTTTATTGGAAACTTTTTGTACATAATATACACTATGGCGTATTAGTATCTCACTGGGCTATAGTTGTCACTTAGGGCATGAAAAATACTCATTCAAATTTACTGTGCATATGTGCTAGATGAATATAAAATTTTCCTTGGAGAGAGTATGAATGTGCATATGCTTTATAATGGACAAAAAAATATTTTATTCATTTTATGAGAGGCTTTGGATAGGTTTTTTGACCGATAGATATCTATCCCTCTATACTGATTAAAAGATAGTATTTCCCACTTGAGAATCATGCAAAAGTGAGTTTTATGAGCCAAAAGAGTTGATTTGTAGTTAAATATATAGTTATTTTATGATTTACAGAAGTGGAAAATTTAGCCATTTTGGATAGATTGGAGACACTCTGGGACAACAGGTTACACTGCCTACTTTTTGCAACATAGTACTGCATATCACCCTCAGAATTTCAGACAATGGGACTCATTCATGAAGTATTCCTAAATATGCGTGTACATTTATGTCCAAAACAAGTTGGTATGAAAAAATTACACCGGATTCATCAAACCGTGTGGAAAAGGCAGATTTTTTCATATGCACATATGAAGCGCGCTCACGTTATTTTGTGATTAGCATAAATCCATGCCCATTAATTGCTTTATATGGAGGTTGTCACTTCCATTTAAAGCTCCATACAAACTGAAAATGGCCCAGAAAAAGCAAAAGAAAGAATTATTCCAACACTGGAATCGAAGTTTCATTAGAAGATGTTCAATCAAGGAAAATAAATAGTTTACGACATCAGAACGGACAATACTAAAGTAAATAGTAAAGTAGCCTACATGGTAAAGTAAAAAGAGGATATAACATGCAGGAAATACAGAATCTCCCATTACACAAGCTGTTAAAGTGCAGGCCTATCTGCATCGGACGAGCGCATTGCCTCTATGCTGCAGTCTTTCTCGTCCACTGAAATTTAATGAGCAATTTCAAGACTAAAATGTGGTCAATGTTTTGAAAATGTTAGTAACAACAGATTATGAAATCACACAAATAACTGAAACTTTTAATATTTAGAGTGA
This sequence comes from Synaphobranchus kaupii, assembly GCA_029718625.1. Taxonomy (NCBI): domain Eukaryota; kingdom Metazoa; phylum Chordata; class Actinopteri; order Anguilliformes; family Synaphobranchidae; genus Synaphobranchus; species Synaphobranchus kaupii. The sequence goes on along the minus strand of CM056391.1, from coordinate 29,842,903 downwards.
TACCTTTTTGTTAGTTCTTAGAGCTGCAAGAAAAGCCTGTGATGAGAAATCAGAGAAGCTCTGTGGATGAGCTCTTGCATCCTCCAAAAAGACCACATCTGGATGTAAGGTAATCGGGGCATGTGTTTTTTCATGAAAAATTCAGTAACCATAGATTATGACATCGCACAAATAAACTAAAACATGTAATTGTAAGGGGGGGAGTGTAAGGTTCGGAGAACCAAACGCCACAACCAAGGAATCTGAAAGCCACTAAGCGGACAGCTCCGCAGTAACAGGGGAAATTAAACAAAATAATGGGAATTAAAACCTCCTGGCGTAAGCCAACACAAAACAACCCGAAAAGAGGGCCAACTCGGCCATCGCGAGTAGTAAACAACAAAGGAACCTCACGCAATCACGTATAGGCGTATAACTAGAGGTCAGAGAAAAAAAACTAAAGAAAGCCCATGTAACAAGGGCGAAAGAAACGTAATAGAAAAATAACCTGTTACCTAGAGCTCTAGGTGTGAACGAGCTAACAACCAGGAACGTAGAGACCGCTATCCTTTACCTTACCGACTCCGATAGTCAAATGCAAAGACAATATCGAAGCGTCGGAAATGCGGAAGTCCTGGGCTATTTATAATCGGCAGGAAATCCAAAACAGGTGAAAGGAATAATTGACGGGTGAGATTCAAACACTGGAACGGAGGCAAAAAAATCCGATAGATTGCCTCGATGTCATCAAACAAAAGAAGGACCGCAGAAACAACAGCAGGCTGCCAGAAACCATGACAGTAATACTTAGAGTGATACCCTTTCGGTACTTCTTACAGCTGTAGTCTGGCAAAAAAACAGCTCTAATGAGTAATCAGAGGAACTCTCTATTGATGAGCCTGTGCACAGACCACGCATGGAGGTGCTTCAAGACACCTGAGCCAATGTAGCATTCTTCATTATGGTAACTTTAATTTAATTACGTTGTATTTAATTGCATGTTGTTATATTCCTGTTAAACAGCATTACACTCTATGTAGTCATTCATACACATATTTGAACCAGTTTTTTTGGTTTGCTCTTTTACTTTTTTTTTTTTTCTTCCAATTTTATTTTCATTCTGTGTATTTTTAAGGACACGATTACACACAAATACTGACATTTAACAAACAATAACGAACATTTAACCACAACGCTGAAAAAGTGGAATAGAAAAGGAAGAAGGGGGAATAGCAGATACTAATAATGATTTCAAAAATTGTAAAATGTTGCCCACCATCAAATAAAAAATAAAAATGAGAAATAAATAAAGGGGGAGGGGGGTGTACATAAATCTTTTAAGAACAGGTATAGATTCCAGATATTGTTCATTATCCTTTGTACATGGTCATAATTGTACCACAATTTTGTTGCATTAACCCATTTAGACCGGATGCAGCATTTTTGTGTATATACCTTTAAAACCGGGTGTGCAGTTTGCGTGTATATCCCTTTAAGACCGGATGGGACGTTGAGATCGCTTTAGCTTTTTTGTCATCGTTTTCAAGACACGTGACCAATGAAATGCATCGTGATTCGCTGAAATACACGTTGGGAAGGTAAAATGCATATTATGGGATTTTTAAATATATTTTTTGCCTTGTTGTTAGGCAGATCAGTCTGGAAAGGCTCGATAGAGATCTATTTCTGCTGTTAGCCTCTTAGCTTAAAGTTGCACTTCAGATAGTGTCAATGATTGATGTGACGGGAGCGACATTGAAGATGTCGAGTACAGCAGTTACGTTGATGAAAACAACAATGAATTAGAAGATTCAGACCCAGATGATCAGTTTAATTTCAGTTTAAAAAAAAAAAAAAAAAGAACATTAGGGCAAAGGCAAGTAAGTCCCAATAAAAGCCAAAGGTGTAAGCTCTCAAATGGTTTTTAATTAATGTTTCTATCTGCTACAGAGGCTGAGAAATAAAGGTTTTAGTGAACGTTGACAATTCTGTCAAGTTTTTCAGAAAACCCTCAGGTTTTAGGAGGTTGTTTAAAACAATGCCTTAGGTTTTAGAATGTGTTTTTAGGGGGCGTTTTAGGTCTAAATGGGTTAATACAAAGACTGTTTATAAATAATTTCAATTTATTCTAACGAGACTAAATTAGTATTACAGATTTCATTTACTTTATCAGTTCATCTACGAAATGTGTTGCCAGAAGCCTGAATTAATTCCCCTCCCCAAAAAAATTCTTAAATTGACTCTTTTCTCACAACTCGTCCCCCATTCCTCCTTTTAAAATCCACCATTGACTCCTTTTAAATTACACCATTTTTTTAGGGGTAAATCCCCCAGTCTGGCAACTCTGTGTAGGAACAGAACTTGGCCGTTAAATATTACGTCACACAAGTTCACAAGTCCGCAAGTACAGACAAGTACAGACATTGAGAAACACCCGTGGACTGTGGACTGTGGACTTGCAGACTTCAATGGCTTATTTCGAGGGCAGGTAAGTCTGCATTGATGCGGCTAGAGGGTGCAAAAAGTCTGCATAAAAGCACTTGCCAAAAATGCTGTTTTCACACAGGACAGCCCAATGCACTCAGGGATTTAACGAGAACACGCGTTTGAGTCTGCGAGTCCAGAGAATGGGATTCAGCCAGTTAACTCGGTTAACCGATTACCGGCACAGCCCAAATGTAAAGGTCTCTAAATGCCTGGCACAGTGGTGCAGCATGTGTGGCCAGATAAATCTGATCCACTAGGGAGGCCTTCAGACATAGATTTGATTAAAAACAAAATCCTATTAAAGAAATATTGAATCTATGGCTGACAGCCCTAGTGGACAGACTGGATTGTATTTAGGAATGGTCAGACACAGTACTCCAAGACTCAGGAAAGAGTCACAGTGTACTGAGACAAAGTTTTGTCTCTGTCCTGTGGCACTGTGTCAGGTGTCATGTGCAAACAACCATCCCCACGGCCACAAAGAGGGGAAAGAGACACAAGAGACACACACTGGAGTGAGATGATGCCTGACCGATCAATCGATATCGGATCCACTGACTCCCCCTCACAACTATGCGAGTCTTAGTGATGCATTTTCAGAAATGAGTCACACATTGTGAACAAACATTTCTTTGGAGAGTAAATCATGGAACTCTTCTGATTGTTGAGCAGCTGTGGTGATTCCACATATTTACTCATCCAGAAGAATGCCATATATGTCATTAGCTTTAGTGCTTTCTTAAGTGCAGTACCAATGCAGCATAGCTTTAGACCACTTCGACTGGTGATTATTTGAAATTGTCATGGTTATTTGCAACCTTTGCTTTTCTACGTTTTTGGTTTCCTTTTTGGCATCGTCAGGACGCTCTATCAGATTTTTTCCGCCTCCGTTCCGGTATTCATATCTTGCCCGACAATTATTCCCTTCACCTGTTTTGCATTTCCTCAGGACTTCCGCATTTCCGCACTTCGAGATTGTCTTTGCTATGTTGACATACAAAGTCGGTAAGGTATACGAATTTCGGTCGCTGCATTTCTGGTTCGTACGAATAGGAAACGCAGCAAGTCCGGTTATAAGATTTAGATTAGATTGGTTTTTTCTTTCCTTCCCAATCTTTCTTTATCCTTTATTCTTTTCATCTGTTGCCAGTTGTGTTCAGCTCTTTTGCCACAAGAGCTTTGGCTAACAGGTATTTTCCATTCTTTTCCTTCACTCGAGTTTTATCGAGTTTTGTTCATCGAGTTTTGTTTTGTTTCATCACCTCTTGTTACGCCTAATTATTTAGTTGCGTGAGGTTCTTTTGTTAGTTATTCTCGCTGTTTATCGAGATCGCCTCAGTTTTTGGAGGTTGCTTTGTTTTGCCTAGTGCTAGGGAAGTTTTGCTCCCGATCCTGTGTTATCTCAGTCCTGGTGCAGCTACTTCCGCGTTTTGTGGCGTATCTCTCTAGATACGCTTTTAGAAATCTTTATCAGTCACGTTTGGTTCTCCAAACCTTACACTCCCCCACACAGAAATTACCGTTTGATAAAAATAAATCAATTGGTACAATCTCCATTTCTTCTTGTGCCAGTGGTCATAGATTACTTTGTAAAGTTGAGATAGAGAACAGTGGCTGAACAGTCAGTCGCATCTTATTACTGAACTTAAATTTCAGTGTTGAAAACTGACTACCTGTATAGGTGGTACCAAAGTTTACAAAACAGTTTGGGGGTATTAGGGAGAGCCATCACTGGAGTGAAATGGAGAGGGAATCAACACCCTGTGGAAGTGATTGTGATGATTTCAGGTAGTCAGTCCTACCCTGCCTGCTGTGTTCAGGACTGCATCTTTGTCAGTCTTTGTTTAATCTCTCCCTTTCCTCCTGTGAATGTCTGGATGAATACAAGAATGTTTGTTCTCTCTGAACCATAGCTTAAAAACCCTGAATATGTACTTAAAATAGAAACTAGAAAAACATCAAACTAAATGGGAGTGGGCAACTGCAGCTGCAGTGATGCAACAACATTTTTGAAAGGTCTAATCTTGCCACTTTTTCCAATAATTGTAACTGAGTTTAGCATTTAGTTTTACAAAAAAAAGTTTTTGCATGTTAAAAGTATGTTTTCCTGCTTTTTACCTGGTCATTGAGGGTAGTCTGCAGCAGACGATTTCCGCACCCATTCTTTTAAGTGTCCGCCCATGTGAAGGGCATTACTACTTGTGCAGGCATCCCTAACCTAACTCGTTCAGGATTGTTCATGTGACAACATCATTTCCAGCACTGTGTCAAAGAACCTGACAGCATTTTAACCTCATGTGAACACAGAGGGATATTGGGGGATTTATTTACTGGCTACAGGTTTGCAGTAGCACTTGTGTAGATGTGCAACAGATAGAGTCGAAACAAAGCCCTGTACATTTTTATGAGCTTTTATATGGCTGAGAAAGCAGTAAACAGTAAAAAGAGTTCACTCCCAGACACCGGACTCCAAGTTCAATACTTTTCTCCACACACTGAGACCATCTCAGGCATAAGTCACGGTAAATAAATCTTGCTCCGTTCCATTGGGATATGGTTTGTTTTCAGATTGAAGCTATTCCCATTACATTTAGGAGCTGGTCCTAAACCCGCAGCTATTCTAATCCCAGTAACTCCTCAGAGATCATTTTATTTCCTTCCCATTTCCTTCCTGAAAAGCACCTGTGACAATTTATTAGGCCCATTTGCACAGTATCAGACATTGCAATGTAAGTCAAGCATGAACCAATGACTGCGCAGACCCTCCCCTACGTGTGTGTCCTTGCAAATATTACCAGCTCAATATTAGAAAGATGATGGTTATGGACCCTTTATTACACCCGCGCACGCATAGTGCTGCGAGTGGGGTATTGTAATCACTCGTGTCCGTGTCCATAACAGCCTTAGCTGTTACTACAGTTCTGATCTGATTTTGATGAAACTTTGCATATAGGTTGACAGAATATCTTTCAAATTGGTCAACTAAAAGCATTTTAACTTTATTCATTTCCACCAGTGTCTAATGAATAGATGTTGGAGGAATTGATGTTACACATTTTGAATGCAGGAGGGCGCACATGGGGCAGAGCCAACACTTCCAGATGTCAAAGGCTTTGTCAAAGTCTTGTAATGGACCGTGGAATTGGAGAGGCGGGACGATACCACAAAGTTATAGTTGCATTGTTTTACTCATCGTATTGTTGGGTAAGTGAGGACTAGGTAAAATGTGTATTATCTGAATCCAGCGGTTCCAACAGTCAATGCCCTTGTTAAAACGTTCAGCACTCTGAATACTGAACACAAGCGATATTGCGTGCTAGAACCCCTCACTTAACCTACATTCAAAATAAGTTTTACGTGATTTAATTTAATAATTATTATTAAAAATTACAATCATCAATTAAATCGCCAAATTCGTTAATAGGTAAGTCGGACAGTAACCTGGTGGATCAACCAACAAGCCAAAACAAAGTCTAAATCAGGTCTTGAGATTAAGTAATTTTATTAAATGAAAACATTCAATTAGAATAATGAGTTGAAATCATACATTCACTAAGGAATGTAGGCTGACTACTTATAATTTACAAAATGGAAGACATTAAACCAGACATTAATTAGGAAATACCAGTAAAGAGAGAGATAAGCCAAAAATTGCCAAATTATTTACCCTCCAGCTGAACAGGAACAAAAGGAAACGCACGAGGAACCAAAAAGAATGACTTCTCCAAACAAACTCCACAATTGACTAACTTCTTTTTCTGCGGTACACTCATAAAATACCTCCACAGGAAGACCATCCCTGTCCTGATTGGGTTAAGGTGTGGGGGAGGGGGGGGGGGGAGGGGTCATTTATGACAAAGACTGGCTTATCTTTGATGGGGGGTTGAGAATGAGAGAGAGAGACAGAGATAGAGAGAAGGGGGGAAATATTAGATATCCTACATCCCTCTCTTGTAAGAATAGGTGCATGCACCTGCTAAAAACCTATTCTTACATCACCAAATAGAAATCACATTACACATTTGGACATTGAAGATGCAGTTACCTGCTAACAACAAAAACAACTGTCCAAATGGTTCACCAACCATTTTTAAAACATTTAGTCCATGCCCAGTTTAATAGTCCCTTTGTGATCTAGAGTCATATCTCTATTAGACACTCTTTTGTGTCGCTGCTGTTATGACCCCCTGGTTCAGTCTCTTCCTTCTCCAGTGTCCGGGTATCTAGACTGGCAAGGGACCAGAAGTTCCCTGGACTTGGGTAACATGCAGTGCTTTTTCCATTAGTGTTGCAATTGCGTGAGTGAAATGCAACCTACTCCACAGTGTCTCTACCAGTTCTGCACGGCGTGCGGGGGCTCTGTCTCCTGTGACAGGAAGCTGGACGATCCACAGGTGGCAAAGTGCAGTCAGGGCCTCTCTTCTGACGGGCGGGGAAGCTCCTCTTTCCCTGTCGGAATCCATTTTGGCTCCTTTAGCCTGGATCCAATTGGGTGGACTGCTGACGGCAGTTGCTTAGGCTAGCTTCCCGCGGCAGGGTGTGGGACCGGTTGCACTTGTTTGCACTTGTGTCTGTGGGTGTCCTTTAGGGAATGGCAGGAGAAGACTGTGGGAGTTGAGGGCTTAGGCATTAACACTCATAGCAACATGTGAAGACCGGAACAATTAATGATAGCACTGCATGTTATGACCGCTGTCAGTCCATGCCGGGGAACCTTACGGACAGGGTTTACCTTCCACGGGATTGCCAGTCTAAATAATCACATGAATAGGGCTGACTTGTCCAGAAGTGTCTATGAACAGTATTTGGCGGGGCACCTACACTCTATAAAAGGGACTTAAACACAACATGGGCATGGTATTAGGTTAAAACGTGGTGGTAGGGATGGGGGGGGGGGGGGGGGGGGGGGGGGGGCAGAGAGAGGCCGAGAGAGAGAGGCCGAGAGAGAGAGGCCGAGAGAGAGAGACAGAGAGAGGGAGAGAGCACAAGACATTAGGCAACATCCCGTCATTCCCTCTCTTGGAACGATAGGTGCATGCAGCTGCTAAGAGCCTATCGTTCCATCATCAGAACAACCACACATTTGGACATTATAAATATCATTGTACAATGATAGCTGCATGAAAACAACTGTCCTAATGGTTCATTAACCATCTTTAAAACAATTAGTCCATGTCCAGTTTACTAGTCCCATTGTGATGGTCCGGTGTGGTGCAGACATTTTATTTTATTTTTTTATTTTTTTCACTGCTGTCATGGCACCTTGGTTCAGTCAATTCCTTCTCCAGTGTCAGGGTATCTGGACTGGCAAGGGAAGAGGCTCCCTGGACTTCCTTGGATAACATGCAGTGCTTATTCCCCTTAATGTTGTAACTGTGTGAGTGAAAGGCGGCCTAATTCCACAGTGTCTCTACCAATTCTGCACAGCGTGCGGGGGGCTCTGTCTCCTGTGACAGGCAGCTGGACGATCCACAGGTGGAAAAGTGCGGTCAAGACCTCTCTACTGACGGGCGGGGAAGCACCTCTTTCCCTGTCGGAATCCGTTTTGGCTCCTTGAGCTCGGGTCCAGTTGGGTGGACTGCTGACGGCAGTCGCTTAGGCTAGCTTCCCGCGGCAGGGTATGGGTCCGGTTGCACTTGTGCCTCTGGGGGTCCTTCGGGGAGTGGAAGGAGAAGACTGTGGGACTTGAGGGTTTAGGCCTTATCACTCACAGCAACATGTGAAGAGGGGAACACTGCATGTTATAAGCACTTAGTCCATTCAGGGGAACCTTACGGACAGGATTTACCATCCACAAGATTGCCAGTCCAAATAATCACCTGAATAGGGCAGACTTGTCCACAAGGGCCCAGGAACAGCATTGGAGGGGGCACCTACACTTTCGAAAAGGGACTTAAAAACATGGGCATTGTCTTATGTTAAAAGGTGGTGGTAGGGATGTGGGGGGGGTGGTGAGGGGGGGGGGGGCAGGGGCAGGCAGAGTGCCAGTTTTACCTCCTAGAACCCCAGTGTGGTTACTGGCAGTCCTTTGGCTGCGGAGGGCCACAGCGTTCAGCAAACCGGGATGACAGGAGGCATCCTGTCATCTTGCTTCTTCCGCACGTGGATGCCCCTTAACCACGCCCGTCTCATCTCTGTCCAGGGGTCTATGCCAGTTTTAGCTTTGGTTCCCTCTCTGGGCAGCTGGGCTGATCGTTGCTCGTAGGCATGCAGTCCATCACTGCTCTCCGAACACTTCTGATGTCGGAAAAGGGCTCTTGCACTCTCCCTGGATGACGTGCGTGTGCGAAGTTTGCAGGTGTGGCTCGGGGGTGGAGAGACGAGGGTGGGGGAAATTGTTGTGCTAAATTGGCTGCTTTCATCTTGCTTTGGATTGCAAGACAACACTCTGGCGGAGACTTTGAGGGCCAGAGGAGTCGTAAAACGGCCGGGGGTTGGCTTCCTGCTCCGTTTCTCCCGGGGTCTCTTTACAGCTCTGATAGGGGAGCGAGACTTTCGCAGAAGTCCCCCTATCTCCTCCATCACAGGGACTGTGGAAGTGGGAGAGTCCACAGAGCACACCCCTTCTGTCTGTGCAGCAGACAGAGGTTCCCCGGATTCAGCAGGAGGGGAAGAAAAGTCCACAAGGGGTGGGGTGGGGTCCTCGGCCTGGGTGGACTTTTCTGTGGGGGCTGACTCCACCTGTTGGGGTGCGTAGACCTCTCCACCTGGCAGGGCTGATGGGCCTGTAGAAGCCGGTTCCGCATCCTGCGGTTCAACGGTCTCCTCACCAGGCTGGGCTGCTGCGTCTGCAGTAGCAGGTTCTGCCCCCAGGGGTTCGACGGTCTCCTCACCAGGCTGGGCTGCTGTGTCTGCAGTAGCAGGTTCTGCCTCCAGGGGTTTGACGGTCTCCTCACCAGGCTGGGCTGCTGTGTCTGCAGTAGCAGGTTCTGCCTCCAGGGGTTTGACGGTCTCCTCACCAGGCTGGGCTGCTGTGTCTGCAGTAGCAGGTTCTGCCTCCAGGGGTTTGACGGTCTCCTCACCAGGCTGGGCTGCTGTGTCTGCAGTAGCAGGTTCTGCCTCCAGGGGTTTGACGGTCTCCTCACCAGGCTGGGCTGCTGTGTCTGCAGTAGCAGGTTCTGCCTCCAGGGGTTTGACGGTCTCCTCACCAGGCTGGGCTGCTGTGTCTGCAGTAGCAGGTTCTGCCTCCAGGGGTTCGACGGTCTCCTCACCTGGCTCAGCTGAGAGGACTGCAGCAGCGGATTCCACGTCCTGTGGGGTCACATCCTCTGTGGTGGCTGGTGTGATACAAGACACAGAGCTGTTTCCCCCAAATTCCTCCAGGGAAGGGGGGCTCACCAGGGGGGCGGCTACATTGTCTGTGGAGGTGACAAAATCCACAGAATTGTCCAAGCCTGAAGGGGGTGGGGATGAGTCAATGGAGAGTGCTGTATTGTCCTCGGTGGGGGGTGGTGCCTGGGTTATGGCTGGAATGGCGCCATGCACTGCTCCTTCCAGCGCATGCTGGACTGCCACAGAAGAAACTGGTTTGGCAGTAACTCCTGACTTAGAGTGGTGCTTTTCCCAAGCCAGTTTCCACATCTGGTTTACCTCCTCCCATGCCTGCTTTGACCGCCAGAGGTAGAGAAAATGTTGTCTTTTCTCTAGGTATGACCTTATCCCTTGGACAATCTTGCGCTTGGTTTCATCACTCTCTGGAGAAATCAGATAGTCCAAATACTCAGTCCGCAGGTTGTAAAGGGCCTCCTCCTTCAGCTGGTCCATTGCCTTGAGCTGTTCTGCAAATTTTGGGCACTGGGCTATCAAATATTGCCGTTCTGATAACATGAGATACCACTGCTGATCCAGCCTTGACTGGCCAGGGAATGCTGGTAGGTTAGCAGTGGAGGGTAGATGAGGCATCTCTCTCTTTGTCTGGTATGCCATAATAATATAAAAAATTTAAAAAAATAAAATAAAATCAATAAATCTAAGACCAGTCGATTAGAAAAAGATTTGAACTTGTCTCAGAGTTTACCGCAGTTTACTCAATAGCAAAATTTAGTATGCTATAGGACAACCTATCTCGGTGGAACCTCCAATTATGTTGGGTAAGTGAGGACTAGGTAAAATGTGTATTATCTGAATCCAGCGGTTCCAACAGTCAATGCCCTTGTTAAAACGTTCAGCACTCTGAATACTGAACACAAGCGATATTGCGTGCTAGAACCCCTCACTTAACCTACATTCAAAATAAGTTTTACGTGATTTAATTTAATAATTATTATTAAAAATTACAATCATCAATTAAATCGCCAAATTCGTTAATAGGTAAGTCGGACAGTAACCTGGTGGATCAACCAACAAGCCAAAACGAAGTCTAAATCAGGTCTTGAGATTAAGTAATTTTATTAAATGAAAACATTCAATTAGAATAATGAGTTGAAATCATACATTCACTAAGGAATGTAGGCTGACTACTTATAATTTACAAAATGGAAGACATTAAACCAGACATTAATTAGGAAATACCAGTAAAGAGAGAGATAAGCCAAAAATTGCCAAATTATTTTCCCTCCAGCTGAACAGGAACAAAAGGAAACGCATGAGGAACCAAAAAGAATGACTTCTCCAAACAAACTCCACAATTGACTAACTTCTTTTTCTGCGGTACACTCATAAAATACCTCCACAGGAAGACCATCCCTGTCCTGATTGGGTTAAGGTGTGGGGGAGGGGGGGGGGGGAGGGGTCATTTATGACAAAGACTGGCTTATCTTTGATGGGGGGTTGAGAATGAGAGAGAGAGACAGAGATAGAGAGAAGGGGGGAAATATTAGATATCCTACAGTATAGTCAACACTAGACTCTGGTTGGTCAACATATGACTGATTAGTGGAACGTGTACAATTGATGAATAGATTACAAGGAGCTCGTCAGTAAAGTAGTTTTAACCATCTATGGTTAACTTCCATGGTTTCTGAACTGCGTAGGCTCATATGTATGGATCTTTTTTCACAAGTCTATGGTATGGATCAGGCTAGCACTTGAACACAGAAGCTCTCGTAAATTAGCAGATTCCCTTGACAGGGGAGTCCCTGGAATTAATGTTTTTAATGATTGTACAACTACGTTATTGAAATTCTGTTAAGTAGCTTATGTAGCTAGTTAGCTCATTATAAACGCTTTAAATGTTATCTATTTGATTTGTTTGCAAAAAAAAAGAAGATATATCAGTGAACCAATAACCTCAGACAAAAATAGCTAGCTAGCTGATATGAAGTTGTGCTGTCGCTTGCTAGCTTGCCACTGTCTGGTTGTTATTTATTTAGTTCAGAGGGATTTGTTTTATATACGATCAAACCACAGGGATTCAGACATTGCTGCTAACTATAACGTTAGCTAGTTAGGTGAATGCTAATTTGTACAATTTCCTTCGATGCACTTATCCCAAGTACTTTCTCAGTTAACTTCATGTAAATTAGCTAACGTCATGCAAGCTCAAGGGGCTTTCCACAGTTACTGAGTGATTTGGATAACTGCCCTCCCAAATCTGTAACATGGACGGAAATAATAGCTGTTCCAGATTTTATTTTACAAGGTAGGACCAGCAATCAAAGTTGCTGGCTAATCTGTGTGAAACAATTAAGTACCAGGGTTACCATAGACTCGGAGCAATCTGTGTGAGGGCTAATAGAGGAGTGATTGCATCTTTGAATACTTTGACTTAATTCTTTCCATTAATTAGATTATTAATTTTAATTCATAATTATCTCAAATCTGCTTTTTATATTTTTGCTAAATTGTCATGTGTTTTTCTCTACAGTCTGATGTATACACATGCCAATTTACAGAGTGGGATCTCTTGTACATTTTGTTTTACAGTACAGTACAACAAGTAGAACAGTGGTCATTACTCCCAGGTTACATTATGGGTGTGAAATATCAAAAAGATCTGAGAGGTCAAGGGTGGAATTACGTCCACGTGAAAATACACAAGCTTTTTTTTTGCCGTGTGAAAAATTGTAACGCCAAGGTGGTGTAAATCCTAGAGTCTGATGAAAATGCCTTCTAATGCAATTTTGAATGAAAGAATGAAAGAAATAAGAGCCAGTTCAGCATTTTCAGTGTAAGCGGCTCATTTTCTCAGTTTCCATCTATATTATTTCATACCTTTAACAGATCTGTTTACACACCAAATTTCTTTATTTGTTCATTTGATGGTTATCTTCTTGTCTCAATGCATTCTACAAATTCCAAGAACAGTACTGAAATTCAGAAGTGTTATACAAGACTCAATTCCTTCAGTAATTTTCACAAATAAAAATCAAGTAAGCTTGATGTGTATGGTATGGTTAACATTCTCTACCACACACTATTATATCCCATACAAGCAAGAGTACGCAGTACTGTAAATGAGGCATTTTATTTCATAAAGAAAAATTTTGCTTGCACAGTAAGTAAACATAAAAGCCAATAATTGACCAGCTTCACATGTTTAGAAAAAGCAAAGACCTAAATAATTTCTCAGTGTAAATCTGGTCAGACAGGAGTACATTATGTTTTCTGATTTTTGTACTAAGCAGTGTTAGTGAGGCCTGTGTAACTGGAGTTGGGGAGACTATATAGACTAAAAAAAACAAGGTGCATAAGAGACTAGGGACTGGATGTGTGCTGTGCAAACCACCATTACAAACACCCATTTAAAGTATAAAAAGGCTGTCTAAAATAGTTCAACTTCATTCCACATTTGCATTTCATAACAAAAAAGTGCCACATGACTAAATGCACTATAATTTCTAAGTGTGACATTGTTGCTTTTCAGCATTTGTTTTACAGCAGCCAAGCAACGCACAAAAATTATAGGGACTCTTGCACAGAGTTAGAGGACTGAGCTTAGAATGCTTCATTGTTGTATTTTTACAGAGAATATATTTTACTGACTCTGCTGAGGTTGTGTAAACAGGGTATTAATTACATCAGAAACCTGGTGAGACCAGCATGCAGTAAAGTAGTAACAGGGAACATACCCATCAAAGCTGAAAATCACTGATGGCTCCTGTTGAGAAATCTGGACAGGAGCTTTTTTTTTTCTAAAAGGTAGTTAAGGCAAACCCCCCCAACACCCACACCCCTGTTTATCATCATCATTCATTTAAACTGCAGTTTGCTTCTGCTCCTGTCTCTAGATGTCAGCATCACTTAAATCTTTAGTCCATTGGTACAGTATGAAAAGAAATGTGTGAGAAATAGAGCGAGAGAGCACTCTGCATCCTTCAAAAGGGGGGCCTTACATCTCTCTGCCCCTCCCCTGCTTGAACTGCCTCAAGGCAGCCAATTTGCCAGACATTGCTCCTTCAGGTAAAGGAGGAGAGGTGGAGGGGGGAGTGGTCCCTATAGACCCAGCAAGAGCTGTAATTGAGTTACATTTGTCTGTTCAAATAAGCCGCGGGGATGCAGTGCTGTCTGACAGATAGAATTCACAGCAGCAGCATTGGTGACAGACAAGATGCACAGGCTGGGAGAGAGAGCAGGTGGAGCTGATGAAGCAAGAGACTGATATATCAGAGACTGTCTGAGCTAAGCTCTGCCGCCTGCCCCTTTTCCCTTGGCCTAATGTTAAGTGATGGCCGTCACTTCTGATGAGAGTAGTTTATCAATGATAGTGGTGGATGCTGTAGTAGTAGTAGTAGTAGTAGTAGCATTAATAGCATAGTACTAGTTGTAACATCAGTTGATGCACATAGCCTATACCCATACTTGCCAACCTTGGGACCTCAAGCCAAGGCCCGGGGTGTTTGGGTCCTCTCCCAGAAAAATTTGAGTTTCAGGGACTTTGATTCATGCATTCTGGTAATTTTTTAAACCCTTCACACAGATGGCAAATTTGGTCTTCTCATCTATATAGGTGGTGTTTTATTTAACCCATTGATTCAGATGGCAAATTTGGTCAATTCTCACCTATTTAGGGGGTGCTCTGTTTAAGGCTTTATAACTCCAGGTGTGAGCATCACAGAGAAAATGGCTTAAATGAAACAAAACAGTTGTAGGGGAGAACCGGAACCAAAGACACACATCGATTTCCCCGTAAACTACAGAAACCCGAATGCCGTAGATAAGTCAGTATGTGACACGTGTAATCCTTTCACTCTGCAAAAAACCAGTGACGTGCGTCCTGTTTTGGCAGAGTGCCAGACCAAAGTTATTTTTGACCGCTGTAAGTAAAATATCGAAACCGGAAGTGTTTTTCGGTTGTATAAGTGTGTTTCTGTTTTGAATTTTCCAAACATAATTTTCTTTAACACAAATGTTGACTAAAGGACAGCATAAGTTTCGAGTGTCATGCTTGCGAGACTTGGCTGCTAGCCAAGTTGAATGCAAGCAAGACACGAGCGGGACGAAAGACACACTGTTAAAAGGCCTTGGGGAAAATGAATGCACAACCTTGGAATGCGTATTGTTGACCCCATCAGAACCGAGTATTCAACAGTGCTGTGGTATAAGCAACAATAAATGATGTCTAGTAGCTATTAATAAAAGTGAGTTGCTATTAAATCATCCATTTCAGACAGTTTACGTTGCGATGCAAAATTCTATTAATTATGCAACATTACACTCTTGACGCATGGTTGATTTTCATGGATTTTAAACTTATAGCATTATTCATTGACTCGTCCCTAACATGGCATTTTCGTTGACAGTACATTTGTTGAAAGGAATGAGCATAAAAAACAACAAGACAGAGATAAGACCGCTAAAGCACACTTTTCGTCATGTGATTCTTTCGTCCCGATTCAGTGTATTTTTCATTCCGCACGGCAGGGACGAAAGACACATTGCAATCATCCTGTTTGTGGCCAATTTATATCGGACTTGTATATTCTGGTAACAAAATTCCAGTTGCTATTAGTGAGGGACACAGACAAGTTGTTTGTCAGAAAATATGGCCTCTCTATCTCTATTGACTTTCGAGTAAACCGGATGAATGTTAAAAGTGTGTCTTTCATCCCGGTTCTCCCCTACCATTTTCAATACTAACTATTAGATTCCTTTATTTTCATAATTAGGTCATAAATAAAGTGCCACAAATGCAAAGAAATCTTGGCAAAAAAAAGAAATAAGGTTTTTATTTAACAATGAAATACTGAGAGCTAAACAGGTGAAACAGGTTAAACTACATTTCCTGGATCATAAACTCTGTAGTGTCTTAAGGTACATTAAGAATTTGGCAGTGAAGACAGATAGTTAAAACGTCTGAACAGTCATCACATGGAGGCACCAATGAATGTGCAGAATATATAAATAAATTTATATGGCTTCACACCAGGTTACCAGTTATGTCGGTAAAATATATACAGTGCCCTCCACAATTATTGGCACCCCTGGTAAAGATGAGTAAAAAGGGTTATAAAAAATTCACCTTTTGGTGAATTAGCTTAATCTCACACTGAAAAAATGAAAATAAATCCAACCTTTAATTGAAGTAAAAAAAAAAAACCTCATCAAGAAATAATTATTTTTAACAAAACCATGTGTGCCACAATTATTGGCACCCCTAGAAATTCTTATGAACAAAATGTAAATGAAGCATTTTTTCCATTTATATTTTACTTTAAAAGGTGATCAGAGTGTTTAGGAACTTAAAAGCAGTAATCCATGACTTCCTGTTTCACTGGGGTATAAATATGAGGTGACACAGAGGCCATATTCCCTTTCCCTATTCATACATCAACACAGGAAAGATAAGAAAACACACAAATCAAATGAGGGAAAAGTGTGTTGAGCTTCATAAATCAGGGAATGGCTATAAAAAAAAAAGCTACTCACCTGAAAATGCCCATATCTAACATTAGGGTAATACTTAAAAAGTTCAAAGCAACTGGTACTGTTAGAAACTTGCCTGGAAGAGGACCCCAGTTTATTTTGCCCCCACGCACAGTGAGGAGGATGGTAAGAGAGGCAAAAAATCCCCAAGGATTACGGTTGGAGAATTACAGAGGAAAGTAGAATCTTGGGGTCAACAAGTCTCCAAAACTACCATTAGACATCACCTCCATGCCAACAAATTATTTGGAAGGCATGCCAGAAAAATGCCTTTCCTGTCATTTCACCACAAACGTAAGTACCTGGAGTTTGCTAAATGCTACTGGAACTTTGACTGGAAACGTGTTCTATGGTCAGATGAAACGGAAATTGAGCTTTTTGGCAACCAACATTCAAGGTGTGTTTGGCGTAAAAAGAAGGATGGCTATACCGAAAATAACCTGATCCCCACTGCTAAGTATGGTGGAGGTTCCATGATGTTGTGGGGCTGTTTTTCCTCCAAAGGCCCTGGGAACCTTGTTAGGGTATATGGCATCAGGAACTCCATGAAATGCCAGGAAATTTTAAATCTGAATCTGGCTGCCTCTGCCAGGAAACTAAACCTGGGTTGTCGTTGGATCTTCCAGCAGGCCAATTATCCAAAACATACATCCAAATCAACACAAAAATGGTTAACTGAACACAAAATCAAGCTTCTGCCATGTCCATCTTAGTCTCCTGACCTAAACCCCAGGGTGGGTGACAAGAGTGGACCTGGATGATCTGGAGAGACTCTGTAAAGAGGAATGGTCTCAGATTCTGTATTCTCCAATCTCCAACCTTATTAGATGTTACGGGAGAAGACTCAGTGCTGTTTTATTGGCAAAGGGAGGTTGTACAAAGTATTATATGCAGGGGTGCCAATAATTGTGGCACGTGTGGTTTTGTTAAAAATTATTATTTCTTGATGAGGGAATTTATTTTGCCAGGTTGAGTACACTGAATGAACACGAGCGCAAGACGAGCCAAGCGCAACATATTTTGAGATGAGCTTATTCTATTTTGACAATGACAAGCGTTAACAATTTATTTATTGTTCGCAAATTATAAACCAGTTCATGTGGATTTTTTATAACTCTGTCAATGTTAGCTAGATGCATGGCTGGCTATGTTTACGGTCACACAGATATAAGCTAACGTTAGTAGTATGTTTAACTAGTAATACGTATATATATTTAAATCTTTAGCTAGCTAGCTAAATTAAAACGATGTTGAACTTAGCTTAGGCATTCGTAAATCGGCTGTCGGAGTGCCGGAGTACATCTGGTCGTTTGTAATGGGCAGTGGGCGGAGTCAACTCGAAGAATAGTGAATCAAACACAGGCCAAAACAAATACAGACGTTCCGACCCGGAATGGAAATATCAAAGCAGAACATACTGTAGCATTGTTTTCAGAGAAGCCAGTATTTTGACTTAGTATGTTTCCTTAATCTCTGATGACATATCATGTTCATTTTATGATTTAGTACAGTAAATTTGTTACATATAGCTCCTTTAACAAAATACAATTTATTAAATAACAAACACGTCTAAAACTAACATCCTAAAAGCAGCGAATGATATGGAAAGGAAAACAGTTTAGAAAAAGAATGAGGCATATTAGAATTCACAGTTCTATTTCTATATGTGCGTGTGGGTTCACGTAAGAACACATGGTGTTCAGAGATCATAAGACGTACACCAAGAGGGCCTCGAGGGGGGAAATACAAATCTAGCTTTAGCATGATGCTAACATGGCCTGAAACATGGCGTGTATTGAGGCTATAGAAATTTAGCTACGTCTAGCTAAATTCCAGGCCCCTATCCGTTTACAGGCACAGGATCCTATACCTAACGGGTTAGGTATTAGTATGAGCATGCACAGATCTCGATTAAAAAGGGAGGTGGATTGTAAATTACTATTAGCTGTAAATTAGAGTAGGCTCTGTAACTTTAGCTTATGTGAGGCTAATTAGTTGTCGATAGCCTGCAAGCCATGTGTTACGTGCCAGTGCCAAGTTCTTCCTGTCTCCCTGTCTCTTGTTCTTTCTCTCTCTCTCTCGCTCTCTCACTATTCCTTACAGGTCACCGTGTGATTGGTGTAGCAGTTGCTGTTTCTCACCTATCCCGTTCCATTCATTTCATCCCACCAGCAAATGAGATGGAACAGAACTTTATTTAAACTGGATTGTGTTATGTGCGGGAGGGCGTCTTTTTGATCTCAGCTCCATTTACTTAACTAGTATTTCTTGTTGATGTGTTTTGACGTGTACCGACTGTGACAGGATTCTGAGTGTTGGATTGTGATTTGGCTTATTGCCGGGTTTGTTGGTAAAAACGGAGTGGGGCGGGAGAATCAGGTAAAGTAGGCTGTTTCTTTATAGACTTCTTGGGTGTTAGTTAGGATAGGGGCAAGTACTACCCTTGTATGTTTTTGGTTAGTTTAGGTTAGTCAGAATAGTTAGGTGCGGAAGATATTCGGGTATTTTAGTTAGCTAATTTCCTTAAACCAGTCAGTATTTGTTAGTCATATTTGTTTTGTTTATTTAATTTTGTTTGGTATCGCCCATTATTGCCCCTCTTGTTTTTGTGGTGTTCTTTATTACAAACACTATTGAAAATAAAAACGTACCTTTGTAGGTCTAGCACCGGCCTTAAATTTTTTTGTGTTCATTTTTAATCAACAATAGTTGGTATTTAATATTTGTTACACCCATACCCCTAGACAAATTGGGGATGTAACACCATGTGTACAGTTATAAGTTAACGTTACTCTAAATACACACAATGGATACAATCAAACCTGTAATTACATTGACAATAAACATTAAACAAAGGTTTTCCTAAACTATTGCCTAGATGTTGCTGTCAGTACACTGGAGCAGGGGTTCTCAATCCTGGTCCTGGGGGACCCCTGTGTATGCTGGCTTTCGTTGCAACCGCAGTTGCAATCCCAGAATTTTAACAAGCTGTTAATTTTTCTTAATTAGGTGCTTGTCATGTTTGGAGGAATTATTCACCCTCTTAAGCCACATTATATCAGAAATAGCTATGGATGCCATGTAGAATAAACACCCCATGTTCACATTGTGCTATATTATTTAAAAAAGATAAGAAAATTATTTAACAGATCCATTTAAAGACTGATTTGAATCAATAGGCTCCTAATTGGTGAAAGTGTGGACACATGGCCACTAAAATTAACCATTTCGTAGATAATGAAGAATTCAAACACAAAGCAAATGATAACGAGCCAAACCTGCATTGTCTTAAGCTTAAAGAAAAAATTGAGTTAAACACATGTGTTCAACAACCTAATTAGGAGCCTATTGATTCACTTCACTCTTTCATTTGAGTGAAAATACATTATTTTGTAACCTTTTCTTATGTAATTGTTGCAATATAGCACAATAAGCACAATGTGAACATGGGGAGTTTGTTCTACATGGCATGCATAGCTATTTCTGACATAATGTGTCTTAAGTGGGCGAATAATTCCTCCAAACATGAAAAGCACCTAATTAAGAAAAATTAACAGCTTGTTAAAATTCTGGGATTGCAACTGCAGTTGCAACGAAAACCAGCATACACAGGGGTCCCCCAGGACCAGGATTGAGAACCCCTGCACTGGAGTACACAGGCTGGTTCTGTGGCTTTGATGTGTCCAGAAAGTTCTGTCTTTTGGCAGCGTCTCTGGATTGGACTGTCCTTTTCGGCAAGAGGTTTCCTTGGGTGAGTGTTGCCTTTGAAGCTTTGTTGTTCCTTTGTCCTTTTCGGAAAGTTGTCTCTTGAATAGTGTTGCACGGTACACCGAAACTTCGGTACTTTTTCGATACTTAAAAAAAAAAACGGTTCGGTATTAGAATTTTCCGACGTTCGGTACTTAAAAAAAATAAATTATATTATTCTTTTTTTTAATATAATCTTTTTTTTCTTTTTCTTTTATGTAGCTGCAATATTTCCCTTACCGCAGAATGCTGGAATGATCAAAATAGCATCTGGAAAAACCCTTGCCAAAACAGCTTTGGTTTCCCTAGGCCTAATTAAAATGTTCAATGGCAGCGCTGATATTATGAGGGTGTAATTATAGTTTCCGCCTCTACGCAAAATGGCGCACTTTCGTCCGTTTCGCTATCTGACCAGAACTCTTATATTTTAGTGTAGAGTAAAAGCTAATACTGCAGAGGCAGGAGTTTGATTCTGCCTGTTTTTAAGGACTGATTATGGATCAGCACTATGGAGGCGTCTCAAAAGCAGCTCTACAGTGCTGCAAAGATAGCTGATCCAGAAACAGTCCTTAAAAACCGGTAGAAACAAACTCCTTGTCCTGGGTTTAAGTTGTATAGTTCTGAATATCATTTGTGAAGCTAAGGGGGGTTTATTGTATATAAGTTCTGTTTTAAGTTTATTAATATTATAAATAACTAATATTTATTTACCATACGCCTTTGTGAGCAAATGTTATTTTAGCTCAGAATGGAGAAATGCACCACTTTGTTACCAACACCCTCCCCATGTGTGCGACGACTCTCCGTACCCCCAACCTGTGCGATGATACTACCTCGGCCCCGCACGCACGTTTGATGACACCGTGTACGCGCAACAACACTGGTAGTTTCGAGGGGCCTACCACCCGGCCTGAAAAAAAATCTAGGGGAAACACTGTACTGTATGTGACTATTCTGAAATAAATGTATTCTGTAGCAAATTTCTGAATGATACAGCTTCTTCTTCAGTTCGAACTTAAAACCATGGATGTGCAGGGAATATTTTTTTAGATATTGACATTTAAATAAAACTAGTAGAAACGAGGAGGAAATTGCCTCTGAAGGGCCAAAGTAAATAGGGTTAAGGTCATTTCAGTAGAGGTACCGAGTATCGAATCAGTATCGTTTCAGTTTCAAGTACCGTTTCAGTATCGAGTATCATGATACTAAACCTGGTATCGGTATCGAAGTCAAAATTTTGGTATCGTGACAACACTACTCTTGAACTCTTTGCAGTTTGCGGTGTGTAATAACGCAGGCTATCACTTTACAACTACGTTGTATAACGGTAGCTGGATGCAGTTTCAGCGGCTTTCTAGAACATGCTGAGAGCTGGAAGAGCGGTTGTTCAGGCCACCTAACCCGAGAGAGAGAGGGGGTTCCCTTGCCTATGTTGGCCTAGTTACTTCTTCCCCAGCCGGGGAAGTGCGTGCACCTTGGAATCTGAGTTGATTTCCAATGTACATGCACTACAACTCCATGTCCACAAGTGTGCAAAATCCAGTAATAGACCAGACCCATCAAGACACAAACCAAGACCACCCTGCTCTAGACCAATATCGAGACTATATGCTCTAGACCGAAATCCAGACCAAGACCCAGATTTGCCAGGTCTTAACAAGATCAAAATCGAGACTTTTGACAAAGGCCAGCCACTTTCATCAATCCTAGGCAATGAAATTAAGCAAAATGGAAAATTACAGAACATTATTTTACTTTAAAAATGTCATTATAACACATGCTTTTCTTCCTTCAACTTCAGGCACTGTTTTAATCAAACAAATATTTCAGTCAAATTATTATGGAATGGTAACCTCACACTGCAGTGTTTCCCATTAATGTATTAAACTGTGGTGGCCCACTGCTACAGTTTCAAATTGATCAAAAAAATATCAAAAATGCCCTGTCCCTTCAAAAAGCCCCTCTCTTATCACTCTACTCACTGCCCCTCCCCCCTGTTTACACACAAATGCGCAAGTGCATCTCCTAGACATGGGGGTATTTCACAAAGCGCGATTAAGCTGTAAACTTGGCTTATATCAGGATGTCTGGATAGGTTCTCGGATAACTCTGTTTCACGGAGCAAGCTTGACTAGATGGCAGTTATGTCACTAAGGCAACATATGTGTTGGGGCTAGCCTGGTCGGGAGCAGGCTAACGTGGTTCAAGCTGGACTTATTTGCAGCGGGTGTTACAGTGACACCGACTCGGACAGACCACTGGCTTAGAAGCAACATGTAATTCCTTTTTATGTTCTCATATTATTAAAACATTTACAATTCAAGTTTTTGACTTTGTTTTTACTTCCCGGTTATGCCATAAAATAATTCCCTTTATGTCATAATATTATTAAACCATTTAAAATTAATGTTTTTGACTGTTTTTTTTGGTAGGCTCAAAAAAGCCATTCTGTAATATTTTAGAGGTGTAAACTAGGCATAGGGGTCCACGTACCTACGAGTCGACGACATTAATGGTTATTGGACCCGATTATGTAATGTATAAAAACAAATGTGTCTTGACTGGTTCTGTTTTAATCATGGCATGTCCGTTCATTGACAACCCTGTAGATGAGGAGCGGGTGCCGTCTCAGTGCTTGCAAGGAGAGCCAAACGAACAAATCTTTGACGGAGAAGACTCGTTCCGTTCGTTCAAAAAGATTTGGTCATTCGCAAACCGGCCATCACTAGCACGGATAATAAGGAGAGCGTTTCGAGAGGGGAGGGTGTTCCGAGATTGGATCTGCAGGCAGTTATGAACGCTACAGATTTTCCAGGGAGGGAATAATCTTGATTTGCAATTTGGGTGATGTCGCAAATGAAATACATTGTAGTCAGTCCATTAGTGTAATACAAACCGTGTGCATTAAGTTGTGTTTTTTTGGCTTAAATGTCTTTATAACATTTATAACAGACTGCACACCAAGGAAGGTTTTTACAGAATTGTGCGTACCCTATTTAATAGGTTATTTTATACATGTAGTTCCACAGCATCAATGTACAGATAGCCAAATAGTTTTCATATTGTGGCAGCCGGCGGGGACGAAACCACGGTGAGGTAATAGAAGGAAGGTACGTCAGGCTAAGGTGGAAAGATTGTATGCCCATAATTGGAGTTCCGATGGCGTCACCGCATCAGCAAGGGAATCCCCGGCACCTGGAGAAGACTCCGAGTAAGACAGCTGCGGCGAATCGCCGGGCTAATCAGCACCCTAGAAAAGGGGCTGCCAAACAACATTGGAGGAGAGAGTGAGTTGGAGTTTTGGAGTTTGTTGAAAGAGAGAATTATAAAGCGCTGTGTATGATCCATTTTGCCAGGAGAAGTCTGCTGTGTGCCCGACCCCCGGATTGTACGAGAACCTGCCCCGTTACCGAACCCCGCCTGTCTGACAACCCTCCGCCTGCATCAGCCCTGGACCGTAAAATAATCTGTTTTAGTGTACCGAACCCTGGCATCGGACAACGACGATTCTCCCGGATTACGGACTGTCTGACGCTCCTGCTAACCATTACCTCTTCTTTCCCGCAAACAGCAATAAATTTGCGATATAAATTGAATTGCCGCCGTGTGGACATTGAGATTATTGTTTTCAGTTGCGTGACAACTCCAACCACCGCGGAGTTTGCCACATATGGTGGAGAATGCGGGCAACGCATTTTGACTGAAAACAATAATACTCAATCCACAGATATCATGACCACTCCCACAATGTTCCAAGAGCTCCTCGCACGGCTTGTCGCCAGCAACCAGGAACAACAGCAGAGGCATGACCAAACCATGCAGCTACAACAACAGCAGATTCAACAACAGCAGCTGAACATGGAACATTTCATGGCCAAACAGCTCGAGCAGACGCAGTATCTACAAGCTGAGCTCAGGGATTTATACACAGCCCACATTGAGCAAAAAGAGGCTTCACGGTTAGGACGCATAAACCCCGCCCGTTTTCTGGTGAAACAAACAAATGCAGACGATGTGGAAACTTTCCTCCGCACTTTTGAAATCACCGCCAAGCGGGAGAAATGGCCGGAGGAACAATGGGCAGATTTGCTGGCTCCATTTTTGATGGGCGTGGCTCAGACCACCTATCAAGATTGAACGGTGACATTTGAAGCGTTAAAAGAAGAAATATTACAGCGACATGGATACACGCTGCTTACCAGGGCACAGCGCTACCACGACTGGACATATGACCCATCAGTCTCACCCAGAGCGCTAATACACCAGCTCACCCGGGTCACCAATGCATGGCTGATATCGGAGCCCAAAACCCTGGGAGCCGTAGAGAGGGTGATTATGGACCGGTTTTTACGCGCGCTCCCCTTCGAAGCAAAGAAGCTGGCTGGTCAGAACAACCCTAAGAGCGTGGAGGAGCTAGTCGAAGTGATTGAGGGATATCAGGCGTCCCAAGCCTTAGTGCGCAATGAACAGGCGGTGAAGACTGAAGTGACCCCCAGGCCTAAGGAACGTCCACGGGCGGACGACCACGCTCGGGGCCCCGCAGTAGAGACCCAGGTCGAACCACCCAGGCGCCGGCCACTCGTGACGTCCGATGGCCGGAGGTGTTATGAGTGTGGGGAACAGGGCCACATCGCCTGGAGCTGCCCTCACCGGGGGGATGTCCCCATGCCCACTGCCTCAGCCAGCGAGACGCGCCGACCCTGTGGGCTACTGACGGCCTGCTGGGCCCAGGAGAGCGACGCGTCTCCTCTCACCCCCGTCAAGGCCAACGGGAAGGACGCAACGGCTCTCCTGGACTCCGGAAGCGCAGTGACCCTGGTCCATCCAGATTTCGCCAGGCGTCCCCATCTGTCGGAGATGGTTGCGGTCACCTGCATACATGGGGAGACCCGGGAGTACCCCACCACCTTGTTGGACCTCCAAACCACCAGAGGGCGGTACAGCGGGACTGCAGGAATCGTAACAGATCTCCCCGTACAAATCCTCATAGGCAGGGATGCTGACGTCTTCCCAGGACTGTGGCACGGTCTGGCGGGGAGTGGAAGAGCCAGAAACCCCCAAAAGAAACCAAAAAAGCCAGAGCAGCTGTGTGGCTACC
Organism: Synaphobranchus kaupii; assembly: GCA_029718625.1. Lineage (NCBI taxonomy): Eukaryota > Metazoa > Chordata > Actinopteri > Anguilliformes > Synaphobranchidae > Synaphobranchus > Synaphobranchus kaupii. The sequence goes on along the minus strand of CM056391.1, from coordinate 29,817,789 downwards.
AGGAGGTGGATCCGGAGGCCTCCACAGAGCCACTCTCAGAGGGAGTGGCCAGCGAGAAGGCACAAGCAGCTGAAGAGGCCACTTGGGAGACAGCGAGGGAGGAAGAGGAAAGCCCTCCCGGGGAGGAGGATGGTGACATGGCCGACCTGTTTCCCCAAAACCCAGACGACTAACCTCTACCAGCCCCTCTCGCCGGGAGATTCGGGACAGCCCAGCTGGAGGACGCCAACCTCACCAGCTCACTCCAGCAGGTGTCAGTGGTGGACGGCCAGCTATTAGACGGGGTAAAACAGAAGACATTTCCTCACTTTGCCATTAAAAACAGTTTGTTATATCAAGTAGTAATGAAGGCGGGGGTACAGCAGGAACTGTTGTTGGTGCCCCGTCCCTTTATCCCCTCGGTCTTACAGCTTGCCCACACACACCTGCTGGGGGCCCACCTAGGGGTGGAGAAGACCCTGGAAAGGATTAAAACACGGTTCTACTGGCCCGGGGTCAAAAAGGCCGTAGAGGACTACTGCCGTAGCTGCCCCGACTGCCAGCAGGTGGCGCCTCGACCTCACATGAGGAGCCCTCTCATCCCTCTACCCATTATCTCTGTTCCCTTTAGTAGGATTGGCATGGACCTGGTGGGACCCCTACCCCGGAGCAGCCGAGGGCACCAGTATATCCTGGTCGTGTTAGACTATGCCACCAGGTACCCGGAGGCTATTCCACTGAGATCCATGGCCACAAAGGGGATTGCGAGGGAGCTGATGCTACTCTTCTCCCGGGTCGGGCTGCCGGAGGAGATTCTGACCGACCAGGGCACACCCTTCATGTCACGGATCATGAGAGATCTGTGCCAACTGATGAAGGTAACCCAGTTACGTACTTCTGTTTATCACCCTCAGACGGACGGGCTGGTTGAGAGATTTAACCAAACTCTCAAGAAGATGCTAAAAAAGACGATGGAGGCCGATGGGAGAAACTGGGACCAGCTGCTGCCGTTCGTTCTCTTCGCAATTCGAGAGGTACCCCAGGCATCCACCGGCTTTTCCCCGTTTGAGCTGTTGTACGGGAGACGACCCCGAGGGCTGTTGGACCTGGCCAAAGAGGCTTGGGAACAGCAACCGTCACCCCATCGAACCATGGTGGAACATGTAGAGGAGGTAAGAGAACGAATGGCGACTATCTGGCCTATAGTGAGAGAACACATGGCGGAGGCCCAAACTGCACAAGCGCGGGTCTACAACCGCGGGGCCCAACCCAGGGAGTTCGCCCCCGGGGACAAAGTGCTGGTTTTAGTGCCTACATCGGAGTGTAAATTCTTAGCCAAATGGAACGGTCCCTACGAGGTCATAGAAAAGGTGGGTGCCGTCAACTACCGGGTACGACAGCCCGGACGACGACCCCCCACTAAGGTGTACCACATAAACCTGTTAAAAAAAATGGGTGGCCCGCGAGGTGCTGTTCTCTCTCACACCCCCCCAGGTCACTGTGAAAACAGAGCCCGTCCAAGTCCCGATGGGAGAGCAGTTGACCCCGAGCCAGCGACAGGACCTCCAGGACCTGGTCAACCGGAATAGAGACGTATTCTCTGCCGAGGCGGGGCACACCGACTAAATCCAGCACCGGATCGTCACAGAGCCAGGAAAACGGGTGAAACTGAGGCCATACAGGATCCCAGAGGCCCGAAGAGAAGCCATCGCGGCCGAGGTAAAAGCTATGCTAAGTGCAGGAATCATTGAGGAATCCAATAGTGAATGGTGTAGTCCAATTGTGCTGGTACCGAAACCGGATGGGTCAATCCGTTTCTGTAATGATTTCAGACAATTAAACGCTATCTCTAAATTTGATGCCTACCCTATGCCTAGGATAGATGAACTAATTGAACGCCTAGGAAGAGCCCGTTTCATCACCACGCTGGACCTGACAAAGGGATACTGGCAGGTACCTCTGGCACCCGAGGCCAGAGAGAAGACAGCGTTCGTCACACCGGACGGCCTCTTCCACTATAGGATGCTACCATTCGGGCTCCACGGGGCCCCGCCCACCTTCCAGCGACTAATGGACCGGGTCCTACGACCCCACCGGGTATACGCCGCGGCCTACCTGGATGACATAGTAATACACGGGGAGGAATGGGGGACCCACCTGCAACAGATCGACGCCGTACTGCAAGCCCTGCGGGGGGCGGGGCTAACAGCCAATCCAAAGAAATGTCGCCTCGGCCTTCGAGATGCAGATTACCTGGGGTATACAATCGGGCGCGGCTGCGTCAAACCCCAGGCAGGAAAGGTCGAAGCGATCCGGGAATGGCCCCGCCCCCGCACCAAGAAGCAGGTACGAGTGTTCATTGGGCTTGCCAGTTATTACAGACGTTTTGTCCCCCATTTCTCCTCCCTAGCAGCGGCCCTCACGGACCTGACCCGAAGCCGGCTGCCAGACCGAATCCTGTGGACGACCGAGGCAGAGGCAGCCTTTGGAGCCATCAAAGACGCCCTGTGTTCGGAACCCGTGTTGGTGACCCCCGACTTCTCCCAACCCCTAGTGGTACAGACGGATGCATCGGAAACTGGGGTGGGTGCCGTCCTATCTCAGCTACATGAAGGTGAAGAACATCCGATTACCTACATAAGTCGCAAGTTACTACCCCGAGAGCAGAAATATTCCACGGTGGAGAAAGAATGCTTGGCTATCAAGTGGGCCCTAGAGAAGCTGAAGTATTACGTTTTGGGACGGCACTTCACCCTGGTAACAGACTATGCACCACTAGTGTGGATGTCTAGGAATAAGGACAATAATGCAAGGGTCACTCGCTGGTTCCTCTCTTTACAACCGTACGCCTTTGAAGTCGTCCACAGGTCCGGAGCTGCCCATGGGAACGCGGACGCGCTGTCGCGGAGAGACGCCCTGGGTTCCTGGGCCACCCCGCCCTCCCGGTCGGAGCTGAGGGGGGGGGGTGTGTGGCAGCCGGCGGGGACGAAACCACGGCGAGGTAATAGAAGGAAGGTACGTCAGGCTAAGGTGGAAAGATTGTATGCCCATAATTGGAGTTCCGATGACGTCACCGCATCAGCAAGGGAATCCCCGGCACCTGGAGAAGACTCCGAGTAAGACAGCTGCGGCGAATCGCCGGGCTAATCAGCACCCTAGAAAAGGGGCTGCCAAACAACATTGGAGGAAAGAGTGAGTTGGAGTTTTGGAGTTTGTTGAAAGAGAGAATTATAAAGCGCTGTGTATGATCCATTTTGCCAGGAGAAGTCTGCTGTGTGCCCGACCCCCGGATTGTACGAGAACCTGCCCCGTTACCGAACCCCGCCTGTCTGACAACCCTCCGCCTGCATCAGCCCTGGACCGTAAAATAATCTGTTTTAGTGTACCGAACCCTGGCATCGGACAACGACGATTCTCCCGGATTACGGACTGTCTGACGCTCCTGCTAACCATTACCTCTTCTTTCCCGCAAACAGCAATAAATTTGCGATATAAATTGAATTGCCGCCGTGTGGACATTGAGATTATTGTTTTCAGTTGCGTGACAACTCCAACCACCGCGGAGTTTGCCACAATATATATCTAAAAATATGATACTGGAGAGATTTTTTTAAGTGATTTTCATTTGTTTACCAAAGTGTCTTGTGTTTACTTTATGGGAAAGTTTTACTTGTATGTGGTACTTCATATAGCCATGTAATACATAACATAAACTCATGGGCCAGACTTTCTTGAACTGTTGTAAATTTAAACTTTGTTTTTGTTTTTACGAAAATGGGACATTTTTTACACTGTCATAATTGATGTGGAAATATATACCTATCCTAATGGCCTACATTTCTTTCAACCAAATATTTTTGAAGACGTTTGATATGCCTTTCTAAACCCCACTTTGCTTAGTGAAAGTTGTCGCTCGTATTCATATGGGAGAGCAAAATTAATCAGGCTCATGTACGTAATTCATTGTGTCCTGAGAGTTACGTACACAAGATACTGTCGGCAATCATGAAAAATAAATATATATCGGATCGATCTTTGTTTGTTTCTGTCATGCATAAGCCAAGTAAAAAAATATATGTGCCCAAATTCATACACTCCACGATACTTTAAAACAAGGGGAATATATAGTGCTGACTTTCTTTCCGTGTCCCAATCGTTACGTACATAAGCATGAATCGTTTACCCACGTGTTTCATGGCTGGTGGATTGGTCAACCTAAAAAAAAAGAGCATTACTGTCTGGTATGAAACTAATAAGAATTGCTTTGTTTCAATTGCTGCCGACGCTACAGGAGCCTGATAACCTTGCGTGTCCAAGCTTCCTCACGCGGTTACATACCTAAGGCGTTCACGTTTTACCTCGCACCAGTTTATCAAAATCGTCCAAATCAAAGCATTTACACAGCCATCGTGTTATAATCGTGTCCGCATATTGAAAGGTAGGATTTTATTTTTATTTTTTAATTTAGAAAATGTATCTTTTCTTGCATTGATTACGTACGTAACAGTGTCCTCTAATCAACCGGGTATTACACAGCTATAAATGGATTAGAGCTTCAAAGTCCAGTTTCATTGTGGACCGCCTCGGATGGGGTATGTATCTACACTTTAATGAATTAGAAAAAATAAGTTATACTTTTGCACTCATGTGTCATTGAGACACCATGTTAACACTACTGTGGTAAATTTTATATGACCTGAAAAGACTATTTCCGGTTATTGAACTATCTTCTTTCTTTTTGATAGAGTCAGAGAGTTGTCAAACTTGTAAATAAATGTGTTTGCATTGGTTTTTGCAACAATTAATTTTTTGGTGTCTATGTTATGTTATGTGTCCCAATATCATATTTTGACTTATATGCACTGTCAGCATAACCAAATAGCCAATGCACTAACCTTTAGCCGATACATGCAGAAGGCCTATAACTTTTTGCACCGTTAGTTTTACCGCAGCTATCTGCCTATATGGTCCTCATTTCACCATTTCTATAGATGAACTCTGATTGCCTCTTCACCAACATGTTGGGCCAGATTCAGAGTTGAGCAGAGATGAGCCAGCGCAAATGGGACTTACTCTCGAAATTCCGCGTCGCTTAAGCTATTTGTGATTTAGACATTTGTCTTGTCCGCTGTTTTAAGCATCTCTGCAGCATATACAGTAAGTGGCATTATGCGCACGGGGTGGAGATTTGATAAAAAAACTTTGACTGACTTTGTTTGGAAAAAAAGGTAGTTTGTCCAGCGCCGCCAATAGATGATTATGAAAAATACCGCATCTTTCGCAAAAATGGATATTAGAATGGAATTAGTGCATGTTCTTAGAAAATTATATTGGTCTTATTTTCCTTTGCCTAGCCTACTTACAATTATCAAGTTCAGTCCCACTGAAGACAGGGCTGAGCTTTGGGGTGGAACAGGTTAACAAGAATTGTGATAGTTTGTGTGAGATCGAGACTCCATCTATGATATTTACAGAGAAAAATTTGGACTTTGATTAAAAAGGCCTACCATCAGGTGAAATGGTAAAATATGGTTGGTGATGGTAAAATTCTGTTAGAGATTGTCTACGTTAGAGGCATTCTTTTCCAGTCTGTGAGTCCGAGTGTTCAGGCTGCATTCTCTCCTCTGTCACTTTGGCTCACTGTGAGTCTCCATGCCTTTCCAATTAGTGCACAACATACCACCTCAAAGGTGTTACCTCAAGGACCCTATTTCTTTAAATAATGCTGTTATACCCTCCTTTTACTTAAAACCCCCTAGCAAAAGGATTTGCAGAAGTATTGTGTAGCCCTGTGAATCATACACTTGGGAAAGGAAAATCTAATTTGTGTGCTGTGAAATGAAAGCATCTATTCCGAGTAAAGCTCTTACCTGTTCCCCTTTAGCTAATTCATCTATTCAACAGGGAACACAAAAACAAGAATGAGACATCAGCAAAGTTCGATTTCTCTCTCAATTTCTGTGTGTGTGTGTGTGTGTGTGTGTGTGTGCATGTATGTGTGAGAGAACCTGCATTGTGAATTTGTCTGCACATTCTATGATACTACTTTTCAGATTCACCCTCCATAATTTGAACACCACACTGTTACTATTGCAATAAATATTGTGGGAATGAATGCTCACTGATGTTACTTTGTTGTCTTCATCTAAACATGCCCATTTTGCAGTTTTTATTTTTTATGTGAAATTTGGGTAACGTCAGTCAGACACTTGCACCTCCTGAGAAGGACTGCAGGCCTGTATTGTCAAGAAAACAAATGCGAATAGCATACCTGTATTCCTGGGTTCTCCTGTATTTTAACCCCTCCACCCACTATGCTCCTGTACTAATTTCTCCCGCTATACTCCTATATTCCGGGGCTTTGTTGTCGTTTTACGTCCTTATACAAAGCCGGTAAGGTATAGAATTTTCGGAGTCTGCTTTACCTTTTGTTCGCAAAAGCTAAGCAGTAAACCCCAGTTAGAGTTAGGGCTTTATCTCAGGATCTTTTGTTTCCCTTTTGGAACTCGCTATCCTTATTCTTCCTTCTTTGCTTTTGCTCTGGAGTATTTTCGTTGTTTTACTCCTCTCTCTGTTGCCTCTTTATTCTAGGTCGTTGCCTTAATCGAGCTAGAGGTAACCGGTTCTGATTTCCATTTTCTACTCTTCTTCGAGCCTCGCCCTCTTTTGGGGTTGTTCTGATTTGGCTGTACGCCGGGAGGTTTTTATTCCCACCACTTCTTTTCTTTATCTCGCTACTCCGTTCATGGATTTCTCTTCTCCTTCTAGTGGTCCTCACTTTCGTGGGTGGCTTGTTTGATCCCGTCCTATCACATCTGGTTCTCCCACAACAGAACCATCACAGATCTGTGGAAAATCTGCCTTATTATCACAATCAAATCTTGGCAGATATGAAAAACTATAATTTCTTTAAACAGACATCTTTGTTAGTTTGTTTACTGATGTGAAATACTTTATATTCACATTTTTAAGAAATATCGCATTACATGGTTTTACATATACAAATTGCACAGCAATAAGAAATGGAGATAATCTAAAATAAAATATGGTGCAGTGAAAATCATAATACTAACGTGCATTCTTAGTCACTCACTTTTTATCAGCTTTTAAGCGAGTGAATATTTTCACCATTTTGGATATAATCAACGATTATCATTTCCTGTTTAATATATTTGCACCACTCTATATTTTTAACTGTCAGAGGGACCCAGAAAAAGAGTTGGGAACATTACAGAGGGAGGCTAACTATGAGAAAACTGTGGTCACGGCACAGTTTTGAGTGAGCAATAAATAACAAATTTCTTTGAAGTTTGATCACAGATGATTTATCTTACTGGAACCTTCAAAATGGCTTAACAGATATACGAACATTGCTCTAGCCACATAGTTGTGTGAAAAGGGCGGCTCTAACTGGGGATGGTTGAGGTCAAGGTTTTAGTCGATCTGACCAGGGGTGACCACAAATGGAGTTGGAGTTCAACACACACATATTTTGAGGGAGAAAAATCAACACTTTCCATCCGAGGTGGCGCTTCCATGGGCAGCCACAAAAGTTAACCCCAGGTCTCATCTAATATATACATTTTTATATATTCTATATAAGATATATTTTGCCTAGATTATTGATAATTAAATGCTTAATGAATTAGCTAGAATATCTGAAAAGATGGGACATGTACTATCTATTGTGAAGTTTTTTTTTATGATGGTATTTCCATTATGTCAATATAATATTCAGTCTGTGACAGCAAACTACCAATAAACACTTCTACCACCATATGCCTACCTCCCCATATCTTACCACCTGTGCATTTTCACAGGGCCATAACCAGTGGACCTGGTGATCTTTCAAGCGAGTCTTGCTAATTAATGTTGTTCCCTGCCCTTTACTCAGATGTTATTCTCATATTGCATGATTTATATGCTTAGCAAACACCCATATCCATGGTGAATTACTTAAGTTACTTTTTAAAAATTATGTATTGGCCTGGATATTTACATTCAACTACTTTGCTCAAGGGTATAACAGCATTGCCCATGTGGGAATGGAACTGAAACCATTCACATAGACTGGTCCTCTCACTAGCTGGAAAGGGGTGTCCCTTGACACTGAGTTTGAGATTGTGAGCAAGAAAATACTGTTTGGTGGTCACTGAAATTAAAGGAATTTTGTGGACACTGGAGCTACTGGTGGAAACAGACCACTGAAACACGGCTGCTGGCTGTACACCTGTGGAAATTCATCTCTTTCTGAAGTGCCTTTTTGCCATTACCACTTTTTTATGCACCAGGAAATTCACACTATATGTTTGTTTTGCATTATGTCCTTTTATGAAGCATCTAAATGTAAAGCTCCAAATAATGGAGGAAACTAAAGTTTGAACCAGTACCATCTCTTCAGATGGTAAGATTGCCTCATGGCGCTAGACACAGGGCCATGTGACATTAAATAATTTAGGAATCTTTGGGTAGCATTGTGTGCTATATATAAGCAACACACAACTTGCTCTCAGGTTGCCTGACCCACATTTATTCTTATAAGTATTCTTCTCAGCTATACAGTATCTGTGCATCTAATTTTGTGAAGACTTTTTATACTATCAGCTGCATAACCCACATCAAATAAAATTATCTTGATGACTGGCAGCTCCAGCTAAGTTAACAGATGACCATTTATCTTTGAATACACATCAAAAATAAACGGGGCCCCTAATATTGTAAACCTCATTATGTAACTCATTATGTTTCATAGCCTTTGCAGTTGCTGCAAATTAGACATAGGCTTCTGTGTTTGCATAGATACAGAATGCCATACAATGGCCCATATGTCTGTAAACACAATGGACATTATACCTGTTTGATAACTAAACTTAATGTAAGCTATTTGTACATTTGGAATCATATAGCCTGCAAACCAGTGGATACTTTATACTTTACCAGCTGTGAAGGCATAGACAGGATATGTGTGGTTTTTCCAGACATTTTCATTTAATTTACAAATGTCTGCATAATATTCACAATTTTAATTAACTGGCTGTTGGATTAATGTGCTTTGTGTGTCTTGCAGGTAACTGATTGGAATGTTCCCAGGTGTGAGTAATTGTGGGCCTATTTAAGATCATCTCTGCTGACAAAATTATAGCAAAGCTTTTGCCTACTTTTTTTTCTAAAGTGTCCAAGCAATTTAGATGCAAATGGCCTACTAATGTCTAAAGTCTCAATGTCTGCATTTCTGGTTTGTTTGCAAATAGACAGTTTTATATATTTGAGCTCTGGTAATTCTTTACATCTTTTGACAAATGGTATTAAAAGTGGGAACATACCACTAGAATTTTTGCGGCAATCCCATGGATTTTGCTACTTTGGAAAGTATTTGTAAGAGAAACACGTATACGGAAGTGTGGAGTGGTGCTTTTTGAGCTGAAGTGTGTCTGTTGCTTATACTCTCTTTGTGATACCATCCAGATAGTACTAAAGAGCAAGCTTCTTCTTGCTACGCTAGTAGCCTGTGAGCACCTGGTGTGTCATTGGGAGGAACAATGCTAAGATGACTTAAAAACCCACCCTATAGTTAGTGGTATGAGGTCCCACCTGTGCAGACTGGGCCTTTATAAATTTTCTGTTAAATTCACAAAGCTAAATGTAGCCTTTGAAACACACAATGCAAGCATAATAAATTCAGATTTTAAAAAAGCAAACAGATACGCCTATTTAGATTACGCCTATTAATCAATTGTAAGCTATGAACCTCTTTAATTAGACCCATAACGTAATGAATGCACCCAGTATTATTTTTCTAAACTGATAAAAATTTAAATGCGAATGATGTTAAACATGCTAATTAAAACACACATTTAACCAGTAAACAAAATGTGCTTTAAAGTGGCTAACAGGTCTGTGGCCAGCGGTGCAATGGCTGATCTTGCGCTGTTGGAGGAGTTGGCGCACGGTGTCCTTTGGAGAGAATGCATCTTTAGGGATCTCGCAGATTTGTTGGCTGAGAGTGATGAATGGCTGGTTAGTCCTTTTAGATTGCCTAGACCAATTCTGTTGCATGTGTGCAGCATAATCGAGCCCAATTTGAGAAGGCCGACAAATGGATCCTATGCCATTTCCGTACATGTACAAGTCCTTTCCGTACTTGGCTTCTTAGCCACAGGGACTTTTCAGCAGGAGATTGCCAAAAGGTCCAGGATATCCCTGAGCCTCATACTACTTGGCGTGCTCGATGGCATAATCCACCTAATGCCAGCGTACATCCAGTTCCCGACAAGATGCAAAGCCAGGTGGAGGTAAAGCGGGGTTTTTCTGAAATTGCCAACCTGCCCAATCTTGACGGTGCCATAGACTGCACACACGTACGCACACAAGGCTCCATTCGATGATACGTTTTCGCATATATGAATAGAAAGGGCTATTACTCCCTCAATGTGCAGCTCATATGTGATTAGAAATTTGCTCAACGTCATGGCCCATTGGCCTGGTGGGACCCACAACAGCTTCATTCTGCGGGACAGTTCAGAGGGCACTCATTTGGAGAATAGTGCTCTGAGAGGTAAGAATATATTTGTCAAATTGCTGTTTAAAATTGCTAAAATGTGTTTAGGATCAGAGCATATAGATTCCTAACTACCTCTTTCCACCACTAGGGGACGGGGTTACACGCTTAAGCCGTTGCTGACTCCATTAACCAACCCATACACACTGCAGAAGCTGGCTTACAATGAAGCAAACACCATCACACGGTCTGTCATCGAGGGCACCAACGGTGTGTTGAAGGGCGATGGCTGTGCTTGAGCCTTTTTCTGCAAACCTGAGGTCTGCAAAATATTATTGGCCTGCTGTGTCCTGCACAAATGCACAACATGGCCATTCATTCCAGGCATTTTAGCAGACGCTCTTATCCAGAGCGACTTACACAACTTGTGCTATAGCAGCATTGTTATGGCAGTTGATATAAAGTAATATGGAAATCAGTCTAACCACTTTTTATACATTCTGACCAACATAGTATATGATTTAAAAGCCAAAAATTCTTTACAGCCAATCAAATGGTGAAACATTCTGATCTCCAACGGTACTGAACAGCTCATTCAGAGTGCTCATGAAACACGCCCTTCCTTTACCAGACGTCCCCAATCCACCTGACTCGGGCTTCTGTCAGATGAACCACCACTCAAACTCGACAATGTGGCCGCCATTAGAACATGCCAGCAATTTAGAGGGGCTCTAAAATAAGGTATGTGATTACCCAATTTCAAACCACCTCTCACATGCACAGAACACCAACAAAATGACAAATTAAATAACATAAAAAAACTTTCCAGGCTGCGAGAAAGACTGTAGTGCTTGGGAGATGGAGGCAATGAGCTCGTCCGATTCAGAAAGGCTTGAAGACTCTTGGCTACCTCCTGTAGCTGTGGTGCTTTTATTGAGCAGCTATGCTTCTTTGCCTCCAATTTAATGTCAATCCAATTTTTTTACTACTTAAAATTTTGTGTGACGGGTGATCCTGGGTGGACGGCACATACGTGTCTTATCTCTTTCCAGGCCTTTTTACTTTACCTGTTCCTACACTAAAAATATATTTTTTTCCTTGACTGAACATCTGCTAATAAAACTTTGATTTCTCTCTGAATGAGCTGTTGGAGATCAGAATGTTTCACCATTTGATTGGCTGTAAATAATTTTTTTTTGTGGCTTTTAAATCAAATTCTGTTGTTCAGAATGTATAAAAAGTGGTTAGACTGATTTCCATATTGCTTTATATCAACTGCCATAACAATGCTGCTATAGCACCAGAGATTTAATAATTTATGACATTTCTCATATGCCTAGTCACTGAAAACCTCATTGGTATTAAAGCCTATGCATTTATTATAATGGTAGTATTAAATTACAATTTGTTGAGAAACTTAACCGATGATATTTATAACCATGTTCAACTGTATCATGTTTTCTTCACCACATTGTGACACAAATGTATTTTTCTGCCATAAATAGCTACTGAACTTTCATTAAGAATGACAGCTAAATAAAGTTCAGTCCACCAATTTAAGTAAAATGACACTCCACTTTAACCCTAACCCACAACCCCGTTTCCATAGATTGGATTCCTCCTTCCTCTTGCCTGCCTCCCTCCTCATATGAAATATTGTTTCCATGTGGTTCCATCTCGTGTTGACAGATTAATCCAAGCATCATCATGGTTCTCTGGTAAGCAGTGCGGTGCCTACTGTGGAAAAGTCCTAGCCCTGGCATCAACCCTACAATTCAAATAATTACGTAAGGCTGGACAGGCTTCAAGAATACAACTTTGGGGCTTTCTACATTTACACACACAATTATCCATACCCCCCCCACACACACAGACAGTACAGGGTTACACACACATACAGGGATTCATATGTAGTTAGATGTATACACAGGAGCTCACAGACAGGCATACACTTATACACAGAAAGAGAGGAGCTTTGCTTTAACCCCAGGAGCTGGGCCTTTGGTGAGCAGCAATACCACATGTCTGTCTGTCTGTTTGTTTCTTGAGTGTGATCCAGCAGTGTAAATGTTTATACACCACAGTTTAACCCAAAATAGACGTGACAAGAGCCTGTGTCACAAGGCCCGGCAGGGGATGTTATTCATGCACACTTTGCTTTCTGAAGGTCAATCTTATCGCACACTTATGGGGAGACAGCTCTAATAAAAATAAATCACAAAATAAGACAAAGGAGCAGCAGATACATTTGAAATTTCTATTTGCAGATAATTCAAGGCAAATGTAGCGACTCATCATAGAATAAGTATACGCTCAAGTAAAGCACAAACAGAAATAAAATAAATAAAATACAAACAGGATGACAGTGGAGGTCTCCGGGGTGGAGCTTGCGCTCATGCAAACCCCTGTTTGACATTTATTATTTACATTTTAAAAGGTCTGCTTCCTCAATGAGGGGATTATATTCAGTAATCAGAAACCAATTTACACAAATGTTGTCCTACATGTTGTATGTTGCCATTTTGTGTCAGGATGCTCACCACACATCAGTTGGTCTGGCCGGCTTCAGCCAGTCACCTTGGGGTCTGAGTTCCTGCATTCCTGCATGTTGCAGTGTCTGTCAGTGGAGTTCAGGGGGAAAGTGCTATAGCCCTGCGATCCAACTAGTTTTCTGTCAGTTTGATAGACTTAGATCAGCTTCTCTGGTCAGCAACTAAAGACATAATGACTTGCATCTTTTACTAAGCAAATTATCACGTTACCATAAAAGATGCACTATGATAAGAAAATTGCAGGTATCAGCCCTCAGTAAAAGAATAGGTATGATAGTTAACTCACTGAACTGAAATACTTAAGGCACTCACCAGAAGAGACCAATCATACTCCTGTCTTGACTCTAGGGGGTGACAACACATTCTGTAGCAGACTGACATGCCACTCTGAACTCTGCTAACCTCTTCATTACCAAGCTGCTTTGAGCCTGGAGATTATCACTAGCTTTTATTGCTGTTGGTGTACAACACTCAAGTTTGGAGAGCAGATGATCCTTTCTCAGACGTTAAAAAGACAAGGGAACAGACGATGGACACAAAGTGGAAAGGTTGAACGAGAGCCCAAATAAAGGTAGAGACTGCTCCTTGAAATACTACCTCATTAACACAATCGTCTACAGTCTATATATGTGTGTGTGTGTGTGTGTGTGTGTGTGTGTGTCAGGGTTGTGCAAAATTCTGAATTGGCCCCCATTCAACTCATGAGTTGGAATTTGACTTGAATTGGCCACGCCCCACAGGATGTTAAATTGGAACTGGAATGCCAGGAAGTGGAATTGAATTCATTGCAATTCAAAGAAATTCCGCTCAGTGACATAACAGAAGAATTTTATTAAATCTAACATATATTTTGCTACATCATTTATTTAAATAAATTATTCCCATTTGTTCCCTTGTAGAATAATGAGTAATATTGTTTTTCATTTCAACCTTAGCACTCAAACGAACAACAAAAATCATGGTAAATGCAATTATCATTTATTCCAATCCACAACTCATTGTTCAACATTGTTACATTTAATTGTGAAAAGATCCTCATGTTTGGCTCCATTTTGAAGATTTGGGATAAAGTAAAGCATTTTTGATGGGCTCTTCCACCATGTTCCACAAAATGAAAGTTAAATTAAATTAAATATGATGATTATTCTATAGATGGTACTTTAAAGATTCACTGTTGGGAAAACAGTGCATGCATGTGTGTGTATGTTTCCATGACTGCATGTGTAAGTGGATACGTGTGTATGTGTATGAATGAATATACATGCCTATGCGTGTGTATATGCATACAGATATAGATTCCAATACAGTTTTCAAAGGTGATAGGATCAGACATTAACATCAATCATTGACATGTCATGTTTTGAGGTGCAGATTTAGAGAATGGACTTTCATTCTATCACTATTTAATTAAGCAGAAATATTGTTTTTATATATTACAATAATGGCAAATGCTTTAAAGTATTTAAATGCTTTAAAATGCTTTTTTCACAGTACTGCTGCCCTCCAAAATTGATCCTGGCACAGAAGCACACCACGTTTTCCCAGCTAGCACCCCACACAATTCCAAGGGACAGAGTTCACTATGAAATATTGTTTATTTACTTTCACTCTGTCATGTTTTCCCCCTATTTCAAAAAGGTATTTATAACAAGAAAAATGTGATAGGTTGAATCATTCCATTTACCTTAAAAAGATACTTGAGAGGATGGATTTTGTTATTGGCTCTTTTTGTTTTGTCTGAGTGAAAACCAAATCATACACACACAGTGTTTACCAGGCATCATCGCCCTGTAGGAGGTGAGCTGAGTTTTTTAGAATTTTTTTTTCCCTCTCTCTTTTTATTTTCCCAGTCCTTGGCCTCCCTGCTCCTGTGTAAAATCCCCTGGGAGTGGGAAGCTGTTTGTCCCTGAGTCCCTCCATGTCCTCTGTTCACCCAGAGATGGTCACATAGGAATCTGGGCAGAAGGGCACTGAATTAAGGCAGAGGTCGAGATAACCTTTCTGCCTAGATTGGGGCTGGAATTTTTCAAGGCCACTTACACAGACACAAAACCCTTTGCATAAGCAAGAGATCGGGGAGCTGTTTAATCTTTCCTCCAACCTTGGGGGACTTGTGAACTGTCTTCTTTTCCTTAGTAACAAATCTATTTTCATTTTTCGTAATTTTTCATGACCAGTCCATGGTACACATGCTTGCACTGTGACCTCTAGTTAGAATGGTTATATTGTATAAAATTATCATCCATATTATGTGTTGATTTATTTATTGTAAGATGATTAGAAACCAACATGCAGTGATAATCTGAACTTCTTTTATGAACTCCCAGTCATTACAAGCTCTGAAAATATTCAAGGTAGCTCCAATGATTGAGCAAAGAATTTGTATGTATAGTGTCCATTTTTACAGGAGAAATATGGTCACGTACTGTATATTCTGGTAGATGTTTTATGCATGTGACATAAGCTTGTATTTGGTGTCAAGGGGCCTCAGGAGTGTACTGCTGTAACTGTGGGATCAAAGTTGATGGATTAACTGGCCCAATCATACATCCTTGAGCTAACAGAGGTGTGAAATGGATTAGTTTTACCTAAATCTTTGATCTGACTATGCTTGTTTTAGTACAACATATTCTTTTTCTTTCTTTTTTAAAATGATCTTAACCCGTAAATGTTCCAGCAATTTCCCTGTTAGTGTCATGTGTGAACAGGAGCATGAGGCCATTTCCCAGGTAAGATGTTCCTCCAATTCGCTGGGTCAGGACCTATTAAGATTTGTGTAAATCTTCCACCACTGCTCTAGTGTGAGCAACTTCCCGGATGAAGAACGAAAAAGGTTATGGCATTCTTACGTAAGACCTTTTGTTTTTGGCACAATTTTAATAAATGCTTCTACTGAATCTGCCCACTCAACAATTCGTGCACAAATATGCGACTTTGCAAATACAGTAGAAGATACTGGAGCTGCATTTTGGGAATTTGTGAGGGAAATTTGAACATTAATTTTAAGAATGGAATAAACAGTGTCCCTTTCCTTGCTTGACATGGCTTTGTCTATTGTAAGAACACCATTACAAAATTGTCATCATTGCCTCACAAATTGCTTGTGTGCTAATACTATGCAATACTTCTCCCTGGTAAACATCTGTGTCAGGCTCTTCCAGTTTTAAGTCCTGTTTTTACCCAATATAGCAAGCTGGCTAGCGCCACATATCAATGGCACGTATAGCTAGCTATTTATCTTGGCTAACAGACTTATTTTCATTGCAATTGACCAAAAACAGCTCTGCATACAAGTATTGATTTCTAGCTGAAAAACCATGCTTCCATTGTTTATCTAACATTACCTATTTAGGATCCTATAACTGAGCTATATTTGCTAAAGATGTTACCATTATCTTAAAACTATCGTAGCACTACGTAATGCTAGCATTTGTCCTGCATTATTTAGGAGGGTAGACATCCTAGCTTGCCTAATAGCCAGGCTATATTCAGGTAAAACCTCAGCTAAATTAGGGGTAAATTGACACGTTATAATGTAAAATGGGTCAAAACATCTCTCAACCTTGATTTCCACGCCTCTAGATGTCTAAATTCTGGCTTTTGCTCACTGGGAATGAGCCGCTACATTTAGCAGCATTTTGAATTAACAAACTGATGGTCCTAAAACCAGTAAAACTGATTTACTAAAGGTTTGCGTGTACAAAAACGTGTAAAGCTATGTAGTGTCGTTAGGTACATTAATAATTTGGCATTGAAGACAGACAGTTAAAATGTCTTAAGTCATCACATGGAAACACCAATGAATGTGCAGAATATATATACATTTATATATTGCTTCACACTAGGTGCAAAAGTATAATGAATCAGTCTCATAAAATTAATTATTAAATCATGATTATGAATTTCAATGTTAACTATTAAAATAATAATCAACTTAAAGAGATACTGCAGAGCCTTTTCTAAGGCCTTTTTTACCGCTTCAATTTGAACTGGAACTCGTGAGTAGGTGTGGTCATATGACGATGATGCCACGTAGTCATATTATGAATATTCATACGGTCAAGGAGTGAAAGGGTGTGTCTTGGTGAACTGACTCAGCCCCACTGAACTCAATACGCTCATTCACGCTAAAGTAATGTTACTATTAAATACTGTACATTCAAAAACACAGCAAAACCCAGTCACACAGTAACTAGTATATTGAACATGGCTGGTTGTAGCGCCCTCATCCACTTGGTCCGGAGAGAATTGTTATCATTTATTAGCTAACATTATTCATAAATGATAACTAAGATAACTAGCTAGCTAGCTAAGTTACCAGTTCTCTGGACCAAACGGGGCTAAACTCACACACAATAGACTGCCTTGCATTACCTAACTTATCGATACATTCCATTTCTTGGCAGATTATGAAAGCTAACAGAGTCGAGGAACGATACATCTCTGACTCCTTGGCATAATGCAGGCAAGTTAGCTAAAGATACCAAAGATCCGTGGCCCAGATCCGATTTTTTCCTCAAATGTGACACAGATCAGATTTTTTATGGAGGTGTGAACAGCAAAAATCACATTGAATCTGACATTTCCAATTCTCATTTGGGCCACTTTTGAATGTGGTATTAGATTCCGATACATAACCGATTGTGTCAAAGCGCACGCAGTCTGAATAGTCAGATCGGAATTAATGTGACTTTTTACGTCATTTTTGATGTAGCAGGGCATTATGGTGTATTTAAATGAACTCGCAAGTCCGAATATTTCCTTCCGAGAAGAAAAAACTATTTGAACATGACAATAATGTCACGTTCAAATCGTTTTTTCTTCTCGTTAATCAGAAATATTCCAACTTCCGAGATAATTTGAATACACCATTAGAACGTAGCGCACGGGCTAGTTAGGTTATCAACACATACACATTATATTATCATGTGTTGTCATTTTAGATAAGTGGTAAATGTGCAAAGCA
Source organism: Synaphobranchus kaupii (assembly GCA_029718625.1). Lineage (NCBI taxonomy): Eukaryota > Metazoa > Chordata > Actinopteri > Anguilliformes > Synaphobranchidae > Synaphobranchus > Synaphobranchus kaupii. Next base: position 29,799,794 of record CM056391.1, on the reverse strand, counting down.
GTGGATTTTTTTGGGCACAAACGATAGCCTACACCATAATAAGTCGTAGGCTACGTTTTTATATCATTCGCGGACAGCTGCGTTAACCGTTTTGTGATTTAAAATAATGTTAGAACTGTCCATATTATTGTCTTGGTTTGTTGCACAGTATTTATTATTCACGGTTTTCTCATGTAGCTGCTTACCGAACGTTAATGGTTGTCGGTCCAATAATGTCTCAATAGTTTAATCTAAGGGTGCGCAGTGATGTTGGGCTATAGCCTAACATTACACATGAAGTTGAACAGATGTGTCGTGTGATAGCTTTTTTTATACTGTGTATTTTAACACGGCTGGAACGCTGTATTGGCCAATCTGCATCCCGGAACTATCCGTGTTATAAATGTTATATCGAATGGTCTCACTAGCCAAACGGCTGAGCGCTCGAGTCCCTCTGCACAGAAGTAGCAGCCATGGCAGCACAAAAAGCTAGGCTTTTTCCCCCCGTCTCCTCACCCTTATCATTAGCTCCACTGCACATCAACTTTAAAATTAACGCAGAAGCAGTGACTTTGATGACTTCCTTTTTGTTGTTGTTTATTTCTGCAGGCTGTGTAACAGGCGCTATGTCTTTTGTTAATTTGCACGGGTCATTTGAGCAGAGCAATCGGTTCACACTGGAATCAGATATGGGCCACATTAAAAAATTAATGTGAACAGCCAAACAAAAAAAATCTGATCTGGGCAATAAATCTTAATTGAGCACTAAGGCCTGCAGTGTGAACGTAGCCTTAGTAGCTCGATATAAGTCGTAATATTAACGTTAGCAGCAATAGAAAGCAATTTGCATTTGAACTTGAACTAGCTAGTTAGCAGTACAAGGGTCTCAGTCTCAAAGAAGGGAAAAAAAAAAAAAAGTTGGTCTCTGCTTTTATACCACGTGCCCAGCCGAGACCACCCCTAGGAGCACCTCAACTCCACCCATTTTTATGTTAAGGATCTCGTGACTTCACGAATCCCCGGAAACCAGCGTATTGGTAAGTCTACACAAAAACTCAGATAAAACTATTTTGACTAAACATGAGATTTTCGGACATAGATAGTTGTGTATGATCATAATCTAACCCAAAACATCGGTTTTCAACGGGAAAAGTCGGTTTTTGACTGCAGTATCACTTTAATCTGAAGGCATAAGTTCTTTTAGAGGACAGGCTCAAATGTTTATCCAAACAACAATCAGACCGACAACCAGGTTTAAGTAAATACAATTTATTAAATGACAAACATGTCTAAACTAACATCCTAAAAGCAGCGAATGATATGGAAAGGAAAACGAAGTGTAGGCAAAGAATGAGGCATATAGAATTCACAGTTCTATTTCTGTATGTGCGCCAGACACGTGGTGTTCAGAGATCACAAGACCGTATACCTCAAGGGGGAAATACAAATCTCGCTTTAGCATGAAGCTAACATGGCCTGAAACATGGCGTATATTGAGGCTATAGAAATTTAGCTACGTCTAGCTAAATCCCAGGCCCCTATCCTATATCTGATGGGTTAGGTATTAGTAGAAAGATTGCATGCACCAATCTTGATTTAAAAGGGAGGTGGATTGTAAATTAGTTTTAGAGTAAGTTAGAGTAGGCTCTGTAACTTTTGCTTATGCGAGGCTAATTGGCTGTCGATAGCCTGCGATAGCATGTGTTGAGTTACGAGTTAATGTTACTCTAAATAAACACAATGTATACAATCAAATATGTAATTACATTGACAAAAAACATTACACAAAAGTTCTCCTAACTATTGCCTGGATGTTCATGTCAGTCTTACTGTCCTGAAGTTGCTACAGGTGAGTCCATGGCTTTGATGATGTCCGGAAAGTTATTTCCTTTGGCAGCGTCTGGACTGGACTTTCTATCGGTTTCCTTGCGGGTAGAGCAGCTTGCTTGCTTCCCAGGTCCTTTGGTGAGTCGTTGCTGGAAACTTGCCGTTGGAGTCCTTCTGTCCGTTCAACAAGTGGTTTCCTTGGGTTCCTTTGCGGTTCGTGGTAACGTAGGCTACACACGTTTCTTGGGCTGTCGCTTTAAGGCTACGCCGTATGACGGTAGCTCAGTGTGGCTAGCCGTCTTAGTGGCTTTCGCGAACACGCTAACTGAGAGCTGGGTGAAAGAGCGGTCGTTGTGGCCGCATAACCCGAGGGAAGGAGCAGTTCTCCCCGCGTGTTCCTTACCTGGGTCGTCCCTTCCCAGCCGGGAAGATGAACAGGAGACGATTGTTCCGACAAGTGAAAATGGTAAGAAAGAATTTAACTGAAAGAATAAGAGGTTTGCTCAAAGTTTTATAGAACCGGGGACTCAGTCCTGATTGGTCAAGGATCACATGACTGCCCGGGATCACATGACTGTCGCATGCCGGTATATGTAGTCTTTTGGAAATGCAGTCCAGGGTCACATAAATGTGATGCGGTATGTCAAAACCAGGCGGAATTGGGCAAGAGGTCAATTTTGAGTTATTGGTATATTAGTAAAACATAGACCTTGCACTTTACAACTCCGCTTTCTTTTTTCAAATCGGATATTCCAAAGCGAAGTTATTAAGATTTTAAATTGGACCGTCTGAAACATCGAAACTGAGAAATAGCCCTTTAAAGTTTGAGTTTAAACAAAACAAGTTGGTTAACAATGTTAGCGTACCGAACCCTGTTATCCGGCGGAAACCAGACATTTTTGTGATCAACATACGATACTGATATTATTCTGGCACATACCATTGAACATATTATATTTATTAGGTTCACAAAACGATAAGCTAACTTTTAAGCCAATAACCATGTAGATGTGACCGGTAGTTTTTTTGTTTTAACGTCTTTTAGATTAGAAAGTACTGTCAAAAAAGGGGCGCCCTTTATCGGGCGGCTCTTGTAGTGCATAAACAAGCTCACGATTATTGTTGTTTTAATAATCAATTAATAGTTTATTTCATCAAGAAAGATACCGTTTGAATAACCAATATGTTGGCAAAATAGCTGGCTAACTGGATAGTTTACCTGACAGTCCGAAAGATGTCGATATTGGGTTTATTTCTTCACAAAACGATAAACTAAGTTTTAAGACAATATTAAACATGTAGACGTGACCGGTAGTTTTTTGTTTTAACGTCTTTTAGATGAGACAGTAATGTCAAAAAAGGGGAGACAACTATCGTTTATTGGCTTAAAAGAGATAGGCTCAATCGCATTGGATTTATTTCTTTACAAAAACGATGTTAACTTTTAAGCCAATAACGTGTTTTTTTTTTCGTTTTAACGTCTTTAAGATGAGACGAGACTGCCAAAGAAAGGGCGCCCATTATCGGGCGGCTGTTGTAATCCATAAACAAGCTCACGATTATTGTTGTTTTAATAATCAATTAATAGTTTATTTCATCAAGAAAGATACCGTTTGAATAACCAATATGTTGGCAAAATATCATCATGCGATTTTACGTTAGCAAGTGAGCTAGAAGTTACGCTAAATTTGGCGTCATTTCCAAGCAAAATCTCGAACAAGGCATCATTTTGTGAAATGACATGCCTCTCTAAAAGTGCTTAAAAAAATACTTTGTCGATGAAATTTCAGTTTGAAACTTTTACAGAACATTTTTAACATTTGTAGCATCATAAATGTTCAAAAATCTCAAAAACGCTAAAATTCACCCCCAAGGCATTTTGCAGCTTTTCCTCTGTTCGTAGCTCTGCCCAATTCCGCCTGCTTTTGACATACCGCGTCACAAATGTGGTTTGATTCCCAATGGACATGCACTACAGCTATTGCCACCTGCAAAAAAATCATCCGAGGTGATCAACTAACAAGATGTAAAGAGGATTGCGCGGGCTAAAATTGGAAGATACGTTAATTTCTCTTTTTTGCGGGTTAGCCTGAATGAATATTCGAAGTTGGGTGTCCCTACGTTATTTCCCGGAACAATGGGAGGTGGTCATGCAAATAGATTACTTTAGCACGTGTAATGTGATTTACTAAGCTCAAAATAGTAAATGGAAATGGAAATGTCACGTGGCGCTGTAATGGCGACATGTAGTCCAGCTGTCTCTTGTGTTCGTGTTTGTTAATTTGAATGTATTTTGTTGTGTCGGGTTTTAGTCTTTTGTTTTTTTCATGTGCTGTGTGGCTGGTGTGGTGCGGGGAGGCGGGCTGGAGAATTTTCAGGGCACTCCTGCCGCTTGTTTTGATGATATTGGTGAATTGTCTAGTCGGGATAATTTTGTTTGTGGTCGTCACCATGGAGACGCATTCACAACATATGCTCGGGAATGTCAGTTGGATCTGCAGCTACAAAGTTTACCATCGTTCTTCACCGGAGTTGAAGATGTCCGGACTCAGGACTGATCTAGGACTGCAGGCAATCTTCAAAAGGCCACCAGGGAAGAGAAAGGAGAGGATAATGCGGGGGAGGAGTGAGGCGACGACTGGGAAGGCTGACGCAGTTCGGTGCTCCATTTCGACAGTGTACAGAGACCGCAACACTGCACACAAAGTCGTGCAGGCGGAGTTTGTGTGTTGGACTGCTTAATCACACTGGACATCTCGGGACAGCGGGGGCTATTTTTAATCATGGCTGCATTCCACTTTAATTCACTTAATTAGTTTTATTAATGCAATGATTATATTGAATGTCTTTGTTTGATATGTTTGTGTGTTGTGGGTCTGCCCCACTGTCTATGTATTTTTTGTTGCTGGGGCTACAACTGAAGTTCCCTAGCGGGAAAATAAAAGTTATTCTATTCTATTCTAAAGCAGGTATTACACGGAATCGATAAGATGACGTCATTGTAGCAGAACATGTACGGGTGTGTTTCAAATATCCATAACTGAACGTTCTGAATGATTGCATAACAATGGGGGCTAAGTAAGTCAAAATACACAAGAAGATAATTTATGGATAGCGTAGGCTACATCATGAACAGTAAGAATTTTTTTTTTTTATACCGTGAAGCAAGTCGTGTTACAGAATACAAGAGTAACTAGTATTTGAATCAAACAAGCAATACAATGTCAATTAGGCCTATAATAAACTGAATCATAGGCGCCGGGTTTATTTTTTTTACCAAGGGCTACCCTAAAAAAATTCAGCCACAGGTAAAACGCATTATTCAGTTTGTTATTGCATAGGAAATACAACCTTAAATACTTAACCTTAACCCTGGTCCTTTCAAAACAATATTTAATTTTGCCATATGTAGCCTATGCAATACATCACGTTTTATCCTATGTTCATACAGTTCATACAGCTCATTCTGGTAAGCTATGACTGAGAAATAATAACGTAATTTCAATCTATTTGTGCATTTGATCTCTTTTTCCGAAGCAATTTAGGCTATTACCATTTTGCATCATTTACCGTACATACTTAAAGGTTGTATCAGCGATTTTGGGTGACGTCACTTCTGAAGTGAAATCCCAAACAAACATACTTATGAATAATTATGTTATGTTTTAAAAAATAGTGTTCAAGCATCCAGAATTATAACCAAGTTAATAACGTTTGTAAGAAACCAAACCGTTTGTAAATCCGTCAAGATTTCAGCGAGATAAGAGTATTAGCGTTTGTGCAGATCATTGTGATTGGTTGGAATACTGTTTATTTTGGTTTTGAGTGGTTGGTAGTACCATTTGTTTTTGTGTACGATCTCGGAGCATAGGCTGCCTACAGAGACGCGGTTTTTTGACGGCCTGCTTATGGGGCGGGCAGCTAGCGGATCGTGAGGAAAAATCAGATGAATGTGATCATTTATGTTTCCACCCAAAATCGCTGATACAACCTTTAATGTCTGAGACAAAGCGTCCAATAAAACAGTAGCCTATATCCCATTTTCTGTGCAAAAACAAGCTCTGATTCTGAGACAACAATAACCTATACAGTAGGCCTTTCAGAACAAACAGCGCTTTTTATTGTTTGCGTTTATTTCACGTGCTTCATGTGTGCATCGAACCAGATTAAACCACCCGTGACCCGCATCACACTATAACTTCACCCTGCAATTAGTTTTGCCCGTGGGTGTCTATGCCCCTGAGCACCCACAAGATTGGCGCATATGCAGTGAATAACAAGCAAATCAAAACTTTATAAAAATAAAACCCATGATCAAATGGGAATGTGATTTTATGTGACACTTACGGTGCAAGTAGGCTTAGTGCTAGTTAGCATGGTTATGAGCATTTCAGTCCTGACAAACATCTGAAACTCCTGGCAGAAATGTTAGAGACATCCAGTGAAACAGTTTGTAATAAACCAGCAGCTCGTTCAGTGTAACACGAGCCTATACCCTACACTAAAAAGTACCATAAAAACAGCAACATTTCTGCCAGTCTTATCACCGTTTTCGTACAGTATAACCATTCCAAACATGCAAAACTCTCATTTAAATATGTCTGTTTGCGGCTGGAGTAATTTGCATAATGACTGTTAGTTGATCACCCACAAGTGATGAAAGCACGTGCAAATAATTTGGCTGCACTGGCAAAATAACACCCCTTATTTGGGATCTTAGTAAATCGACCACTAAGTGCTCTATTTAGCCTGTATCTAAGTTTACGATATTTTTGAAGAAAGCATCTCACTCGTTTATGAAAAATTATTTAAAATGTTATAACTTATTAGCTATGACAGTGAATGTTCACATGGATGGACAACACGTACAGTAGATGTTTTGCTCCTAGCCTAGGTCTATACCAGAGCAGAGACTGTAACTTAGAATCTTTTCCAATATAGCACAGCCTAATGTTGCTCTGAATCCTTTCCTGGCTAGCTGGCTAAGCTAGCTCTCACCTATATCTGCAAAATCTCTTGACTGTTGGTAGGGGGGCCGTGGGAGTTGATGCGCTGTCTCTTGCCAGAATTACAGAAATGGATACAGGTGAATTGCTTATGTGTTTAGAGGAGGCCTGCCGACTTAGCCTAATGCTTTAATTGATTCTGTTTGATGATATATTCACACCAGATGTGGGTGGAACGGACATCTTGTGAACATGTGGCTGTAAGTCTCAGAGGAAATGAACAGTACAATTTCACATGTTGAGTTTTGACTTCACCTTTCAACAGATTTTAAATTTCCATCTCTCTGAATGGCAGAAATGCTGATTTTTAAATGTTTTATTTTAAACTACTCAGCTGCAAATCAAGTTATGAAGACTGATTCTACAACACTGTCCTGTGAGTCATCTTTGCATGGCACCATCTAACGATATGCTGGTTTTACTTCCAGTTGGGACAACGTCACACATGCCAGGAAACATTCGTTTCAAACTTTGCATGACATAACCAATAACATATCATCCCTATGTTAGGCATATAGAGCTTGAAATGTTTCCTGCAAATACTATTCAGACACTGAAGCTGTGTAGAGACTCAGCCATTTTATGAAGAGAGTGTGAACATGAACCTAATGTGAAGAGCAGTCAGAAAGTGCAGGGGTACGACCCAATATTCTTCACTCCTCACCTCCTTTCCTCCACTCGTCTTCTACCTGGAAGTATGCAAAACTGCCTGGACGTTTTGAGTACAGGTAGTTGCGTGTACAGTATACAATCTACCTGACATTCCGGTTCACGTCGAGACATTAATTCATATGTAACCATTAATATGTAACTAATATGAAATCAGAAACATTAGCTTAGGACATAAAGATCAGTTTTCCGGGGCACGGAGGAGAGGAGGTGGTAGTGGAGGAAAGGAGGATGCATTTTTTGAGTATTGAGACGCACCCATGGTGTTAACTACCACTGCTATGAAGATGACATGCAACTTTATATATCAGTTAAGTCAGGTGAAGTTGATCAGTTGTCTAAACAAGAGGAGAAAGCAGAAAGCGCTTGCGCTAAAACCATCACAAACCTAGTCATGTCTCAGTTGTTTACATGTTATTTTACATGCGTCTACATAGGCGTGTGCACAATGTGCATACACCCTCCTGTCTGTTACACACAGGGGCGCACACAAGCATGACTAAAAATTTCAAGATGTGAAATATTATTATTGTGTAGGCTATATCATAAAATGCAAAATAATAATGGTCAAAGACAACATACCTTTCCCTCAGCGAAGGGGAATGCCACATTAAATAGCTTTCAGCCCACTCCATCAACATCCAGGCGATGTGCTTGTAAGGTTACATGTATAGACTATTCACATTTATCCTGGATCAAGATACATTTTCCAGTAGTTCCTGTAGCCTAATCTTCCGGGGGGGACAATCTTCTGTTACGGGGCAATGGCTATCTATTGAAAACTTTGCTGATAACACCTATATCAAGCCTAATTTAGTACATGATTTTTTTCACATTTTAAACCGACTTGTGCTTTTCTGCACTTCATTATGAGTAGTTTGGCTCTGTTCAGTTTGGCGTTGTGAAACTCAGCCAGTTTCTGGAGTACCAATCCCGTGGCTTAGTATATTTTAGCCAAAGTGGTTTTGTACTTTATTGCACAGTTACGTATATGCAAAACTGTCGTCAATTTGGTGGATTTCTTTGACTGATAGCACAATAGGCCTATCTGAAGTGGGAAAAACTTGTGTCGACCCGCCTCCACTGCAAGTGTTATTTGCTTTCCATTGGGTTTTTAAACTGTCTGTCAAATATTTGCCAATAGCGAAGACTCTTATCTTTCAGACAAGCCCTCATGCAACACAATGGATTAGGTTGTCACATAGAAACAATTGTGGGTAACAGGAGGAGACGTCCAAGTGTAAAGTTCGTAACAAGATGGCGCAGAGTGTTTTTAGCTTGTAGCTAGCTACATTCCGTTTAGAAAAGTATAATTCATTAGGTAACGGCGGCTGTTCATCTTTTTACTTTACAGTCTCTTTCATACAGTTTTTGTACCAGCAAAATTACACATAGCAGCTGGCTATCTATTTGTGTCTGAGATGAGCTGTTCCGAGTTTCTTTTGAATGAAATGGCGTCTGAAGTGTTTGTTTAGTCGTTATTGTTCCACATTAGTCAATTCTGTATGCAGTACTGCAGGCTGTACAGGTAAACGAATGAGCAATTTATGCATGACGTAACATGAGGGAGAGATAACATGAGGATGAGTTTGTTGTTGATTATTATGCAGGGGTTTATTTTATGTAGGAAAGTGGTGTAGATTTGATCCCGTTTAAATATAGTTGGACTCATTTCTGGCTAATGGGGCTCTGGTGGAATACAAGATTCACTGTGCTGCTACATGGGTTTGGAGAGCTTTTTGGGGACCATGGGTAGTCTAGTTAGTTCTGTAATATGAAACACACCAAAAACACATCTAAAAATGATTTTTTATTGCCAATTATCAAATTTTATTGTAAAACTTAAAAAAATAAATCATATTGAGACTTTTCTGGAACCTTGCCATTTTGCACAATTTGTCCCAACTTTGGTAACCGAAATGGTTCACCTGAAAAAAAGCTCTGTAGAATTTGAATGGTTTGAGATATTGACACCGGGGGCCCAATCTTGGCGATCTTGGCGCTTAGTCTAAGCGCATGGCGTAAAGTCCATTTTGGGCGTGTCCAAGTCCACTTTTGCTATTTTAATGGCGTGTTTTTTTGGCGCTAAGCACGGCGCAAGGTGCAACTGGGCTGAACCTAGTCGCTTCATTAATTATAGGTGTGTCTTGGGCGTGACATGCAATAAACCAATCAAAATGTCATATCCCATTCCCTTTAAAAGCCTGCTTTTCCTCCTTGGCGGATTGTTTGATGGCGAAACAGACATGCTCGTGCGTGTTTAGTGTGATCAAGGAATAGGCTAAATGGAGTATGATCAATATTATTCGGACTAACCATTAGCCTATGAGTTCCCGGTAATTCCAGACAGGGCTGCTATTTTACAAAATATATGCGGTTAAATTTCGTTAAAAGGACCTGCAACAGCTGAGAATAAGCTATCAATGGCTTCAGTCTCACCTTAGAAAACGCCAAATTAGCCTGCTTGTTCAGCGAATTTCGTTTGACTATGCAATGAAAGTGTCAAACATCAATTCCAAGAGGCTGTTCTCATGGAGTTCTCGAAGTTCAAGCTTCATCCAAAGTTCATTAGGCTACCCGCATAGTAGGCTAATATTGATTAATAACATACATACCGTTATTTTTGCCTTAATGATGACAGTAAATAGCCTACAATAAAGCTGTCAGGTTCGCAACCCATATTCACGCATATTTCCCCTTGTTTAATAATGTCCTGTTTATGGAAATGTGACCAACCTGTTTTACTCGTAGCGTAATCCTTTAAAACAATCCACTTTCCCAGGAAGACCGTGAAACGTGTGACTTACAGCAGGGGAAACAGAGAACATGCAGCGCACGTGCAGAGAATGGCATTAAAATGCATTGTGAATTAATTGGGTAACGTGCTGCAAATTTGTTTTAGTTTCTAATTAGACGCTTAGTTCTCTTTAAAATCGTTTTGTTCAAACCATTCTATTTACAGGCTGTATTCATAGATAAACAGAGCTGTATTGTATTGACATCTGAAGCGCATTTTCAAAACTTAAATGTCCATCTATTGCCGTGCGCGAGTTTTCCATTGAATGACAATTCACGCATTAGCCTTGATATAGGTGTTATCAGCTGCTTTTTAATGGATAGCCATTGTCCCGTACCATCGCACATCGCCTGGATGTTGATGGAGTGGGCTGAAAGCAATTTAATGTGCATGGCATTCCCCTTCGCTGAGGGAAAGGTAGGCTATGGACCCTTTTATTATTATGTATTTTTTGATATGGGCTACACAATAATACTATTTCACATTGTAATAGCTCTTGTAGCTCGTCAGGTAAAAAATCAGAAATTTGAATGTAGGTACCCGTTTTTTAGTTTTTTCACAATTTCTGTACATAAATTGTTGTAATTAAGTAGCAAAAGGTGTATGTATATGAACTATGACTGCTTAGTCATAATAGTGCAGTTCTCTGTTTTAATAAAAGCTATGAATCATATTTGTAGCCTTTACAGTTTTTGAGATAAACAGCTTTGTCACTAGTAAAAATAGGACGAGAATTGGTATATTTTGCCCTTGGTATTAAGAGGTTAAAGGGAATGGGATATGACATTTTGATTGGTTTATTGCAAGACACATCTATAATTAATGACAAAACTATGTTCAGCCCATTTGCACGTTATGCCGTGCTTATCACAAAAAAAAACATGCCGCCTAACTAGCAAAAATGGACTTGGATTCGCCCTAAATGCACTTTGCGCCATGCGTTTAGACGAAGCGCTAAGATCAAGATATAGACTGAAAAAGGGAGGCGGATTGTACATTAGTGTTAGTTGTAAGTTAGAGTAGCCTAGACTCTGTAACTTTAGCTTATGCAAGGTTAATTGGCTGTTGATAGCCTGCAAGCGACATTATATTTATACAATCCAACATGTAATTACATTGGCAATAAACATTAAACAAAAGTTTTCCTAATGCTGTAAAACCTTAAAGTTCACTTTCCCAGGAAGATCGTGAAAAGTGCGATTTACAGCAGGGGAAACTGCTGCATGAAGTTAAAGCACACATGCAGAGAATGGCATTAAAATTAATTGTGAATGAATTGTGTAATGTGCTGCAAATTAGTTTTCATTTCTAATTAGACTCTTAAAATCATTTTGTTCAGTTATGGAATAACAGGTGAAATCAGCGGGGTTTTAATAAGATGAGAGTATGGAAACCTGGTCACTGTAATTAAAAAAATATGAAGGACGAAGAATAAGTTTAAAATTCAGTTAACATGGAGAAATTGCATTAATCTCCGTTTTTTTAACCGTAGGCTATCGAAAAAACCTTATGCACAGCGAATCCCTGGGACTGTAGCCTAGGCTATTTGAAAAACAATACAATGGACAAGGTTTTGAACTTTTTTCAGTCAAAACCATTCTATTTACTTTTACAGGGTGTAGCCTAGATGAAGAAAGCTGTATTGTAATGACATCTGAAGCGCATTTTCAGAACTGAAATGTCCTATTATTGCAGTGTGCACGTTTTCCATTGAATGACAATTCACGCATTAGGTGTAAATGACAATTCGCGCATTAGGCTTGATATAGGTGTTATCAGCCATTTTTTTGAATGGATAGCCATTGTCCCGTAACTTAATATTGTCCCCCCCAGAAGATTACAGGAATTATTGGCAAATATAGGCTGTCATAGCTTGATCCAGGATAATCGTGAATCGTCTATAGGCTACATGTAACCTTACACGTAACGTCACACATCGCCTGGATGTTGATGTAGTGGGCTGAAAGCAATTTAATGTGCCATTCGTCTGTATGGCTATCCATTCAAAATTTTGCTGATAACACCTATATCAAGCCTAATGTGCAAATTGTCATTTACATGCGCTTTCTGCTGGCTCAAGATAGCAATATGCCAAAAATGATCCTGGCTACATTTCATCTTATGACCAACCCGCCCAGTTCACTTTTAATGGGCGCAAGAATGCTTGGTATTTAAACGTGTGAGCGCTAGGCACTATAATGAACCCTGATAGCAAAGACATTTGGGTTAGTGCCAGGTGTAAGATAGGGCCCATCCAGTGAAACAGTTAGTAGTAAACAGCCAGCTTGTTCAGTGTAACAGGAACCCTATACCCAACACTGTAAGAAATACCATAAAGAAGGCAACATTGCTGCCAGTCTTTTCACCATTTTCTTACAGTGTAACCATTCCAAACACACAAAATCTCATTTAAATATGACTGTTTCCGGCTGGAGTAATTTACATAATGACTCTTAGTTGATCACCCACAAAGTGTGAAATGATAACATGCGAAAATACTTCGACTGCACCCAGAAAATAAGACCCCTTATTTGGGATCTTAGTAAATTGACCCCTTTGTGTGTGTATGGAACTTTGTGTAGGAAGATAAGAAAACAAATTGTGTCCCGTATAGATTCAATAAGGAACACATTTTATTCTTCAATATGGGACGATTCTGTATTATAAGTAATGGGTGACAACCCTACACAAAAAGGTCTACCAAAAGATTTGTATGCCTTTAGCTGAAACATTGCTGTGGAAAAATTAAGCCTTCATCCTGCTTCAGTTTTTAAACGTAACCGTGGTTCTATTTCATGACGGTCAACACGCCACGGTATGGGTCATCCTCGTCGAGAGGAGGAGCTGTTAGGAGACTGAATAGCAAATTAAGCACCACTACGGGCGGACCCACTTCACGCCATAAATATGGCGCTTGTACGCCGTCCGACCACTTTTTGCCTCCTCGAGAGTTGAGCTGCGACTGTTTTTTATGGTTCCCTTTGGAATCTGCGGAATCGCGTCTTTTCTTGCCTCTCCCGATTGCACGGAGCTACGTCCTAACGGAGTATGCTTTCCTGGGCTTTCCCTCCCCAGCAACGCGGAATCGCGGTTTGTTGCTGTTTGTTTGGCTAAACGTTTCAAGGTAAAGTTGTTACCTTGTATTAGGCAGTTCACTGCTGGTTTTCCTTGCAGAACTAGATCGGGTTATGCCGATATATTCTGATTGTATTTAGCCATGTCGAGGCTTGTATTGTATCGTATTCAAATGACTGCCGTTTTTATACAGAAGTTATATTAGTGAAATACGAATACCTTTCTGTTCATACTAGCCGTATTAGGCAGTGCGTTGGTTCCCTTGTTAGTTGCACAGCAACAATAACTAACAGTAACAACAACAAATGAAATGAGTAAGAATAAATAAATAATTAAGCCGGAAGTAGCCTCTGTGTCAGTACACACACGCTACCTAGGACTTCCGCGCCCTCTCGCGGCCCTTCAGTAACACTGATTCGGGCCCTTGGCTTGGTGTCGGACACACTCCATTACTGTTGTTTGTGGGCTGCTCACTGCCGTTCTTGCAGAAACTATATCCGTGTAAACCCATACCTTTCTGCCTGTATTAACCTGTGTTAGGGCTAGTGTCTTCTGTCAGTGGCGTTACGACAGCGGAAAAAAAAAGCCGAAAGGGGCCTCTCTGCCCGTGAGGGCAGATGCTACTGGAGGCTTCCACACCCCCTCGCGGCCCTTCAGTACCACTGATTCGGGCCCTTGGCTTGGTGTCGGACATAATCCATTCCTGTTGGTGGTGGGCAGCACGCTGCCGCTCCAGCAGAGAAGGAAGAAAGAAAAAAACAGCCGAAAGGGGCCTCTCTGCTCGTGAGAGCAGACGCTGCCTGAGGCTTCCACACCCCCTCGCGGTCCTTCAGTACCACTGATTCGGGCCCTTGGCTTGGTGATAGACACACTTCCAGGCTAAGCATATCGCCGACAGCCTGTTCAGTCGGCCTGACCCCCAGCAGTCAGGGACTGAGAGGGGGGTCATTAGCTGACCAGGAATACTGTTCATCTGAGCCCCCCGCCCCTGGATCTCTCAGACGGGGCGATGATTCTCAGGGGGGGCTAAACATGCACTCTTTCCCCCGTTGGACCACCCTGCAGTGGTGCTGTTTGGGTCCGTGGTACAGGGGTATGTATACTTCAGCACTCTTTGTGTTGAAGCTACTACGCACATCAGTGAGACCGTAGCACTTCAGACGATGCCGCTGGCAGCCTCTGTCCTTGTAAGCATACACTACCTGAGGCTCTTCACCCCCTTGTGGCCCCTCAGTTGTACTGAGTCGTGCCCTTGACTCGGTGCTGTGCACACTTCAGCGGTAGCCACGTAGGCCCCATAACTCATGGGAGCCTGTGGCTAGACACCCCGGCGTCACCCCGATAGGTTGCCCACAGGGTTGCCAACGGGATTCCCGGTTTTTGATACCGCGGCCTACTGCTAGCCACCTGCGCTAGCCACCTGCGCTAGCCTACTAGGCCTCTGCCTTGTTGGCTTAGCTAGCCGACACAATAACGTGCAGCCATTGGAGTGTTGGAGGGATTGCTGCAGGATACGTCCTCCGCTACCCACAGTGACCTTGCTATGACGCTGGTGCCACAATAACGGGTTTACCCAGTTTTTTGCGACAGTTCAGTCGTTTTGGCGTTCCTCCAGTCCCTCTTTGTAGAGGGGCTAGTGGAGTCCACACTAAAGGGTTATCTGGCAGCCATATCAGACTGCCATGAGTGTACTGAGGGCCTGATGGTGGGGTCGCACCCCCTCGCCAGCCAGTTTCACTGAGGAACCAGGCGGCTTCGCCCGCCTCGGTCGAACTCAGTCCCTTCGTGGGGCTTACAACTGGCTTTGAATCCCCTCACTGAGCTGCCCTTCGAGCTGGCTGGACTCAGTATAACCTTGAAGACTGCCTTCCTGCTCGCTATCGCCTCCGCGAGGCGTGTGAGCGAGCTGCACGCACTGTCAGTATACCCCTTCTGTATGCGGTGGGGTGGCAGTAGCTCATCGGTCTCTCTGCTTCTTAACCCCGCGTTTTGGCCTAAGGTCCTCTCGCGATCGTACATTTCTGGCTATGGTGTTGGAGGCATTTCACCCTCCTCCCTACGAGACCCCTGAAGAAGCCAGGCTGCACTCACTGTGCCCCGCCTGGGCTCTACGGTCTTATACCTCCCGCACAAGTGCAGTGAGGAAAATCCTTTTATTGGTGAGGAGCGGTTTTGCCAGGCCTTCACCCTGTTGTACAGCGCTTAGCCCTCTGGATCGTAGAAACGATTCCATGGCTTACAGCAGCTCTGACGCATCCCCTCCCACAGGCGTGGTAGCTCACCCCACTCAGGCATAGCTACTTCCTGAACTTTACCATGTGGCGCCCACTCGCTGACATTGTGCAGCGGTGGCCTGAGCCTCATCCCCCCACGTTCGCCAGGTTTATCACCTGGGCATAGTGTTATTCACATTGGTTGCCTCTCCTGTCCTCGGGTCAGCGGCGCAGCCGTGAATATGATTAGGGTTCTATCACCCCATGGTTATTTTCCACGTTTCTCACTTGAGCTTGCTCTTCTGGTAGAACAGCAGCCAATAGTGCATTTATTACAGGATTCGCAGTCATGCTATGACCTGCATTCCTGGTACCCCACTACATCCCCCGCCTGACTTTATTTGGTACTCTGTGACCCATACCGTGGCGTGTTGACCGTTATAAAATAGAACGTACGGGTTACGGATGTAACCCTGGTTCTATGAATAAGGTCAACACACCACGCTGCGTGGTCAGGCGGGGAACCTTGCGCCCTCAGGACGGCAAGTGCCCTCAAGTCGGCAAAAGAGGTCGGGCGGTGTACAAGCGCCATATTTATGGCGTGACGTGGGTCTGCCCGTAGTGGTGGTTAATTTGCTATTCAGTCTCCTAACAGCTCCTCCTCTCGACGAGGATGACCCATACCGTGGCGTGTTGATTTTCGAAGTGCGGTGGGAAAGCAAATACGAATGTGCTCCAGGAACTGTGTAGTCCCCATTGTTCCTGCCTTCTTTTAGTTCCTACAACCCAGTGGAAAAGGGACATTTAAAGAGCAGAAATGTCTCTTGGAAACCTGTATTTTCTGGTAGACTGACACTCTGACCTTTGACCCCTGTGCTAAAAGAGACTCAGAAGGTAAACAGCCAACTGAGTGAAAAACATGTCCTTCCCCATATCAGATTAATTTGCCAATCTCCCACCTCATGAACAAAGTGCTGCCAACAGGAGACTGCATAGATACAAAGTACAAAACTTCTGTTATTCATTTGGGAAAAAATATAGAACATGCTACAGATTGATACTATAAATAGTAATGCATTGTTATAGTCATGTACAGCAACGTACATTCAAGGGAAGTGTAAATGATTTATTTAATATTATTATTCTGACTGCCTACACATAATTGCATAGTTTTCTTGATTTATTGATTATTACATTTTTTTGGATTATGTTGTGTTTTGACATCTTGTAGTAGACACAATGCTCTCCAACTCCAAGCTAAAACCTTAGTGATGACAGCAATTTCTACCCTATGCTGATGAGTCAAAAAAATTTACAATTCCAGAAGATTAACAATGAATGCACACTTACAAAATTAGTTAGAAAAATCTAATAACTGAACCGAAATACATTACGTCCATAACACACACAACACACATAGTTACGTCCAATATTATTTATTTTTAAAACATAAATCTTTGATGTTTTCCACCTCATAATGTACTTCATACAATTAGAGATGACATTTGACACCGTCCTGGAAGGGTGCTGGGGGTAGAATACAAGCTTCACAGACTTGTAAGGAACTTCTATCGGTTTTAAAGCACAGGGTGGGGTTGCTCTCGGCTCAGTGTTATTTTGATGGGTGACGAAATGCTGAAGGCAGTTTATAACGTGCCACTCCATGCAAAACATCATGTTGGTGACGAGACACCTTTTGATCTGAAATTTTCAAAGCCGATATTCTGGCCTCGTAAAAACAGAACCTAGAAAACAGCTATACACACATGTTCATGTGCTCACACGCACAGTACAACCTTCTCAACAATTCCTTCTTTATATTTTTCTTGAAGAACTTAGTTTTGAAGTACAGAAAATCTGAGGAAGGTAAAAATATATTTCTGTGTGACCCCAAGAGCCTTCTACAAATTTACAAGAAGGATTTACGTGCTCTAGAAGGATGTACAGTAAATGTAACTTATGTTTGCCTCTGTGAAATACCTCTTGAACTGAGTTTAACCCCTTATCTAGCACCGGCCCGTATTAGGGCCCGAAAGTTTAGTTTTTGCAGTCATGTGTTTTTTTACAGTGAAATTTTAAAATGATCTGGTCACACAATATACTGTTTGAAAGTGTTAAAACTCGCAATTCTGTGTCTATGAACTATTTTATGATCCCAATGTTATAGGGACAAAAGTTCCTTATTTTGTAACATGACACAAAACAGGCTCAATCAAAACAATGTCTCCGTGCGTTCTATGTGTTCAAAGGAAATCCACAGACGACACGAATAACGTGAAAGAAAAATTTACAATGTCACTGTGTTTGAGCTTCTGTTACTTTGTTTCATTAATACTTGAATAACTCTTGTAAAACAATGTACCAAGAATGACCTTACAGAAGAGATCAGGATTATGCCTGTAGTCAAAGGGGTTCTAGAACAGTAACCATTTTATTTTCTGGTTTGTGTTCAAAAAAGGTGGTGCTAGAGAAGGGGTTAAAAGGATAAAATGTACACATAATACTGTAACACGGTAAGGCTTGCATGCAACATTTAGCCATTTTGTTTTGTTGTGTAGCAAATTTGTTTAGTGTAAAGATTAAACAGATATCAGTGAGACTAGCTTTTCATATCTCAGAGAAATCTGAGGCGCATTAAAGAAAGATTAAAGTAAAACTATGTCTATCAGCCTTTATTAAGTGCTCATTAGATTATGGGACAAACACTGTATTTATCAGCCATTTAATGTTCTAAATAACAGAACTTAGCAGCTGCTGGAAAACATGACAGGTGGCAAAGAATAAACAATGACCAGGTGGTCTTAGTGATACAACAAATGAGTGATGCAACCTTAGTGATGCAACAACTGAGTATTACTTTTGTTATTTTTGAACACATTTAGCAGCTGTCAGATTTTGTGCCTCAAAAAGTAATAATAATCAAGTAAATTTATTAAAAAGGACAATAAAAAAATAAAATCAGTAAATTCACTTGTATTGCCGTATTACTGAAGTTGCACCCTGAAGTTTGTTGTTTTTTATGTTATCGAAGACAGCAAGGACATTCTCTTCTGTTGCCAAGATTGATTTTAATAGAAGTTAATATTACTTTTCAGTGTTGATTGATGATGCTTTTGTACTTCTTACCACTCTTCTCTTCCTTTCTGTTACTTTCACCAGGGCGGCGCCATTCTGTGATACAGTGTTTGCCAGAGTTGAGAGTAGAAACTACAGGTGGCTGTGCCATAACTCAGGAGACTGACTGAATGATTGAGAGGATGTTGGAGTGGAAAGGGAGCAATGGCTGCATATGGTGGGAGTGTGGGGCACACAGGTTATAGCATACCCCTCCCCACCTGTCCAAAACAGATAAAACATCTTAAAACCTCTCAATCAAAACTTTAAAGGGACAACAACGTTATGCCTCTAGAGGTTGTACATACAGACGGGTGACAAATTAAAGGAAAAACCAACATAAAGTGTCTTAGTAAGGTGTTGGGCCACCATGAGCCGCCAGAACAGTTTCAATGCGCCTTAGCAGATTCTACCACTAGTCTAGCATAGATTCTAGTCTCTGGAACTCTACTGGAGGAATGGAACACCATTCTTACAAAAGATATTCCCTCATTTGATGTTTTGATGATGGTGGTGGAGAGTGCTGTCTAACACGTCGGTCCAAAATCTCCTATAGGTGTTCAATTGGGTTGAAAGCTGGTGACTGCGAAGGCCATAGCATATGATTCACATAATTGTCATACTCATCAAACCATTCAGTGACCCCTCATACCCTGTGGATGGGGGCATTGTCATCCTGGAAGGGACCACTCCCATCAGGATAGAAATGTTTCATCGTAGGATAAAAGTGATCATTCAGAATAATTTTGTATTGATTTGCAGTGACCCTTCCCTCTAAGGGGACAAGTGGACCCAAACCATGCCAGGAAAATTCCCCCCACAACATAACAGAGCTTTGGAGTTACATGAAATAAATTCTTCATTTTTTGAAGACTGATATAGTTTACTGAATTATTGGAAGCAGTTTAACTGTTAGTGTTTATCACACTATGCTGTTTTAGAATTAGTGAATGGTTATGAAAGGGAAGGTAAAGAGTGAAATTGCACAGATTTAGAGAAAGCTGAAAATTTTGTTGGACGAGAACCTAAGGCTGAAGGTAGAATCCATTTGAACTGTACCCAGCTGGAGCAGTGCATGCAAGACTGTCTAGAGCAAAGGTTCCCAGAATATGTGAGCCCACAACTGAAAGCAAAAACAATTACTGTGACACACCCCTCTAGAGCAGGCTTTAAATATGTTCAAAATATAGCTTCAAATATGGATTCAAAATGTTTTTTAATACAAAAACAACAGTACACTGTACAGTAACTAGTGTTTGTAAGGTGTTAATGTAAGTGGAATGTATTATGTACGGTATGCACATTTCTTCACATGTATTTCACTATCCACCTCAACCCCTCACATTTGCCACCACTAACATGTACATTGTAACTCGGCAGTGTCCCTTCTCATGATGGGTCATTAATGGTAATGTGTGAAGTAAGTAGAACAGAGCGAGGCTAAGCAAGGCAGAGAGGTCATACAGACCCCTGGGGAACAGTAGAGGACTAGGACTCAAACTAATGGGACTCTATGGACAAGTAGAGAGCTGGAGAGAGCATAGCATTAGAAAGAAAAGACACGAACCCACTTAATGCCTATCACTGTACCCTTGCTAGGTCTCATATCCATGACCCACAGATTGTTGTTTGACGTGTGGTGGTGTAAGGACATGCTTAAGAACTGTTTGTGATTTGTGCGATGCATTAGAATCAAAATTGCTTTGCACTGCCCATAAATGTGGAATTCTGCATGCATATGTGAGCAATGGACACTTACTCTGCATTTGAAATCAAGGGCGTTTGTGACTTTGAAAACTGCTATAGGGGTGAAGTAATTTCCAGAGTTAAGCTCTGAAGGTCAAGCAATTTAAAGGACGATACGAAATGAGATCACCGCCTTATCTGCCCCATTTTTTTTGCAAGGGGCCTGCACTTTAGCTCTCCACGAATTAACAGCTTTGCCCAGTCATTAATTAATTTAGTCCCCATCTAAGTAAGAATTCTCCTACAAAGTGTGTGTGGTGATGCTGTGACTTGTACAGCTATGTGTTGCAGTTCTTCTCAGCTCTACTCTTCTTTATTTCAAGGTCTTGATAAAAGTATTTTTTGACTATGGAAAAGTTACTTCTATCGCTATCTCGTTCTGATTCTGTTGTATCATTTTATTCAGCTCAGCACCCTGGGGGAGCCACAAGCAGCTGAGGCTTGCTGTGGTTTCCCCAATTCCCCAAACGCTGTATACTGGTCACTTTGGCCTGAAAACTGTTATTCATTATCTCTTTAAAAGCTTTTGAAGTAAGTAGATCAGTCTACCCAAATTCTCTAAGAACTGACTTTAGGCAATAATGGGAAAATAGGACTAATCACACCACAATGAGCATTACTATTGGGCAAAACATCAGAGACTTTAAGTGCTACAACCTGATGATGATACAATGACCAATCTGTAAATGCATTACAGGGGGTGAAACACTTCAGAGAGTTACTTGTTCACTTGATATTTTTTTCTTGCCAACTCTTACAAAGTTTCAGTCATTCCTACATGAGGGCGCCCTTTATGACATAAGGTATTAGCATGTAGAAGACGTATGTACGTTTTGCACTAGATTCTTTGAAATGGCCCTGCTGATGAATTCTTGTTTTCCACTTTTCTTTGAGAGATTCCCCTCCGTGTCACCCAGGCCTGCTTGGGCGGAGTGACACACTTCCACTGTGGCAAATGGTGTGAAGCTGTGGTGCGCACAGTCATAGTAAATTATGTAAAACAGCTCAATCAGCGTAATTCAGAGCAGGGGTTGGTATTTAATTTACTGCAGCAGCTACTTGTCTTGGACATCCAACATTTATTATTCCTGCCTTGCCTCCCCCCACCACTAGAGTGTTCCTGCTCCATCAATACTTTGACATTACATGTGACATTCATGTAATGTGTATTATCACATCTGCGCATGATTTCTTTAATCATTACATTTATCCCAATGAACAAATATGAGGTTTACTAGTTCAAGCCCGCTTCAGTTCTTAAATGATTTTTACCAGCATGCAAAGCACTTTTTTGTAGCACAAGAATGTCAGCCAATCTGACCTTTTTATGAAGACGTATTAAGATGTTTTTGCTTTGTTGGAAATTAAGTTTATCAATTTTTAATACTGTAGGCCACTGTGTAAGTAGTGTTTGGGTTATGCAATGATGTTAAGGTTAACCTCTTGCTGCCAAACGCCCCCTAGCGGTAACGCGGGCGTTACGGAAATTATTAAATTATACATTTCATTAATTAATTTAATAATATATAATAAACTGCTCACCTCAATATTTTGATTAAATATCCTTAAGATATATCCATTCCTTCTGGGCAAGTGGTTTTTAAGCCCAAAACGTCGAGATAAAACTTCGTAAATAACGTTGGAAACTCTGACCTAATTCTCAAACATGTATTGCAGCTTGATGTCACACCATAAACAATGTGCTGGTAAACTGTTCTGCTTAATTGTATTTCACAAAACTTTGGTTTGAAAAATCATTATACCTTTAGGCTTCAAGAAAAAATACTTTAAAACTTTCATACGGCTGTACAATTTCCAATTCTAAACCGACTTGTGCTTTTTTGCACTTGATTACGACTCGTTCGGCTGTGTTCAGTTTGGCGTTGTGCAACTCAGCCAGTTTCTGGAGTACCAATCCTGTGGCTTAGTATATTTTAGCCAGAGTGGTTTTGTACTTTTTTGCAGAAATTTATGCGAAACCGTCGTCAATTGGGTGTATTTCTTTGACTGATAGCACAATAGGCCTATCTGAAGTGGGAAAAACTGTCTTCGACCCTCCTCCACTCCGAGTATTATTTGCTTTCCATTGGGTTTTAAAACTGTCTGTCAAATATTCCAGCCAATAGCCAAGACTCTTATCTTTCAAACAAGCCCTCATTCAACACAAAGCCGTCGTAAATCAAGGAAATACAGCCCTGCGTAAGAGGAAGAGGCAACCAAGCGTAATTATCGAACCAAGATGGCGTAGTGTTTTTACCTTGTAGCGTAGCTCGCTACATTCCGTTTAGCAAAGCACAATTCATAAGGTAACTGCGCTGTTTATCTTTTTACTTTACAGTCTCTTTCATACAGTTTTTGGTTAGTTATGTCTAGGTTATTCAGGAGTTTCTCCGTGCAGCAGGTCCTAGCCCAAATATGGTTTTGCGGTCTCAGTGACGCAGAGTGATATAAGGTAACAGATTATTTTGCCGGTATACCGGTGCAAATTCACTGTTATGTATAAAACGAATCCCTCTGAATTAAATGAATATAGCTAACATTACTATATTGTAACAATGGCAAGCTAGCCAGCAAAATTACACATAGCAGCTAGCTATCTATTTGTGTCTGAGACAAGTAAATGCAGCCCTGTGTAAGAGGAGAAGGCAACCAAGTGTAATTATCAAACCGAGATGGCGCAGTGTTTTTATCTTGTAGCGTAGCTCGCTACATTCTGTTTAGCAAAGCACAATTCATAAGGTAAATGCGCTGTTTATCTTTTTACTTTACAGTCCCTTTCATACAGTTTTTGGTTAGTTATGTCAGGTTATTCAGGAGTTTCTCCATGCAGCAGGTCCTAGCCCAAATATGGTTTTGCGGTCTCAGTGACGCAGAGTGATATAAGGTAACAGATTATTTTGCCGGTATACCAGTGCGAATTCACTGTTATGTATTCAGAATCCCTCTGAATTAAATTAATATAGCTAACATTACTATAGTGTAACAATGGCAAGCTAGCCAGCAAAATTACACATAGCAGCTAGCTATCTATTTGTGTCTGAGACGAGCTGTTCCGAGTTTCTTTTGAATGCAATGGCGTCTGAAGGGTTTGTTTTGTTCCACATGAGTAAATTGTTCTGTAAGCAGTACAGCAGGCTCTGCAGGTAAACGAATGAGAAATTTATGCATGACCTAACACGAGGGAGAGATAATATGAGGACGAGTTTGTTGTTGTTGATTATTATGCAGGGGTTTATTTTATCTAGGGTGGACATTTGATTTTATATACCTGGACTAATTTCTGGCTAATGAGGCTCTGGTAGAATACAAGATTCACTGTGCTGCTGCATGGGTTTGGAGATCTTTTTGGGGACCACGGCTAGGCTAGTTAGTTGTGTAATATGAAACACACAAAAAACACATCTAAAAATTAACTTTTATTAACAATTATCAGATTTTATTGTAAAACTTAAAAAATAAATTATATTGAGACTTTTCTAGAACCTGGGCCACTTTGCACAATTTGGCACAATTTGTGCCAACTTTGGTAACCGAAATGGTTCACCTGAAAAAAAGCTCTGTAGAATTTGAATGATTTGAGATATTGACACCATATCTTTAGCAGAGATAGGCAGCATATTGAGGAATCACAAAGAGGAGTTATTTCCTCCATAGCTCTTGTAGCTCATCAGGTAGAAAATCAGAAATTTGAATTTAGGTACCCATTTTTTGTTTTTTCACAATTTCTGTACATAAATTGTTGTAGTTAAGTAGCAAGACGTGTATGTATATGAATTATGACTACTTAGTCATAATAGTGCCGTTCTCTTTTTTAATAAAAGCTATGAACCATATTTGTAGCCTTTACAGTTTTTGAGATAAACAGCTTTGTTTGTCACTAGTAAAACAGGCGAGAATTGGTATATTTTGCCCATGGTATTAAGAGGTTAAGGTGCACAGAATCAACAATTCCCCACACATATTGTAATTCTCCACACAAATATAATGTTCTCCAAGGCCTCTGGAGGCTTTCCAAAAGCAGCAGCAAACAGAACAGGCATTTTCTCGATTTACAGGTCGCGTGCCAACTGGTTTTGATTTTCCACAATCTCTCAATCCTCGCTCTTTAGCATCCCGCTCTTTGCCTGTTCCCTCTGGCAGTTTCCACTTGCAGTACACACAGTCAAGTTAGACTGATGTAGTTTTGAGGTATTGAATGTTTTGAAAGTTGAGAAGTCCTACTTAGTGTAATCAGCAATAGTTACCCTTCAGTACCATACGTCTAAGTGGAACTGTTTGCTTATAATTTGGCGGCAGCATGCCATTTTTTATGCCAAAGGTGACTAGTAGCTTTGGTTTTATGCCTCATCACAGATGGACTGTTCAGTTCATATTTCTGGGATTTTGTATAAAAAAAGGTTGTACATCAGGCCATACTATATAAATGCTTCTGTAATTTTAAACATTCATCCTTTGCAAACACAGATTTTAAAAGTGAGACTTTCTCTATATTTTCATAACTTTAAGTATTTATAAAATAATGTTTTGTATATCATTAAACAATTTTTATGTAATCCAACAATTTGTGGCATTTGTATTTCATTAAGTATTTAGGTATTTTTACATTTTATTGTGGGTGTTCCATTTTATTGTGGGTGTAAACCTTTCTTTACATATTGTACATACTAGGAAAGTCTCCTCAATCTGCCAAATTTGAACACCCATCTATTCTAACCAAGGAAGATTGGTGACTCTGGAAAGACAGATGACCTCCAGGAAAGACTGGCGTGGGTGAGTGAGGCTAGCAACCTCATTCGCAGCACTTGCAAGAGGGCACCAGCAAACAAAAAACGGAACAATGAGCAATACCCCCAGAGTCTCCTGGGAGGATGAGAGACTCAACAGGACAGACACAACGGTAATGGCTACGGAAAACACAGACGGCTCACCCAAACCAAACTCACAGGGGAAGTGTTAGAAGCCAAGTGCCATTGCGGGAAGGTTTGTAAGAACGCAAAGGGACTTAAGATACATCAATCCAAGACCAAATGTGGAAGAGGGGAGAAACAGATTCAGCGCACTTAGTGAGACGCAGGAGGACTCCAGTCAGGAAGCACCCCACAGTACAGGAGACCTCTCAGCAGCTGTTCCACCCCAAAGCCACAGGAGGGACTCTCCTAATGCCACCCCAGGCACCCAACCTGCGAGAGAGAAAGTGAAATGGCCCCCAGCAAATGACAACGCAGGATGGAACCAACTATACCAGGACCTTGACAGAGTTCTAGAGGCCACATTAGCAGGAACAGTCGAAAGGAAAATTGTCAGCATGACAACAATCATCTTCAATATAGCCAGAGAACGGTTTGGCATGGAGGAGAGGAAGGGCACCGGCAGAACACCTGGAAAACGGCCCAACAGGAGAGAGAGAGAGATCTTACATCTGAGAAGGGAAATCAAGTCTCTCAATAGCAGTTCAAAAGAGCAAATGCTGAAGAAAAGGAGGGCATAAAAGGTCTGACCAGTGGACTTCAAGGGCAACTGTGCTGACTGAGAAGGGCATAAAGGTCTCAGAGACTGAGGAAGGAGAACGAGTTCAAGCAAGCTCAGTTCATAAAGGACCCATACAGGTTCACCAAAACCCTGTTGGGTGAAGCAAGATCCGGGAGACTGATCAACCCTAAGGAAGTTGTGGAGGAGTTCATCAAAGAGATCCACAGTGACACTCTTAGGGGCCAGGCTTTAAGCGCACACCCGAAGGTCGGCAGAACTGAAACTCCTGAGGAAGAGCTTGACACCAGTGAACCAACATGGAGAGAAGTCCAAGTCATTTTACAGAAAGCCCGATCAGCATCTGCCCCAGGACCAAGTGGTATACCTTATAAAGTATACAAAAGATGCCCGATGCTACTCCGCAGGCTATGGAAACTTTTCCGGAGGGTATGGACAAAAGGCATCACCCCATCGTCCTGGAAAAGAGCAGAGGGCTGTTTCGTACAGAAGGAAATTGACTCCTCTGAGATTAGCCAGTTTCGAACCATTTCTCTCCTGAGCGTCGAAGGCAAGATCTTCTCTGTCCTGGCCAAAAGGATGACTACCTACATGGTGAAGAACAAGTACGTTGATAGAGCAATTCAGAAGCGTGGCCTCCCAGGCTTCTCTCAACCAGCTGATCTGGCAGGCTAAGGAGAGCAAAGGCAATCTAACAGTTGTTTGGCTCGACTTAGCCAATGCGTATGGATCAATCCCTCATGACCTCATCAACACAGCTATGGAACTCTACCATATCCCCCATCACATCAGGGGATTGATCACCAGCTACTTTGGAGGATTCAAGTTATGGTTCAAGACAGCCCATTTCACAACCCAGTGGCAGGACCTGGAAAAGGGAATCGTAACGGGCTGCACTATCTCCCCCGTCTTGCTTATCATGGGAATGAATCTGCTCATAACAGCGGCAGGGAAGGAATCCAGAGGGCCGATAATGGAGTCCGGCACCCGCCAACCTCCAATAAGGGGCTTTATGGATGACCTAACAATAACAACTTCATCCCATGTACAAGCAAGGTGGATCCTGAAGGCACTTGATGACGTGGCAACATGGGCAAGAATGAAGTTAAAACCAAGGAAGTCAAGAAGCATGGTGATCAGAAATGGCAAAGTGACCAGCAAGTTCCAGCAATAAAATGCCTAGGAAAGTGGTATGATGCCTCTCTAACTGACAGAAGCAACGTATCCAGGACAGAGAAACGATGAATGGCTGAGAAAGATAGAGGGATCAGGCTTACCAGGAAAGTTCAAGGCCTGGCTTTTCCAGCATGGTCTGCTACCAAGACTCACATGGCTACTGACAATCTATGAAGTGCCTATGACATCAGTGGAAGGAGTCGAGTGAACAAACACCTCCGCAGGTCGCTCGGAATTCCACCAAGCTTCATGTCAGTAGGGCTATACATCAGGTCTGGACAGTTACAGCTACCCCTATCATCAGTGGTCGAAGAGTTCAAGGTGGCAAAGTGCAGGGCTGTGATGATGTACAGAGACTCCAGCGATGAAAAGGTCAGAGGTGCAGACGTCACCACAAGATCAGGACACAAGTGGGCAGCTGACACATCAGTGGCACAGGCAGAAAGCATGCTGAATTTGAAAGACATCATCTGGAGCCCGTGCATGGGGAGACAAGGACTCGGAACCACCCACTTCCAGCAATGGGGGAAAGCAGACCCAAGGCAGAGGAGAGACATGATCCAAGCCGAGGTCCGACACCTGGAGGAGGAAGAGCGAAGGTCAAGGGCTGTGGAACTTGAATCACAAGGAGCCTGGACAAAGTGGGACCTGCCAAAGCGGAAGATCACGTGGCCTGAACTTTGGAGACTGGAGCGCTTTTGCATCTCTTTCCTGCTCCGATCAGTGTACAACACTCTTCCAACACCGACAAACCTGCACAGGTGGGGAATGAGGGAGGACCCACTGTACAGGTTATGTGGAGGGAGAGGCATGTTGGCGCACATACTGGTGGGGTGCAAGACTGCACTTAGCCAGGGGAGATACAGATGGTGTCATGACATGGTCCTCAGAGCACTGGTTGACATCTTGGAGCAGGAGAGAAGGAAAAAGCGTCAGACCCACGTGAGACCAACCCCATCTATCTAGTTCATCAGGGAGGGGGAGAAGCCACCCTCCTCCAAGAAGACCAAAAAGAGCCTCCTGCAGGCAGCACAATCGTGGGAGAAAACTACACTTTCCCCAGGTCGTCCAAACATCCCTGAGGCTTGACATGGTCATATGGTCTGAGGAGGCGAAGAGTATCATCCTGGTCGAACTGACAGTCCCGCGGGTAGACGGATGCGAAGAGGCCTCGGAGGAAAGCCGCCAAGCACCAGGACCTGGTCCAACAATGCAGGGACAAAGGGTGGCAGGCCTGGCTATTTCCAGTTGAGGTTGGCTGCAGGGGTTTCCTGGCGCAGTTTGTGTGGAAGACGCTCACAGCTCTGGGAATAGCGGGAAGGGAGAGGAAGACAGCAGCTCGCCGGTTGGGGGAGGCAGCGGAAAGATGTGTTCTTTCTCCTATTCAGGCAAGGGTCAAGAGAAAGGCACACAGCATTTAAAATGGCCTTTCCCAGATGACAATTCTCTCATTTTTAATTCCTTCTTTAGGAGGGAGCAACATCACCTACAGTGAGCACCATAATTAATTGGAAAGTGACACATTTTTTGTTATTTTGGTTATGTACTCTAGCACTTTGAGCGTATTTTCATCCATATCGGATAACCATTTAGAAATTATAGCCCCCCCCCCCCCCCCATTTTCGGGCATCAAAAAATATTGGACAGTTTAACATAATGTAGAATAAAGTAATCATTTTTAATATTTGGTCGCATATCCTTTGCATGCCATGACTTCCTGATGTCTGTGACCCAACAATATCAAAAGACTCTTGATATCTTATTTTCTGGTACTCCTACAAGCGATACTATAACCTCTCTGCCAGTCTGCACTTCAACCTCACTGTCATTGTATCCTTTCAAACTCAAAGTGCTAAAGTACACAACCAAAATAACAAAAAATGTGTCACTGTCCAGTGAATTATGGTGATCACTGTATATATTCCCAACTACCAAGAATAAGGTACAAGTATGAGAAAAAGGCAGCACTGCATGAGTGTCACTTGATAATTGTGGATGGGCCAGCCCACTTCCAACAAATTAAATGTTAAAATTTGATATCTAATAATATTTCTGCATTAGCACTGAATATATTGTATGCCAACAAAATTTAGTCAGGCAGTAGTTAAAACAAGATAGAATTGCATGCAATTAGGACCACCAGTTTGACCATGTGACCTGCAAGGATTTAAACTTGTAATTCAATGGTTATCCTCCAGGGGCACTTCAATCCTCCATAGGCACTTCAACAGCACAGTCAAGTGAATAATCATACAATTGTGTTTCTCATTGATACGTTTATAAATTTTCCTCTAATATGGGGAGAGTCAAAGAAAGGAAAGTGAACATGGATGGAAGTTTAAATGCCAAAGGTGTTTCCCTATATAGGAACTATATACCTATAGGCTATAATGAAGAACCCCCTGCCCTTTTGAACCAAAGTAAGGGGTTTACAGTCATATTTTCAACCCAGTTGAATACCCTTCATACATATAGGAATAAAAATCAATGTGTGATTCGATAACAAAGTAATAGTCGAGTTATTTTACTCATCGTGGAGTCAGCAATAGACTCTGGTTGGTCAACATATGACTCAACATATGAATAGCCCACAAGGAGCTGGACTGTAAAGTAGTTTGAACTTCCATGGTTACTGAACTGCGCGTGTATGGATCCAGCTAGCACTCGAGAGCAGACCTATGGAGCAGACACTTAAAAAAAACACAATGATTGCAAATAAACAAAATCGCGTCCAGCCGGTGCTACTTAAGGGTTTAATTTCCAAAATCATTTATGTAATCTTCACAATTTACACACCATCAATAAGGATACACTTGAAGCCCACGGCTAAGCACAGATAAAGAAGCATGAAAAACATGGAAAGGCCTGTGTGGGTTGCGCAGATGAAGTCATCACTTGACAGTTAGGTAATGGAAAAAATTTCAAGCAAGAAACCAAGCTAATAATCTTTGAAGAAGAAACAACCACAAAGTGCATCATTAAGGAAACTTTCTCTGTGTTGGCCTGAAGTCTCGCCAACTGTTACTAATTTGCCCCGTTTAATCTAAGGAGTACCAAACGCTAAGCTTCCTCAGATCCTTAAAGACAAGATGGCAAAAGCTCTAATGTCTAGTTGATTGTTATGGCGCTTAATGTGTATCATTGTGCAATCAGCACAATGTGAGGCCTTCATTATTTACTTGCCACAGATTATCAAGACAGCTGAGACTGGAAGCTGGCGCTGCTTCCAGTAAACTGTTTCCAAAACGCTAAGAGGACTTCTGCAGTAACCTGCTGTAGACTCACGCACAAGTCTTTTCTGCAGTAAGTAAGAAATGGTTTATTTTTTTCTGATTGACTGTCATATTACTGTCCATGATTGATTGTGTGTGTGCGCGCGCATGTTTGCACATTGTACACAGGTCTGTGTGTGAATATCCATGCTTGTGAGTGAGACAGTATGCATGTGTATGTGTGATTCTTGTGGGGGAAGGAAGAGGGACTGAGTGTTGGGAGGGAAATGTACTTAGCTGAGTACAGAAAACAACCAGGAGCACAATGCAAGTCAGAAGGACTTCACTATGAAGTAATCACGTTTTCATCTTCTAAATGGACTTCATGTACAGAATTATTTTCACCTAATAAAAGCAAGAAATGCTCAGACAAAACTCTCCTTGGATTAGATGAAGGATATAAAAAGGAATTAAATGTTGTGTGGGGTTAAGATTTATTAGGGTTGTATTTTATTTTAAAATTGTGTTCATTGATTAATACATTTGAAAATGATCGTTGTGAAGCAGGGCCGGAGTGGGACTCATTTTCAGCCCGGGAGTTTCATGTCTCAGAGCAGCCCACGTTGGACCGGGGGGGGGGGGGGGGGGGGTTCCACAATGAAAAATAGACAGTTTTTGCTCTTTTGATTTTTATTATCCTTTTTTTTGTTTTTTTTAAATATAGAACAATTATAAGAGATAACTAGTAAAATAGGTATGTATAGTGGTGATGTTGGAACTAATTGTCTGGACTTTTTAGATTTTGCATACACTGTGGTACAGCTCTACCTGTGCTGTCCACAGCAGGGATCCTTCTGGGCTCATGGTGAGACGGATGCGTGAGGGTAGGACCCGAAATGCATGACTCAGAAGCAATGGTTGCAGATAAAGTCCCGTGAGGGCTTTTAATGAGGAATGTCCAATGAGCGTGGTCAAAAAGCAAGCAAAGTTCATACGCAACAAATCCAGCCAAAACCAATGTACAGGACCGAGGGAGAAGGCAGTCTCGGAATCGGTACACCATGCAAAAGTCCAGTAACCAGAGTAGCTGTCAGCGGAGCAGAAGTACAGGCAGATGGTAGGCAGGCTCGGGGTCGAAGGCAATGCAAGAGTCAAGACCTAAGTCCGCTCCGCGGGGCAAACGTACAAAAGACAGCAGGCAAAAACTTGTGGTACAGGCAGGCAGTGGTAAACAAAACAGAGGTCAGTAACAATGGTCAATAACAGGCTTGGATCGTAACAAAAAGGCAGGCTTGGAAAAACCGCTCAAAAGTGCACTGACAAACAGGAGGCAACAATTTTGCAAAGACAAGACATGAACACTGAGCTTAAATGCAGGTGTAGACAGGTGCAGACACTTAGCTTGAGAGCAGCATGCGAATGGAAATCAGGTATGGAAGGCTGACAAGGTAACAAGATAATTAGTAATCGTTTGTAATAACCCTATCCTGACCTATAGCGTTAGTAAATTAGTAAATGACTTGCACGAGAAACGTAAGGTAAACATGAACACATGGTTAGAGAGTTAGTATTACCCAATCCTGATCTAACGTTAGTAGATTAGTAAACTAGACACGGGAGAATGAAACAATTAGGGAAGCGTGAGCGACAGCAAGAGAGATAGAGAAAGCATGAACGCAAGGCTGCGAAAAAACACAAAAATGTGTATGCTAACAATGAACGGGAAACGTAACATGAATCAAATATAAAACGTGACATGACAAGACTAAAAAATAAATCGTAACAATAATCAAACATGAAACGTGACATGACATGAAAAATGAAACGTAACAAGACTTAAACATAAAACGTGGCGTGACCAGACTAAACATAATACGTGACATTACAAGAAATCTAACTAAGACAGAAATGAAACATAAAACATGACAGCTGGAATCCTGACACATGGCTTGGTCCTGGCACTGCCTCATCAATGACTTGGCCTAACAGCAGACTCTGCTCTGTCACTTAATAATAACATAATAATAATAATAACAATAAAGAATTACCTCACAGTTGAAGGGTGACATTAGACGTCAAATAAATAAAAAGTTAGCTAACAAAACCAACAAGAAGCGACAGCAAGATACAGCAAGTAGGCTATGTTAGCTAACGTTAGCTAGGTTTGCTACATCTAAAACAGTGTTACTTAATAATTTACTTATTATTATAATACCTTTCATGGCCTAATAATAATAATAAATAACAATAATAATTTCCAACAGAATTAACCCGCCCCCCCCTCGCTAAAAAGAAAAAGAAAAAATCCTGGCTGCTCAGAGACTATATAGCAAAATGCCTTTCACATATTAGATGATCCCATAACCATTTTGCATTTATCAAAGCAGTTATTCGTAAATACGCCAGTCATGCTTTAAAATTCCTTGACAATAAACTTTAATTGTGGTTTGCATGCAATGATATTGTACTTTACACGCCTATGACATCTTAACACTATACGCTACCTTTCTCATCATCAGTTGCGTTTGCGTTTTTGTTTGAAATACGTCAGTTAATTTGGCACATTTGGCCGCTTCTTCTTCCAGTGCCTTTCTTTTTTTATCCTAGCCTTTTCTGCTCCTCCTTTTCTTATTTTATTCTCCATTTTAGCATCTTCGTCTGGCACAAACTGGAAAACTAAACTAATTACATCAGGTGATCAATCATAATCTAAAAAAAACTTGGGTTCAACCAATTATGGAATTTGGGAGGGGCCACTCTGATCTCCCCTATCAGCATCCAAGTTTCTGGTGTGGGCCGTGGTTGCTTTTCGTGCGTGTGTTTCGTGTGTTTTCGTGCGAGAGAGAGGGGGCCGAGTGAGAACTCATGCGGCCCACGCTGCAGCTAGTAACCTATATGATCTAAATACTATTATTGTTTTTACCGATCCTCGCCACCAGCCCAAAAACCAGCGGCCCACCGGGATTCTT
The DNA here is from genome assembly GCA_029718625.1 of Synaphobranchus kaupii. Classification (NCBI taxonomy): domain Eukaryota; kingdom Metazoa; phylum Chordata; class Actinopteri; order Anguilliformes; family Synaphobranchidae; genus Synaphobranchus; species Synaphobranchus kaupii. The sequence goes on along the minus strand of CM056391.1, from coordinate 29,766,524 downwards.
CCCGATCCTCCCGATTAGCCAATCTGGCATTGTTGTGAAGGTGTGGGTTAATATGGTAAAATGTGTGAAATATCTTTAAGGTGCCAATGAATTAAGACTCCTCATTTGCACCATAGTGTGGCAGTAGTTGTGCTCGGAAAGAACAAAGCGAAAACAGTAAATTCTCACCACAATGCAGGTAACATTTGATACAATGGGGTCAACATTTCATGATAAGTAGTCCATTCCTAACTGAGCCCTTGTAAAATAATAAAAAATATTTTAAAAGAATGCTTTTAACTCATGTATGGTAATGTGGTGCATACAGTGGAAAGGCAGGAATAATGCAATGGTTAAACAATGACAAGGAAAGACCCAAAATGCTTGTCTATAGCATTGTGGCCTATCTGGTCTCTGAAGGCCAAGGTAAACTCCAGATGGAGTTGAAACACTCAACTCAACAAAGACCATCTGACCCTCTTTATTGGCTCAGTTCATACACATTACCTAGCATGGAGCATACAACAGTTAAAATCAAATAAAATCATGATATTCATGACAACAGTGTTAAAGAGTTGTTTTAGATAAAGGTGGAATATTTATATGGCAAAATAAAAGTATTTGTATTCCTTCTTTCCTCCTTTTAAGTGAACATGACCCCTATTAGTTACGTTGAAGAGGCAGAGCACAACCCTTCAGAACATGACGTATCAAAACCACAGTTTGGGGGACTGCTCATCACGACCACCAAAGCTGAGCCTATGTAAAAATCTCATTGGTTTTGCAACTACAACCCCTTTAACACTCTCTTGCTCCACATTGCACATTATTGTACAACAAAAAACAGAATGGAACTGAATGGAATTTAATAGAGAGAGAGAGATAGAGATATACGTATAGGTAAAGCAAGATGTGAGAAATTTGAATTTCTCGTAAATCCTTTTCTAAGTTCTCCTTTTCTTCTATCCTTTCCCACACCCACTGAGTCACTCCCCATTAAAATCCCCTGGTGATATTTAAACATCACAACCAGATACAAGAGATTCAGAGATTCCTTTTTATTATTATGACTGAGTAAATGTTTTAAGTAATATGTTTTTTTTTCTTTAAATTAATATTTGTGTATGTTGATGTTTTGACAAACTAAAAAAACACCAGCCTGGTAGAAGGATTAATTATGCTCTTCTGCGTATATTCATGCATATTGATATTATATTAATGTATCACCATTTCATATCTGGTGAATGAAATTACAACTCCTTTATGTGGTAGGGGACTCTACCACCTTTCCAACAAAGACGAGAACCTCAGAACTCAAATTGTCAATTGCACTACAGAATATCAGTGTCCCAGAGTTTTCACCTCAAGGTTGCAGTCTGGGGAGTCACCTCTGCTGTACAAGCCCAGGAGGCCCCTGGATGAGGTTGCCTTCTCTGGTGAGGAAACATATTTGGAGGACAGGCAAGAGCTACTGAATCCACATAGGTAGGCCACAGCTAAAATCCTCCACCACAACAAGCCATAACAGCCTTATGTGGCTACAATGCTCCTCTCCCCTCAAGCAGAAATCAGGTCTGAGGATTTGAGAAAGACCTTGAAAATCACGACACAGTCCTACATAAAATAACAGTTTAGTAAAACTGACTCAGGACCTGTTATGCCATGATAAACATGCTTTTTTTTTGCAAAATGACTGGCGCTTAGAGAATTTTTCAGTGCCTTACTGCCTTGGAGAATATCATTTTCCTTCAGTTTGTCTTTCCTGACAAGTTGGAGAGCATATGAATGGCTACAGCAATGGCTACAACATTTGTTTCATTATTAATAAATATTGATATAATGAACAGTAAATAATAATACAAAATCGTATAATTGCTTTCCAGGCTTTTAGTTATTCAAAGTGACAATATGCCTCCTGTGTCCCATGCTGAGAACTCATAGTAAGATCAGATGAAAAATTCAAATGAATATACAAATCGGCGATTACATATCATTTCCATTCAATATGCGCAAAAACCATGACATAATTAAAATGAAAAGGCCACTTTGCGTTTTCATTTTCAAGTTATTGTATGCATTATCTGACAATTTGAAAATGTTAATGCAAATCCATTTCACATTAAATTTTTCTCGCCTTCTATGACACAACCCTGCCATAATTTAGATGACAATGAAAAACCACATTTGCATTAGCAGTTTCTTATTGTAATTGCATGATCCGTGACAAAAAGGAAATGATAATTCAATTTGCCATTTAACATTTCGCTTTCATGCTTTTGCAGCACAAGAGTGACATAATTCAAATGCAATGGCATTGCATCGGTTTACATTATCATTTCCGCTTGGTCACACAAATTCCCTGCCAAAACTCCAAACTGAACATGCAAAACGTCAAAGCTGCACATCAAGGCGAGGCCTAGAAGAAAGGGGCATTACAGGAACCCGTTCAAACCACGGAACTCATATGGTTCAATGGTTGTCTGTGATTTCGGTCATCAGCCAGCAGTTATCTGGCTAGATAGGGATATTTCCTAGTTCTCTGTAATGATAAGGTAGCCTAAATGTTACAACGAGCCATAGCCAGCTCCAAGTAGTTGGAGTGAGCAGTGATTAGTGCCTGGCAATCGAATCTATTCAGGTCAGTGGCAATATGGTGCTTTCACATCCTGAAATTATCTTTTTATACAGATTATAGCTATTTTATCTTAAAAATGACACATAGCTACATTCATAGTCATAATTGTGTGTTATACCTCTGATTTGCTTTCCCTTCAATGAAAACACAACTGTGGCTTTATACAAATCTTTTATTGCGCCAAATATTTACTGAAGTTAGCCAGCTAACTCCTTAATCCAGAGGGGTCTACTACGAAGTGATAAGAGGTTAGGGAGCTAACTCTATAGCTTCAACCCTGGGTTTTCTGTATCACGAAGCCGACTTACTTTTAATTGGGGTATATTGCCATGACAACTTGGCTAACCTGTTCCGAGCAGGTTATGTTCAGGATTGAAACATATAAAAGCACCGACCTTTGACCAATCAACTCCTTGGCTTTGGAAAAAGGCGCCTTCCATAGGATCCCGTAGAGATTTAGTATGCACCGATAGTGAACGTGTCTCTTCGCACAGTGAGATTATTAAGTTCCACAAAAAGAATTGTGAGTTCTGGAAAAAAGGTTTGGGGCTTGAGACCGACAAAATCCACAAAAATCCGACAAAAGTCTTCCCTCGAGTGTATGAATATCTTGAGTTTATGAATAAACTGGTGTGATTGTTTTAGCAAGATTTTAAACATACTTTGTCAAGTTTAACATTTAGGAGCTCTAGAATGTACAACTGTCACATTATAAATAAGTATAGATTTATCTGTTGAGTGGTAAGGTAAATAAATTATTGACTAGCGAATTTAACCTACACAATGAGCATTTTTTACTTTTGTTTTGTTTTGCAAAAGCTCTTCCCTGGCTTTCTTGGAGGCAACGGTGTTGTTTCATGTTCTTCGTATCCTTCCATTAGCCGTATCATTCTTTTTTTCCACAGGAGAGAAATACACTGCTCTAGTACAGCCCATGCTGTACCGCTATAGGCTCATTGTTGCAGACACCGCCCCTTTTATGGGAACACGCACAGAGCTTTATTAATAAAGCCTGTGTTCACTTAGCAAGTTGATAACCACGTTCGTAGTACAGGTTAAGCCAGATCGCGGTGGTTAGGCTTTGTGAAGCCAGCTAACACAAAGAAACCTTGGGGATGTTAAACTTCCTTCGTAGTATACCTGTAAGGGGGAGTGTAAAGTTCGGACAACCAAACGCAGGACTGAGATAACACAGGACCGGGAGCAAAACTTCCCTAGCACAAGGCAAAACAAAGGAACCTCCAAATTCGTACGAACCAGAAATGCAGCGACCGAAATTCCTATACCTTACCGACTTCGTTTGTCAACATAGCAAAGACAATATCGAAGTGCGGAAATGCGGAAGTCCTGAGGTATTTATAGCTGGCCGGAAACGCAAAACAGGTGTAGGGAATAATTGTCGGGCAAGATACGAATACCGGAATGGAGGTGGAAAAAATCAGATAGAGCATCCTGACGACGCCAAATAGAAAGACGACCGCAGAAACAGCAGGGGCTGCAAATACCCACGACAATACCCCTCTGATTTGTGAGATACCCCCCTGGTCATGTAGCTTATGATCGTATATTTGCATTTTAAAATGAAACAAAATATCAAATAAATGAAAATAGACTGGCCAGAAAATCAGTCAAATTCATGAAAATCAAGAGATCCAGGCCCCCCTGCATTAGGAGGTCAGACCCAAGATCCTCCATATCAAACTGATGGGAACTACAACAAAACAAACTAAAGTAACAAAATGAGAAACACAAGAATGCCAGCCTGTAATCTAACACCAAACAAACATGAAGCCAAAAAACCCCTGAGTGGCTCTTCTGCCAGTGCTGCATGACCAGAAGTGAAGAGAGGGACATAGGTTCATCATGGTATTTATGCTCCGTTCAACGGCCCACACCTGAACCTCCCATCCTAATTAACAGAGACCCAAACAGGGGAGGAGAAACCCCAAGGTGGAACAGGGTATAATGCACATAGAAGGTGAAATACCTGGTTGTCTCATGGCCCAGGTCAAGGAAAAGCTATCCAATTCATCCTATGGTTGACCATGAGATTTATTGCTTTTTGTCTCTCGACTGCATGGTGTCCCTGTTTTTCCACCTGCAGCTGCAATGTAGGCTGACCAGAAGTCCTCTTTTTACCGGACATTTCTTCTTTTTGTGACCAAAAATATCTGTCCAGGCGGGATTTCTAAATTCCTAAAAATGTCTGGTTAGGTTTTTCTCATTCTATAGACTGTATATAAACAAATAGCCTAGTATTATGTTCATAACACCCGGCTGCCACTGTCCTCTTTGTTAAAATCCAATATATGGTCACTCTAACAAATGACTCCTCCTTACCTTGGAAGGGAGGGGACGAATGGCAATATACATAACTTCAAAAGTAATTAGCATATTTTGTATTTAATTGCAGCTTTGTAAGACCAATAGGATCAACTGTATCCTTTATCATCTCTCATTTAATTAAAACTACTTAAGAAGTTATTACAAATTTTCAGCACTTATCACATGCATGTGTTCACTAACAATACCTGTAAATCTTTTCTAAAGCATTCTTTCCAGATTTTTATGGCAATCCATTATAGTACTGTAATTATGCTTTGCAGTGCTTTTAGGCATTTTTAGGCGCAAAGTGTTGCTTTGGATAATTTCCCCCTCATAATAGTCCTTTATAAAAAATATTCCCCAAAGCACACTCACTTTTAATTTTTCTGCTATCAGTTTCCACAAGCCAGCACAGTGACAGTCACAGAGCAATAATTCACAGAGAATGCGCTCACACTCTTATTAATCTGATAAAGCAAATTGCATTGCAGGGACTGTACTGGAATTCCACGCATTCGATGTTAACTCTGATTCTCGTAAACAGGACTCTTTGTGCCCCTAATCATAAATGAATATCTTCCCAACCATCAGCTGTGTGTGGGAAAGCCCAGTGGAACATTAAGACATTAAGACAGAAAGCATGGGTGGTGGAACGGAAATATCGGAACAATCGATCAAACGAGTGATAAAAACTTATCACAGCTTACACCTCCCAGGCATGAACCTATGCAACTGCGCCTGTATGTGTAAGCATGCTCATGAGTATGAGCATGTGCATGTGTGTCTGATTGTGGTCGCAAATGGAGGGATGCCGTCCGTAATTAAAATATGGTACCTTAAGCCATCACCCTTAAGATTGACTGTCTGTTAAACAGAAAGAACAGTGTTTTTGGAAATGTTGGTTCATTTTCTGTGTGCTAACAGTGACACTTACAATGATGTTCATAGCTCTGTAATATATCCATAAACAAGTACTCTATATGTCATGTGAAAGTGTAGATCTGTTCTATCTAATTAGTTTTGGATCTTAGTTTTGGTGATAAATGAGTAAGAGGTATATCAACTGCTAAATGTTTTACAGTTACTAAGAAAATAAAAGCTGCCAGCATCGGTGAACTGAAATCAACAAATTTGGCAAGGTTTTCTGAAAAACAAGCATAAAAGGTTTGTGCCAAATAGTGAGGTGCACAGACAAAAAGCATACCTCTTAGTTATCTTAATTGTCATTGAATATGGTATATTTAATATTTTCTGTGAGCTGTTTTCTGCCTGTGCTTGTCAGCATCCATAGCAGTCACAAAGTGCTGGTGCAAAAGGCACACGTATTTAATATTTGGTGTCTGCTTTACTTGCAGGCCTGATAACTTGGGAGACAGTGTACATTATCTGTCTCAGAGAGAACAGCTCTCCTTTTCTCTGAAAGTCCACTGATTCCAGCCATTATCCATCTGCTCTGCAGGCTCTGATGCTCACTCGCGGCTTCTTTTGCATGAGCAAATTAGCTTGAAGTGGAGCGCTGGAGCTGGCACCGTGTTGAGCTGTTTCCCCCTGTCACTCGGGGGCCTCTACGCACAGCTGTGTGTCGCAAACTCAGACGCCACCCCCAACTGCTGAGAGCTAAGGTAAACAAAAACCTGAGCAAATGACTCAGGCAACACTGGCCTCTCCACGCCTTTATGGCCATTCTGATAAGTGTTTGCATTTAAATGGAGCACTTCCCGAATCTGTGATGCTGCGTGTCCACTCAGAAGGCACAGCAGGGGAGAGGGGAGCTTGCAAAGGATGCAGAATGGAGTGATGCATTATGGGAAGGGGAGAATGCTCTGCAGGTGACTCATTAAGAGATAGTTGGCCTCCCTTTCAGGGACATGACTCAGGGTTCGTAGAGCTTTATAGCTTTTGTGTTCCTGTTAGGAGACATTTGCACCCTGTAGGGCAGCTGGTGAAAATGGTTAGCCGTTGTGAATTATATTTTTTTGTGTTGTTTTTTTTCGCTTGGATAAGGTAGCTTTGGTTTGAGCCACTTGTGCTTACCTGTCTTTCCAAATGTGGATTTAGCACCTAAACATAGTTCAATGAAGGGACATACAGTATTAGATATGCAAATGGTTTAAAACTCAATGGAGAATGTTTTTCAGGATGTGATGGGAGGCTAAAAAAATGGGAACAGAAACAAGGCACTATTGTTACAAGTATTATTTATCGTGGTTAATTTGTAATACTTTTTAGCATTTTAAAATGAGAAACATCTCCATGCCATGATGTTCATTGAAAACAACATCCTAATGAATACAGACTCAATTCTAACCCTTACATCTATATACATTAGCATGTCTTTTAGCCAGGCACACCCAATCATAAAATTGAAGAAATTGTTAGAGCTGAGGGAAATCTTACCATTAGGTTAATTTTTTTTCATGGCAAACCCACATAAATCTGTAAAGCTGTGTCTGGATAGGTTTCAGTTGTACATTCTTTCCCCACCCCATAAAACACTCAGAATGCAACACAAGGAACTCATTTCTGCACTGAGCACTCATTTAATTAAGAAAATAGATTGACGCACTTGTTTAAAATTAACTTTTACCCGAGTTCCAGAAACCTTCAGATATCCAGCTTATCATCCCATATTGATGTAGGAGATACAGTTGTGTCAGTTTATTGCACTTTAAGGTGGTGAGATTAGATTTTAGTTAAGTGAGACATTGAACATATTAGTCAGATACAAATATCAGTGCATGTCAATGGTGTCTGGGATGTGACAAAATTAGTATGGACATGTGAAGGGTTTGGAGGAAACACAGTAATAATAACTATGATCTGAGACAGATCAGTACCTTTCAATGCTACAATACCCAAGAGATTAGAAGTTAGAGTGATTTTCCAGTCTAACAGCATCCTGCCTTCACCAATGTGGCCACATGTAACATGAGAAAACACATCATCATGGAATTAACTGGAAAAGAACCGAAACCGTAAAGAAACATTAACAGTAACATGTTTTCCATTAAATTAACCCTTTTAATGAACCAGTTCTTGTTTTTATCCCCACATCATATTTTTAAAAACATACCATATGCAAGTTTTTGATCACACAAGTACCTAAAAGAACAGCTAGGATATCAGCATGCACATATTAGTTTTTTACAGAGTATCTTAATAGAATGGCCAAGAATGGTCTACATTTGTCTTATTTATTAATATCAGAGAAAAAGACATACGTACAGGTACTTAATACAGGTATTATTTCCTCATAAAAATGCAACATCTGCATGACCAAAAAGAGTTTTTGAAAAGAAATTGCAGAAACTTTTCCATATTGTATAAACCTGAAAATGGTATTACACTGCAGATATTAATTACCAGCAATTTTTTAATAATACATTTTGTATTTGAAATACAGAGGTACCAAACTCAGGGGAGGTGACAGTGCAAATGTCTTTTAAATAAGAAACAACCAAAGCGTTTATAAACCTATAATAACTTTACACATTACCTATAGAAATATATATACAATAAATTATTGCGTACAATATATTGGGGTTCTCCCCCCTCTGTTCTAAAGTTCAGCATAATTTAGTTATATTTTGTAATTGATGTTCTGGACATCTACTATGCAATACAAGAGGCCTTGAGCATGTTTATTTCTAGACGCTACATTGTAACAACTCTCAAGGCAAATGCAAAACCAAAGAGCTCTATGAACTAGAGGTAACATGTTGGTCAGTGACATTGGACAGAGTCCCTCTCACCAGATAAACCAGAACCCTGTAGCCACTCCTCTCTCTACACAAGGGCAGTGCCCTCTGTTATTGCCAGTAATTAGTGAGTATGAGTCTGAGGGGTTGCTGAGAGCCGCCTGGTTTGTGTAGGTATTCATTATTCCTACCTAAGCTTCTATGTGGAAATAAAAACAGAAGATGTATTCACAATACCAAAATGCCTGGCATTACCAGGTTACCTTACAATCAGTACCTTCCCTGATCTTTCTCATATATATGAGCATTTTAAAAAAAATTAAAAAAACACTAAATAGTGTTTTTGAATTATTTTCTATAGGTTTTCTGTATTTGTCCATTAATTGTTTTTGAAAGACATTAATCGAAACCCGAGCAGTCTCTCATTCTTGGCTCTCCCTTGTTTAAGCCTAGGCACTGCATAATTGCATTGCATCATTTGTTAAATTTATTTCAGTAGAAACAGGGGACAGCCTCTGTTCTGTATATGTCCTTGTCTGTGTGTCCGTTGTCTGCCCCGAACATTCACGGTTCTGCCCAGGGGCTCCTATACTGCATTTTTGTTAAATGCTTAATTTTCTAGGAGAGTTGTTACGATGTGTCGGCATTTTCACCTTGAATATTATTGCAGAAGTAGTCACATAACAAAGAGGGAGAGAAAGAGAGAGAGAGCGTTGAAATTCATTCCACTTGTTCCACATTCTAGCAGCAGGGATTTTCATTTGCACTCATGTTGTCATATCCGCCATACATACAGTGCTACAGACAACAAAAGATCCAACAGGTACTGTAATTTCTGAGCCCACTGTGGTGGTTGACAGATAAAATAATATAGAGGTTCGCATCATTATAAAACACAAGAGGGTCTGTCGCCGTCAGTGATAAAGGAACCCATGTGTGCTCTCCATAAACAGAGGCGATTAGGAACAGTTGTATCTCATGCTGGGTTACAATTGATTTCCCAGCTTTGCTTTTGATAAATGACAGTGGTTTGTGGCTGAGGGGCCACCTCGTCTTATCGCCAACCAGGGTCAACAAACTGTGATAAACAGCAACAAGATACTATTCTTCAACCATTGTTTCCCTAACATGGTTTTCTGAGATTTTTTTTTAATTTTTTTTTTTAAATCCGGCATTTATAAATATAAGAGGCTCATGTGAAGCGTCCATAGCTCATTTTCATATGAAATAATTACAAAGAAAGAGGAGCCACTAATGCCTGAAATGGCCCAGTCCTATAGTATTGTGAATTCCCCCAAGTTTTTAATGACATATTAAAGCAGGCATCACTTTGTATTCTACATATGCAATGGTATGAATTCTTAAAGTAAATAATGGTGGGTAGAGTTAAATTAGAAGCATTAATGGCAGATTAAAATGATTGAAGTTAAGAACAGCGTGCAATCCATGTATCATGAAACTAGGTATACTATGCGGAATGCCAGGTAGCCACATAACAGGAGCTGTAACCACATACAGTATCTCTCCTCAAGACACAACATTAGCCAGTGATCTAAACACAGAGGAGGACACTTAGAACATACCACTATAATGTGATCGGGTACTGATGCATTTCAATAGAAGCTGAATGATGTGTACTGTCATCACCAGCTTTGTAGAGGATTTGTGGACTATACAAAAATAAAATAAAGCAAAAAAATTATAAAATTAAACATTACCCCCCTCTTCCCAGTATTACTGTCACCTCCCCTCTGACTAAGATCAAATGACTCAAATGTGGGCCTTACTGAATTTTCCAGGGGCTTGCTAATGAGCTGTGCAGGTGGCCTGGTGACTAACCCCTGGATTCAATCACCATTTGTCCAAACTCTACCTGACTCATAATTAAATGTAAACCAAAATAATAAATAAAAAAAACATTAAGAAACAGTGGAAAGAAAGAAGTAACATTTGCATTTATTTATTATTTTGCACAAGCAATGAGAGTGGTTGTTGCCAGGGCAACGGGGTATCAACAAGCAAAAATGTCCACACTTTCTCATCTGATCTCCGGACCTGATTTTACACAAGATATTTCAATGTTGGTTGTTTGACTAAAAAGACTGTATTGTCTTGAGAAACTGAAATTTTAATTTTATTCTCATATAATTAAAAATAATTATGTTCAGATAAGCTTTTTTTTAATTTTTAGAATAATTTGGTATCTTTGTCACATCATCCTGAGAGCTTAGATTAAGCTGTCAGAGACAGCTGAAAACAGAAACAGAATGAGACAAAAAGCCACCTGTTCATTGCTTTTGTTACTGATTCATCATTGTCTATAATAATAGACACTCATGAGAATAACCTGAAAATATAAGTTTGAAAATATATTTTCCTCAATTTCAACATGACACCAGTGAATCAGTCACAATATCAAATAGAATGGCACTCAGAGAGATGCAGACACCCGCGTGAGTCGGCAATGCACCGAACTATATGATATCGAACAGACGTAACCGCTTACTACTATTGGCAAAGTCGCAGCAACCAATAAGCCGTCCAGTGCACTACACCTCTCAATTTCCCTTTAGGCAAGGGGGCCTAAATCTTATCCAGTAAGGGCCGGTGTGGGTGCAGGCTTTTGTTCCAACCAAGCAGTAACACATCTGATTCTACTAATCAAGGAAAGACTTAGCAAAGACTCTAGTGGTTGATTAGTATAATCAGGTGTGTAACTGCTTGGTTGGAACAAAACCCTGAACCCACACCGGTCCTTTGTGGATAAGATTGAGGACCCCTGCTTTAGGCTATAATGGAGAAACTGCTGCATTTTTCTAACAAACTAAGGGTTTACAGTCATATTTTAAACCCAGTTATACCCAAAATACATACATAGTGTGTGTGTGTCTGGTGAACATTGATGCTTGTGATCTTTTGCCTCTTGTTTGTGTGCACATATTCATATATATAGTACCAGTCAAAGGTTTGGACACGCCTACTCATAGAAGGGGTTTTCTTTATTTGGACTATTTCCCACATTTTAGAATAATAGTAAAGACAAGGCTTTACTATTTTTAATTTTTCTTTAAATTTGATTAACCCTATGGAAAAATAAGTCAGGAGAAGAAACCCTTAAAGTGATCCATCCACATCTACTACATATCTAGCAGCAGAGTGAGGGTTTGTCATTGACCATGCACGGTGTCTTGTGGCAAAAGAAAAGAATGTAATTACAAAGGACTGGACATGCTGAAAGAATTTGGAACTTTTCAGTGACACTGACTATTTCCAAGCCAATTTTCTTGAAAGGGTATCATGGCTTTGCAAGAGTTAAGACTTTGGTTTTCTTTGCTTTTCAATCCACTGGACTGGAATAAGGATTGAAGCCATGCAATTGAATTATTCAGATCCATTAGCTCTTTATAATCTAAGCCATGCTACTACGCCTTCCTCTGATCATTATTCCATTTTTAATTTTCCATTTTTCCCTGGCATGAGGTAAAGAATGTTCCTCTGGGATGGAGTGGGAAATTACGAACAGCAGATGCTGGGATGCACACTAGTATGCCACTCCTCAAAAGTTTTCTGACTTCTCAATTAGGACACAGTAAAATGCCTGATGTTCATTTAACTCTAATACAGTTTATATGAATCCAATGGGAGCCTACTGTATGTACTCTGTCAGAGATGACTTAAAAACAGATAAAAACTGAGTTGGTTTTACTCTGAACATTTCAGAGTCCATTGCTTTCAAACAACAAAACAAGATTGAACTAGTCAAACATCATCAATAAATAAAATAGAAAGATAAACTGCAAAATGAGAAAGGTGCTGATTAATATTTACCATATTTTTTGTGCTGGAAAAGGAGATGTTGATTCTTTTATTGAATAAGGAAGAAGCTGTTTGCTGTCTGCAGAAGCTTTGAGAGATTTGTGTGTTGATGTGAAGAGGTGTCGAATTGAAACAAAGACAGATTAAATGTGAGTATGGCAGGAGGGGGATCTGATTTAGGGATGAGTCTTAACCCTGCGACCTCCTGAGCCTGCTCCCCAAACAGTGTCTGTCGGCATGCAGCTCTTAATCTGTGAAGCACCGCTGATTTTCCAGTAAACGGGGCCAATTAACAGAGCTCCCACTGACTGCAAAGAAAGGGAGGTGTGTGTGTGTGTGTGTGTGTGTGTGTGTCTCTGCGTGCATGTGTTTTTACATATGCACACTATGGGGAGGATGCATATCCAAATTGTCTTATATGCCTCCCATGGATTTCACTTTGGCTGTCTCTTTATGAGGACAGCTGTATAGTCTGAATGTATTTGTCCTGTATAGTATGTGTCACTGCCACTCTAGTAAACGACGCACCCTCCCCCCTTTCGTCCTTAAGCCCCCAGGTGGGGTAATGTCAGGGAGCAAGTTCGGGGACAGGGGTGAGAGCAGGGGCATAGGCAGGGGGCTTGAGGATGAGATCAGGAACAGGTGCAGGAGGTAGGGACAGGATTAGTGGCCAGACCACTAAGAGGGGGAATCCTCTGTTTCCCTTGGCCACACTGTGTCATTCCAGGTCCAGAGGCCTGGCATTATCACAAGCTGGTGTGAGAGGGGATGGGTACGTGGAGATCACGGTTCTTTCCAGGGTATGAAATGCTTTCGCGTTTCCTCATAACCCCACATCACCAGATAGTAAATAGTTGGGTTTGTTAGAGCGCTCTGGCATTGCCACTCTGCTGTTCAATCCAAATACTGTTAGATTTGCCAAATAGACCTGAGAACATAACATATCCAGTAAAGGCATTCTAAATGAAAGATGAGTCATTCATAGTCTGAATAATAAATATAAATATAGTTATATGTTTATTTTATTACATTTAAAACAAGTTGTAAAAAAAATAGTTTGTACGATTTATTTGAAGAGGAAATGGCCAGCCCTCTTGGGTAGCTTAGTTACCTCCGTCTGACAACACTGTAGTGGAGCACTGAGGCAATTTCTGGCTATATTATGTCACTCGTATTTATAACTCATAATATTGTGATGGCTTGCATCTGTTAGGCTAGCTTAGTTTTCTAATTAGAGGTTGTGTTGTTATTAAGTGGGCCAAGGAGAAGTTGTCTGTTCATATTTCTGCCTGATGATAACCTAATTTGGGTTTTTTTGTCATAAGAGCAACTTTTATACAATATACCATTTATAATGGTTCTGAGACAAATCAGAACCAGTTCTGAGACAAATCGTATAGATAACGGTGATATATTACATGAACATAGTAAGGAAGGAACAAGGAACCACTGTATATTATTTCTTAACGATGATAAGCTAATATATAGAATATATACATTACCATGTGGTATAGTTTTGAAAATTACCAAAATGCATGCAAAATACAATTAAACACTGTTGGTAAATTAGTTTAGGTTGAAGCTGTCTATCTAAGGTATATTTAGGATTTTATATAATGTGTTATACAACAGAGAACAAAGCAACCAATAGCTTTTGGCTTTACCTAAAAGTTATTATATGTACTTCTGATATTATAGTATTATTAATATTATTATCTTGGTGTAGGCCTATGCATTTTTACTGAGTGTGGCCTCGCCTGGTTTCAGAAGCAGCCTGGGAAACAGCACATGTTGTTTGATGGACGATAGATGTCACAGTGTTGGTCTGGTGACAACCCTAATGAAGGGGGATGCTGGCTTTCTCAGTGAGAGTAGTCATTTATTATCTGTATCTAACCTATTCCTACCCAGACAGGACCACACGGGCTGACGGATGGCTTGCAAAGCCATGATAGGGCCTTATTACCTGGGACCCGCGTTGCTTAATCCCAAAACAAGATTCCAATGTAATTTCACACATAGTGAAAAGATTAATGAAGTTGTATGGCTGGACAGCTTGCAGATGTTTAGTGTTTGGAAAGGAGGTGTTGAAACTTGATTAAATGGATAGCGTGCCTGTGGGTTGCTGCATGGGGCCCTGAGGACTGTACTGGGTAGGGGAGGGGGAAATCTGAACCAGTTTGTATTTAACTGGTAAAGTATTTATTATACTACCTAAGTTGTGTTTTTGTTAATCAAGCTTATGGTTAAAATCTTTCTCAGAACCTAAGCCACTGCTGCTTGCTTGGAGAAATTTTCAGATCAAAGTTAACTCCTAGGCCGATCACCATCTGTCATCTCTAACTTAATACTTCTCACTGCACCAGACTTCAAGTACAAGCTCTTTTTCCTTTCTTTCAGTTCCATTTCACTTATTTCTTAAAAAGTGTTCTTTTTTAGAGGGTGAGATGGGAAACAGAATACAGTTGGATAATGCATCACCATGTCTGTCTGAGTACTGAGTCACGCTTTTATCCCTTAATATGTCTACCTTCAAATGTGTCTTAATTTATGGTAGCAAAAGCAGGTGACATCCCTTTGATGTTGTGGTTAATGACAGGCTGACAAAAGAAAGCCAAAGCACTTTTCAAACAATCCTTTGTTGCTTAATTTTTTATCTGGCAAATAACCCACATAGAGTGGGGTCGGTTTATAAAATTTGTAGCTGAAGCATTTAGCCTACTTTTCTTTCTCCTAGTTTGTGCGTATTTCTGATGTGTCTCCACAGTCCACACCTGTCACACTGTTGAAGGGATGGCAAAGTGAGGCTGCTGCTGAATTTCACGACTATGTGGGATGTGATGGAGGATATTTGTGCCTGGGTCATGAAAGGCTACCTTCAATAAGGTTCTTACCCATGTTCAGCCATCAGCCTTCAAGGGCAGAACACTGTGGTAGAAACGGCCTGATATCATGTGCATCATACAGAAGGGAAACCTGGGAAACCCTGAGAGCACTTGTGATGCTGCCTTTTAGAAAAAAGCAGACACATCTAGCAATGATTAATTCTCTTAGATACATTTATTTTAATGCCCTAAAATGTTTTGGGTTCTCAAATCCCCCGGCAGTAAATATCCAATAAAGTTTGACAAGTTAGAAAGCCAAGTTAAATGCTTCAATGTGACAGAATGCTAAGATGCTGTACAGTAGAATCCTCATTTAGATGTAGTCAGAAAATGATCTCTGTGTTTCCCTGGTGTATGTAAACCTTTTCCTCATCTATAAAATTATGGGGTCATTGAGGTATAGAAAGAATACCAAACCCGGACTACTTCGCTAGGACTAACCCGAGATAAGGTATATAAGAGGAAGGAAAACCTGTGTAACGTTTAGTAACCGATCTGTAGCTCTCAACAATATTTTTTATTATAAATCCAAGCTCCCTTCCTCAGACAACTACAGTATTGCAAAAATGCTTTGGATTTGTTTTTGAATCATGGCCAATTTGCTTTTCAAAGAGCCTTTTAACCACCTTTGGTCTATTTATTTTTCAACTTCCCCATGCATATTACAATCGACTACCCTCTCTTAAAATTGTCTTTTTAAATGTACATAATTTGTTAAGCCACTTCTTTTAATAGTCCTGTAAAAATGTGTTTAACTGGAGAGAGGTATTTTTCTTCCCTTAAAGAGATAAGATAATCCAGGTGTCGATTTCACATCCAGGTTCAAAGATGTGGGAGCCATTATTGCCCCACAGGGGTATGACAGGTTTGGGGGCAGCACTATAATGGGCCGTAAACTTGTTACTGCCTTCGGCCGGCCCGGCTCTGTACCACCTCACTTTCCATGTTCGCTCACACGGGGATAAACTTTGAATGGGATAAAGTTTATTTCCCTTGAAATGTAGCTTGCAGCAAAGCATGCAAGTATTTTACAAAGCTGTCAGCCACCGCTGACTCGCTGGGATGCGTAAATCCCTTTGACACTAGATGAATAGTGATTCTGGCAACCTGCCCAGCAGCACTTTATATGGCAGCACTTAATTGGAGCACCCGAGCTGAAATTTTGGCAAAGCTCTGTAAAACATCAAAGGTAACAGATTGTGGTTCTCATCAAATTACTTATGATGGTTTTCTTGCTCTGTGCTTTGTCTCTGAGCAATGTCTTTTAGCGAAGTAAGGAAATGCGCGAGTATGGTCGCCACTGTGACTTTTTTTGGTTGCGCTGTTTTTCCCCCTGTGCCTGATTTAGTCAAAGCACATGACAGTGATGCTAAAAAAGATTTTGCAGAACCTGTTGCTCAGCCATTCAAAGTAAGACTTGAGGTCCTCTTACATGGGAGTCCATATTTGTATACTTTTGTGTGTTCCTATTGCAGAATCCATTTAGTCCATTTATTAGGGTTTAACAACAACACTGCGCACAATCTGGCATCCCACATAAGCTGTTGGGTCAAAGAGGAGTTTCGGGATGTATGATGGCCAGTCAGAACTATGTCAGTTGTAATGTTCACATCGGCCTTCCTAGTCGGCTATGTGTTGCTCCTGGCTCTGGGTGGCAAAGGTCACTGCATACTTCACCTTAACTAGTGCCCTGGAAGGAACCTGTTTCAACTGCTGTTCCCAGCCTTTCGGAGAGAGCCTATCCGAGAGTCGCTCAAATACCAGTGGTCACATGGGGCCACAACTGCATATCAATCAACAAAAGAAAAACGTGCATGTGTGAAAAGGGAAGACACAAACGGGCACAAACACTGAAAAACTATCTCTATCATCTCTGGGCTTGGAAAATGTCTTTATTCAGCATTGCAAGGCAATATTGTATTATAAAGTTATTAGTCTTATCTAGAGTGGGGCTCTATTTCCATGCACTGCTGTTCATAAAAATGGAAGGCCGTGAGCCTGTACAGACAAAATTGATCCATGTGCCCAGATCATACCATTCTGGGGAAAATATTATATCATATTTGATTGATTTTATGCATTTCCTAGATATTTACATAAATTTGCATATATAGACACAGCATTGACATTTTGTGGTACATTTTTGAAAACTATATAGACAATATACAGACATGAGAGCTTTCAGGCATATGTACACTGAAGTATTGACCATGAGTTATAGCAATTTTCCTGAAGAGTCAACTATGAATTATAAGTTATCCTCCATGTTGGCTCATTTTTTCCCCTGTAGTGCATTATACTGCGTGCTGAAGCAAAGTGCCTGTGTCTCTGGACATTTGAAAGAACACTTTTAAATGTAATTGTACTCCATTATATCAACTGCAAGACTAAGGTGCCAATTAGAGCGTATATTTCTTTTTTTTAAATACACAAAGGAAAAAATAATGGCAATTACAAGGATATGGAAAAATAAAATAAAAACTTTTAAACATGGGTGAAATACTCAGACCACAGTAACGGATGGTGCCCAGAGGGAATTAAGTAGCCTGTTTTTTTCCCTCTGCTTACTGAGGCACAAAAAATGTTTCTTTCTTTCTTTTTCTTATCTTATTGTATTCAAACATGCATAGTTTCACCTTTACAAGAAACAATTGGTTTTCAATATTGTTGCTGCCATTGAAGTATTGTTTCTTTCCAGATGTAAAATCTCTGGGAGAAAAGTAAAGGACATCGAGGGATGTAAAGACTATCACCATGAATGAGTGTTCCTTTGCTTCTTCTGTCATGATTTCATTTGTAAATGTTGTTCTTTGTGTCGGTCTCAATGTTGTAGGTTACTCCAGGCCATCATCATTCTGTGGTTTCTGTAAAGACAAGCAAAAAGGAAAGCACATTAAGACCAGTTACTCACAAAACACAGATGTGCACTATGAAAGGGGTCAACTGCTCACAATAATAACTTCCACTGATGCTGAACTCACTTTTTAATGATGCCATGTTTGTGACACACTGTGAGTCAGTCCAGTTTCCCTGTGCTTTGGCTCTCATCTAATCAGTGGTTGAACCTACTCCAGGAGGGGTACAGTGCTACTTGCTCACTTTGAAGCTGGGTTGGGGACTTTTGTGTAACACAAAGACTCAGTTATTCCATTCAGGTCATTCCAGGCCTCCATAGCAAATTTGAATACCAAAGAAGGAGAATGTCAGGAAGACCACAGTGACTGACTTTATTTTTCTGTCTGTGTGTGTATATTGCATGATTCGGCCTTACTCCATGACTTCATCCCCTCTGTTCTATTTTGTAGTTTTTCAGTGCAGTATCTCAACAATTACAGAATGAAGAAGAAGCAGGAGACAGGAAATTGGTCAACGTGAAAAGTGAAAATAGTTACGAAAAGTGACAAAAGGACATATTCTAAGGAAACATGGAGTATTATAACCACAATAACTTAGTATTACATAGTGGTGATTACAATAATTATAAAACGAGGGACCAATCAGAAAGCTGATGCAGGGGTTGGATGGGACACCAAAATTGCCACATCTTCTTGCCACCGAAGCCATGAATGGCTGTCCTCCATCAGGGAATTAGTATGGAAAAGCTTAAACTGAACACTTCAACATATTTGTATTTGTTCTAGTTCAAAATGTTTTATATAATGTATGGCAAATTATATATGATATATTTAGCAAAAGGCAGAAATGCCAAAAATATAAAAAAACTATTTATTGAACACCTTTCATACAAAAGTAAAAGAAAATGTATGCTAAAATAGTAGCTCTCTAATAATGTGAATAATAGGCTATAATCTAACTTGGAAACAAACCTTTTGCTGGACAATGTTTTGTGCTTTTAGGCACTAATTATGACCTTGAATATAGTTTTTCTCAAAGATTCTGCTTTGGCCCTGGCAATTCCCAGATAGAAATGATTGCATGGTGTACAAAGCTTCCAGGTGTGTCTACAAGCAACATTAAAAAAAATTCAAGAGTATAAATGTACCATTTCATTTTTTTCTAGTGTTTCTGTTAACAATTCACTCATTATGAAATAATTACAAGATAGAACCGGTAATATCAGTAAAAATCTTACTTTTTGGAGAAATGTCCTCTGGTCTGATGATACAAAAATTGAACTCTTTGCCCATAATGACCATCGTTATGTTTGAAGGAAAAATGGTGAGGCTTACAAGCCGAAGAACACCTTCCCAACCGTGAAGCATGGGGGTGGCAGCATTATGTTGTGGGGGTGCTTTGCTGGAGGAGGGAGTGGTGCACTTCATAAAATAGATGGCATCATGAGGAAGGAAAATTATTTGGATATATTGACGCAACATCTCTAGACATCAGCCAGGAAGTTAAAGCTTGGTTGCAAATGGCTCTTCCAAATAGACAATGACCCAAAGCATACTTCCAAAGTTGTGGCAAAATGGCTTAAGGACAATAAAGTCAAGGTATTGGAGTGGCCATCACAAAGTTCTGACCTCAATCCAATCAAACAATTGTGGGCAGAACTGAAAAAGCGTGTGCGAGCAAGGAGGCCTACAAACCTGACTCAGTTAAACCAGTTCTGTCAGGAGGAATTGTGAGAAGCTTGTGGAAGGCTACCCAAAATATCAGACCCAAGTTAAACAATTTAAAGGCAATGCTACCAAATACTAACAGAGTGTATGTAAACTTCTGACCCACTGGGAATGTGATGAAAGAAATAAAAGCTTAAATAAATCATTCTCTCTACTATTATTCTGACATTTAACATTCTTAAAATAAAGTTGTGATCCTAACTGACCTAAGACAGGGAATGTTTACTAGGATTAAATGTCAGGAATTGTGAAAAACTGAGTTTAAATGGATTTGGCTATGGTGTATGTAAACGTTCGACTTCAACTGTAAATCTCATCTAACTAGTTATCAGAAAAAATTACACCCACCTTGAAAAATATGGTTTATCAACCTTAGTGAGGTTTGGAAAAACACTCACTATTGTTCCCACACAGGGTTCAGCATCCCCTCAGATCTTTGTGTGTTTGTGTTCTGTATGCCCAGAGTCTGTAGGCAGCAGCCAGAACCAATGAAACTGCCTCTCTGGCTTCTCAGATGTCAGATAGGTAACAATACAAGATACAGGCTGACCAGATGAACTGAGAGATGAGAGACATCAGTACTGGGTAGTCATGCCTTGATTCGTTACACTTTATAATGTACCAGGTTTACTTTCAATAAAAGTAAAGACTGTTCTATGCTACCTCCACAAATACCCTCGCAAAAATAATAGTGAATTGACAGTAAATAGAAAAATTGATTGCCACTGTTTTCAGCAAAAAATCAACACTGGAATTTGCTTATTACCAGTGTAGCTAGTTAAATGAAATATTGAGTAGCAGTGCATTTAGGCAAGGGGGGATTTTAATTCCTCCCACAGATCTAGTCATCATCCGCCCATGCATATCTCCAAATAAGCTATACTTCTCTGCACTGAAGGGGGATTGTGGGAGAGAGCAGGGTGGTAGTAAAAGTGTCAGCCAGTAATGGATGTCCTGGTGATATGGAGCAGTGCTTGTTATTTGCAGGATATTGGGGGAGGACGGCTAATGATGTGTGGCATGTAAACCTGTAGTGGCTCCTATCCATCTGTGTGTGTGTGTGTGTGTGTGTGTGTGTGCGTGTGTGCATGGGTATGTGATGGAGCAGGAGCTTGGGTTGGGCAGAAAGGCAGCAGTGCAGAAATGATCAGGACAAGTGGAGATAAAGTGAGTGCACTGATGGGTACTCATGGTCTGCTTTGTCTTTAAATGGCATGACTGGCATCCGAAAGTCCCCAACTCCCATAGCCAGAGGGGGATGGGAGAACAGCGGTCCTCCTCCCTGTACTGCTGTAATCACTACTCCTTCATACCAGAGGCGGTGAAACGTATGGGCATATCTTGATAACTTTTCTCTACATAGATATACAAGGCACAAAGATACACTTGCATGAGTTTGATATACAACAGCCTCAGTGTGCACGGAAGGGTTTCCTGCCATGAAAGTGAAAACAAAAGCTGAAGCAAAGTTAAGAGCAAAACAACTTAGGAACCATTGTAACACTATGGTTATTTCATGTTGTCTGGATCTTGTGACACTGATATCGAGATATGTTGCAGCGTAGCAGTACTTCCTGTAAGGTTGTGGCTTCTCACCATGTTTATACTTATGGGCAGTCAGGGAGAGTTCAGAGGCCTGTTTGGTGCCTGTGTGCCCTTGGGCACTTTTTCTGTGCACCTCAATAAAGGTGACTGTCCTCTTATTAGAAAATCTCAAATGTGTAAGAAAAAAGAAATGCAATAAACAATAAAACAATAACAAAAAGCAACTCCAACAGAACATACAGAATGGTGAAATAGCAGGTAACACGGTAACAACCACAGTTAACTCTAAACCTCATAAACAAATTTCTGACATCAACTAATCAAAGCTAATTTTTTATAAGAGTACTCAACTACAGATCAGCCATTGTTAATTGAATCATTGCTCAAATGGTAAAATCTAGGTTGAGTAATTGCCAATCAAAAAATTGCAAATAAATCTTCATGCTTAAAAAGGTGTAATTGCTTCTACTGACCAAAAGATGATGTTGAGATCTATTTTGGGTTTTGAAAATGTGAATTAAAAAAGTACTTTTATGCAATGCAAAATATGAAGAGTACACACATTTGGGGCCACTGCATGGATGTATGTATACAAGAATGCCTGCACACACTGCTTTCACTTCACAAAATGCAAGGCGGGTCAAAGGCAGCTGACATAACACATTTTACTGGTATCTGAGGCTCAAGATAGGCCATTAGGAAGTGAGCAAAAGTATGTGAGTGAACATGTTTGGCTGCTACTGTGGTCAGTTTCCCCATCAGAGACAGGTGCTGATAAGCAGGCCAGTTGGAAGCATAATCCCACAGTAGCAGTATCTTGGCAGGATCCCATCCATCCCCAATGACAATTATGGCAATATCAGAGAGAGAGAAAAAACAGCTGCTGAGATGGATTTTGCTTTGTAAATCTAGCAGTATATAAATGGTGTTCCGTGAAAAAAGTGAAGTTCCAAAGAGGGTCTCATGAAATGTTAAATGAATCAATGTATTGGAAATCATTAATAACTCATCAATGCATTGTTTTTATTTTCATCCTTTTCTAATGTATTCATTGGTCCCAGAACCTGTGTGTGTAAGTGTTCTGAATCCTTTCAACATAATAGGTGTGCAGTTGGATAGACTATGGATGAGCACTCACTAATTGAATGTTCGTATTCACTAACAGGCCTATTCAGACTTGAGATATGCATCTACATTGTAAATTAATATTGTATTGCCATTGTTCAATTCCAAAATGATTTCCATCAGCTATTTATGAGTTTGGAATTAAACATGTTCTTCCATAAATTTGACCTCAGCTTAAGCTGGGGACACATTACACGACTTTTCCAATCGTAAGCAACAATGAAAAAAATGAGTAGCACATATTTAACAACTGTCATATGCAGATTTTCAGTCTCGCACACACATAATGACGGCTGTTCTTGAGGAGCACAAATCTAAATGATAGAGAATTGACGCAGACGGATACAGTTCTCTCGCATGAACGCGATTTCTCATGGTAGACCTGCACTAGCGAGAATGTCTTTTTTCTGAGATTTTGAAACCAAAACAACCATGGAGCCCATACAGCTTGCAACTTTGTCAGTGTTGTTGTGGTAACTTGTAGAGTTGACATTGTACAGACAGAAACACGCATGTTTTTGCCACAAATCCACAAGTCACTCCTCGTTTTTAGTATTCCAAAAAACATGTTTATTCCGCTCAGCCATCCACATGTTGGATTTGATGTTTACTTCCGTATTTTTCCACCTCTTCCTTTCTCTGTTGCAAATCACTTTTCATTGGCTATTGCAAATTCCCGTAGCAATTTCAGTCTTTGGCCAGTGCAAACCACAAGATTACGCACAGACTAACCCTGATAAAATCAAACATGTTTGATAAAATTGTGGCATTCCCGACGGATCGTAGGAGACAGAC
Source organism: Synaphobranchus kaupii (assembly GCA_029718625.1). Taxonomy (NCBI): domain Eukaryota; kingdom Metazoa; phylum Chordata; class Actinopteri; order Anguilliformes; family Synaphobranchidae; genus Synaphobranchus; species Synaphobranchus kaupii. The sequence continues at coordinate 29,743,138 of CM056391.1, read as the reverse complement.
AGTCTTTCACTCCCACATACATAACGATTACAGCTGCGACTTTAAAGCACAACTAGCCTGGACTAGCCTGGATTTCTCTGGACTACCACAGACTCTGTCCGATTGCAAATCGGGCTAAAACATTGTGTAATGTGTCCCCAGCTTTAACTATTGATAAAAACAAGTGTTCTTAGAATCACTGAATAATAAATTCAAGAAAAAGTACATTCACCCAAAATTAGGAAACACAATGGTTTGAGGACCCATTCTGCCCACTAATGTGTTGTGGCTGGTGAACTTATATTTAACCACCCATTTTTGTGCTTCCACAATTTTGGCCCACACTCCATGTTTCTGGACAAGATCCACAGATAAGGCATGCTCTTCTTCACTAAAATTAGGCTTCCATTTTTTAGCCTTGCATTTCTTACCTAGCCTAACACAATCTGTCATGGTTTTGCAGCTCGCCGGTTCTGTTCTACGGACATTTCCTTTTGGTGCTGCGAGACGGCGCCCCTGCCGTGTTTTTCCTGCTTACCTGCAGTCATTCATTTAACCTGTGCTAGTGTCTGCTGGTTATTTAAGCGCAGCGATTTAATGTTTCGTTGCTTTTGTGTCATTCTTGCCACGCTAAGCTAGGTAACGACAGTATAGGATTTAGGCGACCACTTGTCCTTTGGCTAATTGCTAAAAGTATACGTGGGACTTGCCTTAGTGAGTTAGGAGTTCTCTTTCTTTTAAGATATTTAGTTTTCCTTTCTCACTCAGTTACTTCCTTGGTTTTCTTTACCCTATCTCTGTTGAGATAGTACCTCGGTTTCGCCTCGTTTCCGTTTGCCTTTTATTTTTACTTTGGTAGTTATTGAGCTAGAGGCATTCCTTTTCTTTTCTCCTATTTAGTGCTCGAGTCTGCAAGCTTTTTGCCCACTTTTCTGGGTCGCTATTCTTTGGCTGTACGCCGGGAGTTATTTTCCCTTTTTGTTCATTTTTTCTCTGCTCCGTTCGCGGAGCTCTAATTCCTTTCCCCTATTAGTGGTACTCCACATCTGGGAGTACTTTGTGATCCCCTCACGGTCGCGTCTGGTCCTCCGACCCAGCCACCTCACACAATCCTTCTATGTGGAGAGCCAGAAGAATGCTCTCTCATTACGTTAGTCAGATAGAAACAAAATATGGGCTGTAAATCAATACAGAAAGAGGCCACTTCTTGTTTAATAGGCTACTGTCTGAAATAGGCTTATTGAAAAAAATCTGAAATATGGACTCACTTATACACAGGAAGTTTTAGTTTCCATTGTTTCATTGTAAGGGCTTTTATTCTTTTCAAATATTTTTAACCTGTAGTTGATATTTTAGTGCTTTCATTTCAAGAGTGTTCCAGAAAATATTCCAAAATTAATCTCTTGTATGTTTACAGGAGCCACAAATCCTACACATGCTGTGTAATTACAGTTCCAGTATTTTTGTCAACTAAATCTACATTGTGAGGAAATCTATATTTTCCTGTGTGTGAAAGGAAGTGCACAAGGTTAGTCTGAATACTTGCTTAAAAAACACAGGTAACTTTGACTTGGCAAAAAACACTTAAGCAGGTGTATAAATTTGTAAATAGGCCCGTAACCACCTATTAAGCATCTATTTAAGAAAGTTTGTATTCCTGCTATTGTACCCTTTAGCAGCTCACTTATAAATTAAAATGTATTTTTTAAAAGATGCCTCAGATAAGGTTGATTATGTGGGAGTAGGGTGAAAAGATACATCCCTATCTTTCCAGCAGCTGCAGCCATGGTGAACCGGGGTCCCACTGACCCCTCTCATCTGTTCAGTCTACAGACAGATAACAACCTTGTGCAAATGGGACAACCACAGAACTTGGGGCTCCAGCTCTGTTTATAGGTTTCCTCCTGAGTATAGTTTCTCTTGTGTGTATCAATTGTCCAGTGCATGGGTTTTCTCATGTACATAAACATTCTCTCTCTAATTCTCCCTTTCTTACACACACACACACGCACGTGCATGCGTGTGCACACACACCACACACACACACACACACACACACACTGTTTGTACACAGTCTCTAACTCCAGCATGTGTGGCACAGCACTGCATGTCCATGCTTCTTTGTCATGCACTAAAGAAACCTGCTGTGCCAGTGTTAGCTCGGGGAACAGTCTCTGATACCCATAGGGATGTGTGTTCTAACGTGGCGTATTACCCAGACCCAAGGGCCTCGTTCTGGTCCTGCTGACTATGACTGCACGGGCACCTTCACACACATTTTCATTACAAGACAGGTGTTCCCATATTTTGCAGGGAAATTGGTACCATGTGTTTTTAGCAAGCTCCATTCTTGTGGTAATTAATTAATAAATCATTCAAAGATGAAGACAGTTGATTTCTTTAATATAGCCAATGTGAAGATTAAGTTAAATGCAAATCATTTTATTACATAATTTGGCCTGTCCTCTTATCGAGCATTTTTTTTTTTTTTTTTTACAATGTTCAATATTTTGACAAACTTTCAGGCACATTGCACAAAATTGGTAACTGACATTCTAAAGTTTATCTACATTTCATAAACATTCTTATTTATTTGTCTGATATTCCTTCACAAGTTAAAACTGGCTGGTAATTAAAACTGGAAATAACTATGATGAAGAACAAATTTTTCGTCACTCCCTCTGTTAACCTCTATGCAGTTTCATGTTTAACTTACTTATGTTGGGATTAAATAAATTATCCAGGAATCGAAAGAGTGAGGGGGCTCTTTGAAGTGATTACATGATGAAACATATTGTGCCAGAATGAATCACCATTCGTCAGGCATCTGAATCATCTGCACAGTTCACCAATGAAAAACAATTGTCAAAAGTGTCCTATTATTTCTGAACCATAGGCATAAAATGATGAGACAAATTATTGATTATTGAAGTTATTCATTTCTATGAAGTCTACACACAAGGAAGGCCCAATTAAGGCTCTGCTTTAAAATCTCTTTGAAATACAAAGAGATTTTAAAGCCACCATTTGCATGTGCAGTTACAAGCATATCCATATTGATATAACTTATTAAATTATCTTATTTTCATTAAAACTTTATAAAATGGTCAAGCAGGTACATATGCTCTTATTGCAAGTTCATGAAAGAGGTTTTTTGTGTACTTGTGCATTAGTTAGTGCATCACACTTAGGTAATGCATGATTTGCTGCCAAAGGTATTAGGTACAGTAACTGATTATCTAGCAAGCTGCAAATATTCTTTGTTCAGTTTAAGGTTGATATGTAATCAATCACTGCATTTCCCTAGGCAATTTGGCTTTTCAATCTGTTTTTTATTGAATACAGGAGTTAGCCATATGAAATTACTTTTGCAATGTAAATATGTTGAGTACATTTGGAAAATTCCAGACGCCAAATACCAGTTTTTAAAGTGTACTGCTTTGCTGCTGCTTAATTTCTCCTTTCTGCCAAGATTTACAATCCCCCGAAAGACACATACAATTGCTTCGATCTTCATTTCATAATTGGCAATGTTGATGACCAGATGTTTATATCATAACAATTCATTTTGATATTCTCACTGGACTATATAAAGCATTGGTACAATGATTGAATTTTATTGTCTGATATCAGCCCCACAAAAAAGCAGTCTATATGATATGAGATTACAATGCAATCAATAATGTAACCAATTCTACCATGTAGCAAAATCTATTAAAACGGGCAACATTGTTTTTATTTAAATGCCACATCTTGCCACAGTAAAATATTTGCATATCTTCACTGTGTATTATGTGGTGCTGGTTGTAAAGCTGATGGGTAAGTTTTTGACAAACCTTTACGCCAGATTTAGGGTACTATATTCTCAAATCAGGTCAACATAAACATGTATAAATATTTTGCAACAAAATCTTTAATTTCTATTTTTTAGCTGCTCTGCAAAATAAACATTTAAGAACAAACTAAACATTTAATTGAAATTTCAAACTTTATTATGGAAAAGTAATATTTGTCTCATGAACAAATATTTCAATGAAATCATAAATCTGTGGTACTAAAATTAAACAACAAACTTAAATCTAAATCTGATATTAATTCTTTGGTCAGATTTAAGAAATAAAAGATGCATATTCACCACATCCCACTCAATATTTATTTCAGAATGATAGACGTAAATATCATTTCAATATTACATTTTTTACTAAATATGTTTTTAGAAGCCTAGATTTAAGCACTCATTAAACATTAGATTGAGAGATTATTCATTTTAATATCTATATTCTTCTTTTTGGTGGATTTATAAATATTTTAACAAAATTGAGTAATACATCTTTTCCTGGGTTAAGTAAAAACATTGACAATGAAATTGTATATAAATCTATTATTCTAAAATAAATATTTAGTAATAAGATTTTAACAATGTTCCATGGAATTCTGCCAAGATTTGCTTATTCGTAAAAACTATATGTATAAAATGATATATACCGTATGATCAGAATTAGATTTGGCCTATATTTGGGAGAGAAAGCTTGTAAAAAACTATTGACCATTGTACTTTACAAATAACACCCTATAGTGTATTGTGTAAATATTTATATTTTCCCCAAATATACATTATAATATATATCCCAAGTTATGGAATGTAAAACAAGAATATAGTACAGCAAGTTACTTTTACCATGCCATAGGCCTAAGTATTCCATACTGAATACCCCACACTGGACACCCCACTCCACTCCATATACCCAAGATTTTGAATAGCCCACTCTATGAGCCCACCTGGAGGTGAGCAGAGCTGTCCTTGGGCCCTTTTCTGTAAAAGGAGGTCTGAGAATAACTCTGATCATATTACATTCATGGTACTCTCGGTGTTCTTCAAATAACATTGACAGCATCACAGCCTGTGATGTCAGCAGCTGCTTGTGTTTCTCCTTTTGGAACAAATCAGGACTCCAACTCTGGTGGTGTGGCCCAGCATCTCTTTGACCCAGAATAACCCCGGTGCAATGCTGGCTTAAGGCAGGGCCACAGCGCACCTGAGATTTCAAGTGATGGCCCCTCTTATTTTAATAACTGCACTGAAAAAGATATGTGTATCGACTTTGTGCCTAAGACCTCATAGATGTGCATGACCTTTAACAGAACAGGACTACATATCAGCTTAAGAATCCAACACAGTCTATTTAAAACCAGAGAATACATTTTCTCTGTCCACCTACAGTATGGAATTAAAAACAGATGCTTTTAAATAACTTAATGGAACATTTTATTATCTACATTAAATGTGTTGCGTGTTAGAAGTCCAGGAAAACTCTGGTTGGTCACGAAAATATAATTGTGAGTGCAAGCATAAAATTCTATTGATATTGCTGGTAAGGAAAACTGCCCAATAACCTAAACCAATGGTTTTTTTTGTGTATCTGTATACAATAATTTCACCTAAAAGCCAGAATGTCTTTATTTGTTAAAAATCAAAACTGTACTCACATTTTACATAATATTTATTAAGGTCTTTGAATGATCCTTGGAAAACCGGTACTGTAGTACACTGAACATAGTGGATCAAATGATTTGCTCCGTAAAGCTGATGAGTTTTTTGCTCATCTTGCTTTCATTCTTTCCACTAGTCACTATTTTGAAAGTGCTGTAATGAAAAACGACATTTTCAGAACATGGCTCATAGGCTCAATGTGTCCCAGTATAAAGGCCATTAAGTCACGAGCCACATTGCTGCCCTGCCTCATCAGGCACGTTTCTGATATCACACAATCAGAAAGCAGAGATTGGCATATCTGTGTGTGTGGATGGTGAGATGTCGCGGCAACCTTGTTTCACGTAGGCGCAGAGTGAGATGGAGATCGGTGTTGTGCGTGTGTGCATTTGAAGGGGGCGTTGACGGTCACTTTGTCGGGGCTGTCCCTCTTACAGGCGCGGATGTGCAGCTTCCTGTTATGCAAATGCTTGTGGTTCAACTGCACAGCGGCTGTGACAGGACACGGCTCTCTGATTGGAACAAGATAAAAAGAGATAAAATAACTTTTTTTTCTATCTAATGCCTATTATAGAAATTGTTTTAAAATGGTAATGGAAAAAGAAAATCAGAAGGTTTCTTGGTGGAAGAGCTTGAAAATATTTTTTCCAGCTCACACAGTTAGTGGAATAGTATGCTCAGGTCAGTGGGAAAATTCCAGATGACCCTCTCCTGTTTATCTTACTGTGACTGTGTTTGCCACAGTGTACTATTCAACAGTATCAGTGCAGATTCTGTTCAAGGCCATTCAGGGTACTTCTAAAGCCCATGTGCAGTCATGCAGTATGGCTGCACAACACAGATGTGCACATTTAATTGTGTTCCACCCTGCGCATCAGTGTTTGAACTAATACTCAATATCACACTCCTTTTCAATAACTATGCCATAGCTACCAGATAAAGTGCTGAACAAACCTATGGCTGTGTCCGAATCAGCACCCCTTCCATATTATTGAGTATGCTTGTTGAGTAAACAGGACAAGACAGTGGTTAAGTAAGCAAAATCTTCTCTAAATTCAGTATACTTAAAACCCCCGGATGATGTACTTACTTATGGGGTTTCGCTGAGTATATTCGGGAGCATACTTGTTTCAAGAACTATGTGAAAATTTTGTCACATAAATATGTTGCGCAGCTTAGTTTTAAAAATGAGCCGCAGTTTTGCTGACGGTTTCCATAAAAATAAAAACAACAAGTGACATGACGTCATGTGGCGCTGTAATGGCGACATGTAGTCTAGCTGTCTCTCCTGTTTGTGTTTGTTCATTTGAATGTATTTTGTTGTGTCTGGCTTTTGTCTTTTGTTTTTTTCATGCGCTGTGTGTCTGTTGTGGGACGGGGAAGTGGGCTGGAGATTGTTCAGGGCACTCATGCTGCTCATTTTGATAATATTGATCAATTGTATATTCGGAATAATTTTGTTTGCGGTCGTCACCATGGAGACGCATTCACAACATATGCTCGGGAATGTCCGTTGGATCTGCAGCTACAAAGTTTACCATCGTTCTTCACCGGAGTTGAAGATGTCGGGACTCGGGTCTGATCTAGGACTGCAGGGAATCTTCAAAATGCCACCAGGGAAAGGGAAGGAGAAGATAATGCAGGGGAGGAGTGAGGCGACAACTGGGAAGGCTGACGCAGTTCGGTGCTCCGTTTCGACAGTGTACAGAGACCGCAACACTGTGTGTATGGAGGAAAGTCGTGGAGGCGGAGTTTGTGTGTTGGACTGCTTGATAACACTGGATATCTCGGGACAGCGGGGGGGTATTTTTAATCATGATGTTTGGCTGTAGGCTATTAGCCTACACTTTAATTCACATAATTAGTTTGATTAATGCAATGATTATATTGAATGTCTGTGTTTGATATGTTTGTGTGGTACTGTCTTCTTCTGGGTCTGCCCCACTGTCTATGTCTTTTTTGTTGTTGCTGGGGCTACAACTGAAGTTCCCTAGCGGGAAATAAAGGTTATTCAATTCTATTCTATTCTATTGCCACAGAGTGGGATGTCTTACGACACTTCCACAGATGGTTGTAAAATAGTATGGAGGCTATTTATTAGCATACTGCACGTTGCATACTAAACAGTACACAGGAAACAGTACCCAGCTGTACACTGTACACAGGGGACAGGACACAGTAGATTCGGACACAGCCTATATGTCTCACTGCAGTGAAATTATTAATGAACAGGCGCTACCTCTTTCCACTACCACTACCTTACAATTTAGTTTCATTGACATAGTTATTTATCATATCACTACAAAGGTGAATGCTTTACTGATGGATGAACTGAAAAAAACACAACACTATATTTTATTAAAAAAAGAAAATATCTTTAAGCATATTAAGCAGTAAGCAGTTGTCTTGTAGCGTTTCTTTAGGAATACGGGATTTTTCTGTTTGGCTGTGCATGTGTTTAATATGTTCAATGCAGCATGTACTGATGAATTAATACTCTCCTTCTGTGGCCTCACATGTATGGAGCCTTTCTTAGAAGTCTGGGTATCAATGCAATGCATAACAATCACAGATGTGTCATCCAGTATATGAACCATTAGCACTTGAATATTTGGGAAATCTCCAGGGGAGTAAAATAAAGTTCTGCGGTAATGCACTGCCCTTCACAAGACACCAAAAAGGCCAGTTGAATGAAAGCTGCGCTTTTGGCTCTCAGTGAGCTGCATCACTGTTTTGAAACCATACAAGTCAGTGTTTACAAGTTGGGGAGTTGGATCTTCGTTATAGAGTCAAACGACATGCGTCTTGGTGGAGTGGAATGTTCCACCTTATTTTTAAAGACTAAGATTGTGTGGTTGGTAATTGAGGGAAACTACACTGACATTACCTTCCTCTATTTGGGGATATTTTGAGAGTCTGCGTTCGAGAAGCCTGTTTTTATTTAGCAGGGTCAATTTACTGCAACAGAGGCTGCAAGAAGACCCAGATCCAACATTTATAGCACATGGCCATTTGCATTTTACCATTTGTGCTGTATTGAAGGCTCCCTTCATACTGTAGAATCCCTTGTTACTCTACAGTCAAGCTAAAGTCACTTCACTGTTTTTAGATTTTGTGGAAATATTACATGTTCATTTAATGAATCTTGCATCACACATCTTGTCTCTGCTAGGTATATGTAAATACGTTGAATTAATCTAAAATAAAAAACGTTAAATAATTTAGCTGTAAATGTATCTTGTGAGTAGTATTTAGTGTCTAGTACCTGATTCAGTTTTTAAAACAGGTTCAGTTATTCCACAATGTCAATATGGTTGCCACGTGGCACAAATCTGCCTTGATAAAAATCTAATTTACAAATAGATTGGTTTTTCCTCATGAGATAGATTTTTCAGAAACTACTGATTTTTATTGTTTTTGCATTGGTTAAGAATAAAACAAAAAGCTTAAATAGCTTTAAAAAACATGACACAAACACAAAAAAACATAACGTGTAGCTTTCAAAAGGAATATTGTGCTGTTGTGTGAAAGAGGATTATCTTACTACTGTAATTTGATCTTGAACATTAGCCTATTTGAACTGTACCGTAAAAAGCCTCTAAAAGTATCACATGCAACCCCCACAAACTGTATTTGCGCAAAGGCTGCAATTATGTCAATGGGCCCTAACAGACTATTTTTACAAGGCTGATTCTTGGACTTTATTTTCTCATTGTAACGCCTTACGTGCCATTCAACATTCTGACACAGAAATTTTAAAAAAGGGCCAAGCCTGTTTCAAATCTGAAGCTTTGATGATGAATGAGTCAGAACTTCTTTTTTTTAATACGAGATATGTTTAGACAACTGCCATTTCAATATAGCTACAGCCATACTTGTTATTCATTTTACTTGAATGGAAGACAAGGTAAGATGTTCTTGTGTCTATTATTATTATCTCAGCAGGGAATATGTGTTTATGGGCAACCTTTTTTCTTGAATGAGCTGCTTTTCTTTTTAATTTGTCTTCACACAGCAGAGTCTAGATGCCATGGGTCACGGTGACAGCTTTAACCTTTCTGTATCTTGAGCACCCAGCCGTCTGTCAACTCCCCTCCAGTCATCTCATTAGTGGCCCCTGTTAAAAGCCACACCGAGGACTTTGTTAGGCTTAAAAGCTCTTTTTTTACCTTGCTTTTAAGAGAAACTGCTCTGAGAATCAATACCTATCAAAACTATTAAACGAATATATTTGTCATGGGCTGATAAAGGGCTAGCGGTTTAATCCACCTTGTTAAAGCTGCCAGAGAAAACAGATATCGCCTGCTTTCTGAAGACAGGAAGTATAATTCAGTGTGACCGGCTCCGGTGGTGGAGGGATTTGTTATTGAGCCACGTTAAATGAAACGCAGCATTGCGTGCGGCTCTGTTAGCGCTGCCGTCGGCCTCGGGGGAGACTCACGACTCGAGCAGGCCTGGAAGGGCCTGAAATGGTCATTTGACAGAACACTGCAGGTGTTAAATAACACACAGGATATGGACCCATGTCTCCCCTACCTGACCAACTGCATGATACAACCTCCAGACAAGGTTCAGGGAATAGGGAGGTAAAGCGGAAGTGTTGTGAATGATAATTCCGGTATACTCCCCCCCTATTAAATAGAGCAGCAAAAGCTAAATATAAATATGACTACGTAGTGTTGAAGTCTGGGTTCAGTATGTGTTTCATGTTTTAAATATATTGCTATTGGCTGAATCCGAGGGCATTTACATTTTTAAAAAGGCCCGTTTTCTGTTTTTTGATTGCTGAGATAGGCGAAAACTCTCTCCCATAGTGCTCTCGTATTGACAAAATGTTCTCTATTGGACTGTTGTATACTTCCACTGGCAGGGGTGTCTGTAGTGATCTGTTGTCTCGACCCACGCATTTTAAAAGCCTGATTAAAGGCAATGACAATTTCCCTAATAAATTCTTTCTCTGACAGATGAAAATAGTTCTGGGCCCGGTTACATAAAACATCTTAAGGGAAATTTCCCCTTAACTCGTCCCTTAAAACACCCTTAACTTAAAGTGAGTTGCACAGTACAAATTAAGTATTTTTCTAATTAATTAAGTATCTCCTTTAAATATCCATTTACCTTTAAGCATTCCCTTAAATAATTTAGCAGTTGCAATTCAGGGAAAATTTTAATTCCAAAACTTAAAGGCTATAGATACAGCATTTCACCCCCTCTACTGTCTCATATGGTGATTGCATTTCATAACAACACAGCCGGAACTAGAAGCACACGACCCTGGTTGCCAGATTGTTTAACCTGCATTTTACTTCATCTGAGTGTGAAGAGTGGAGTCAGAGACAGAATCAGGCTCAATCATGTCGAATTTTGTGGTTGGGTTGGACTAATGAATTCATAAACAAATTTTGCAATATGTAGCAATGCATTATCTCTATAGATTTAGGTTACTCTATGCGGTGGTGTTTCAAGGTTCATGTAACCCCAGTGAGCAAAAGCCGGAATCTAGATCTAGAGGGGTGGAAATCTCAGAATTAGAGGCGTTTTGAAATAAACGTGTCAATTCAGCCCACGGTAAAGCCTGGCTACATCCTAGCCGGTTAAAAGACTTTCACTTTTCAAACAAATTGAACCGGTTTTTCACCTAGACGCAAGACGGTGTTTCACAGTCTTTTCAACATGAAAATCTTCACTGGGATGTTATGATATACAGTCAAGCCGGAAAGTCTGCACACTCCTTTCACCTTCTCCACGTTTTATTACGTTACAGACATATTCTACAATAGATTGAGTTCATTTTTTGTCTCAAAATTCTACACAAAATAGCCCATAATGACAAAGTGAAAACAGGTTTTTAGACATTTGTGCTAATTTATTAAAAATCTAAATGTAAAATAACATATGTACACAAGTGTGCACACCCTTTGATATGACACCCAAAAGTGAGCTGAGGTGCATTTTGTTTCCACTGATACTGCTTGAGATGTTTCTACAACTTAATTGGAGTCCACCTGTGATAAATTCAATTGATTGGACATGATTGGGGATTGCCAACACCTGCCTATATAAGGTCCCACAGTTGACAGTGCATGTCAGAGCAAACTCCAAGCCATGGGGTCAAAGGAATTATCTGCAGACCTCAGAAACGGGATTGTGTCAAGGCATAGATCTGGAGAAGGGTACGAAAAATCTCTGCAGCTTTACAGGTCCCAAAGAGCACAGTGGCCACCATCATTCATAAATGGAAGAAGTTTGGAACCACCAAGAATCTTCCTAGACCTGGCCTCGCGGCCAAACTGAGCAATCGGGGAAGACGGGCCTTAGCCAGGAGGTGAGCAGGAACCCGAGGGTCACTCTGACAGAGCTCCAGCGTATCCTTGTGGAGATGGGAGAACCTTTCAGAAGCTCAACCATCCAGGCAGCACGCCACCAATCAGGCCTTTATGCTAGAGTGGCCAGACGGAAGCCCCTCCTTAGTAAAAGGCACATCACAGCCCGCTTGGAGTTTGCCAAAAGGCACCTAGAGGACTCTCAAACCATGAGAATCAAGATTCTCTGATCTGATGAAACCAAAATTGAACTTTTTGGCCTGAATACCAAGCGTCACGTCTGGAGGAAACCAGGCACCGCTCATCACCTGGCTAATACCATCCCTACAGTGAAGCATGGCGGTGGCAGCATCATGCTGTGGGGATGTTTTTCAGCAGCGGGAACGGGGCGACTAGTCCCTGATAGAGGGAAAGATGAATGCAGCTAAGTACACCGAGATCGTTGAAGAAAACCTGCTCCAGAGCGCTCTGGACCTCAGACTGGGGCGAAGGTTTACCTTCCAACATGACAACGACCCGAAGCACACAGCCAAGAGAACAAAGGAGTGGCTTCGGAGAAAGTCTGTGCATGTCCTTGAGTGGCCCAGCCAGAGCCCAGACCTGAATCCAATTGAACATCTGTGGAAAGAGCTGAAAATGGCCTGTGTACCGACGCTCCCCATCCAACCTGACGGAGCTTGCAAGGATATGCCAAGAGGAATGGGCAAAAATGTCCAGAAACAAGTGTGCCAAGCTCGTAGCTTCTTTCCCAAGACGCCTTGAAGCTGTAATCGCTGCCAAAGGTGCAGCAACCAAGTATTAGGCTAAGGGTGTGCACTGATATGTAACCCTAAATAACCTATTTTTGTCAGTAAAATAAAATTGCATATTTTCTAAAAACCTGTTTTCACTTCGTCATTATTGGCTATTGTGTGTAGATGTTTGAGGCAAAAAATGAACTCAAATATAAGTCTGTAACATAATAAAATGTGGAGAAGGTGAAAGGAGTGTTCAGACTTTCCGGCTTGACTGTAGCTAACGTTATCTAATGAGTTTGCATACATCTTGTCTCTGCTAGCTATATGTAAATACCTTCTTTATTAGAGCTATCCATCTTAGGCAACATAGGTTATAGCCCACAATAGACCATATTTATTCATAATGGATAAGTATTTATTTGGATATTGTAGTAGACATAGATTGCAAGACGTGTCTTCACCAAGGAGGTTATAGCTAGCCGACGGTATGCAACGGAGCTATAACCAAGAATAATTAATTAATAAGCTACATAACTATAACTTAGCTAACATTACCCAGATAGCATGCTGATATCGGACCACCCAACTAGCGTTCGAGCACCTATTGCCGACCGGGGGGGGAGGGGGTCACCTATTTCCGACCACCTCAGGCGCCAACGTATTTATTTCATATTTATTCGCAAGGACTGAACACTGTGAACAATTAAACGTATGTCCTGTAAAAAATACACATAATAACCTGTCTAACTGAAAGTTTTCAACTTAATACATATATATTTTGTTATATTAATACGACCTCTTTTACAACGCTAACTTTTATACTTTTATAGCACGCTTCGAATTCCTTAATCGCGACGATTAAATTAAACTGTCCTAATATCGCTTTACGGTTTCAAACTTAGCTTTCCAACGGCTATTTAGCTCGAAACCACTTGGCTAACAGCAGTGAATATGTACGGATTGCTAGAAATGCTTATAAGGACCACCTTTCCGATATTAACCTTAAATACACAAAGAAATGCGCCTCAGAAAACGAGTATCTCAGCGGACAGCACAGAAGCTGTTCAGACAGTGCACGACGGCTAGAATTGTGGACAGTGACATTCAGTTTTTGACTCGCTTATGAAAGTTTCTCGCTCATTAAATGAAATGGACTATCTATTCATTTCATTATTGAATTTGAGATAATGCATAGATATTTACTTAGTTCCTTATCTTATATTTAAATTATCAGTGACATGCTGATGTTGGATTAACAAGACTAAAGTTAATGTGATCATGAGTCTGCTTAAAAAAAAGATGTTGTGCCATGTGAAATCATTCGTGAAACACATATAAAATGCATATAATTAGGCAGCAACTTAATTTAATAGAATGAATGAATATGTACTTTAATGCTCAGATCCATTTGATGGATAATAATTAGATATAATTAAGATATTAGTAGGCTATTCGTAGATTCACATTTTTATTCCTTGCAATCAATAATGTAGGAATCTCAAGTTTGCCTTTTTTGACAAATTGAGAAATAGTTACATTAAAATGTTAAGTAAACTTAATTTCTACTTATAATTTAGCCATTCTCATAGAACACATAGATTACATAATATGATTATTGGAATAATGGAGGGAAGAGTGCAGAAATTTATTTTGAACATTTTTACAGATGAACAAGGGCAAAAAGAGATGTCTGTGGAGGGTGGAGGCAATGCTGAGGGCAATACAAGCATGCAAGTAGGGGATGACCATGTGGCAGGCAATCAGGCACAACAAAGTAGAAAACAAACATTAGCAACAAGAGGGAGAATCAGGGTGTGCCAGGGAGAGGAACATTGCCCTTTACTTTAACATGCTGAAGGCCATGGTAGAGGAGAATGTGCTAATGGACAAATCTACAATGGTGATGAGTCAGGGTTTCAGATGGGAAATACTTCGAATACTGCAAGATGCTGGTCAGCAAGGGGTGGAAACATCCCTACCTTCAAGCACCCGCCACCAGGCACCACATCACAGTGCTGGCATGCCTGCCCTGAAAGCATCTGGGGGAAGACATCCCACCAATGATAATCTACGGGAAGGGGTACCTGGGAGGTGACTACCCCTGGGAGAGCTTTGGATAACACCCTGTTACATCTGGCTACATAGACACCACCCTTTTCCTGAAGTGGGTTCCAGAAACACTTCTTCCTGTACGCGATGAAGGAGCGCCCCCTGCTCCTGGTGTTCGACGGCCACAACAGCCACATCGGACAGGGAGACCACGGACCTGGCCAATTAGGGAAGGTGTCGTGCTCCTCTGTCTTCCACCACATCTCTCCCATATATTTCAGCTGTTGGACAGGGGTTCTTTGCACCACTCAAAGCAGTGTTTGCTGAAGAGTAAGATGCTTTTGGACATCCACCTCCCCTGACAAGAATGTTTTCTCTCATCTCTGGCCCTGTCATCACCAGTCCATCCGCCAAATCTTTAGCCCCTAGCCACATGTGCTCTACGACTTCCCAAGTCCGGCGTCCCTCCACTAGCTGCCTGCCTCCATTGCCACCCTCCTGCTAGCAGCAAAAGGTAATAACAGTGTTTGATCTGTATCATAAATGAGGCATAAGTTAGTAATATGCATCATAGCAAATGTATTTGCTTTGACATTTTAGTACTCATTCGTTTACCTTTCTGATTTTACTTTGTAGCACATATAACTGCAGCCCTTCCTCCCTCCACAGCCCCTCTTCTCTCCACCACTCCATTGTTTATCTCATTGGTTTATTACATTGTTTATCCCATTGCCCTCTTATGTGCTATCGTGTGCAATCACCAAAAGTAGAAAGCTTAGCTCAGTGAGTTCATGCATGCTTTCTTTGTTATTTTTCTTCAATAACAGAGGCCCAACTCATGTTTCTAAACGAATCTCTCTTCCTCAGGCAGCATTGATTATGCTGCCTGAGGAAGAGAGGCTGGTTTCTAAATGTGTCGCCAGTACATAAACAGCAGTGCAGATAGCCTTCCTTGCTCAATGGCAAGATATATACGTTTTGTACATTGAAGAGCCCTAAATAAATATTTTTTCAGCACCTGAGTTGTTTCACAACTTTTTTGTTGTCGTTTTTACGAATGAAGATTATATTATTATAATTATATTTCCCTTCCTTTTCTCTATAGATGGCACATCATCATCAGACATTTGAGGGAAGGCCTCAGCCTATGCTCTGCATGTGGCGAGGTGGACCCTCCCAAAGAAGAAGACATGGTGGTATTATGAGTTTCCTGTGAATCCCACAAGCAGTGGTTCCACTCCTCATGTCTTGAAGTTGAGTGAGGAGGATGGCCAATTCTTATGTTTTAACTGCCCTGAGTTTTAACTTTTTTAACATGATATACAGATCCTTTCCAAAAAATTTGAATATCATGGAAAAGTTGTTTTTTTTCCCATAATTCCATTCAAAAAGTGAAACTTTCATAGATTATAGATTCATTACACACAAAGTGAAATATTTCGAGCCTTTATTTGTTTCATTTTTCATAATTTTGGCTTACAGCTCCAGAAAACCCCCAAAACAGTATTTCAAGAAATTAGAATAGTGTGTCGAAAATCAGCATTTACTTCAGTTATTTCAGAGAATGAGTGGAGTGGCTTGACTCGAGGAATCCGACAGTTGTAGCCCATGTCCCGGATACGTCTGTACGTGGTGGTTTTTGAAGCACTGACTCTAGTCTCAGTCCACTCCCTCTGCATCTCCGCCAAATTTTGGAATCGTCTTTGCTTGACAATCCGCTGAAGCCTACGGTCATCTCTTTTGCTTGTGTACCTTCTCCTGCCACATTTTTCCCTTCCACTAAACTTTCTATTGATATGCTTGGACACTGCACTCTGTGAACAGCCAGCCTCCTTAGCGATGACCTTTTGTGGCTTACCCATCTTCTGGAGGGTGTCAATGATGGTCTTCTGGCCAATTGTCAAGTCTGCAGTCTTCCCTATACTGAACCAAACTGAGATAAACTTTGCAGGTGTTTTGAGTAAATTAGATGATAGTGTGACACTCAGTCTAAAACATTCATTCTCTGAAATAACTGAAGTAAATGCTGATTTTCGACACACTATTCTAATTTCTTGAAATACTGTTTTGGGGGTTTTCTGGAGCTGTAAGCCAAAATTATGAAAAATGAAACAAATAAAGGCTAGAAATATTTCACTTTGTGTGTAATGAATCTATAATCTGAAAGTTTCACTTTTTGAATGGAATTATGGAAAAAAAAAACTTTTCCATGATATTCTAATTTTTTGGAAAGGATCTGTACAGTTGTTTAATAACTTTTAGATTTCATATTTCTATATTTAAATACATTTTATATTTATTCATTTGTTTAAGTAAAATCTAAGTCAAACATTCACTTTTATGAAGTACAATTATTCTTTTCTATGTACTTTGGTGGAAGTATTATTTTTTTCATGTGACAAATGTACCAGCAAATAACTCCATTGTAATGATCATGCAGTCACCATCACAATGACAAAATGTGATTTATAATAAAGGTATGCAATGGCTGAATTACTAAATGTTTTTTTTCACATACCTTTTAATGTTTGTCCTGATAACTACATTTAATTAGGGGGGGGGGGGGGGGGTTTAGAAGAAATAACTGGTTGGATCTATTTACAAATAGGATATTTGTCACACCTTTTTGCTGTCCAGTTAAGGAGTGTGCACAAGGCATGGTTTGTATTTAATGTCACAAAATATGCTCTTCAGAGGAATAAAGGGCATAGCTGTGTAAGTATTGCTGGTATATTTTTGTAAACGGTCCCCTCTTCTGGTGAAATTTGCAATGCAGGACATAACACAATGTAGCCTTGGCAGGTTTTATGTCCTGAAATGCAATGTAGCCTACGGATTTTCCACGAACAAAAACACATCTACATCTAGTCTACTTAAATAGGATATTTAGCTATTAAGTATAGCGATTTTATCTGTGTTTATTTTTAAGTTTAATCGCATTAAAACAAGAAGAAATACAATTTTCAACTTAAAATGTGTCACTAAATCTCCAATCACGATGATTGGACGTGATTTTGTTTAACCTTTATATTAATGGTAAACAAACGAATGCACCTAAAGGACACGTTTTTTTAACAAAAGAACATTTTGAATTAATGCAAGATATGTATTATGTGTCACCATTTTTAAAATAGGAGATATTTTTCTTGTTCTAAAAGGGAATGCTGCCGTTTCTGTAGAAAGGCGCTTCTACAACTTGATCTAAAATAACATCCTATTGATGATCGTGCTATCTACCATGCTACCTGTTTACCATTATAATGCTGAAATGCAATTAATGCAATTATTGAATTATGTTTCAATGTATTTTAACATGTATATTAATTGTTCAACCCATTTAATTAAGGTGTTTGAGAAGAAACAATAGGCCGCAGAGTGTTGTCATAAGGAATTTTTGTCATGTATATTGTAGTCAGCTTTCCGTGTTTCCACAAGGCACAGGTGAAGATGTTGTCTTACAAAATAAATTGGCGAGTACATGGGACCATTGACGTATTTTTGAGAAGATAAAATACCAGAGTTGAATGCGTTCTTACTTGCAGAAAATTTGAGAAAAATAAAGACCGCGGCACTAATCACGAGGGGCGGTCGGAAATAGGTGCCCCCCCGGCTAATGCTACGGCGGGCGGGCGTCCTGCATATTTGCCGTTAAAGAAAGAAAATAGCGGAAGTCCTGAAGAAAATAGCCTTCGGAGGATAACAAGGACATTTTTTTCTACAAAACTAGGTACAGGGTGTTACTGATATGTATCCCATTTTTACCTACGATAGCAAATATGTGTACGCTTTGCTGTTTTTTCCGCGAAAGCGGTCGATAATAGGTGCTCGAACGCTATATGTATCGGACCACTAACCTAGTCAATTAAAGTTGGACTACGCTGGTCCTTTTTTCGTCCAGCGATGCGTCAACGGGGCAATGTTAGTAGCTAGTAAATAAGCTGGAGGATTGCATCTGGTGAGTTGGCAGCGGTCTGGGAGTGCAGTGAACTTAGTGAAGCTAGCGCCCAGCACACGGGTCTTGCAGGTGTTTCAATCCGGCCATTGTTTCAATCCGGCCCCACTACATGACCTCTCCCATCACGGTTGACGGGACCGTGGTGGCTGCCTCCCACTCTGCAAGGAACCTGGGGGGTGGTCCTGGACGACCGGCTGGACTTCAAAGAGCACATCAGGGCGACGGCACGGTCCCTGCAGGTTCCTCCTGTACAACATCAGGAGGATTCGACCGTACCTGACCACCTACTCCACCCAGCTTCTTGTCCAGACCATGGTCACCTCACGCCTGGACTACTGCAACTCCCTGCTCACAAGCCTACCGGCCTGCGCCATTCTGCCTCTTCAACTGATCCAGAATGCAGCTGCCGGCTTGTGTTGAACCTCCCGAAATTTTCCCATGTAACCCCCCTGCTGAGGTCACTCCACTGGCTGCCAGTTGCAGCCAGGATCAGGTTCAAAGTTCTGACCCTGGCCTACACTGCAGCCAATAGGACAGGCCCCGCCTACCTGCAGGACTTAATCCAGAACTATGTTCCTGCTCGACCACTTCGCTCTTCTACTGCAGGGCGACTCGCACTTCCCCCCCTCCGTGTCAACGGCTCTCACTCGTCCCGACTGCAGAGCTTTTCCACCTTAGCTCCTCAGTGGTGGAATGAACTTCCCATTCCCCTACATTTTACTCGAACCCTGCCTGCCCGACACACCTCTTCAGACTCCACCTTGACTGATATTCTAACCTAGGAATATCAGTTCCCTGTGTTTACTAGTTCCCTGTGTTTTTCCTGTCTGTTTGTTATAGTTTATAATAGTATTTAGAATAGAAGTATAGTATAGCTGATATAGTATAGTATTTACCCACAGCTTACTGTGAACTACAGTCAACGTACATTACTAGGGATAGCTGCTACATTATGGGAAGGATGTGCTTTGTCTTGTCTGTTCTGTAGTGATCTTGATGACGTCTCTGTATGCACTTATTGTACGTCGCTTTGGATAAAAGCGTCTGCTAAATGAATGTAATGTAATGTAATGTAATGTAGCTAACGCTAATCTCTCAGTGTAAGATGATGAGAGAAAAGCAAAATGCCACAGAAAAAATTGGACTACAAAAAATGTTTGTTGACAGTTGAGATAACGTCATGCAGGAGATCTTCTTCGCGAACGAGTCGGTTGGCTGAGTTGTGATGTAGCCTAAGCCTATTCCTGACTCAGATAAAGCTACGACCCAACATAACTTGAATGCAGCAGCAGTGCCTTGTCAAGAAGGGAAATCCAAACCATATCCATGGTAACATGGGGATTCCTTTGTTTTTACCGTGACGTGATACGTCGATGTACAGTAAAATACTTAAGAAATACCCTTACCTTAGGAAAACGTTTGAGCAATTTTATGCGAAGATTCCCTTAGGTAAGGGGAATTAATCCCTTGAGTAAAACATCTAAGAGGAAAATTTATTATGCTTTAGGCAACCGGCAACCGGGCCCTGGCCATGTAGTGAAGATTAGCAACCTGCAACCAATGTCAAGCAAGAGGAGAAAAAAAAACCCCCATGGCCATGATTATTTTGGTACGTCCCAAGAGGACAGGCCAGCCGAGGATGGATAACGCCGTTGTAGTTGTTGTATTTGGTACAAAAATCTGATAGTTCGTTCATAACTATGACATTTTTTAAAAAAGTTTGCTGATGATGCGAAGCCTTGCAATTTTATGGTTACAGAACGATTCAATGCTTCATTTGCTTATAGGAAGCTGTCGCTTTTTGCCATCTACAATGAAATGTGCTAGCATAGCATTTAGCAGTATACCGGAAAAGGCGTTCAACTGGACTTCTGCTTTAGCTCCCTAGCCATTCTATCTTATAATTCACACAGTGTGGCTAATGAATTTGTTGACAATCACTGTGAAATATGCTAAAATTCACTTTCCGGAAGACACCTCTGACTAATCAATTAAGTTTCACTTAATTCACTGTATTTTACTTGAGTATTTGCTTAATACTGTTTCCTGCAGCCATAATACAACCATTATAGTTTTTCGTCTGCTTCTTTATGTTTTTTTAACCTTATCTCATTCAACTCCCTTTTGGGTAGCATGGGAGGAACATAAATAACAATGTATTGTGGGTAAGCATTACGGGTTCCTTTTACACTTAGGACTGAGGCTGTTTCCACCTCTTGTTGCCGTGAACTTGGGGAAAGTCATATTGGGGGATGGAGGAAATAAATACTATCCCAGACCTAATTTCCATTTCTGCATTTCCCATGAGCATGCAAGTTTGCCGAATGCTGTACATTCTGTTGACCTGCATGTGTAAATTCAAACCCAGGCCATGGCCCTGCTTTGTTCCATAGCTCTGTGGATGAGGTACAGGCTATGTGGAAGTCTCTGCATTCGGGATGCTGATAAACAGTAGGCGTAGGCTACAGCAGGTCATCAATACACAGTACATTAAGGGTTGCGCAGGCTGACACCACCTGTTGATGGTCTGGCAGAACGGAACGGCTGCTGTTGAGACAAGCTCTGCCCCAGTTCAGAAGTACTTTCTAAGCTTCTCAAATTCCCTGACTTTTACAGGGAGGCTGTTTGAACCACTGGAATTGTGGGGGGAGCTTTTTGACTACACATGGGAATTGACACTACACTGGTCAAGTGTAGGCTATTGGCAGTGAAGAAGTTGCCAATCAAAGTTTGAGAGAAAGAAAGTGAGAGATGACACCCATCATTTATGTAGCATTCTCACTACTGGAATACACCTGTTCTCTCTCTGCCCATTTTTGTTGATCAGTCACAGCTCAATCATTTTTAAAAACACACAATGTGTTAATGGGTAAGAGAGGTAATATGCAGCCATCTATTTATGCCCAAACACTACCATCCTTTACTTGTGGCCTGTGGGAAGAGTGGGAATGTCCAATTCTCCTGTCTTATTTATTTCCCTGGTCTGTGATTTAATGACACCTCTGAGTATCTCACAGCCCTCAAACAAGCCCTGTATTTCTTCTGCCGTCTCTCCGATGTGCTCACACTGCTCCTTTGATATATGATAACAGCCCCTCCAAGGGTTTTCCTCTTTAAGAAACAAAATAATGAATGGGACCGGACCACATTCATTTCACCAACCTAGCTGGTAAAAAATGCTACTATGTGTAATGGCACCAATTAATTTAGGCGCATACCATAGTTTAAAATTGAAATTATTTTTTTTATCAACAAATAGCAAATGGCATAGATTTTTTTTGTTGTAAAAGTTGTTCTGTCCAAATTTCAACCTTGTGAATGCAGACCCTCTTTTGAAGATAAACGCATGCACATCATTTGTATCTTTGTGTTACTGTAAATGTATACTGTACAATACAAGTACAAGTTATCTCAGAAAAAATGGCTAACATAAATAGCAGACCTGTTTTATCTTACATGTATTTTTTATCCACCTTTCACAGTAAACGATGCGTCTATGGCTGGTTCAAATACACCCCCCACCCCCAACCCCCCCCCCCCCCCCCATGTACACAGTGCAGGAGAACCCAGTATTTTGACATAGAAATTGAAATTCAATTTAAGCACATTTGAATGAAGTAGTCTTTTGGTGATTCAAGTGAAAGCTGATAGTTTTGTTGCCAAGCCAAAACATAATTTTCTATCCCTTTTCATCATACCAATCAATGATATGCTGCTGTGGGAGGCAGAAGCTTCACATAATGAAGGACAACTAAATAGCACGCCCCACCCTCCCCCCTCTGCTGGAAAACAAACACAAACTAAAAACACAAGGGAATGATAAGAAAAACGTCTTCAGACGCTGGTTTGCGCAAAGCACACAGGCCTTCGTGCGAGATAGTTCAATTACGCCACGCGTTATTGGAGCATCAGACTTGGCAGGACTGCTCTGGGGGAGAGGGTGTTTTATATCCAATCAGTCCACCCGGATGCTGTGAGTGGCAGGTAATTACTGTGGTTTCAATATTCCAGCTGCGCTGACGAGCCGTGACCAGTGCGTGACTGTTTGTGGAAAACCTAACTGAATTAACAGTCTTACCATGAACCTTCCAAACCCCGGGCCCGCCACAACTTCCAGTGGCTCTTCTGGTTTCATAATAATTGCTATTATCTACCCATTTAGTGGCTTGCGGAGTCCAGCCATTTACAACCAAAAAGACTTTCGCTCTTAGGATGAATCTGTCAAAAGACAAGCATCAGTTTGTCTCTTCACTTCACTTGGCTCCGTACATGAAAGTGGATTAAATGAGTTCAAAACAGTTCGATTATAGCCGGACAGGAGATATCCTCCCATGGGTTGATTTTACCGAGGATTAATTCACAGTATGGAACTTCTACCAAAAAGCCAGCAATGTACGCCCCCGATTATAAATATAGCCAAAGCCTTATAAGGATAGGCTGTACTACTTGGAAAGTGTAGTACAGTTATGCTGTGTGTGTGTGTTTGTGTATGTGTGTGCCAGTCTCATAGAGTATTCTGGTTCAACCAACCTGTTAGCTTAATCTAATTGTATGAAAGGATCCCATATGGAGATTAGATAGATGATGATGGGTCAACTTCCTTGGTTGTGGGGAGGGTAAGCGCAGAGGGACCGTTAACATGTTTATTCATAACCACCTGCTACAAGAGCTCAGCTTCATTGCACTACTGTAGGTATATAAGCCTTTTCTGAACAGTACCATTTTAGTAGTGTACATGATTAAAATTACACATGAAAGGCTTATTCCTAACAAGCTATTACTAATGACCAGACCTGGGTTCAAATAGTATTTGTTTTGGATTCAAATACCTTTCTGCATTTGACTAAGCTGGCCTGGCGTATTGGAACAAATTAAATAATCCCAAAATGTAAACCCACCCATATGTTCCTCCTAGCAGGCTCAAATGCACCAGGCAAGATCAATAGAGCACAGAAAACTATTTGAATCCAAAACAAATACTATTTGAACCCAGGTCTGCTAATGACCTACATGCCATAGCCAATTCAGTCATATACGTGGCACAACACATTTGTTTATGAGTTTACAGGAGTGAATATTTAGAAACTTAAGTTCCTGTATTGTAACTTGGTGATGGTGAGAAAACTGGATGAGACAATACCTTATTTAAGCATATATCTGGGATTCTAGATTCTTTGTTGTAGTCAGTGATTTACAAGGAGAGGAAGGGACATGCTTCTCTAGTAATCTCCAGATCTCTGAACACCAGCTCTGAACTGGATCTTATCTCTTTTGCAGATCATGGCATTGAGCACCTCAGAGTCAAGAAAGCACTGGGCGGTTAAATGCCATGAAATAATTACTGAATGCAAATTAAAAATGAATGTGATTCATTTGTTTGTTTTAATTTTTTTCAGTGTTCAGTACAGTGATTTTCCAACAAAATATTAAATGGGTGACTCTTAAATGACTTTTTAAACTGTACATATACCTGTACATTAAATTAATTTGGAGGTATACAACTATTGAATATTATAATATTAAACCTCTCTCTGAAATCATCACAAATTTTGTTCAAATCTCGATTGGTTTTGTAGTAGGGTACACGAGCCCATCCCGTTTATAGGTGGCCTCTTTGCCTTTTCACAGCTTATCTACTTTGAATGATTTAAGAAACAAATATATTTTTAACTCTCAATTTCTAAGCAAACCCATACAAAGTTGGTTACAATTCCAATACCATCCCCCAGAAAAAAAAATCAAATATCTCAACAGATTATTTGATTCAGTACAAGTATAGTATTAGATAATATACCAATATTTATGAAACATTATTTTTATGAATTATTGAATATGAATTATTTTTGTGATTGATATTTTAAGAAAAGCTTATGTCATATAAACAATTGACCAAAGTGTATGGACAGGTTGGTTCAATGCAGAGCTATAATCAACTGCTTGCGTCCCTGTCACATGGAAAAGGGAATGTGTTAAGGCACCTGGCAAATTAATTGTCTGCAGGCCCTACATAAAAAATCATAAATTGACAAAAAATAACGAAATCTATTGTTTTTACTTAAAAGGTCTGGAACACTCTCTGTACTGTTTCAGGGATGGAGAGAAGGCGAAAGGGAATGGGGAGCCTTTCTATACTAACTGCGAGATATCTTGGATTTATAATGCTTCACTGTGAGGCACGCAACACAGAATATACTGCAAGGAAAGAAGCAGTACCCTTGCCCACCCCCCCAACACACACACACACACACACACACACACACACACACACACACACACACACACACACACACACACACACACACACACACAAGCAAGGTGGGTGAGGGTGAGTGAGATAACTATAAAAGGAGGAATTATATGAAACATATGAATATTGTCCTATGTAGCTATTTGTGTTTCTGCATGATTTCAGACATAGGCTCTTTGTTTCCTGTGGTCTAGCTGTGCTGATTCAATTGAATTTATAAGCTCCTTACTTTAGACAATCTCCTCTACTTTTTCCTGTCAAATAAGGGAAAATG
Source organism: Synaphobranchus kaupii (assembly GCA_029718625.1). Taxonomy (NCBI): domain Eukaryota; kingdom Metazoa; phylum Chordata; class Actinopteri; order Anguilliformes; family Synaphobranchidae; genus Synaphobranchus; species Synaphobranchus kaupii. The sequence goes on along the minus strand of CM056391.1, from coordinate 29,718,083 downwards.
AGTAATGATCTACAGTATGTTCTAAACCTGGGACTGCATCCACTTCTAAATCTGACTGTATTACAGCCTTGGCATATAACATATCAGTATAAAATCCATCTGGAGACCAACATATTGAGTCTTACCTGTTGCTGTGGTCAAATAATTAATATTACTAATTGTTGGAAAGCTTACAGAAAAATCAAATATCATAGTAGCATTTATACTTAAAGTGGTTTACAGGTTTATGAGATTTATGAGAGGGACGTCTTAATAACAGTAGCAACAAAAATGACCTACTTCAGAGTGATCTTGCATTTGTAGTGTTACGATTATTACTGTGCATTCAGTCGCATTATGAGTTTGGAGAATGCAGTTAATGGTGTAATTGGCTTGCTACCAGGTCGTCCTAGTAAATATGCTTGCTAGCCATTTCCCCCTTTCTGATACGTTCCTCCAGTGCGTACTATATTTAAATGTAATGTATGCTACAAAATGGTTTGAGCACAAATATTAGATGCAGGCAGTTGTCCAAATCAGATTTTTTTTAACTGTCCAAGTGTGATTCAGTTAATCCTATTTGAAAGCATTATACTCTGCAGGCCATTATTGATATTGCACAAGAAGCTGCTTGAGTGGGCCGAATAAAAAGGTTTAAAATTTATTCATCAGTAAAAAGTGTCTATATTTTACTATAAAAATTATAAACAAAAATGTAGTCCTCACAGATTCTGGATTTTTGTACCCTTACAACATAGAACATATTGTGTTGTGCAAAAAAGCTTGCTTGTCTATTTTTTGTCATTTGGTTGCTTTTTTTTTCACACGTTCTAAATTCTCACCCAGCTCTTGCCTTGTCAAAAAAACTAATAAAATTAGTTTAAAACGCTTTGTGAAGCTGTGAAACTGTACTGCTGTGTTAGTAAGTTAAAATTGGCATAACATGCAGAACTACATTTCCCACAAATGAATCCTGCAGCTTCTTACATGTTCATGAAACTGCCTGCACTCTCCAGGCGTAAGATTTCAGTGATTCTTTTCTTTCCTCCCGGAGTGCAGCTGACTGGAAGTTTGGTCAGTGGTGTAGCAGCTTGACAAGCGCCGAACATTGGGACGGTACTGAGATTACATTCTGGTTTTCCTGCATTTTACAGGCCCGACTGCTCAATAACACAGGAGAGAACCGTTACTGCCGCCACTGAATGCTTGAGTCAGCGCTGCAGCCGGGGCGAACACTTCAACCTGCAAACTTGGCAGAAACATCACCCTCCAAAGTGTGCCCACGGGAAGCATTTCCAGATAAATTTCTCCGGTAAAGGTATTTCTCTGATTCTGTCCCAAACCCCCCCCCCCCTCCTTTCATCTAAGCTTCAGATCCATACTGAGACCTCCTATTTGGCAAGTGGAGTGAGCATAAAATATACAGATCCTTTCCAAAAAATTTTATATCATGGAAAAGTTGTATTTTTTCCATAATTCCATTCAAAAAGTGAAACTTTCATAGATTATAGATTCATTACACACAAAGTGAAATATTTCTAGCCTTTATTTGTTTCATTTTTCATAATTTTGGCTTACAGCTCCAGAAAACCCCCAAAACAGTATTTCAAGAAATTAGAATAGTGTGTCAAAAATCAGCATTTACTTCAGTTATTTCAGAGAATTAATGTTTCAGACTGAGTGTCACACTATCATCTAATTTACTCAAAACACCTGCAAAGTTTATCTCAGTTTGGTTCAGTATGTGGAAGACTGCAGACTTGACAATTGGCCAGAAGACCATCATTGACACCCTCCAGAAGATGGGTAAGCCACAAAAGGTCATTGCTAAGGAGGCCGGCTGTTCACAGAGTGCAGTGTCCAAGCATATCAATAGAAAGTTTAGTGGAAGGGAAAAATGTGGCAGGAGAAGGTGCACAAGCAAAAGAGATGACCGTAGGCTTCAGCGGATTGTCAAGCAAAGACGATTCCAAAATTTGGCGGAGATGCAGAGGGAGTGGACTGAGGCTGGAGTCAGTGCTTCAAAAACCACCACGTACAGACGTATCCGGGACAAGGGCTACAACTGTCGGATTCCTCGAGTCAAGCCACTCCACTCATTCTCTGAAATAATTGAAGTAAATGCTGATTTTCGACATACTATTCTAATTTCTTGAAATACTGTTTTGGGGGTTTTCTGGAGCTGTAAGCCAAAATTATGAAAAATGAAACAAATAAAGGCTAGAAATATTTAACTTTGTGTGTAATGAATCTATAATGTATGAAAGTTTCACTTTTTGAATGGAATTATGGAAGAAAAAAAACTTTTCGTGAAAAAAACTTTAAAAAACATGAAAACTCAAACACAAGCACAAACAAACTATTTTTCCATTATTATCCTAGCAACTGAAGACATGTTTGTGTTTATTTTGTGTGCCGTCTCTAAAAAACCAGCCGACGTGATTAGTAGACAAAATGCAAGGCCTCGCGGTTTCATTCATCAGCATGAACACTGCGCAAATATGTCAGCAGAAGAACCAAAAACCAACTGAGGGAAAAATTGTGTAATGTGCATCTTCTCAAAACGTGCCCACTGCCTGCCATTTTACATGCCTTGAGGTTTGTCAGAATTCCCAATCAGAAGAGCTGAAAAATGTGGTATTTAAAATGTACTGTATTCAAAATGGCAGTGCCATGTAACAATATACTAAATATCACAGGATTCATGTCTGTTGCTGTACAAATATAAACTTGGAAAAAGGAGTGTAATTCACATTCATCTTTTCAATGCATATGTTGGCAACAAGAGTTGAGGGTTAGGCACACGATAGAAACACCTTTTTCTCTAAAATTAGCTTTTTAAAAATATCTATTGAGTAGGGAGTGTCTTTTCTTCCTTGGAACACAAGAACACATTTACACCAAGGCGTTCTAAATGTGTGATTTTTGTTGGAGAACAGAGTGGTGTGTCCCAGTACTCGATGATTAATGTACCGCATGAAATCCCTCATGATATTTTTAAGAGGTGCGAACATGTAAGAGTAGCTTGTTTAAATTAAGGACAGCTTGACAGTATCATATAGTAATGCATTCATTTTAATTTTGCCCATGCTTTTAAATTAAAAAAAAAGCCAAAGTGCATACAGTGAGGATTTTTTTAATGGCCTGGCAGGGAGCATACCGTTGCTATCGACTCATATCTAATGGCAGCTCAGCAAAATTCATGGCGCGAAGCATTGCATTTGTTTTGAAGATATGTTAACGCATAGGCGACCTAAATATAGTCGACTTTCTGTAGCGGCGGTTTCGTTTTACACCCGCAGAAAAAAAGGGAAATTATGAAGGTGACCTGATGGATTTCATTGCAGCAAACACAGGTAGAAGCAGTACACAAATGGTTGAGGCTGTCACCATATGCCCTTCTGCGTGCACACCAGTGTAACATCAATGCAGGATACAGGCCATTTATTTTCCCAGACCACAGTATTTCTCCTTATTTTTTTGCATTCCAGTGTTTTTTTATTTTTTGGATTAGAATTTTTAAATAAGTATCACTGCTTGCTTGAACCCCAGAGGTATCAGAAATGCCAAGGACAGGGCCATTCCTGACCAACTCATTTGCACACCTCCCTACTGCTCAGATGTTTGACAGCACAGGTGTACAAATCAGCATGTGACAAATCACTAGGCTGGAAAACCAAGGGTGGGAAAAAATGCTAATTGAACTGAACTTTAAAGGGGAAAACTTTACATACAAGCAAACATACAGTACAATATTCAGAAGTTTCAGCTACCTTCATTAGCAAAAAAAAAAGAGAGTAAAGTTCACATTAATTACGAGAATGTAACGTTTTTTTTTTACTAATGAAAGTAGCTGAAACTTCAGAATATTGTCTGTTTGCTTGGATGAACTAAGTAACCTGGTCAGAAATGCGTTAACCTCTTGCTACCAAACACCCCCTAGCGGTAATGCGGGCATGACGGAAATTATTAAATTATACATTTCATTAATTTAATAATATATAATAAACTGCCTCAATAATTTGATTAAATAGTCTTAGGATATATCCATTCCTTCTGGGAAAGTGGTTTCAAAGCCCAAAACGTCGAGTTAAAACTTGGTAAATTACGTTGGAAACAACAACTTAATGTATTGCAGCTTGATGTCACACCATAAACAATGTGCTGGTAAACTGTTCTGCTTAATTGTACTTCACAAAACTTTGGTTTGAAAAATCGTTATACCTTTAGACTTCAAGAAAAAATACTTTAAAACTTTCATATGGCTGTACATGATTTTTTTCACATTTTAAACCGACTTGTGCTTTTCTGCACTTCATAATGAGTAGTTCGGCTGTGTTCAGTTTGGCGTTGTGAAACTCAGCCAGTTTCTGGAGTACCAATCCCGTGGCTTAGTATATTTTAGCCAAAGTGGTTTTGTACTTTATTGCACAGTTATATGCAAAACTGTTGTCAATTGGGTGTATTTCTTTGACTGATAGCACAATAGGCCTATCTGAAGTGTGAAAATCTCGCATCGACCCGCCTCCACTGCAAGTGTTATTTGCTTTCCATTGGGTTTTTAAACTGTCTGTCAAATATTCCAGCCAATAGTGAAGAAGAAATACACCCAATTGACGACGGTTTTGCATAAATCTCTGCATTTAGAAATGGAGTTTAAAATTGGAAAAAAATCATGTACAGCCGTATGAAAGTTTTGAAGTATTTTTTCTTGAAGCCTAAAGGTATAATGATTTTTCAAACCAAAGTTTTGTGAAATACAATTAAGCAGAACAGTTTACCAGCACATTGGTGTGACATCAAGCTGCAATACATGTTTGAGAATTAGGTCGGGGTTTCCAACGTTATTTACAAAGTTTTAACTTGACGTTTAGGGCTTAAAAACCACTTTCCCAGAAGGAATGGATATATCTTAAAGATATTTAATCAAAATATTGAGGTGAGCAGTTTATTATATATTATTAAATTAATAAAATGTATAATTTAATAACTTCCGTAAGGCCCGCATTACTGCTAGGGGGCGTTTGGCAGCAAGAGGTTAACTCCTTCGCGACGGCCCTATTAAAAATGGTTCGAATTCGAACCATAGCGTCATTTGTCTCTCTGCTATTGGTTAACCGTGGATTCGCAGTTGTTTTCATTTGAAAATGTTTTGGATAGTCAGCCAATGATTGCACAGATATTCTTGGCTGTGTGACGTGGTTCATTTATGCTGCACTGTTGACGCGCAATACGTTTCACTTTCACTTTCTTCTCCACTTTCCATTCCTCCATGTTCAGAATCAAAGTCACTGTCATTATCATCGTTGCGCATAGTGCATATTTCAGCAACTTCGTCTGCAGTAAACCAGCGTTTACCACTGGCCGAAGCCATTTTGGAAAGGCTTGTAAAGACGTATTGCGCGTCAACAGTGCAGCGTAAAGTGCAGCGTAAATGAACCACGTCACACAGCCAAGAATATCTGTGCAATCATTGGCTGACTATCCAAAACATTTTCAAATGAAAACAACCGCGAATCCACGGTTAACCAATAGCAGAGAGACAAATGACGCTATGGTTCGAATTCGAACCATTTTTAATAGGGCCGTTCTAGTCGGGAAGGAGTTAATGAATAAAAAGAATAAAATATAAAAGACACCAGAAGAAAAGATTATAATTCAGTAGTGCATAAGTAGTGCATTTATAATGCACTAATTCAGCGTTTTGCGCAATCCAAGATGGCAGCATGTCAGTCTTTGTGTGTTTCTAGTCCTGTGTTTCCACTTCAGTTTGACTATTTTTGACCATCTTTCTTTGAAATTGCATCAAAACCCTGTTTCCTATACTTTTATGGACTGAGTGATATTTTTATATTGGAAATAGGAGCAAAGCTTTTACCTTTTGGACATATCTTTGTCTTTCACGGCTGTGGCTACCCCTTGAAACTACCACAGTGGATATGGCCTAAAAATCAATACAAGGCTCTACTAGAACATACAAATCACAAAAAAGAAAGGACTTGATATTCCGTGTTCCAGAAACTTTATTTAATTTAAGAAGTCTATTCCCATTAGTATTGGACCTAGATCTGTACTTGATGGACCCAGATTCTACCTGTGTGCTGCCTCATTGAGCCCAAGGGCCTCTGCTGCAAGAGAAGCAAATCACCCTTCCTGTCTGGCCTAATCTGCTGCTGCAATCATCGTTTGCCCTGCCATCGCCTTGCTGTTGCTTCCCAGAGACTGGCCTCTGCACAACTCCAACTCTGCCCCTTATGCTTTTTGAGCCACCTGGATTTTCTACCCATCCGCATGCCAATCTATGGCCCTAGGAATTACCCTGCTCTAATGTTGCTAGCTGTTACTCGCCCTACTACTAAACACTTTGCCAGTTAAATTTGGCTGCCCTTGCCGCTACCTCTCGCAGCCCTCCGTCACTTAGTGAGTGGGTTTCTGCCTGCTCGCTGGATGATGTGGCCCCAGCTTTCCAACTCGGTGAGTTAAGTCCTCAGCTGTTCTCTCTATGTAGGATTTGCTGGTGGAGTCGTAGCTTGCTTGTGTGTTACTAAATTCCCTCTGTGGCTTGGTGTTTTTTAGTAGTGAGTAGCACTATATCTCCATATTCACTGCTATCCATTCTGGGCTCATAATACTGTGTTAAATAGCTGGCCAAGAGTAGGCTACCTTTACTGGCACCCTGAACTGCAACTTGGAACTGTGACTTATCGGCTCCCAAGCCAAATTGACCTGTTAGAACATGTCCATTTTTCTGCTATTTTTACTGATTTTAATGAACTACAATACAATATGATACAAATGATATATGCCACAGATCTACTAAACAGCTTGATTGGAAACCTGCCTACTGCTCCACCAACGACCTCTCCCACTTCCTTGACTGTAGGCCTATGTCTCAAACTCTCTGGAAATATTTGGTCAGATCAACGAATTGTATCTACCTACAGAAATTTATTTTACTGAAATTATTTGTTTGTACTGACCTCCATGCAACTCAGTATGTCTCTGCTAACTCTAAATCAATGTCTCGCTGCATTATCCTTCTGCTTCTGCTTCTCTCTGGCAATGTCCAGTCCAACCCTGGACCTGATGTACAATGTTTAGCCAACCCTGCTGACTTTGCCATGAGAAATGGTATTGGTGTCCTCCATTTGAACATTCGAAGTCTTATCCCTAAATTAGATTTACTCAAAGTTTGGCGGTGTGGCCGTATACTGTAAATCATCGCTTCAGGTTAACATCTTACTGTCCAGATCCCTACCTAAGCAATTTGAACTCCTTGCGCTCCACATAGGGATCTCAAAAAATGCATCTTTCACCCTCGTAGGTTGTTATCGCTCACCCTCGGCTATCCCCGAGACTCTGACTTCACTTTCCAAATTATTAGTGAAATTTATTAAATCCGAGGTTTTAGTGATTGGTGACATGAATTGGGACTGGTTAACTCCTTCTTCTGATAATCTAAAAGATCAGTGCGAGGCATTTAACTTAACACAGTTAATTGAGTCACCTACCAGACCAAACATTAAAAACCCGGAAAAGTCCTCCCTCATTGATCTTATGCTTACAAACTGCCCGCAGAAATTCACTACCACTGGGATATTCCCTAATGACGTGAGTGATCATTATGTTACAGCTTGTGTTAGAGACACCAAGATTCCTGAACCTCCTCCGCGCTTTGTCGTTCGCAGAAACTATAAACAGTTCTGCGAACAAGCATTTCTCTGCAATTTATTTGAATGTAATTGGGATGTTGTAAGTCTGATTCCTGACATCGAACTGCAATGGAAATATTTTCAGTCCCAGTTTTTATCTGTCTCTGACAAACACGCCCCCTTGAAAAGATTCAGGATTAAAGGGAGAGACAATCCGTGGTTCTCCCAAGACCTTGGCGATTCTCTATGGCAGGGGTGTCAAACTCCGGTCCTGGAGGGCTGCAGTGTCTGCTGGTTTTTGGTGCGTTTCAGAACAAAGTGATTAATTTAAGTCACTGATTGGCTAAGAAGTCCACACACCTTGTTCTCAATGCTTTTACTGGGTGCTGATTGAAAGGAAACCACAAATACCTGTAGACACTGCGGCCCTCCAGGACTGGAGTTTGACACCCCTGCTCTACGGCATCAAAATGCCCTTTGGGCCAGAGCTCGCCAAACGAATTCCCCTACTGATTGGTTGAACTTTCGCACTGCTAGAAATAAAAGCACTCGTCTTATTCGGAAATCCAAATCAGAATTCTACCTTAAAACCACTACCGAACACCTAAATGACCCCAAACAATTCTGGAAGATTGCTAAATCCTTATCTCTTGCCAGCAATAATAACCTTCCATTTGAGATTTCACTCGGAACATCTAAGTCTGTCACAAATAAATCTGACATGGTGAATCACTTCAATCAGCACTTTATTGAATCTTGTTCTCTTTTTGAGCTAAATGCATTCTACCAGTTTTCTGTTCACCCTGTGGTAAAAGAAAAAGACAATGGTTCATTTAATTTTAGACCTTTTACCTGTGCTGAGGTGCTCAAGGCCCTGCACGCCATTGATGGGGGTAAATCCTCTGGTTCTGACATGCTCAAACCTCATCTGTTAAAAATTGCAGCTGACATAATTGCAATGCCCCTGACTCACATTTTTAATCTCTCAATCCAAGCTAACACGATGCCTTCTATCTGGAAAATGGCTCATGTTCTACCACTGCACAAAGGTGGAGATCCTTCGAACTTGAATAACTACAGACCTATTTCCAAATTACCTACCCTAGCCAAGATCCTTGAGAGCCTCATAAACTGCCAGCTGAAACAGTTTTTGTCCAAAAACAACATTTTAAATAAGCACCAATCAGGTTTTAGAGCGGGCCACAGCACTACGGCAATCATGAACGTTGTCAATGATGTGACAAATGCCTTGGACAGTAAACTACACTGTGCTTGCCTCTTTGTTGACCTGTCCAAGGCATTTGATACTGTTGACCATCAAACTCTCCTCAATAGACTCTATGATATTGGTCTGAGTTCTGGTGTAGTTGGCTGGTTTAAACAATATCTTTCAAACAGAATGCAGTGTGTCTTCATTGATGGTCTGAAATCCAGTTTCTTAAATGTTGAAAATGGTGTTCCTCAGGGCTCAATCCTTGCTCCCATCCTTTTCAGTATTTACATAAACAATCTTGATGATGGAATTGTGAACACAAAAGCTCATTTTTACACGGATGACACTGTTTTGTACTCTACTGCCCCCTCGTTAGATAGTGCTCTATCCAAACTCCAGTCTGCTTTTAACACCTTGCAGGATAGTTTAACTCAGCTCCGACTTGTGCTGAATGCTGACAAGACCAAGCTTATGACATTTTCTCGCACAAAGTCACTTACTCCATCAACTCTGCCCATTACAGCAGCGAATAACACAAACATTGAATATGTTACGAGCTATAAATACCTGGGAGTCTGGCTGGATAAGGACATAAACTTCAAAGAGCACATCAGTAAATTGACAAAAAAAGAGTTAAGCTTGGTTTCTTTTTTAGAAACAAATCCTGCTTTTCTTAATACGCCAGGCAAAGATTAGTTTCCTCCACCTTCATACCAGTTCTAGATTATTGTGACATTATTTATATGCACGCCCCAGTTTCCGCACTCCAGACCCTTGATTCCCTCTATCACTCAGCTTTACGTTTTATTACTAACCTCAAACCATTAACTCACCACTGTGTCCTGTATCAGCAATTACACTGGAATTCACTAGCCACCAATAGAATGATAAACCGGTTCATTTTCATTTACAAAGCCATCACTGGTAAACTGCCCTCTTACTTGACCACTCTCCAAATATCCACCAATGCCTGTAGTTTAAGATCACAGTCCTGCATTCTTCTTAAAGTCCCCAGAATCAGAACTGTTTTTGGTGAAAAGGCTTTTGATTACTTTGCACCCTGGTCTTGGAACAATCTCCAGTCAAAGCTCCAGCTTGACCACTTTGTTCCTCTAAGTCATTTTAAACAAATTATTCACAGTCTTATGCAAGATGCGTGCTCCTGTTTCTGATCTAGATTTGTGACTTTGACCTTTTTTTAAATTTTTTCTTTTATTGTACATATTTATTTTTTATGTATGTTTTATGTGTTTACTCTGTAACACCTGCTGCCATTTCTTGGCCAGGTCTCCCTTGGAAAAGAGATTTTGAATCTCAATGGGACTTCCTGGTAAAATAAAGGCTAAAAAATAAATAAATAATACCCAGGGGGAAAATGCCCAGACTCTCCATCAGCTGTATGTTGTGCTCATTTTGAAATTGAATTAAAAGGAAAGATAACACATGTTAATTCTGGGATCACGAAAAGACTCCCATGATGACTAAATGCTTGTAATATGCTACCAGTGTTCCTTAATAATGCTGAATTCCACAATGAAAAGCTCATTCCTGTGTGACTAATTGCAGCTCTTCTGCACAGTTTAGCATTTGGTTGACCACCGTTTTTATCCAGTATTTCCATACTTCTAATATCTACTGCTGCTGAGCGATTTTATACGATGACAGAATAAAATGATTAATTTCATTTCATCCTTCACCCAGTATGGCTGTTTGACCCAAATTTGATTTCAATATCCAATGTGAATGGAAATGAATCACACAGGGTTTTTTCCCTGCTCAGGCAGAGGAGGCTCTAGTTAAATATATACACATTCCACATGGTACTACAATGTTCTGCTGTGTGCCAGCAGCCTTCAGTACCTGTGTGTGAATGCACATCATGTCCTCCATGGCAGGGCAGAGGTCAGGGCACTGGCCACTGATTGGACAGGGTCTCTGGGTGGCGAGACAGTCCGTGGGGAAAGGAGATCTAAGTGCTGCCTACATGGGGGATGGGTAGATGATCAAACCTGCCACTGCTGAACTGCCACAAATGAGTGTTATCATCAATCTGGCAACACCTCCCCTTTGATCCAGGCTCTATCCATCCTTAATGTTGACTTAGATATAATGCTTTTTTTTAAACATTATTCACAAACAGAATACTTATGTTTAAGTAAATGTTTATATATATGATCTGACCAAACCGTGGCCTCGATTCAATAAACATTTGTGCTTAAATTAAAAAAAAAAAATTTCAGTTCATTTTGTTGATTGCTGAACTCACCACACTGCGTTTGTGAAACAAAACACTTGAATGTACTGGTAAATTCATATTTAAAATCACATTCTGACTAAATTCAGGCCTGTCTTTGCATGAGTAACACATTAAGGCCAAATGTTGATCCAGGGGGTCGTCTCATTCAGAGATACTGGACTCATGCAAACTGCCTCTCACTTTGCTGTTTCAAGCCACCATTTCCATGGGAGGTTCTCAGATCACCTTCCCCCTGCTGTGAAGGTGTGTACGTACTGAGGACAGGTGCATGTGCAGGTACGCTGCCCTGTACACTCCCCTGGGTCGCCCGCAGACAGAGGACACCCTCACGCCTTTCCTGACCGTAGCTTCCTCTAACCTGGCTGAGAGCCGGGCCGATCGATCGCGCTGTCGGGACCCGCTCAGATGTCGGCGGCTTCATCATTTGCCGCCCCAGAAACATCAGGACTGCGCCGATCTCCAAGATCAGAATGGGACACCTCTGATGCCCGTTCACACTGCACTGGATCGATACGCTTATTGAGGGTTGGGCGTCCATACCCCTTACACGTTCACCGCTGCCAAGCCACTCTACGTTTCTCCTCAGCTCTCTGAGCTTTTCTCCATTTCACCTAGATCTGCTCACTCTGTGTGGCTCAATGACAGCATTAGCCTTCTCTACTACAGTTCATCTTTTATTCATTGAACAAGGAACATCACCCTTTTCATCATTTCCAAGGTGGTTACCTCTTAATTCAATACAATTCATAAGACCGCATGTTTCTAAACATTTTAAAAGAGGAAGACACAACCTTATACAAGCTACAGTATCTGCGGTCATAGATTTACTTACAGACATACCTGTGAGCATGTAACATGCAGCGATGGGAATGGAACAGCCCTACAAAATTCCAAATTGTGGAACAGAAAAGTTGGTTCAGTAATATACCTTTATACAGTACTCCAATTGCATAAAATGTTTCTATTTTTCTAGTTTTAGTGTGGATCTAATAAAATAACTAATGGCACTGCAGTCCATTATTGCTGTGCAAAATGTTTGTATTTCTGATGATGCTGCAGATGTTTTTGTAGTGCATACAATGTGATTATAATCACTGAATAATTATCACTTTTAACTTAAATGTTTGAGATGATACCGACACAGAATACTGATTCACAGAAGTGCGATAGTTATTCGAGCTTGTGACTTTCGTCAGCATTTCCCCTTGTGCTGTGTCAAAGCAGAGGGGTTGCATTTCATAAATGTAAATTATTCATTTCAAATAGGCCAAATAACTGTACATTTAATCATCTAAATACATCTCATCATCATCCTTGATTTCTGTCTGCTTGGGAACCCTACAAAATGCAGGCCTATATTCTGTAGATAGGCCTATATTCCATAACCTTTTGCCCTCTGTAATTCTCAGTAATTGCCATTCTCTAATTACAGCTTCTTATTAGAAAGCATTTTCTGTACAAGTGTAAGATAACAGGGTAAGAGGGTTAACCATGTGCAGGATAAACAAATTAGCCCATCATCCTGGCACCAACTGTGGAAATATTTACAGTGGGCGCCGTTCAATGCCCTGAAGGCTAACAGCCCACAGTTTGCAGATGAGCCTTCAGTAAAGGGCATGGACTCTTTTAGCAGACGAACAAGGGCTGCCGTACTACTGGACAAAAATGCGGGTTTCGTAATTGTCCGAATGCATTCAGGACAAATTCAAGGATCAAAGAGAAAGGGCTTATCCTGCTATGAGCGCAGGTTCATTGAGAATGTATTATTTAATTGCAAATTAAGCTGATCTTGAACTTGATCTTAGGTCCTTGCTGTCTCTTCCTTGTAAAAAGGCAGTCAGAAAAATAAACATATGCTTTGCTACAATACTAATCCACTACATTTGTCACTTTGAAATGTTAAGACACTAAATACAGTGTTTGTTGGAAATGCATACTATTCAAATATGGCTGTGGGGTGATTATTGGCTGTGTGCTGCAGACAGTAAAATAATATACTGACTTTTGTGTCTGGCTGAAGTGATTATCTTCACAGATTCAACAAGCAATCTGATATGTACCTATATTGCTCTCAAACCTGGTCTCTTCAGATGGTCCTAATCCATATGGTGGCAGAGGGAGAAACTAGAAATGTTGCATTCTTTACTATTATAGCTTCCCAGGTGTTAATCTGGTCAGCATAATTGGGTAACCAAAGGAAACCCACAAAAGGCTTAGGGTTACAAAAATCTGATGTCACTTTTGGTAGTCTACTTACTGACTTTAAAGTAGATCTTCAAAAAGCCTGGAGGATGATCTGTAGATGGCGCTGTCCAGTGAGGGAGCTTGCGGCATAAGGCTTGGCGGCAGGGCAGAGAGAGGAGAGGGGGCTCCCTTTCTCATTGCTGACAGCTAATACTGTGCTATTCCTCCATGTCTGGCTACAGTCTTTATAAGCCTTGAGTCGTAAAGCCACGGTGACCCGGGCTATTAAGGGATGACCTGTTTTTATGACAGTAAATGTTTGTTTTCAGGCTGCAGTGATTCATGGGGGCGATTAGGCTGCCAGAATGACGGGGCCTGCTTTTAAAAGGCTTGCCCACAGAAGGGCCACCAGATCCAATATTAAAAAAGAGGGAAGCCTGAGATTACAGTAGATAAACTCTGCATTTCCTATTGAGGGTGACGTGCTACAGCTTCCATCACCAAATAAAATTAAATCCACATGGCTTGTCTGTAAGGAGTAAACCAGAACAGTTCACCTCTAGGCTCTCTCTTATTCTGCATTAGATTTAGATAATTGTAGAAGTTCTTTACACCCATCCAGCAACCCCCCCTTTTCCAGTATCTTCTTCACTTCTTCGAGAATTTCTTGGCTTCATTAATGAAGTACCTGGGACAGCCAGCCACTCTGGAATCTCACACAGAAATAAGACAATAAGACAGCAGCTGATCCCTGCATGCATGGCTAGTCTCAGCTCTACACCAGGGCCTCTCAGTGAGGAGATCACACTGTTAGTGCATTTCACAAAGATTGTCTAAGGCAATGAGCGACTTGGCTACTCAGACATTTGAGCCACATCTGATCAGTATACAGAGGCATGAAGGGGAAAGTTATACCTTCTTTGCCCTCTTAAACACACACACACACACACACACACACACACACACACACACACACACACACACACACACACACACACACACACACACACACACACACACACACACACACATTAGGTTATGCACATTTACATTTAGTTATACACACATGCACAGATCACAGATTCCACAATAGACACGCAGAGGTTATATTTAAATGATAAAAATATAAAGCCACATATGACAATCCTGTACTCTACTGTGCCAGAGGCAACTTCTGGCCCAACAAGGCTCCTCCTACTCAATGTAGACACCAAGCCTTTCCTTCCTACATGTGAGACAGAAGTGGAAAACTCCACCCAAAAAAACCTCCCGTACCTTGGACATAAAACAATCTCATCGCTATTAATAAAGTAAGCAGGGTCAGTAGCAGATATCCCCCCCCATCAATCTAGTCATAGTGAATGCCACTACATCAGAGGAGGTATCTTGATATTCTCAAAATACTGCACATGTAATCGAGACCTCAAGACCCATAGGGGACGTAAGTCACAGATTTCTTCATGGCTAACCCCACAAAGGAATCTTCCGCACAGAATCAATTATGCTTTACATCATATTAGTAAGTGGTTTCTTAATGAAGATTACATTTTAAGTTACTGTCATTTTCATAGCTTAGAAGCAAGAAGTCCATCTTGATTAAATACAATCGCTTTATAACTATTATTAAACATTGTTTATAATAGCTGTAAAGCGACCACACTTCCTCCCGACTATCAATCAATGCTACCATATATGGAACCACTGATCTGTTTTCCGTGTGCTGCCACTTCCAAATCCAACCTCCTCCCCAATCTCCTACCTTCCTAATAAATTGAGGTTCCTCAAGTTGATAAACTGACTACCTGCAAGCTTTAGATCATGAAAGACTTCAATACAAGCAACCTTACCTGGAGTGTACATCAATAATTACCATCTGATGCACTGCAGCAGTAGCTGACAGTGGACTGTGTCCCTGCGATATTAACAGACAATTCTTGGAAATTATTTGAAACTATTTGCAGGGTAGGAATATTGCTCATAAAGTTACTGATGTTAGACCTAACTAAAAACTAACTGCATACTCATATAATTTCCAAAAATTTGCCTTATATTTTGGCCTTGGGGTCTCATCTGAAATATGCAGTATAGTCATTGGGCCTCATTTATCATTCACGCGTACGTTGCAGTCTGATTGTAAAGTGTCTGTACAACCATTTTTACGCAGATTTCCAGATTTTTCAAAATATACGTGGGGGGCACGATATAATGTAATCTCACACCAACTCTTGACTTTGCACTTTTTTTCCTGTGGCAAGGGCACAATAGTCGTGCAGCCTAAATAATAAAAAATGAACTGCGGAGTTAACGCGTGAAAAACAAAAAGGTGCTCTTTGGAAAACGTAGGTTATGTGAGCTTAAAAATCAGATTTCGCCTTATATGAGTAGCTTATCATAAAAAAATGCAAAAATACATCCATGGCATTCCATTCGTGAAAATATTAAAAGCTGTTAATGAATCTGGGTAGTAGGCTATTTTAAAATGCACTTGCGCTACGCGTTGCGGCTCTAGACATACTTTGTTTAGCCTAATTGGCAAAAGTAATATCTGAATAAGTTGATTTTTAATTACACATCGCTATGTAGCCTAATTGGAATGTAGCATGAGCCGGTTAAAATGATTGAGTCAGGAAATAGTCTTTGTATAAGTATTAATTGGAGACAGTCATATGAAACAATTTCGCATCACCAGTCATGTTTTATGAAAAACACAAAATTGTAACTTTTTTCTAAGAATGGCAGATCTAGCTTTATTAGCCTATAAGACCTAGCAAACACCGCACACCGGCGTGATGCCTCCAGTGGAAGTGGAAAAAGATGCTGGTGGGGGCAAGTCGCTGTCACCTTCCAGGGCCACTTTCTCAATTATATCCCCCATCCTCTTATGTGTAGGTGATTCCCTTTCTTCCACCTGTACTGCCAGAACTTTTTTTCTGAATGGTTATTTTCTTGTTCTTTTTTTATATCTCAGCTGTAGTCACTATTCAGAGGAGGCACTATATACCCAACCTTGGTTATTCTCTGCCACATTGGTTATTCTCTGCGGCTTTTCTAGCTAGGCGGCACACCACTACTAATGCTCCCAAAAAGCACACATTTATTTTCATTTCACTTCATTCAGAGGCATTGCAATTTCACACTTGCAGAAAATGGTCTAAAATACTGGGAAAACCGTGTTGGCAGGTGCGTTTTTTAAAGAGGCAGCCTTGCCAAGTATGGTAGTAAATGGGCGTATGAGTATGGTCATTCATAATGATGTGCAGGCACTTCCTAACATACAATACAGGTTTGATTTATCAACCTGCGAACACATTTACGCTCAGATCAGTGGTTCACGGAAGTTTGATGAATCACACGTGAGATTTGATACGCATAAACATACGCTAATTTTTACAACCATATTGATAAATGAGGCCCGTTGTGTATAGTCATTAATTTCTGTATTGTATTGTACTTGTTTGAGTACACACATGAGTTACACTAATTGGTTGAGTGCAACAATACTCTATTGTGAAAAATACATCTGTGCAACACTTAAACTGCGTAACTTGTAAAACAGTCACAATAGATCAAAACAATGGTGGCATTGTGATATCACTAATAACAGTAATGACATGCGCATCATCTTTACTTTTGAAATAAGCCATGCCACATCTAACATTGTAAATGAGTGGAAAGAAAGAACAACTCTGAAATGCAAACTCTCTAGAGAGTGACAGCATCCGGTGTTAATAGAACATAACTCTTAACTCCCTTTAATTATTAAGCAGAAAGTGGTTGCTATTACACAGGAGCCAACAGTGGACAGTCAGAAGAGGTTATGAACCTCTCTCGCCCTCCTTCGCTCTCTCCCTCCATTCCTCCCAGTCCCTGCTTCTAGTTCCCCTTGTACTAAAATGTGGTGATTGCCCTTTCATTGTTCCGTCAGCTTGCATTTCCATTAGCAGCTGCTCTGGATCTGTATGTCTTGCATAAGCTGTCTTGGCGTCCATTTGCTGCCCAGTGTAATTGACATGTTTTAAGGTGAAGGCAGGCACCCAGACATTGTGCTACTGTGATCCACTTCCTGGCAGCAAAAGCCATATTTGCATTACCTCAGCTGACATTACTTAAAGGGAGCATATCGTTTTTCATCAAAGCTGCTAAAAAACAAAACAAAAACAACAACAAGCTAAGGCATTGTCAGACAAAGTGGGTTATGATTTGGTTTGACTATAAGCTCTGTGAAAAAAATATAATAAATAATAATAAGTTCATAAATAATATGTCTGTAACGTTAATAAATATTGTGTATTAAAGGGATAATATATGCAAGAAATACCTTTAACAATCATGGCAAATGGTTACATTCATTGATAAAGTGTATTGTGACAGCAAGGAACCACAAAAGGTAAAGCTGTATGTACTAATTTGTTTGTCCGATTTATACAAAATGTATATATTTAATTCAGAATTATACACAATCTGCTTCTACTCATATTCAGCAAAGGAAATTAGATAATAACTATAACATATTACTGTCACAACTACCGCCTCCACCCAAGATGCAATGCAATACACTACACCGCAGGTGAAACACTGCACAATTGAATTGTGTAAAATATATAAATACCCTTTATGATTACTGATTAAATCACTTGTGTTTGGCTTTTAACTTTTACTTTATTAGTTCAATAATCAAAAGAGCTTCCCTTCATAGAATAGCCACACTCTACCTGCTAATCCCTGGTCAGGGCACAATGGGTGGGTAATTTCCTTTAAAATTCAGATGCCACCTGATATGGCCAGTAATAGAATTATGCCTAACCTTAAACAGTCCCCATCAAAGCAAGATAACTTTAAGTCAATAACTTCCAAAATATAAGAAGTATTGATGGATGGTTCCAAAGCTTCTCATGGTTTAAGATAAATCACTTTAAAGGATAATCCTACCATTATAAAAATTAAAGCAATAGTTTTAGGAACTTAGTGTTATTAAGAATATTTAGGTGTACGCTAAACGCATACATGAACGCCATCATATTTCTTCTTGTCAGAATTCCATACTGTATATAAAGTATTATTTAATATTAGATTTTCTTTCCATATATTACTTTAAAACATTAAATAAATAATAAATTAAGAACACAGAGGTATTGAGGACCATCCAGAAAGGCAACAATGACATCTTACAATTCAGATGCTCAGAGGTGCACAGTATTTACAGTATCACAGGTATGTAAACCTGATAGAGAATACAAATATGTGCATCATTCTGTCTTTACCTGCAATAAACTGCTACCCTCATAGGCCTTTCTATTCGAGTTCTATACAGTACATGCAGGTACTGGCAGGAGAGGTGCTTCAGACAATGAAACATATGACAGCTGGAGCACAAGTGGCCATTGTATAGGATTAACTGCAGGTCTACACATATGATGATAATTGCAGTAATTAACCTAATTGTTTTCATGCTTCCATTGTAATCATCTAATACTATTTACGACTGCTTACTGTTTAGACTGCTCACAGCCGGTTTAACGATTATTTGTGATCCGTAATTGCAAAGATCATACTGTACGTACTGCTGAATTACCATAAAACTGGAGATGGCAGTGGTGTGGAGAGGATACTCAGAGCAAACCCAAAACCAAAACAAATGTCATCCCCAGAGAGCAGTGAGATGCTGGAGTCCTTATCACTTAGCAAATGTATGAAGCAAAATGTTCCTACTGAAATGTTAAACGCTGCTTTTGTCAGGCAGCTGTCAATGGGGAATTCCCATTTGGCTGGGCGCCATGCTCTTCCCAGTCTGACTGAGAGGCAGAGAGACTCATACTCAGTCTGTTTCCACTCCTGTTTATTTTTGTGCAATGTGATGTATTAGACGTTGAGATGGGCAGTGGAAATGCAAACAAGCCTCGTCAGCCAGGTTCCTGCATGACTCTACTTAGCAATGTTCGTTTGAGAGCTTCTGCTATGATGCAATGTGCAAACTTCATAAAACTATGTTTTTTTTTCCACCAGGTGAATAGCTCTCATCTCACAACTTTGTATCGGGAAGGATTGAGAGAGACAATGAGAGAGAGAGGGGCTTTCCCACTCATTATGCAATTGTGTTCTGTTGTCTGTTCACATTCTCTTCCTCTTTCTCTCTCTCTCTGTTTTAGTTCAATAAAAACTGTACTTACACAACCATCTTCTCAATAAAAGCACACAGAGAATGGTCTGGCAGATCACTCAGGAAACATCCTCTTTATCTTCAACATCTTGTTTTTAATTTATGTTTCACATGGTAACGACACAAATCCTTAGAGGGCAATGCCTCTGGCAGCAGACTGTCGCCAAATCTTTAGTCTTTCCTCAGTAGAATCACTCAGAGAGAGAGAGAGAGAAAGCAATAAAAGCATTCTGTAAAGAACACACAGCATGAAGCACTTCAGTTGGCTTCCTGTAACACTTCACCATTTTGTAGCCGAGAATTGAGAGCTGGTTCAGAATAAGAGCAGGGCGTAGGTGAGGTGAGCGAAGACAGGGGAGAGAGATGCTGACAGACCCCAGTGTAATGAGCACTAATGCAAGGCTACAAGTGGACATGTGCAACTCTCCAAAGAATTCTTCATGGCACATTAATATACAATATTCATTGTTTTTTTTCTATCCATTAGCTGTAACACACTGCCACTGCTGGTGAAGGTGAGACTGGCCTGTCGATTTCTCTTTGAAGGGTCACAATATAGCATGTTATAAAATAAAGTGACATATTATTTGCCTCAAAGACGGAAGGACAGACAGAGGGGCACGGACTCTCTATGAGGGGGCTCAAAATTTGCCTTCATAAAACAGGCCCTGGGACGGCAGTGTGTTTCATGTACTCTGTGAGTACACTGATTATTTAAGTTGCAGTTTTACATTAACACATCACTGTCTTTTATCGACTAGTTGCCTGTCTAAGACTTCCTGGAAATGTGCAAGTGCTTGTCTTTTTCATCTGGAAGATGAAGGTGTGCCTAAAAAATGTGTTGCTCGCAAAGATTATATATTTCAGCGTTTGCGCAAATTTAATATTTGCCCACAACACAGAGTACCTATTATTATATAATTTTACTGATATTATGATCTAATTTTAATATTTAATATTTTAAGATTAACATAGACCGAAATCTTGGTACTTGGGCATATTACATTCTAATAAGGCATGCAAATAAAACGTGACTACGTTGAAATAGCAGATACATTCTTCTTACATCAATCAATCAATCAATCAATATTTATTTATATAGCGCATTTCACAACAAGTTGTCACAATGCACTTCACAGCAAAACAGCAAAACCCAGCCTAAACTCCCCACAAGAGCAAGCCAAAGGCAACAGTGGCAAGGAAAAACTCCCTGGTGTAACTAGGAAGAAACCTTGGAAGGAACCAGACTCAATGGGGGAACCCATCCTCCTCTGGTCGGCTCAGGGTCTAGGGCTTAAGGACCAACATGGTCAAAACAGCCAATGTCCATGATACTACAATTTGCAGCAGCTAGATGACAGTCCAGATGTGGCGGCAGTGATGGTGGGGAACCGAGCGCCGATGGCGGCAGGAGCAGCTGGCAGCGGTGGTAAGGAGGGAGGGGCAAGCGGCAACGGACAGGAAGCCGGACAGCAACTCTCGAGATGTGGGGCATATGCCCCGCCGGCAGAATGTAAAAAAAAAAAGAGAGAGAAAACAGTTAGGGGAAGTGTAATAGAGTAGCAGGAGCACCAACTGGAGGGGTGGGGGGTGGGGAAGGGGTGGGAGGGTTGGACAGGTGCCCCCGCCAGGAGTAATCTATGGCTGCATAGCTATGAAGACAGAGTTTGAGGAACCATGCAGTCATGAGAGGGAAAACAATCCTACCCACCTATCAAGAGCCAGCCCAGGAAGATGGGGTCACAGCTGTTGACAGGTGACAGTATAATCTGCATGGATATGCTTCATGTTCCACATATGAAATGAAGTACTAGCCAGGCCATAAATAAACATGAATTAGAAATACTATTAAAGTGTGAACATATGTTTAGCAGTCTAGAAGCACAGTCTGCTTTGGCCATTCTAGAAGCAGTCTGCTTTGCCCATTTAAGGCTGTATCCATAACGGCATCAAATCCCAATGACCTTTGGTTTCATTTGCATGCAGTTGCATCTTGTGAACGACACACAGACCTTTAAAGGCTAATTAGGAACATAACAGAAATAACCCCTGGCAGGATATAAGCCCATGTATGTGGCACATAGGTAGCCTGGGTGGGTGCACCAAGCACAACGACACAGGCAGCACAACCAACACAGCTGTGCAGCTGACAGAATCACTCTCAGATACATCACACCTCTTTACAGTTTTGTTGAGCTCTCCAAAATACAGTCATTTATACTCAAAGATATCCTGACTTGAGGTTGTACAGAGGTAGATGTGACTGTGCACATTCACTAGGTGAAAGGGGCCAGTGAATTGGCAGGGGAAACCATCATATGCATTTCCCAGACACCTGATGTGTTGAATTTTATTAGCTCAAATTCTGTCAAGAAAATTGAGTAAGGTTTTCCAGTCTTGTTATGAGCTGGAGTTTTGACTATGGAGGAGACATTTCTGCTTAATTTCATTTTGGTTATTGCTGAACAAGCATTTCATTGTAAGTCAAAGTTAAGGACGAATGTCAGATGAATCCAGGGCACAGCCACTGAAATACAGAGAAGACCACATCTTTCAGACACACGGAATTTTACACAATACAATATTATTCATTGACATAATCAAACATAATTTTTGCTGGTCGTGAATGATGCCCTGTTTAGCATGGGGGGGGGGGGGGGGGGGTTTAGTAACCGGATTTAGTAACCTTATCACGGATTTAGTAACCTTATCACATCAGACAATTTAGAGCAAGTAAACAGAAACTGTACTTCCAAGGAAAGAGCCAGAATATGTTTCTGGTTTTCATTAGTATGTCGGTTATTTATGCTAATAACCTTATGTGTGCTTGGATAGTTAATATTCTGGCCATCTGCCCGCAATGGGAAGATATTTTCTGAAGTTTATCTTTGAGATGAGATGACTATGGAATACTGCAATATTTATGAAGTGTTGGGGAACATTAGATCCCTTAATAGCTTTGAAGTCCGAGCTCAGACTTTCATCCCTGCTTAAAATGTCCATTTGCTCATCCGTAATTGGAAACCGGAAAAATGTATTTCTTCTTGTTATTTAGGCCTTTTCTGTATCGACAGACCAGCAGTATTCCAAACACTGTTTTAAACTCACTATTGCAGACCTTGGAGGAATTAAATTTCCAGATTTTGTGTCTGTGAGGATCCTAGTCCAACACTCTGCTGGAATGCTCTTGTCTTTCTTTGTTCGGGGGGGGGGGGGGGGGTTGCACACTGTACCTTACAGGAGATGATCATCCCTTAGCACCCCCAAAGGGCAACCACAAAGGGTCCCTAAAAATGGGCAAAATCGATATGGTAATATCATCCCTCAGAGCATTTAAGTTTATTTGGGGATGGGGGACACCACTAATATGGTGAACTGTGGTAATGATTCATGGAGCCCCGGCCTGCATGAGGCACACAAATGTCAGGATTAATGTGGCTCTAACGGCCCAAGTCCTTTTTTGTCACTTGAATGAAAGGAAAATAATGTTAATACAGCTTCCTATGAAAATAGATTTTACATCTATAAAACAGGCAAATGTATCTACAACCCCCCTTCCCCCCACTCCCCAAAAACCACAGAAATTCTACTTACATTTGAGCTGTCAGGATTCATGCACATAGAATAATGAAACCCACTTGAAAGGCAAGATGTTCATATGTCACATAAACACAGTAGCAAACATGAACAAAAAAATCTGAGGCATTTATGTTTGTTTGACTACAAAATAGAATGAAAACTTTTGGTTGTTTGTCTTAACTGTAGCATATGCTCCAATGTAACAGAAAATGAATTTTTTGCTTAAAATGTGAAAATAAAATAAGTATATCTGGTATGTTTAAACTACACATAATCTCCTTATCTGACAGAGTGGTGATCACTATCTGTCCAAGAAACAAAGCTTTGCGAGGGTTTGAATGTGGTCTCCCCCACCTACGTACCAGCACAAATTCACACTCGCTTCATAATGGAAACAAAGTTACACTCTCAGATGACAGATCTGTGAGTAATGTGTGTGTGACACACATTGTGAACATGAGGAAATACATTATGAAACTTTTCAGTGCAAAAAGGAAGTTAATAGGTAGCTCATGAAAGGTGAACACAACAGAGGGGAGCACAGAACATCAGGGCTGGGGGGAATATACAATAAATGCATTAGAAGTAATATATAAATGTTAGAAGTAATATGCAGCACTCAATTCTCGCTGGAATTCAACCTCGCGGCACACTGCTGGTCCCAGTCAGTTTGTTTCGGTGCATTCGCTGGTTGCCGGTGTGGATCTCTGAACTGTTTGATTAAACATGCCCACCATTTTCTTCTCAAGGTGCACTATTGGTTGGGCGTGCAACTGCCTGGTTAGCTAGGTTTCATACCAAGGCATCTCACAGTACGTGCTGTTGTGGGGCCTATTTCTGAGGTTGGGGGATGGGGGGGAGGAGGCTTGCTTTGGGAGGTGTGACTCTCAGTCCCCACGCTAGACTCTACCGACGTATCGTCTCTGCTTCTGAAATGAGTTACCAAATCGTCTCTCTGTGGCTTTCCTGGAACTTGGGAAGAATACGCCATTCAGGCTCGCGAAATAGAAAGTGCTCTCACACACAATTGCCAAATATAATATGTGCCGCCTTCATGACATGCAAATGCATTACCAAGCAACAAAGGACTACTGAGGACCAGAAAGACTCACCTCTGCAGAATGCTATCTGTTTCCTGTATCTGCTGCATGTCGCCAATCCTCTTTAGCGCCTTAAAGAGTGCAGATGCAAAGAAAAAAATCTCCTTCTGTTCACCTACACGTAATTTAAATACAAAAGCTGTACATTTTCTGAAAGATTTTCTCCATGGTGATTGCTATTACCAAACAAAAACCTCGGGGTTGTGACTGCAGACTGACTTTAAAGTGTTTATTCTGCACAAATGCTGCAGTACTGTTACAAGCTGTAATGCACAAGGGTATTCAGTCAAACTTAGCAGTTCTGAAATATACTGCCTGAAAAAAAACTGTATAGCACAAATTTAAAAAGACACAAGCCTTTGATAACAGGGCAGCAACACTTGTTGAATCCAAACAAAAGAGGTGTGAGAATTCAGTTCAGCAGGCTGCACTTTTGCATATCACGCTTTTCAAAGAAATAAATAATTCTGCACTAGCACGCCGTTAGCCATCGATTTGTCTTGTGCTACAGTATGTACATACATTAAGAGTTTAAGTAAACACTTCTCAGATGTGACGTTCTTGTTCTGCTCATCATAACAAAGCTGCTACAAGAGTGTGTTTGGTACCACAGGCCATGACCATGCTCCTCTGTCCTTTTGGGTTTGACTTGATGAGTGTTGTTAAATGAGATGGGTTTAATACAGTAAGACATGCTTGACAACGCTCCAGAGTCATGGGTCACATTGAGGTTCAGGAGCCAGGCCAACAGAAACATCCTGTCACAGGTTTTTCAAAACAGTCAATGGTTTCAGTATGATATAGGAAAAACTATTGACGTTTATTGAACTTATAGATATTGAAAACATCTAACCGGATATAACCGCAATGTCTTCTAACTATGCGATCAATAATACCACCGGTGGCCAGGGAACTGCACTGCTGTATCTTGCAATTTATTAACAGAAACTGCCTCTGAAAATATTTTACTGGGATCAAGTACAAAATATTACCCTGTATAAGGGGTATCTGTTAGGTGAATTAGGTAATTAAAAGGGGGTTATATCCCCCATGTTGAATGCTTATGTCTCAGTGGGCTTTCGATATCTATTATACAGTGTATCCTGAGCAACACAAGGCGCATAATAATATTCCCATTGATAGCCCTCTAAATTAGCTAGCAGTCACAGTAGTGTAATAGTCCACAGAACTCTTGACTGAAACGAACGCATCAGTTAGATTAGGAATATTAAAGATGTTTTCTCTCTTCACTTCAATTCCTAAAATAACATGTTTCTACTAAGGGAAATTCCATGTTATTAGTGATACTTAATGGGCAGGATAGAGATAGTGTATCCAAGCAGTTTAGTCCTGTAATAACAGCTGTACATTATTAATTTAATTAGTTCACTGTTATGGGATATTCACACTTATTAGTAATTCCCACTTATATCATCATTTAAATGTTGTTAATCTTTAGTTGAAGAAATGCATTTACAAGTGGATTTCACAAAATATATATCTGGGCACAGATAAAACTGACATTCAGTGGCATAGCACATTTAGATTTATAAATATATATATATTATAAAATCATATATATTTTTATATTAATGTATATTCTCACAAACATGTCCACTTTGTCTTGCACAACACTTCAACAAAATTGAACTGACAAATTGTAGAAACATTAAACTACTGTATGTGCAGTTTAACATTATTATTATTAGTATTAGTATTATTATTTGATTAACTTCAGGTAAGTGTTATTTTCCTTTCAGTTTGTTTTTTTCTATAAACATGTAACGCTAGATTCCCTTGTAAAACACCTTGAAATAAATCACCAATGTTCCTCCCAAAGTAAGCAAATTGCAGAATGCATTAAAAAGTGATCTTAAGGCTGTTTGGCTTTAGCACTCCAGGGGAACAAGGCTTGGCAATTTGTTGATCTGTGTTCCTGCCTCTACTCAAGAGAGCCCATGCACCACATCACATCAACACTACTCAAGCTCCAACATAAGCTCTCAAACTGCAGCTGAGAAAATAAGGAATCTTGGGAGCTGTTTTCACCTTTATCGTCTACTGGACATCTATGGCCTTGCCAGTGATTGCCACTACCTCTTTCAAAACGAGATCAAGAGCACTTTTATTACCACAATACAGCAGGTTAGCCACTGTAATAAATGCCCCTCCATGAGCCTTATAAATCCTTTACGACATAATCAATATTTATTAGTGGACCATAGACCCTGCCCTTGCTCTGCGAATATTGAACTACAGCTCATGGGTTAACGGAGACCTTTAAAAATCTGACCTGGCAAATTGGTACTATTTTTCTGACTTTCTGGGGCTGCGGCAATGTCTGAAACTCAATTCAGCCAGACTCAATAAATCAGAAAGTCATTGTCAGTTTATGTAATTGTACTGTAATGTGTAGAGTGATTGGTGTATCACCCCCTCCCCACCCCCCTTGAATTGAGAAGCTATGACCCCACAATACCCTTATAGAGAAGCACATTTTGAAGGTGTGGTCTGTGTAGACAACAGCTCTAACACCAGAGGCCAGTTGTGCCATTTTAGCAATTCCTATTAGTAGCTAGTAATTTAACTACTACTAAAACAATCCAATTTAAAGCATTGACGGATCAAGAGAAAACTGTTCATCAATTCTTTCCAGTAGTTTATAAATGTCACCAAAAGGCCTTGTCCTTTATACCCTTATGGGTATTTTGTGACCTGCACATGGTTTTGGAAATGGGGTTTTCGGCCAGGAGATAAATATCCTTACTTAAATGTTATTATATGTAAATGTGGATTAAGTCATGTACAGATGCAGGCCCTTAATGGTAAACAAACGGAAACATAATTAAAAGTGATCCAGCATGAAATAATTTTAAGCTGTTAACATTAACTAGATAAAAAATAATTATGTGACCAAGTTTATACTTACTGCCTCTTTTCCAAAGCAACTGATGACAAAAGAACAAGTAAAAATGTAATATATAATTAATAATTTGGTTTTTAATGTATTTGCTGTTGATGATGTGGACAGAGCATCAGGGAAATAACTAAACACAGGCTAAATGTATTGCACATTATTTTGTAAATAAACTATTAAACTATGACTTACTACTGTGGTTTTTAGTGTCAAACTATGTCTAAAATGTATACACTTTACTCTTTAAACTTTAAATGAAATTAGGTCATGCTACAAACTGTTTACTTGTAGATGTGGGTACTTAGGCCTGGATTCAACCAACATTTGTCATAAACTTTGACAATCATTTTCTTCACAGACACAGCTTGACAGTTGCTGAATTGTGTTTGTTTTGTACACCAGAACAAAGTATAAGGCCATTCACTCAATCCATATTATCCCATTGATCCATGGTTTATATATTCAAATGAATACCGAATGGATGTTATTTCTTTGTTACTGTAAACAAGCTCTGCGGCAATTTTTTTTGGCAGGACTTTTTACTTTATTGAGAGGTGTACATTTTACAACACATATTTCTTCACTACTCTATTTTTTGGGGGATTTCAACTATAGTCCGACAGGCAATTCGGCCTAAACCAAGTACGGTACTGCACTCCACATTACTGACCTCTGCCAGTCATTCTGCCTGAGATATTTTGATCCATGTCAGTGAGCGTGAGCAGCACAACCGATGACAATGCAGTTTTTGTTTGGTCATTTAAAACACGGAAAACCTCTTCAAAGACTCACAGTGAAACTGCAGACAGAGAAGGAATCATAAATGGTTTGCTTATAAGATGTGGAGAAGCAGAGAAGCGTGGGTGTGAGAGGGTAAGACAGCACAGTGATGGGAAGTGACAGGGTGCGATCGTCACACACAGCCTTGTATGACACCCTCTCTCCGAGGGTGTAATACACGGTGTCCCACTATAGACTCCTCTGGTGGAAAGACTCATTTTATACTCTTTGATGACTTTGAACTGTCATTCCGGTCCCTTTGTTTCAAAGCTGATCCAACAAATATAAGGGTTAATAATTTTCAGAATAAGAAAATGCATTCTCTAATGAAGGTACTTTATGAAGTTCCTTTACAAATATAAAAAGCACCTACCACATGCAAGCCTCATATACCGGAACCATACGCATTTATATTAACAGTTGCTAAATGTGTTTCTGTTTGCCAACACTACTGTAAATGCACTGACTGCGGTTGGCATAAAAATATAGAGCTTCTCTGAAAAGCCCCACATACCATAAACAGTTTGCTCAGGCAGTAGCATGGTGAATTACAGCATGGCTATATCATGTTACTGAACTGTTAATTAACAACAGTATACAGGGTGACCCTTGGTGACACGGAACAAACTCTAATGCTGCAGAGCTTCTCAGGCCTTACATTGGCATTGCAACCATGCATAATTTCCAATTTGTTATAAAATTACATGCACTAATCTGACGCTAACTTGACTTTTTTCAGTCCTTGCCTGAGGCAGGGTGTGTTTCCATCTACAGCAGGGGGAGGGGGCAGATTAGCTTTTACACGAGGCTCTTACCCCTGTGTGCCTCACTGACAGCAACTCCAATTTTCTCTCTCTCTCTCTCTCTCTCTCTCTCTCATCTATGTGGTGAGAATAGACACGTTGTACTTGCTGGCTAGGAAACAGATGGTTGCCAATAGCAAGTGGCCATTTAGAATTTTGTACCAATGGACTACAAAAGGAAGCAGCAGGTTAAAGTCTGCTCCTGCGAAAGAGATTCTGTACCTTCCAAGTGCAACATTTATTCTTTTCTGTGCTAGAAATGTAAAAGTATACTGTTCCTTTCATTCCTTCAATTCAGACATCCCTGCCAATGTTGCTTATATATTCTACAGGTCAGGATTTCTGTGGTCAAGCCCACAGGAGGAAAAAAGAGAATATAGAGCTCAATCCTCAAACCACAAATAACTTGTAGGCACGAGAAAAAATATCGTTGTATCGAAATTTGCAATGCGAAACAATGGCGATATGAAAGGTGTCCCTGTATCATGTGTCACAAAATTCAATTACAAGTAAACTCCCACATAACCGCCTTCTGCATAAAGACTTACCGGATTATCCGACGGCCTCACTTAAATGTTAACCTCAATTTCTAATAGAGATTGACAGCCTGGCAAAATGCCAACTCTTGTTGCAAACTAGGACTACTGGACCGACCCTACCGTATGTGATTGATTATCTATGTTCACCCCACTGTGAAAAGAAAAAAAAGACTGGAACAAAACACCTTGTTGAATGAATTTAATTTTGCATATTTACAGTTTAAATGGCGTTATTTATGGTATGCTTGTTTTAATTTCAACAGTTTATATTACGTTTCATGTATCCGCTTCATTGAGTTTGGTTTTGTGGAATTTTACCATGTGTCTGAGATTAAATATACTGTTACACCGTGTTAACTAGACAATGTTTACAAAATGGGATGTATGTATAACTTTACGTATAACTACAAAACGCTTTGCATCATTGCTGTAAAATAAACTTTGAAATTTATTTTTGTCTGATATATGGCAATGATTTGAATTGATATTTCTAACCTTCAAGAAATTAGTAAACTTGAGTTAAGGGTTGTTTTTCTTCCTTCAGTCAACATATTATTCTTTCTTACATAATGTGTCATGGGAATATTGTATCGTGAACCCTATATTGGGATAGGAATCATATCGTGGACTGAGTGTATCATCTCATGCCTACTTTTTAGAGTGATGAATGAGAGCTTACGGAGGCATGCAACTAAAATTGTAGGCCAAGTAAGATTTAGCTGTCTGCCAGCAAGTGGTTCAATGCATTCCATAACTGCAGTCTACACTGAAAGACATTATAAGGCTCAGGGTCAGACTGATATTAAATGCATTGCTGTTAATTCAGAATATTAAAAAAACAGTTTTTAAGTGTTACTTTCATTAAATTTTTAAAATTTATAATAACTTCAGAAAGTGGCATTTTCATACTGTAAAAAATATAATCTTGGCTTTCAGTGAACTGAGGTTAGATACAGTTGGGTCCTGAAATAATAACACTAATAATTGCTTGTGTGTATGCATATGCACTCTATATTTCATTATGTACTCTGTATGCACATAGAAATTGCTCAAGTAAATTTATATGAATTAAAGTAAAACCTTGATTGCTTATCAATCTTATTATCTAAGGCCATCTATCTAGCAAAACGACTTCTATAAAAAACAATGCTTTAATCCTCAGATAGATTATTCCCCTGTAGTGTATCCAGCATTCCTACTGGTACAAAAATGACATCTCTCCTTTATTCTTGTGTATTGTTTATATAGAACGCAAGGCTTCCATCTTATTTTTCTCTTTCTAATTCACGAGACAGCATGAAATGGCTTCAAGCTTAACGAAAGGTTACCAACTGCTATTACACCCTAACCAGGCTTTTAGCACAACCCACACAGCCCTCTGTAAGAGAAGAGACCATAGTCACAGTTCATCACTTCCTGTGATTAAGATAGTTTCTTTCAGTGGTGGTTTCAATGGCAAAAAGGTCACAGGCCCCTGATGAGGAACTGGCTGTCAAAATAGCCAGATCAAGAGGCTATTCAATGACATATCCAAAACACTAGTTTGGTCCAGTGATGTGCCAGTGCTGACTGTGATGACTGTAAGCTGTGCAGTCGTTCATCTGCAATGGCTATGTGTAGCTCAGCTGTGGGAATGCAGTGACAATTAAGTAACAGCTGGTTATACTAATTCCATACAGAAATCTTGCATTTCAAAGAAATGAAGGTAACTATGTAAGATTTAAACCATGACATGCAGTGCATCTACAAGAACATATGGCATGACAGGCGTGGTGATTGACCATATTCTTGTATATGCACTGGCATGGAGTGGTTTATATCCCTTATACCATGGCAACAACTAAAATGCGTGAAAAACATTTAAATAAAATGGTATTTTAAAAACTTTTAATCATACCACCATGTATACATCCGCCACTTAGCTAAATATAGTTCCGCTGGTAACGGCAGATGGCATGAGAGTTTGGATTCTAGTTGTCCCACCATTAGCTAACATTAGTTACTGTTCTTTTTATTAATATTTAGCGTAACTTAACGTTAAAAAAACGTTAACATGTCCATATAACATTAGCAAATTTAGCAAACCAATCTAGCCAGCCAATATATTTGGAAAAGACATTTAAAAATGAAAAGCTTACACTTTAGGCTAACAGTTACGTTATCTCTATCCTACCTAGTGCTAGCTAGCTAACTTGTATACATAACTTGCTACTTATAACTTACACTACTTAATGTTAGCTGACAAACTGGTCATTTTTACTTTCCAAAATTAAACGGAACATTTCCGTTTATTGTAAAACCTTTTCTCATTGGGTACGTTTACTTGCACACTAATACTCCGATTTGAACCCGGTTATGGCAATACTCTGGTTACTGAAATAGTCATGTAAACACCTTTATCTGATAATGTAAGGGCATAATCCGTGTTTTCAAAACCCGATTTACACCCCTGTTTTTTTGCCCAAACTTTATATATTTT
Organism: Synaphobranchus kaupii; assembly: GCA_029718625.1. Classification (NCBI taxonomy): domain Eukaryota; kingdom Metazoa; phylum Chordata; class Actinopteri; order Anguilliformes; family Synaphobranchidae; genus Synaphobranchus; species Synaphobranchus kaupii. The sequence goes on along the minus strand of CM056391.1, from coordinate 29,686,444 downwards.
TTGGTCCATGTAAACACCTTTCTCCATTTTTTTTGGCTTTTCAAAACTACGCATTTCAGGCAGAAGAGGCGGTGTAACGACAAAATTGTTCCACCCGTCAACATTTGCCCGGGGTTCCTTCAGGATTTCACTTCCAGAATTCAATTATTAAATTAACGCATTTCACTGGTGAAAATATATTGTTCAGTGTTACATGCTTGTGTTTGTACTAGCCAGCTGGCTAGCACATTAAATAACTGAAATTATCGGGAAATTGGCCAGATTTAGATATCGGTAAAGCTAGCTAGTATATAATATAAATCAACCACTACTAGCAATTCGCTATAAATAACTAGCTATAATAAATTACTAGCTCGCTATAAAAATAATAATACATACGTAAATTTTTGAAAATTTAAATGCGGCTTTTGGAGTAATCACATTTCTTATGTCCATGTGAACGCGATAAGTTAAATACTGGCGTAAACTGATAGCTTCCAGTAATTGGATATTGCTGTGCATGTAGATGTACCCATTGTTTTTAAGATAATAAATGCAATAGGCCTATGTGGCTAGGTAACTATATAGGAGGCGTAGGAGTTAGCAAAGCAGTTTGGTGTTTATATGTGCAATGTTTAATCTTTTTTTACTGCAAGCCATAGGTTTGTCCCTTCTACCAATAGACTAACATTAATTTAGTAACCGTACCAACAGCTTTACAGCTGATTTATAAGCCGGTAAATAACATGAAATCTCCAGATTAAAACATTTGTTGAGACGTACCCGAAATGCACGACTCAGAAACAGTGGTAGCAGATAAAGTCGCGTGAGGGCTTTAATGGGGGAATGTCCAAAGAGCGTAGTCAAAAAACAAGCAAAGTTCATGCACAGGTAATCCAGCCAAAACCAAAGTACAGTACCGAGGGAGAAGGCAGTCTCAGAATCGGTACACCATGCAAATAGTCCAGTAACCAGAGTAGCTGTCAGTGGGGCAGTAGTACAGGCAGACGGTAGGCAGGCTCGGGGTCGAAGACGATGCAAGAGTCTAGACCGGAGTCCGCTCCGCGGGGCAAAAGTACAAAAGACAGCAGGCAATAACTCGTGGTACAGGCAGGCAGTGGTCAACAAAACAGAAGTCGGTAACAATGGTCAATAAACAGGCTTGGATCGTAACAAAAGGCAGGCTTGGAAATAACGCTCAAAAGTGCACTGAAAACAGGAGGCAACAATTTTGCAATTTTTGGATCACTGCAAGGGTTATTTTCCTATAGAACTCTATGGGGGAAAAAGTCAGGAGAAACAACCCTTAAAGTGATCCATCCACATCTACTCCATATCTGGCAACAGAGTGATGGTTTGGGGCTCGTTTGATAGCTCAGACCCTTGATAACTTACAGCCATTTAGCCAGCCATGTGTTCCATACTGTACCAGTGTAATTTACAGCTGAATCTAGTCTCACCCCCAAATTTCCATAGAGATCCATTCAAATGCAGAGAGGTTATAGTATCGCTTGTAACAGTGCCTGAAAATAAGATATCGACAGTTTTTTTGATGTTGATGGTCACAGACTTCAGGAAGTAACAGCATGTAAAGGATATGCGACCAAATATGAAATATGATACTTTAAAAATACGTTAAAGCAAAGGCTATGAATACTTATGTAAATGAGAAATTTTAGTTTTTTATTTTTAATAAATTTGCAAAGATCTCAAAAAAACGTTTTTCACATTGTCATTATGAGGTGTTGTGTGTAGAATTTTGAGGGAAAAAATTAATTTGATCAATTTTGGAATAAGGCTGTAACAGAACAAAATGTGGAAAAAGTGAAGCGCTGTGAATACTTTCCGGATGCACTGTATGTTAGTTAGTTGCTCTGAGCTCCCTTGGGGTGATAATCCAGAATAGGGTATTTGTCGCTCTCCATTCACTTCTATAGGGCAGCTAAAACGGTCTCAAAATGACACTTCTAGCACGTATACGAACTAGAACGAAGTGGATTCCGTCAATACAAACAATAACCATTCCTCGTATGTATTTTTTTTTTGTGTAATTAAAATTACTTATAAAAGTATTATTTTCTTCAATGTTGTTAGCAAGCTACCAGAAAACACTAGCAAAATGTCGGCAGGAACGCTTGCTTCCGTGGAAATTTGGACCAATGAGTGGTTTCTGACACATCGGCGCATTAACGATGTTTCGTGCGCAAGAATTACCTACCGGATCTACGTTCCAAATAAAATACAAAAAAGCCAGGAAAGGGCCATTTAATTAAAAAAAATAAACACGTACGAGGACTGGTTATTGTTTGTTATATCATGGCCAGGTAACTACACAACCCAAAGTTCAGTTGTGCTTTAACATCGCTGTCTGTGGTACTGCTGATATGGTTAAAGGAATTCATGTGAAATTTCATGGAGGCAGACGTTCTCTCGCAAAAGAAAAAAGTGTTTTTTCAGCTCCTAAACGCTTCCTGCATATGTGTGGTGTTAGTAATTGATGCAGATGTTTTCACTTTGTCAGTCAATTAACAATAAGGCCTCCGTTCCTTGCACAAAATTCTCTAATAAAGATGAACGGTATGGAAGAGTATCCAACAACCAATCGTGAAGACGCCTTCACCATGTGCAAAGCGTTGTGGAGCGGAAGGTGGAAAATGCGCTTCAGGTGCATGCAGGTGCATGCAAGACGCGAACCCCAGAGATGCCCAATACATGGCCGGTTTCGAGGCACATCAACATCTTATAGAAAATTTCTATTGAAATCTTTTTCCCACTGGTTTTCCTTGTCTCAATCTTATTTATTTGTGTACGGATATTTAAGGAACGCCTTTAATGGATAATTTCCAAATATATAAAAATAAATAAAAAATGTAAATGTTGTTGCATTTAACATCACTTAAAAAAACCCCAATCAGTGGTCATGGTAACCGTAAAATGAAATTAATACTAACACAACAAACAAAAATCTATAAAAATAAAGTCTGTGATTTATGGGCTTCTAAATAACACTAAACGTCTACGACTGGTCGGGAGTAATCGATAATCTAAGAGCGTTTCTAAGAGCGTCTTTACGATAGTCTTAGCCTTATGATGCTTTTGGGGAATGCACCCCTGTTCTGCAAGGTAAGCCCTTCTCTTCTAGGTTGTGCTGTGTTCTTTCTTTCAGCTTGAAGAAACTTGAAGAAATCCACTTCCCCAAATTAATCTCATCTACCAGGACATCTTTCAGTTTCACAGCTGAAAAATATGACTTTGCACACAATTCCATAGCTTTAGCTGCACAGTCATTGCCAATGGATTTATCTATGTAATCATTTATTACAAAGTAATAGCTGCATACTTTTTTGTTTTTCAGAGAATCTATCAGGGTTTTTACGTCATGGCTCATGGTGACAAGCCACAATTTGCACAGTTTGGGGTCGTCAGGAAAACAGTTTACAAACCTTTAGTTTTTTTAAAAGAATGGCACAAAGCATATATAATACAGTATGCTGATAATAACTAGCTAAAACTGAGCTACTGATAGACACACTGGTTTGTTATGATTGTAAAACACATTCTCAATTGCAATCAAAACTTACCCAAAGGTGTAGTGCTTCAGTTCCTTGCAAGTGCCTCAAAGAAGGCAAGGGAATCGCTGTGGAATTGTACACAGCGGCTGTCAAAAAATAGTATGCTTTTGGAAAATGTCTTTAAAATTAATTACAGTTTGAATTATCCTCATGGCATTACATGGTGAAACTAAGTGACTTGAATAACGCGATTTTGACATTTTCTTTCATGTAGCTAGTCATCCTACATGTCACAATGCAAATATCAGAATCTGTCACGGTTGTGTTTTCATTTGCCATCAACAGTGACAGATCAATGTTTTGGTGCCATTTGATGTGGAGATGTGGGGATCTGGGACCGGTGAATGGCGGTAGTAACCTGGCCCTCTGTGCGTCAGCGAACACACCAAAGTGTGGCATAGCGTAGCACAGAACGTTATGCCACACGCCTCCCGAACTGAAGCTCGAGCTGAAGACTATGCAAATTGCATCATCAAAGGGCTTTTGCTTTCTCTACCTAATGTCAAAAACAAAGGGTGTCTCACAGTTAGTGTATCTAGAACTCAGTTTCACATATCTAATTGAAGCATACACCTCAGAAACCAACAGCTTTCAGGGTACATAATACATGAATACTTAGCTGTTTAAAATCAGAAGGTGTTTAAGGGCAGAAACCAGTGGGCAGCTGTTTTTGTAACCATTAACTGGCAACTCCTAGTAAATCATGGTGAAGGAGTGAGTTTTGTTACGCCCTAGTATTACTAGAATACAGTTTTTTTTGCATTCACCAGCCTGGCTTCTGTGGGAGTTGAGTCACGCATTGGGTCGCAATTTGGAAGTCATGGTAAGGAATCAAATTGCAGGTGAGGGAGTGACACATGCTGTGGTGAGTGCGCTCTCCACTTCTGCTTTCTGCTGGGAAATGCTCACAGAACTGAGACACACAGCAGTGTTTATTCTGAGGTATAAAATGAAGTTAATTTTGGTGATAGCCAGTGGCATACCATGGGATATAGAACCAGCCTTGATGATTACTCTCAACCTGTATCCATTGACTTTGCCTGATGAACAATCAAACAGTATTACCAGTATGAACGGTATTTTAGAGGGACGTAACTCTGATGTCAAAATAGTAATACTGTGACAAGCCTCATTGTTAAAAAAATAATTTTTAAAAGCAGGCCTCATCAACAGACATGAGCCCCTTCCTGAACTATACTAACTATGGTTTTGGCAAAGCTTTGGCAAATAGAGGCAGTAAACAAAACAGAAATCTCATTCACCCAGCAGGAAAAAAAATGCAGTTTTCTCTGCGCATTAAAAAGTGATCTGCCCCTGAAGATTCAAATGGACACGCCCTGAGCAAACAGTGCATTTCACTCTAAAGCTCCACTTTGCACTTAAATAGCTGAAACAGCTTAAATAAATAATATAAATCCTATCATCATTTTGTATGCGACAAAGAAAAGAATGAAAGTGGGCTCTGATTCCAAAAGACTAATGAAACCCTCTCTCTCAAACAGGACAGGAGGGGGGTGGCAGAACACTGCCTCACACAGTTAGATAATGTGCTCAGGACAGTGAGAAGTGTTGGGGGGGAGTGGGAGTAATACCGGTGGGGAGGAGAAGGACGGGAAAGGGTGGAGAGGGGTAGCTATGGGTGGACAGTAGCTGAGAAGGTATGGAGGGGGGTGGAGGTGGAGTGTAACAGGACCACAGCTGCCTGGCAGCTATTGCTCTGGAGCGCTTTATCAGGGCTGTCCACACTGCACTGTGTGTGGAACCAGTGCCAGATAAAACAGGACCTTCTCCCCGACCAGCTTCCTGCTCCCTCCTTCGCAGGACTGAGGGCCGTCCAGCTGCTGTCACTGTTTTTTTTTTTATGTGCCCAGGATCAACAAAGGGTCAGGATACAGGCCACGTGTGCCAACGGCACTTCTGAGGAGACAATTGAAGTCAAAGGACAAGGGCCTTGATGCACTCTGAATGTATAGTGCTGTTTCTGTAGATAACCAATGTCCTTTTCCTTCAACAATCTCCTTGTTTTATCGGGGGGGGGGGGGGGGGGGGGGGGTATTGAAACAATCCTTCTCCCTGAGAGAAATTCCTCAAGAGCAACAGGAGCCTCTAACTGATTTCAGTCTGGAAATTCCCAGATTTACTCACAGATACACAAAGACCTTGACCCAACACACAGACATACACAAACACACACACACACACACACACACACTGTTGATGCTATACGCACCCTTGTCAGGTAGGCATGGTCTCATTTTCCCATCATTGTTGCGGTTCAACTCTCCATCACAGGAAGAGCACAGCAGACCTCTGCGGGAGGGACAGTGCAACACACGCAACGGTTGCATGATCTCATCTCTAATGGAAGTCAACCTACTCTAATTCCGTTCGGTTCGGAGGCAGAGGGCAAGAGGCTGGAGGGACTGCAGCCGATCGCCTTTACAATGCTCCCTGTGGGAGAGGGTCTATAATCTTGGCCAAAACAAAATCCCGATCCCCTGCAGACAAGCTCGCATTACAGACTCACTGACAGATGGACAGAGGGTCAACTGACAGTGGGGCTGTCAGGGACACCGAGCCCCCGGCATCCACATACCACCATAACTGCCAGAGTCATGTACAAACTTATTGCCACACAACCTGCAGTGAGAAACTGAACTCAGTATGCCCAGCATGCTCTATTGATAGGCCCTTGTTTTATATTTCAGCTCAATTAGTTGACATGGAATGGCATTTAGACTCAATGACAGCTGTCAATATGTACTGTATTCTGACGTGTTTTTCATTATGAATTTAATGTAATAGGATGGAGATGAGTGAATGGTGAGAATAAGATTACTTACACCATTTTGTATTTAAAGACCTTCCATTGTGTCTTGTTATAATATTTCATTTATATTCTTGTTTTACATTACTGACTTTTCATTACTTCACAAAAATGTACTGTATTTAACTATATCCACAGATTTATTTGAACATCTGAACTCATGAGAGAGTATTGACTGAGTGTTACCATTGAAACAACACTATATAAGACAATGATGGGATTTACACCTTAGGTATAGGCTATGCTTTGAAATTGTTAAATTGATTAAATTATTTTGTGTTAGTTTTTTAGCTACATTGTCTAATGTGATAAGAAGAATGAAAATGCAACAGAGTACTGACACAATTGTACAATCAAGAAAATTAAATAAAAAATTTACTGTAGTACAGCAGTAGTAGTTAAACACCTATCATAAACCATGCCCACTGCTGGATTTGGTGAAAGACACTTCAACCATAGTGTCAACTAATACACAAGATACAAAGTGATACTTTTTCTCAGTAGTTTCAGTGTGGCTGGACTAGCACATAAAAAAGTGGTTTTGTCTTTATGGTACTTTCCACATTGAAGGGCCAGTACTACTACCGCACACTAAAAATCACCCTTTTCAACTCATGCTTACCTATTTACTGTACCGTATTTATAATTTACTGTCACTGTATAAAATGATACCTTTGTGCATTCACACTGTGAATCACAAATTAAATTTTACTCATACAGATCAGAGAAAGTGCTCAGAGAAAAAAAGCTATTCCCATGAACACCACAGCTCATGGTATTAGCTATGAAAAACAGCATTGTCTCATTTATCAAAGTCATTTGTACTGGTGTTACTGCGTCTGCTCCAACTCGTGAAAGTGTTGTCATAATGGAAATACTATCAACAGTCTTAACACAATTTTCCACTCTGAAATTAAATATAAGGTTTAAGTGCTTACAATTCCATTGGTAGAGCTAAATGTACACTCCCCAGCGGTATGGTATGGAACATAAAATTTGGGATGGTCACAATAAAGACAAAGTCAGATTTACAACACAGTAAGTGATCTTAAAAAAGTCACTGCAACACAGTTAAGAATTTCCCTCCCTGCTCAGCAGGGGCATAAGGACACATAGCAGTGCATCTGTTCTGTACACAACAATGCAAGGCAATTTCTCCCTTGAAAATAACAGAGGAAATGTGTTGTCAGAGATATCTCACAGCCAAAAATATAAAATCAGCATTGCAATAAAGCACTGCATTTTGGCACAGATCTCGGCAAGGAGATTGATAGCACCAAAGCGGCTGTGGTGTAGAAATATAAATGACCAGCACAGAACACGGGCAAGCCCCGGCACTCACATTACAGCATTAAACTGCCAGCTCCCACTCACAAACACAAACTGCAAACACACTAGCAGTTTCTCTTTCTCACCCCTCACCCGCCCCCAAACACGCACACCAGCAAAAATACATGTGCATGGGAAATAGGCATACTAATACTCATAAGAAAGTATAGGTACAAGCATGATCCAGGTAATAATAAAAATAATTATAATCTTTAAAAAAAGCAAGGGAAACCGTGTGGATTTGATGGTTTTAAGGAACCAAAACAGTTTTCGAAACTGGTTTTAGTGCCAGTTTGTACGGCCTTAGTGTCTCCAAACCTAATCCAAAATGGCACATTTTTTTCACTTTTCATCATTTTCAAGTGGCAATTACTATCATTTAATCAGTATAGGGGGATAGATACACTATATGGCCAAAAGTACACCCCTTGGTCTGGGGCTGTTTTTCATGGTTCAGGCTAGGCTCCTTTGTTCCATTGAAGGCAAATCTACAGCATACAAATGACATTCTAGATGATTCTGGGGTTCCAACTTTGTGGCAACATTTTGCGGAAGGCGTTATGATTCTGTGAAGGGACTGGACTCAAACGCACAGACCTCACAGACAGGAATTTCAATAATTCAATAATTTATTACTTCGTCCACAACTCCAGAAGTATAGGGAGAATATCAATGCTGGGATTGGATCCTGGAATGGCGTTAGCAGGGGGTTGAATGGGAGTGGGAGTAGGCAAGGGGCTGGATGGTGGCGGAATCCTGGGCTGGAGTAGCAGAGGAGGAGCAGGATGCGGGAGACAGGGGCTGCATGGAGTGGGCTAGGACAGCTGCAGGCTGGCGGACATGCAAAGCAGAACAAGGCATTAATGACAACAAGGCAGAACAAAACAGGCAGCGTAATATGCTGAGCTAGGCAAGACTTGAGGCAGCAAAAGCAAGGCAAGACAAGGCTAGATTTCAACACACAAAGCGAGACAAGACAAGAGTTAATTCAACAATGAGACTTAACAAACTGGCACAAGACAAAGAACACCGGGAGAATATATAGGAGAGTTAATGAGCACTAATTGCGTGCAGCGCAAGAATGTATGCGTGAGTGATTAACAGAGCAGAGAGCGTGAGGAATGCAAGCGGGGAAAGGAATGAGATAGGCGGAGACAATGCAAGGGAAGTGAGTGACACAAAGAGGGAAATCCACGCCCAGCCTGCAGCACGAGGGAAACAAACAGGAGACATGAAAACATAACACGACACGTGAGGGAAAAGGTAAAACAAGGAGCACAGCGGGGACGGGAATGGAGAGCCTCACAGTACCCCCCCCCCCCCTCCCTAAGGAACGCCTCCTGCCATTTTCCCTGGTCTGATCTTCCGGGGGTGGCGTCTGTGAAACTCACGGATGAGGGAGGGGTCAAGGATAAGCTTGAAAGCCAGGACCGCTCTTCTGGGCCGTAGCCCTCCCAGTCCACCAGGTACTGGTGTCCGCAACCTCTGCGGGGGATATCCAGTACACGTCTCACGGTGTACGCTGGGGCGTCATCAATTATCCCGGGGGGGGGGGGGGGGGGGGGGGCATCAACAGGAGCACTGAGGGGGCTGGAGGTGACAGGCTTGACCTGACTGACGTGGAAGGTGGGATGGATTTTCAGTGAGGCGAGGAGCTGGAGCTTGACGGTGACAGGGTTTAGGACCGTGAGGATGGGGTAGGGGCCAATGAACCAGGGTTGCAATTTCTTTGAGGTGGACTGGAGTGGAATGGTGGAGAGCCAGATCTGCTGACCAGGGGTGTACTGTGGGGCTGCGGTCCTGTGAAGGTCTGCCAGGTGTCGGGTACGGGAGGTAGTGCGGAGGAGTGCAGTGCAGGTCAGCTTCCAGACTCTCTTGCATCTGAGGAGGTGGGACCGGACGGACGGAATGGCAACCTCCTCCTCCTGGGCTGGGAACAGGGGAGGCTGGTACCCCAAGGAGCACTCGAAGGGGGACATCCCAGTGGCGGTGCTCCTCAGGGATTTGTGGGCGTATTCCAACCATGGCAGGAACTTACTCCAGGAGGAGGGGTTGTGAGCTGACACGCACTGCAGGGCAGCTCCCAGGTCCTGGTTGGTCCGCTCCATCTGGCCGTTGGTTTGGGGGTGGTATCCGGAGGACAGGCTGGCGGAGGTGCCCAGGGCAGCGCAGAAGGCCCTCCACAGCTGGGAGGAGAACTGGGGCCCACGGTCCGACACAATGTCACTGGGGATCCCGTGCAGCCTCACCACATGCAGCACCAGGAGTTCCGCTGTCTCCAGGGCAGAGGGAAGCTTGGGCAGGGGGACAAAGTGGGCCGCCTTGGAGAACCGGTCCACAATGGTCAGGATGGCGGTGTTGCCATCCGACGGGGGCAGACAGGTCACGAAGTCCACCCCCACATGGCTCCAAGGACGGCCCGGGACAGGGAGGGGGCGAAGGAGGCCAGCGGGGGAATGGTGGGAGGCCTTACTCCTGGCGCACACCGGGCAGGTGAGGACAAATGCACAGGTATCCCCCTTCAGGGTGGGCCACCAGAAACTCCTCCTTACCAGGGCGGTGGTCCTCAGGATACCAGGATGGCAAGCCAGATGGGAGGCGTGGGCCCACTAGAGAACCTGAGAGCAGACGGAGTCGGGAACAAATAGACAGGAGTTAGGGTTATTACGGGGGTCCGGGTGGGTAGCCTGGGCGGCCTTCACGATACCTTCGATCTCCCAGGAGACCGCAGCCACCACGCAGGAAAGGGAAATGATGGGGTCCGGAACAGCAGGTCTAGCATGAGGGGAGAACATGCATGACAGTGCATCGGGCTTTGTGTTACGGGAACCGGGTCTGTAGGTAATAGAGAAGTTGAACCGTGCAAAAAACAAGGACCAGCGGGCTTGACTGGAGTTTAGTCGCTTGGCAGATCTGATATATTCGAGGTTACGGTGGTCAGTCAGGACAAGAAATGGTTTACCTGCCCCCTCCATGTAATGGGGCGTGACGTGTGAGGTGGGAGGAGCCAAACGCAGCAAGGGGAATCATTAAGCCCTTAGGCCACTAAGGCGGGATACCCCGCAGATAAGGGAAGGAGAACAGACAAGGAACACACACACCACAGCTACAGACCGGCTCACTGATACAGGAGAGCCAGAAATAACACGCCCTGTCTCGATAACGAGACGCAAGAACAGGCGAGTAGCACAATGGCACAAACAAAACACACAGCAAATACACACAGAAAACTAATACCTATTGGTATAGGAAGAGGCAGAGGAACAAAGATAATGTTCCGTGGCTACTTACATAAGCTGGCACTAACAGTCATATGCAGCAAAACAAACCTGGGTAAACACCCGATCTCCCAGAAGAGAAACATTTTACAGGTGAGCCGACGGAACAACGTCGTCCCAATGCCTTACCAGCAAAATGACTAAGCTAAGAATAGAGCCACGCCCTAACTTCTCAGACAGGAGAAATGTAAAGAGGCGAAGGAACAGATAATTAATGTACCAAGTCTTAAGGCTTGCAGTCACACGCAAACATGTCCAACATCATCAACAGGTCTCCCTAAGAGACGAATTGCACCGAAGGACGAACAGAACTAAAGTTCCGAACCGAATCGCCCACATCTCCTATACACGGAGAAGGAAAGCACAAAAAGATGAAAAGGACAGCTGCACCTTAACCAACGGCTAACTGACTAACACAAGCACAAGCCCAGCCTCTCAGTAAGGGGAAATGTAACGAAGCGAACAGGAACAGCGATTTAACGTTCTATGGCTAGTTTAATAAGTGCGCAGTCCAATGCAGCAAACGTACCTGGGCAAACACCCGATCTCCCAGGAGGGAGAAACATTTACAGGCGAGCCGACGGAGCACCGTCGTCCCATAACTTGCTAACCAAAGACTCACGCAAACTAAATTAAACACGCGCCCAAGCCTCTAGTAAGGTGAAAAGTAACGAGGCGAACAGGAACAGAGATTTAACGTTCCATGGCTACTTAAATAAGTTCGCAGTCTAATGCAGCAAACAAACCTGGGTAAACACCCGATCTCCCAGGAGAGAGAAACATTTTACAGGTGAGCCGACGGAGCACCGTCGTCCCAAAACTTACTATCCAAAAGACTACCGTGAACCTAAATAAACACACGCCCTAGCCTCACAGTAAAGGAATAAGTAACAAAAACCCCGACTCACAACAAAGGGGAATGTAACCCATGAGAAGGAGACAACAGGAAATAAACGTACCAAGGCTACTCACTGGCTCACCGTAACACGGAAACGAGTAGAAGCAAACGCCAGGACTCTCAGTAGAAACCATTAACCGGCGAAAGGGAACAAAGAACAGCTACTCTACACTTCTACAAGCTAAGCAACCTAGCAGAAGCGAAGCGCCCGATCTCCCATGAGACGACATGCACCGAGGGGCGAACAGAACTAAAGTTCCAAACAGAGTCGCCCAGATCTCCATACACGGAGAAAACGCACACAGGCGAAATAGAGCAGAGATTTACGGTCCCAAACTTCTACGAGACAACTAACCACCAAGCCAGTAAGAAATAAGCCCTGCCTCACCAAGAGACGTTAAAAATAGGCGAGTAGCCAAAAATGGTACGAGAACTCACAGCCAACAATACCCCATAGTACATAACAATAAACAAACAACAATTAATGTCGAAGCCCCGAACGAAGGAAACGGTAGGCTTATATAACTCTCAGGGAACCACGAACAGGTGAAACGCTAAACAGAAACTCCCCCAACTCAGCAGGGCGGAGCAAGCATCTACCAAAAGGGCAGCGCCCTCGCGTGGCCACCGAGGAAAACGACCGCATCGGGAAACAGGGTTCAAAACCATGACACTCCAGCCACAAATGGTTTGTTGAGATCGGTATGGAAGAACTTGACTGGCCTGCACAGAGCCCTGACCTCAACCCCATCAAATACCATTGTGATCAATTGGAAAGCCGGGCCTAATAGCCCCACATCAGTGCCCGACCTCACTAATGCACTTCTGACTGAATGGAAACAAATCCACACAGCAATGTTCCAACATCCAGTGAAAGAGAGTGGAGTGAAGGCTGTTATAGCAGCAAATGGGGACCAACTCCATATTAATGCCCATGATTTTGGAATGAGATGTTGGATGAGCAGGCGTCCATATACTTTTAGCCATGTAGTAATTTTGGCCATCTATGGGACCAAAACCCGATCCAAAACCTGTGATAAAAGGAATTAAATATTTGTTTCCATTATAAAGCATATACATTTTCCCCTTATGATGGTATAAGATGAAAACATTGATATCACACTGGTACACACACCTAAATATGTTGCCTATTCATTCACTCTTGTACCTCAATGATAATCACTTTTTTCTGTACTCTATAGTATCTAATCTTTTGCTGCATGCCCTGAGATGACAGTTCTCCTTAGTTTTTTCCCCAAAGATGTTCCCATCCATAATCAGTCCAGGGAAAATTTTACATTCATCTAGTACATATCAGCACACAATAGGTTGGAATGCGTATTTTCCATGTCCTAATTGGCAAGTATAACACAGGGAGATAAAAATACACCATAGCCTGTATTATGTATAATACGATTACAATAAAATAATATTACACCATCAGGAAAATGTTAATCAAACATAAAACATGACTGAGCCACCCATGAATGCTTACACTACAGTACGAGAAATGCACTCAAAATGTGATAACAATATCAAACATATGGCACAAGACTGATGTGGAGTGGAAAAACTAACGTACATATTTACTTATAAATAGACGAGGAAAATCTCTGTCATGTTTATAGACATATTCTCTGATAGAATCAATAATATGGTATCTTCTTCTGACCCACTCCACGTAAGCAAGGTGAGGATTTTCTCTAGCCATGCTGACGAGTTGGCCAAATTAGTAAAAACTTGCAAAAATAGCAGGAAAACAACAATAATGCCTCGGCGAGTGAATGTACATTCTAAGTTGTTTGCATTAAACTAAACTAATAAAACCAGAAATACTGTTACACCCAGGTGTAATTTATTGTTCACAGCATCCAATAAGACATTGCAAACACGGTTGTGAAGGTTATAATATGCTATATTGGATGAAAGAGTTGTCAAATGAAACCAGAATGAACTGGAATGCATAAGACAGGTTTGAACAGCTTGCTGTGTTTTACACGTGGGGGTTTCAGAAGGTGTACTAGTGTTATAAAGGGCTGTGTATTTCTCAAAAGGCTTGGCCAGTGATTCTTGAAAGAGACATCTATGTGTAAAACCAATGGGAGGAGTATATATTTATTTCATATTTAGTAATAGACAGTAGAATGACGTGGTATAATTACACCAGAATTTAACTTTTTCTGATGAGTGGGCAGGCCATACGTTTGGGCTGTTGTTAAGTTTATCTTGTTGCTATGACAAAATATTAATTTTTGGTGGTGAAAAAATATTTCAGGTGAGCCCACCCATTGACTTGGCATGCAAATGGAATTAATTACCTAGACAGTACCTGCTTTCTTGCTTTCTCACTGTTTTTTCAGCAAGGGAACCTGTCTTTTTCAACATGTTATCTTCGTTCAAAAATGGTAAGCTACAAAACAGACTGTTCCAGGACTTCCGCATTTTGCTCATATATGAGTACCGGCACTTTTTCCACTTCAAGTGGTAGCTGCAAGTAATGCATTCTTACAGCTGCAATTCTTTGGGTATGCGGTTGGATTTTTTTCACCGCCTTCTGAAGCCGAGAACAGGCCTGAGCTTCCATACAGCAAACTGTGTAATCAATAAACCATATCAACTCACACTTCAAAACCTCAGTCCTGAACAGGGTCTCAGATGACTCAGCCAAAAGAGAATCATACAGAAACGGAAATGTGTTGTAGACAAGCACAGTGCCTTTCAGAAGAAGGGCATTGTGGCTTCCACGATGAATGTGTCTCTTCTCTCTCTTTGGGCTAACCTTATATGCTTGAACAACACACGCCTGTTGGTGATACAGTAAGTCACCTTGATGAGGGATGAACACCGGCACAGCTCATTAATTTTGCCCAAATCATGTTGCACACCTGGTATCCAGGACCACCGCCCTGGTCAGCTGATTAAGCAGGTCTTATTTACTGCAACATTAGGATGACACTGTGAAACTCGTTGAGCATAAAACTTTATGTATTTATTCACATTTTCTAATTCATTTTATGCTTTCTTTAAATTTACAAATGTGGGTCATTTCAAATTCAAGATTTACATTTTTAGAATGACAATTTAGGAGATTTGATCAATTAATTATTTTTATTTTGAATAACTAAAGTTAAAAAAAAATTATATATGTAGTTTTTTTTGTTCCAGTGCTAGAAAAAACAGCTGAAGATCACCCAGAAATAATTGCAGACACAAATACTGAAAGGTTGAAATACTTCCCTTCATTTGTTTGTTCCAAAGCAAAGATACAGGGGAGGGAAGCAATCATCACAAACACAGGCCCAGAGAAACACACAACTGCTCCAGATCCTCTAACTCAAACAGAGCATGGCCCACTCAAGTTATTCTTCATCCACAGTAGAGCTAAAACCACATAAGCCAAAAACCAATATCTTTATGACTGCAAAATGCCTACTGGATTGGAAATGATTGGAAACTGGTGCACAGCATACGGTGGAGGCTTGTTGCATTTGTATTTACATTTTGAATAGGGGTAGCAGATTATTATTGATAGCCCACATATCCTCAATGACCATGAAATCAAATCCTCTTTGGTTGTGATGAATGCAAAAACATCTGTGACAAGGGGATATCACTCATCCATAGTAAATACACTTTTATAAACCTACAACAATCAACTGGAGTAAGCAAGTGCACTAGCACCAGATATTCAATGGGTATATTCTTAGAATCTGGACAATGCAGCTGATTAGATTGGCTGTTTCTCAAGTGCATGGCCTATTGATGAGTTTTAAGTTGAAGTTATATGAGGCTACAATCAAAAATAACTTTGGTCTTCATGTACACTGAATATTCTGTTTCTGTTTGTGAACCACAATTTACAGATGTTCTTGCAAGCATCTATGTTTCTATAATTGTAGTAAGCATATATAATAATAATAAAAACATTGTCCATGTTTTAAACAATAGTGTTTTGTTAGACATATATGTAAAGAAATTAATATATCCTCTTAACCCCAAATAAGCGAAGCTGTTCTTGTTATATGCTTATGACATGGGACACATCTCAGGTCCGTGCTTGCCACATCCTTTCAGCTACGTCTACCACAAACATTCATAATGCACACATAATTGTTGGCAGGAAGCTGTCTCACCATGTATCTTGGCAACAAAACATGAACATACCATGATATATACGGGGGGTGGACAAAATATAGAAATGGAAGAAAACTGTTTTTCATAAAACAGCTGCTATATGTTTGCTCCCATTTCTCTTACCTATATTTTCTACACTCTTATGACTGGCATGCCATGTATACATTTTAGTTTCTGTCTTGGTTTTTTTATTAGCTTCATAATGAATCATAATTAGCCATTAATCATATTGTGATCAAATAATACTCATTTGTCAATTAAATGCTCATTTTGTGTCAGTAATAAGTGGGAACACTTTATAGCTAATCTAGGACAAAAACTGAAAGCATTTTGGTCCATGACAACCAGAGATGAACACCTTTGCTCAAAGTGAAGTGAACAGCTGACTAAAATAGAAGATCATTGAAACTGGTCTAGAATCCAACACTTGCATGGAACACGAGTCACATGAATCCAACACTTGCATGAGTCACAAATATAGCCCAATTGTTAATTTCCTTTTCAGTTAAGTTTTTCACTAACCAAATTCCAGTGTACTACATAGAGGAGATCAACTCCAGTTGTTGGGGACCAAAATGTTTTCTGATTTATTCTTATACATTTGTTGAAGTGTACTCATTTATTACTGATATAACAGCGACATGTAATTTATGATTTATTAACATTTCATAAAAATATGAATAACAGACAATTATGGTTGATTGGCATATAAAGAAAAACAAGTCATCATATTAAATGTACACGTGGCACAAGATTCACTAAACAGCATAGATAATCAGGTTAGGAACATAGGTTGAGGTTTTGAGGTCTTGCTGTGAGCTAAATGTAAACCATTTCAGTTTTCTTATAGTAGGGCAACATTTTTATTACAAATGAACACATTATAGACAGGTGTTGTACTGGAAAGTATATTTTATGTAATGCATTAAGAGATATAACTATGTAAAGAGTATATTTTAACTTTAAATATAAATTGTTGAATATGCACCCTGTCTGAAATCTCCAGTGGTGTAGAAATTGAATAACGTGATATGCAACGAAGCAGTTTCATGCATGTAGGAAGGCAGATACTGCATGCATAATGAGCTGGCCTTGAAAGATGGCATTGAAGTAACTCTTAATTCCCAGCAAACAGCCACCCCTCTAATATTCCCTTACATCTTTTTATGCACTTACATAAATACAGAGGCAAGGGGAACTACTGGGAACTGGGAGCTATACAATTCCCTTCTGCTCTTACATCACAGATGGACAATTCCAGAACAGCCCCTTTAATTGTGGGAACCCCCAGGGAGAGGACAAAGGGGGTAGAAAAGGAGGAAGTGACTCACTGAAGTGAATCTTCCATTGCTTTGACGGCAGAGGAGACTCGCTTTTCATCCTATGAATTTTTAACACTCTGGGACATGGCGGGCACAGGGGAGCCGAGTGCAACTGGCCATCTTTTGGGGAAGGTCAGTATTCCAACGGAAGCTGCGTCAGGGACAAGGGGCCAGAGGCGGGAAGGGCTTTTAGAGCGAGGACTCACACCAGTCACGCTGTGCACTGGGTAGTGTGTGCTTCAAGCCCAGAAGTGCCACTGGCACAAGCAGGACTACCCCTCCTGAACCCCGTGCTGAAATTGGGTTATGTTACTGTGGCAGGGTGGGCGTGGTTAGCCTCTGCTTGCAGAGAGAGAGTGAGCGGAGCGGCTCTCGGACCCGGAACCACAGCTGTCATGAGTTAGTCAGGACAACACGATAATTAACAATTGAATGATTGTTGGATTGTTGCCTGATTGCTTTGACAGTGAGCCTGGGCTTTAAAGGAGGGAAGCGGGAGATGAAAGGGGCTGGCCGATGACGGGAGAGGACGGAAGAGAAGTGTCCGAGAACACCGTAGCCAGTGAATAACCTAAAAGAGACAAATAAAGTGTCTGCTAAAAACCACAGTCCTTGTGTACTGCCTGTTCTTCCGCGAGGGTGGCACTCGAACTTGCCACAGTTACCTAAACAACCGTGAAACTGGGTTGAGTGCAAGGAGCCAAGACTGGGCTTTCGTTTTGAAGCTCACTTCCTGTTTGGGCTGGGAGCGGCCATTGTGCCGTTGCTCACTAGCGCCATTGCGGTTGGCTCCAGTATAGGTCTTTCCCCATGTAAGTCAATGACAGCAATGTGGTCAAAATACTCAAGTCAATACATTTTTTACACAAAAAAATGTAATTACAATAGGTGCCTTTCCTTCATCTAATGCCTGTGCATGTGCTGATTTTTTTAAATATTGTGTCGTTTGGTCCTGAACAAATGTTAATACCCTGTCCAATCAGAGGGACAGGTTGAGTCCTGGGATCACTGGCATAGATTGGTTCTATATGGTTCTCACTGCCCTCACTCGGAGGGGCGGGACCTATTTTTATACAGTCTATGCTTGGGACAGGGAGACACGCTGTATTTTTGAGTGGAAGTCGATGGAGAACATTCCTTAGTAGCCTACCGTGAACAAGCTGTTGTTTTGTGGACGCAGTTCGTAGCATAATAAATTGAGTGCCTTCCGCTCATCTTCAACATGTTTGTCATCACATATTCATTTTGGTTGGAGCGAGCTATGATGTGTCTACTACGAAAAAAAATACTGTTTCTTAAGATGAGACAGAAGGGGATGTTGCAGCTACACTACAGGCCCAGTGTCTCGGAGCAAGCAGCCAAACTATGGGTTAAGTATCTCAAATCAATTGCTCCATACCTGTATAACCTTATCAATTTAGATATTAATTTAGCTATTCCAACCGCTCCCGTAGCCTACGCAATAGCCCCGTTATGTACTCCCCTTGTACTCCCGTCATGAACGTTACCATTGCTAGGGAGGGCAAACCGGAGCTTTAGAACGTAGACAGTAGTGAATTCACGTGAGCTTGACAATACATTTCTGACAGAAAACGTAGTTTATTTACTTTTTAACTTCATTGCTGTGGTGATCAAACTTACAAGAAGTAAATGCTAGCTTATTGTTAGCCTTTATTGTTCACCATATGAGGCTAGAATGGTGAAGCTAACAGAAACTAATAGCACTAACCCATAAAAAATTGACTTCTAACGTTACTTGTTCAATCGAATTGTAAAAGTGAAAGCGTTCGATTGTGGTCAGTGGCACCGAAAATTTCTGTCACACCCTCGATAAACGGCAAAAGTCCCAGTAGAAGATGAAATTAAATTGTTAAAAGTTATATATTTTCTGAATCGTTATCAACTTCCCTTGGTCACTGTCGATTGGACATTGTGATCTGGGCATAGAGTGCCTATGTAAATTACGTCAGAAACATTCAGCCGTGTTATTGGCTACCTAAACGTAATAGTGCGCTCATCACCGTTAGC
This sequence comes from Synaphobranchus kaupii, assembly GCA_029718625.1. Taxonomy (NCBI): domain Eukaryota; kingdom Metazoa; phylum Chordata; class Actinopteri; order Anguilliformes; family Synaphobranchidae; genus Synaphobranchus; species Synaphobranchus kaupii. The sequence goes on along the minus strand of CM056391.1, from coordinate 29,667,077 downwards.
ATAATTGGGAGCCTGAAATGTCAATCTTTAGAATCCGTTTAAACCTTTCACCAATAAGCTGGGACTTTTAAGTTATAAGGCGGGATATACAGAGTGTCCAGCGAAAATACTGACCTGACAGTCTTTCAGAATTCTAACAGTTGATCACGTCAACTAGCAGAAAGACCGCGAGACACTGAATAGAACAGAATACTGGCTGCGCTGATCTGTGTTCGGTGCCGTCAGAGTCCTACTCTTATCATTGATCGAATGTTGGGAAAATGTGCGTTTAATACGTTTATTTAAGGTTAAACTGACATTTTAAGCACTATATTTATGTTGATTTCCCGAAATACATTTTTCGGTTGTCCTGCCTACCATTGCTTAGCAATGCTGGGTTAGCTAGCTGGCAAGCTAACGATATCTCACGGTAAGTCGTTTTAACATTTAGCTAGCAAGCTAACGATAAATTAAAATGGCTTGCCATAAGCTAACAGTTATCCTTGCTGTCAAGTAATCCTTGCTGGCTGGCCATATAAGTTCGCTGGCTGGCCATATAAGTTCGCTAGCTACCGTGATTGCCTAGCTAACGTTACTAACGTTAGCCAGCTGCTCTAGCTAGAAATCTAACCGGACATTTCTACACCTGGATCATTTTAGGTGCCAAAAATTACGAAAATGTGCGGGGAATAGAGCCAACGTGTTAGCAGTATGTTTGTACTGACTCAATACGGGGATGTTTAAAATAAAACCAATAATTTATCGAGAAAGAATACGGAGTCTGCGTTTGTAAATGTTTGCAATGTTTGTGATTAGGTTACAGGATGCAGATGAAAGTTAATGCCAGCTACGATGTAGCTAGCGTGTGAACCCACTAACCTTAATCCCCACTTTATCTGGAAGTTTTCAGAACGGGGTTGCTGCGGCAAACCGTGACAGACTGCTCTGCCACAGTCGAGTTAATTAGCGGTTAGCAATGGTGGTGATGCATTGCGTCTAGCTTGGCTACCGAGCTCAGCTGGTATGCTATCTAGCTAATCAAATTAGCTGATGTTAGCTGAATATAAATTGAAGATAACTGAATGAACGTTAATTATGTGACGAATACCACACATTCAATGCGAATAAATGACACAGTAAAATCGAGGATGAAAATTAAATGTTATATTATAAAACATTAGCAACTTAAGGAAGTTTACCGTGAGTTTATTTAGCAAAATGGTGGGTTTGGTCAGGTCATGGGCTTTATATTCACCACTTTCCTGCGAGAGACAATGGGTGTCGTCATGACACTCGACACTTCCGGGACGCCAGAGGTTGCCGGTTATTCCTTTCCGGTTTACCCAACGCTTTCGCCGACCAAAATGTAGCTAAGGCTGGCTTTACACAGTGAAACTTTCACGCAACTAGTTGCAGGTTGCAAATTGCATGCAACATAATTCCCATGCAACTTGATAGTTACACGAAGCAATTAAAAAAATAATCAGTCCCATGCAACACGATTTAATAGTTTATTTCACTAAAATTTGCTAGCTAGATTGGTAATTTATTTTCATCTGTCATATTGTTTTCTCGCTAGATTATTTCAAGTGGGAAAACATCTGAAAATATAGGCTACTATAGATACAGAGTTTGATACTATTAGATGTAATTTGTCATATCTAAGATATTTCGCTGGATAAAATGTTTTTAATACACAGATTATGCGAAGTAACTTGCTCGCATTCGCAACCAGCGTTGCTCACGTTAGCTAACGTTAACGTTACATTAGGTAAAGCCCTACTATGTTACGTTCATATTTACAAACTGAATAAATACTGCACCTCTAACCACAAAACTGCTTTGCTAGATTATAGTTGTTGTAACTAAGATATTTGACAAATACAAACTTTTTAAATCAGCGGATTTAGCGTTATGTGCTGGCTTTATTAATCAGCTGTTGGTGTTGCTATGGTTACCATTCATAAAAGGGTGTGTGAAATTGGTAGTTTGACGACATCATCTGACAAGTTGTCAACAAAGTTGAGAGTTTTGCAACTGTTGCGGCTGAGTTTCAGACAAGTTTCAAGTGCGTTGCAACTGAATTGCAACTTAGTTTCACCTAAGTTTCAAGCAACTAAAGGTGCGTGAAAGTTTCACCGTTTAAAGCCAGCCTAACGTTTACTTTTTATGCCAAATGTACCGTTCTCAGTCACAGGATAGTTAGCTAGATAATGTCTTCGGGCTCAACATGTGCCGTTGTCGGGTGCACAAATAACTCGCGAAAACTTAAAGATTTTATGAATGGAGCCTGTTTTCAACACAGACAGACTCGCAAGACATGTTGTTGTCCGGCACCCTACGCGCTACATTCAATCCCCAAGGACGAGGCGAAAACAACTTGCAGACTTTTTTACACAATACTTTACCGATTTTATTGCTATGTAGATAATTATAAGCCTCTGTGCTTTTGTAATTTCTAAGTTCCTCGCCATCAACGCCCTCACTAAGAATTAAGTAGTTGACAATGTCAACGTAGCTAACGTCGGGCCATGGCATTGTTTCATATCGTCTACCCATTCCGTTAGGATAGACAGATGCGGCACTTTCACCGTATTATCGCCAGTACTTGTTAGATAATCCGATCCATGCAACCATCTGCGAAATGTGGCCATTTTAAATAATGTTCGTCTTCATATACATTTAGTTAGCAGTTCGCTAGCTACAAACGTAAACACAGTAGACCGGACGGAAGAAACCGGCTTCCGCTATGACGCCGCTATGAATCATGGGAAAGATCAGAGTTCGGGAAAGTTGTGAATAGTTCTGTGGGCTTTATAGTTCTGTGGCTTCTCCACTCCGAACTGTCAATCATACTGTGCCCGGGCCATATCCGGTTGACCCTGCTCCAAGCCAAGGTCACTTCGGCTCCACGGAGCCGGCGCAGTTTGTACAAACGGCCGGCGAAAAAGACTTCCGAGCTTCAATTCAGTTTTTACGAGGCCGTGGAAAGGCAATAGGTGACGTCACAGTGGCTTTGTCCATATTTTTATACAGTCTATGGTTGAGTGTCTTCTGAGGTGACAAGTCAGCACACCAGAAGCGGAATTAGCGGGGGTGCTGTGGGTGCGGTGCAGCCATAGGGGCCCCCTGAGTAGCCTACCCAAACACAGACACTAACCTAGGCCTAATTCATGAAAAACATTGTTTAATGAAAGTTGACAAGTAACACTCTGTATATTTGTTTGTGTTAAAAATTGGGATGGCAGGTATGCCATCCGCCAAGTTACGGCTTGGTGGTGCATGCCCCATACCTATACAGCGCCGAGAGTTTGGCACTTTTCAGGGTTTCCTACAGAAGTAACCACAATGACCATAGACTCTCAGCCCTTAAAAACATTAACTTCTGTATGTTCTGACCTCATGTAACCACACAGCATTCAGATACAACTTCACACATCCACACAATAAAGCCCCAAACTTGGGTTATTTTGCCGTTTTTCTCCTTCCTCTTCCGCTTCTTCTTCTTCTTCCCATTTTCCTGTCAAACTGCCTGCCTCCGTCGCGATGTTATCCAATGGGGAGAATTATTATTTGAGGGTATGGTCCGTATACCTGCTCATCAAGCTTATCGTCCAATAAATACGCTTAATAATAATGTTTTTTTAATGTTAATATAGCTAATGGCTTCATGCTTTCCAAGAAGCTGCTATGGCTTAGTGGTGAGAACTGCAGTCTCTCACTCAGTGGATTGTGGGTTTGAGCCCAGCAGGACACATGCTTATTTTCCAAAAAAAACAATGTGCAACTGTTTAAGTACTTTTCATTTCTTAGACTGTTATTATTTTCACATTAACACATTAACGTATTTTTATTGCAAAGGCAAAAGACGTTTCCAATATTAACTGTTCAATGTTTCATTTGTAGCCTATTTCACTTGTACTACAGTGAAATGGTGAAAGTCAGACCGACACTGACAAATGGCCTATATCAAATGATTATACCCCTTTGGTCTTCTGGTTAGCGTCAAGCCTTAGTATTGCGAGAGACGTGGGTTCGTGCCTCGCCCGGTTGATATTCAAGTATTATTTCATTTTGGACTCAAACAGTGTGCACATGTTCTGACACGTTTTACAATATTAACTGTTCACTTGTAGCCTGTTAAACAATTCAGTCACTGGACACCACGACAGTAATGCAATAGGCTAGCTAACGTTATGGGAACAGGCATCCCATGGCCATTTGTCAAGCAAAGAAAAAAGTTTCAACGCAGAATATCATCTGGTTAACATCGCGTTCTTGCATTAATGTAAAAATGCCATTGGCTACATGTTTTAATCTCACACAAATGCCGACAAAAAAATTTGTCTGTGTGGAGCCTGCTATCCTCTTCCGCTGCGGTCATGTCTGACTCTTTGGAAACCGAACATTCAACGCTCGCCTCGGCCAACATTTCTTTATTATATCTTCACTTCAGCTCTGTTCAGTTTATCCTTTTCACACAGAACACAATGTCACCATAAAATTAACTACTAGGAAAATTAAGAATTTACGATAATACATTAAGAATTGACGATAGCCTACTATAAACTGCAATCCCTTAAGACATCGGATTTATAAACTTCCAATTCCCTAAACATATATGATTCATGGTTAGTCACTTTAAAAAAATTACTATAGCTTCCGAACATTGCTCTAGTCTACGGTACTCTGCAGACAATGTATCTTACTGCAAACACTTTTAATTATAATTATAATCAGAAGAATAATCTCTGGTAGGCTACTTTCTTAGTATCTATTGTTTTCTTACTGGCTAAGATTCCTGGGAAATATGCATATTCCAATTAAGCTTGTTAGCCAACGATAGTTTTGCCAGAGAAACGTCAGTCAGCTGCTAGTCAGGAAGCAGGTACAAGCTAAAAAGGTACAAGCTTTTTTTACCTTCGGAGAAAAAAAACTGCGAAGGTATTATGCTGTGCTTATGAAGTTCAGCAGCTCGTAGCCCACACATGGAAGCTTGGAGTTACGCATCCGACAAGCCAGTGTTGAATAGCCTAACGTTATTTCTATAGAATACTAATATGCCTATTTTACATTGTACATTGTATTCCATTAGACATTAAATACAGCTCATCTACAAACTCTTATAATGTAATTGTGGGAGAAATGTTATCATTCTCGTCAGTAGAGGGAGTTATGCTTATGCGAATGTCTGCATGCATTTATTTGGAATGCATGTAGGCTACTATTCTGTATGCATGTCTCTCTCGATGTCATTATCTTCATGCATTGTTCATCATTAGTTAGCTACCAAAAATAAGTGATATCTGAACAAAAACGTCTCCGACTTTAAAAAAGCCAAGTTACTCACGCATAGCCTACAGAGCGCTGTCTATAAGTCCTTAATTCCAACTTCCAAAAACTAGGCCTGCCTTTAAAAGTATTGATATCAAAATGTGGCCAAGTTACAACTAACAATATTGCCTATCGTAGCTCGCACTAAATAAACTAGCTCTATTCCAAAGCAATGCTATCCAAACTTTCCTAAATTATTTAATACAACTTTGCCCTGTGTTCCTTCATCTTACCATCTCAAGAGAATGTGGTCAATGAAACTGTATGTTCCACATCAAACTGCAAAATGAGAATAATTTATAGTGGAAATACTCTGATTCAGATGTGTTAAACAGAAAAATTACTACACTATAGGGCATGTTTGAATAATTGTCTGCATCCACTGCTTTGGGTCTATGAAAAGCACAGAATGAATAAAATGTATTATTATTATTATTATTTATTGATTTATTTATTTGGAATATTTGGATTTCTATCAAAACCTGTGTGGTCCTACAGAGCATAGATATCCTTGTGTTCACAAAATTCTGTTCGCAAATATAACTATTATTATGTTAAGAAAATTAGTACTATTACTTATTTTCCATCATCTGACCCACAAACATGTCTGGATATGTTTGTAAAAATGCTATATGTACGCTATTTTAAAAATATGACTTATTTTTATCTGCATTTATTTATTCATCCCCCCTTTCTCTATTGTACATGATGTTTCTTGATATAAATGTCTGCTTGTGAATAGTAAAGAAATCTGTAGCAGCAGTTAACATTTTAAAACCTGTACATTTTCTAAAGTAAACTAGCCAATAAAGTACAACCATATCCTTTCTGGAGTGTAATTATTCATCAACTGTTAAAAACATTAATTGAAATCATATGTTGTTCCATGAGGCACAATCTCTTCATATGCTAAGATGAAGAAACACAGGGCCAAGTTGCATTAAATAATTTAGGAAAGTTTGGATAGCATTGCTTTGGAATAGAGCTAGTTTATTTAGTGTGAGCTACGATAGGCAATATTGTTAGTTGTAACTTGGCCACATTTTGATATCAATACTTTTAAAGGCAGGCCTAGTTTTTGCAAGTTGGAATTAAGGACTTATAGACAGCACTCTGTAGGCTATGCTTGAGTAACTTGGCTTTTTTTTTTTTACGTCAGAGACGTTTTTGTTCAGAGATATATATATATATATATATATACTGTATATATATTTCATCACCGTGGATATTGAAACATATACCTATAAAATGGAGTTGCTTCAGTTCCAGTAAAGAAATGTTTCAACATTTGCTTCTGTATTTTTTTAACGAAAACTTACTTAGGCTACATGTTATTTCTGAGTTCCAGTGCATACACTGAAATGCTCCTTATATTTTTCTTGTAAGCGATGAGCCAGACCAGCTTCACACCAGCCTAATGGCCTACTGATGCAACGTGTTCAAGGTTTATGCTGCAATTTGTTTTAAAAATAATTTGCCCTTTGTTTTAGCACATATTTTCATTGTTATGATGATGATTATTAAAATATGTGCCATTTCTTTAAGTCCTTTGTCGGCATGTGTTATTGCCAGTATACTGTATGTCTAGTTACTGGTCAGCCCACGATTTCTTGAAGAACATTCATAGAGTGATCAACATTGTATTGCTACTATATTCTTGCGATAAGGGGGAGTTAGTTACCTACCTGCTGATAGCCTAATGCAACTTTTATATTTTATTATTATGAGATGGAGCAGTCACCTATTAGTACATAATCATACTATAGATGTTCTTACAAAATTAATTCTATATAAAACCTGTTGTGATCACTCTCTAGTGTGGCAGCGTGTCCATTATTAAGCAATGATCTTAGGATTTTCGGGTTGGGCTTCACACGGGGTGGGTGGGTGGGGTGTCATCATGCCTCTCACCCATATGTGTGACAGGCTAGCTCCGTCCCTGCAGCACATGGTATAATGCGCTACATTCCATGTGAACGGACCTGAACTTTGTGCTCTAAGAGAGCATGATGGAAAGCCACAAGCACTGTGAAACCCTCACCTAAAGTAAGATGCCTCACACAACATTCATTTCTGAGGAATGAAGCCACAAAGTCCTGGACTGGATTACAACCTGCAGCCTCCCCCCTTGATCACTGACTATATGAACTTTAATTAAAGAAAGATGTAAAAATTATAATGGGTTTACAATGCAGCAGAAGTTTTCCCACCAGTTCTGTACTCTCCCTGTCAACAGAGACTAATGCATCCTTCCAGTCCATCCCTCACACTGAGACAGGCTGCTGATCTATAGCATAAATGAGAGGATCTTTTTTTCTTATAGATCACCCAACTTATGCCAAGAATTCTGTATTTTGAAACTATATTAAATTACTAATACAATTCTGAAAGTCATGATTATGGAACACCTTTGCCGTTTATAATTACAAATGTGTGTGGCATTAAAAATATTGATGCTCATGATGAAGTTGGCTGAAAATTCAATTATCTTCCTGCATGTGGAAATGACACTTATTTTTACACTTCAAATATGTTATTTTCCTAAACGTACCACACGCTTGTTTGAATAGTTTTGTTTCAACTTGAATCTAAATGAACCTTTGAAGCCCATAAAAGTCTTGTAATCATACTGCATCATGAATGTTTCATACCTCCAGCTGCATTACAGTCAATTGGAAATACAATAAATCGAAAGGAGTGTGCAATACATTTTATATTATTCATCAGTCCTTTATGCACAATGATCCTTTATTGTACAGATTAACTCAGCCCATCTGTGTGTAAATAAGTAATAAATAACATATGTATACTGAATATGTTTTATATACAGTTGAAGTTGGAAGTTTACATACACTTAGGTTGAAGTCATTAAACCTAATTTTTAACCACTCCACAGATTTCATGCATCTAATTAGAAACGAAAACAAATTTGCAGCACGTTACACAATTCATTCACAATTAATTTTAATGCCATTATGTGCGCTTTACAGGAGCAGGTCTGTTTCCCCTGCTGTAAATCACACTTTTCACGGTCTTCCTGGGAAAGTGGATTGTTTTAAAGTATTACGCTACCAGTAAAACAGGTTGGTCACATTTCCATAAGCAGGACATTATAAAACAATGGAAAATATGCGTGAACCTATGGGTTGCCAACCTGACAGCTTTATTGTATTTAGTGTCATCATTAAGGCAAAATAACATTATTTATGTTATTAATCAAAATTAGAATGCATGTAGGCCTAATGAACTTCGGATGAAGCTCGAACATGAGATCATAGCTTCATTGCATAATCAAATGAAATTCATTAAACAAGCAGGCTAATTTGGCGTTTTCTAAGGTGAGACGGAAGCCATTGGTAGCTTATTCTCAGCTGTTGCAGGTGCTTTTAACGAAATTTAACCGCATATATTTAGTAAAATAACAGCACTGTCGGGAATTACCAGGAACTCATAATGGTTAATCTGAATAATATTGATCATAGGTAGGGATGGGAATCGTTAGATTTTATTGATACCGATGCCATTATCGATTCCGCTTATCGATCCGATTCTTTATCGATTCCTTAAATATTATTTGCTCCCAGGCTATTAAAAGACCAACTATTACTATTGGGTGGTCATCTAAGATGGATTCAATAACACAGTATTTATAAAGTATAAAGCATTAGTTTTTCATTCATATTTCTTAGTCATATGATGGAAAATATTTATCTGCTATATGTATGCCTGCACAAGTGGCAGAGCATCCAATAAAAATCTGAATTGTATAATTCTGTAAATTGAAATGGCATTATGAATGTCATTTTGCTTGATCAATACGAGTGCTTAAAAATATCAGAGATCAAAGAAAATAAGAGACACCGGAAAATAATGAAAAAGGACGCGAGAAGAGAGGATAAATGATCAGTTTAACGTTATGTCAAAAAAAGATGGCTAAAATATTGTTGTTTAGCCGCTGCTCTGTGATTGGGATATTTAGTAGTTTCATTCTCTAACGAAGATCGCAAACTTTACTTATGAGTTAGTTACGCTCCTAGGCATGTTTCATAAAGCTGCACCGTAACGTTTGCGTTGGTTTCTGTATTATCAGAACAGTTTCAACTGTCACCATTCTCCCCTATCTCATTTAGCCTATACATTTACATGGAAGAAAGATGAGATCTTTAACGTTACCTGAGGCAAGCTGGCTTCTCTTATTAGCTGAAGATGATGAAGATTGAAGATTATCATTTAGCTAATTTAGGTTAGTTATTCGCTTTCCAAATCTAGGCTACTCATCTGTGCGTCGCCAAGCAGGCAATCGTTGTTAGATTAGTCTACCGCCAATCAAAACACTGTAGTTTTACACTTGTAGTTAGTTATAGGGCTCTATTTTAATAAACCAAACGTAATGGTGAACGCAAGAGTAAGCGCTTGGCGGTATCGCTCTGAGGGCGTGTCGGCGAGAAATTAGGTAATTTCATGACGGCAATCTTGGCGCACCTTATGGCGGTATTGCTAAAAGGCTGGGTTTAAATGTCCAAGGTGTGTCTCTATGGTAGCCAATCAAATTGTTGTTCTCATGCTTTAAAAAAAGCCAGTTGGAACACAATCGCTCCATGCAATTTCATAATGAGCAACCCAAACGCACTGGACCGTCAACTTGGATGTGTGTATGATTCTACGTGGGAACATGCATTGAAATGTTCATTTTAAAAGCTGATCCGATACATACCATTTATCTAGCCCTATTAAACCACTCAGCCAGTTGATTTCTCTTTGCTCTGGCTGTGATTGGGACCGCGACCACTGGTGCAGGTGGGGCAAGCTAATTTTGTTGCATGTCACCTGGACATTGATGGAATGTGTTCCTTTGCGATTGACGAAAACTATTGCATGCTCGGGTGGTGCGCGGATTTGTATGTGCGTGCAGTCGATAGCACCAAGCACCCCGGGTGGTTCAAATTGTCACTGGTTCAAAAGTATTTTAGAACACGCCCCAGACAGCGCCACCCATCCCACTGCAGCGCAAGCGAAAGGATGTTATGTTGAGAATTTGTTGATCCTAGCGGTATTGCTGAGAAACGCCATAGCGCCAGTTTTAAGACGTTGATGCTGTCAACAAGCTTGCCTTTGACTATACCGTCCCCTTGCGCTGGTTTGCGCCGGTTTGAAAATAGAGCCCATAGACTCAGGGAAGTCCACACACTCCACAAATCTGTTATAGTTCTGAATAGTTGATCATTTGGAGCTATCACAAAATGGAGCTTACGCGAACACATTTTCTATTGATTTTTTAATTATAGTAGCAGCAGTATTATTTTTTTTAAAATGACGTTTACATTTTATATTTTTAGACGGGGTGCCAAACTGCCTGCCATCATGCACTGACTGAATGAAAAACGACGGCGCGCATGACGTGACATTGTTTTGCTATGCGTAGCTGTCGGGAATACATGCTGGAATCGATAAGAGAATTGATAAGCTCGAAGGCGTACGGTTCCGAGGAATCTGACAACTTGGAACCGGTTCTTAACGGGAACCGGTTCTCGATTCCCACCCCTAATCATAGGCTACTATTGATCCATATAGCCTATTCCTTGATTGCACTAAACACGCACAAGCATGTCTGTTTCACCATCATATAAGCAATCCGCCAAGGTGGAAAAGGAGGCTTTTAAAGGGAATGGGATATGACATTTTGATTGGTTTATTACATGTCATGACCAAGACACACCTATAATTAATGAAGAGACTAGGTTCAGCCCATTTGCACGTTGCGTCTAAATAGCAAAAGTGGACTTGGACACGCCCTAAATGCACTTAACGCCATGCGCTTAGACCAAGCGCTAAGATCGCCAAGATAGAGCCCATGGTTGGCTAAATGGCTCTAAGTCATCAAGGGTCTTACGTATCAAACAAGCCTTAAACCATCACTCTGCTGCCAGAAATACAATAGATATGGATGGATAACTTGAACGGTTTCTTCTCCTGACTTATCTTTCCATAGAGTTCAATAGGAAAATGTGTCAGGAGAAACAACCCTTAAATTGATCTATCCATATCTACTGCATATCTGGCAGCAGAGTGATGGTTTGAGGCCCGTTTGATACCTCAGACCCTTGTTGACTTACAGCCATTTTACCAACCATGTATTCCATACTGTTCCAGCATAATTCACAGCTAAATCTAGTCCCACCCCCCAATTCCCATAGAGATCCATTCAAATGCAGAGACATTATAGTATCGCTTGTAAGAGTACCAGAAAATAAGATATCAAGAGGCTTTTAATGTTGTTGGGTTACAGACATCAGGAAATCATGGCATGCAATGGATATGCGACCAAATATTAAAAATGGTTACTTTATTCTATATATAAATGCAGGGGTGCCAATAATTGTGGCACACGTGGTTTTGTTAAAAATAATTATTTCTTGAGGGATTTTTTTTTCTCATAATAAGTTTACTTCAATTAAAGGTTGGATTTTTCTAATTTATTCAGTGTGAGATTAAGCTAATTCACCAAACGCTGAATTTTTTATAACCCTTTTTACTCAACTTTACCAGGGGTGCCAATAATAGTGGAGGGCACTGCATACAGTTGAAGTCAGAAGTTTACATACACTTAGGTTGAAGTCATTAAAACTCATTTTTAACCACTCTACAGATTTCATGTTAGCAGACTATAGTGTTGGCAAGTCAGTTAGGACATCTACTTTGTGCATGACACAAGTAATTTTTCCAACAATTGTTTACAGACAGATTATTTCACTTTGAATTCACTATATCACAATTCCAGTGGGTCAGAAGTTTACATACACTAAGTTGACTGTGCCTTTAAATCTTTAATATTTGGTCACATATCCTTTGCATGCCATGACGTCCTGATGTCTGTGACCCAACAACATCAAAAGACTCTTGATATCTTATTTTCTGGTACTCTTACAAGCGATACTATAACGTCTCTGCATTTGAATGGATCTCTATCATAGACTGTATAAAAATATGGACAAAGCCACTGTGACATCACCCATTGCCTTTCCACGGCCTCGTAAAAACTGAATTGAAGCTCGGAAGTCTTTTTCGCCGCCCGTTTGTACAAACTGCGCCTGCTCCGTGGAGCCGAAGAGGACTCAACCTGTCCCTCTGATTGGTCCTGAACAAATGTGTATACCCTGTCCAAATGACACAATATTTAAAAAAATCAGCACATGCACAGGCATTAGATGAAGGAAAGGCACCTATTGCAATAAAAAAGTTTTGTGGGAAAAATTTATTGACTGAGTATTTTGACCACATTGCTGCCATTGACTTACATGGTGAAAGACCTATACTGGAGCCAATCGCGGTGGCGCTAGTGAGCAATGGCACAATTGCCGCTACCAGCCCAACCAGGAAGTGAGCTTCAAAACGAAAGCCCAGTCTTGGCCCCTTGATCTCGATGGGAATTGGGGGGTGGGACTAGATTTAGCTGTAAATTACACTGGAACAGTATGGAACACATGGTTGGCTAAATGGCTGTAAGTCACCAAGGGTCTGACGTATCAAACAAGCCTTAAACCATCACTCTGCTACTATACAGTAGATATGGATGGATAACTTGACGGGTTCTCCTGACTTATTTTTCCATAGAGTTCAATAGGAAAATTTGTCAGGAGAAACAACACTTAAATTGATCCATCAATATCTACTGCATATCTGCCAGCAGAGTGATGGTTTGAGGCTCGTTTGATACCTCAGACCCTTGATGCCATTTTACCAACCATGTATTCCATACTGTTCCAGCATAATTTACTCCCAACCTCCAATTGCAATGAAGGATATTTCAGATACTGAATTTCCGATGACCTACAAGTTGTGCAGTAGCTGTGTAGAGGCATCAACTGGTTTATTAATTGATCATTGTAAAGTAGCCTAACCTACGGAAGCCCTACGAGATAAACAAATAAATTTTGCCTTTCAGGGCCTCCACCGTTACGTCGTACGTGCGACTTGGCACTGGCATTGGAGCAGGATTTCCGTTGCCTAAAACAAACTCATGAAACCAACCTAAATTAGCTGTAATCTACACGTCTAGAGGGGTGGAAATTTAGGTTGAGAGATGTTTTGACATACAGACGTTAACCTTAGCATTCACCTGAAGACAAGTTTATCTCGTACATACATTATGGTGAAAAAAAAGATTTCACCTTGCCTTTCAAAAATGTACTTGACCATATTGTTATTGGATGCTTTTGTGTGAGGGGGGGATAAGTTTTTACAGACTGTACGTCAAGCTGAAATTATTCAATGCACCGTACATATTTCAATAAACATTGTCATGAATATTGTGGGGCAGTGCCCAATACATTTTATACCGCCCCTCCTGTGATATGTACACTCTCAGAAAAAAAGGTATGAAAAAGTTCCTAAACGGTACAAGTGCTTATCACTGGGGTGGTACGCTAATGGTACATAAAATTGTAGCCAGCAATACATAATTAATTTGTGTAAGGGGGAGGCGAATGGTTCGGAGGTCCAAACGCTACTAAAGGGGATTCTTTAAGTGTCCAGTACCAAACACCAATGAGACGGACGAAATCCGCGAATGAGGGAGAAAAAACAAAGAATAAGCAGCTCCAGCTCTCTCAAGTGGTGAGCAATATTAAGGAGACTGACAAAAAAGGGAGAAATAACAGCGACCCGCAAATAATCGGGCGAACGAGACTCGTAGGCTTGAGAAAATAGAAAATAAAAGAATGCCTCTCTCTCTCTCTCGATAGAGAGAACACCAGAGAATAAAGAGAGGCACAGAGCAAACAGAAAAACAAACTGTCTCAGAGAGACCAGAGCGATAGCAGGAGCGAGGGACAGAAAGAGCAAAGGAAATGTGTTCCTATGTGTCTAAATGCACAAAAAGGCAAGTCCCTCATAACTCCAAAGCAGGGCAATGAAGGCAAGAGGTCTCCTTTGAGTGCCTACCTATACCTTACCGGCTTTAAGTCAACAGTAAGCGAATGACAAGCAAGCACCGGAAGGAGGAAATCCTAGGCTTAAATAGCCACAGGAAATCCGCAACAGGTGCACTCACTAATAGCTGGAAAGGATGGAAACCCCGGTGTGGAACACCGAAAAATCCGATAGATTACCCCGTCGAACAGAAAAGAAACAAACGACCACAGAACAACGGAAAAGCAGGCGCAAACCATGACAAATTTGTACCTTTTTTTGTTGTAAAAGGTATTAGTACCCAAATTAAACATGATTGTACTTTATGGGTACATTTGAGAATTTTGTGTCTTAAAGAACAAAAATGTACCTCCATTGTACCTGTATCTCTGAGAATGCATCACTCTTGACTCGCACAACATACAGCACTTCAGACAGTGATACTGCAGTTGGCTGCTCACCTGCGTTTCTCAGCCTTGTAATCAAGCTAACAATCAGCCTTTGCGAGCTACACATTTTATTTTTACTTGTACTGTATTTTCCCACATTGCAATCTCATTAGAATAATTGTACTGTGGCTGTTGCTGTGCATTGGTAGTTTAGAAATTTTAGTGGTCTCCTCAGAGAGAAAGAAAATGCATTACATATTTTGAGCCAGTTGAATGGCCAAAGAAAATGGGCAGGAGTCTTCCTGTGTTGTATCGAGTTGTCTCCAGTGTATAAAGCACATTGACATCAGTGCTAAGAGGCCAAGGACAATAACTGTCATTAGAGCAGGAGAGGGGCTCTAATGAAATATAGTAATTTACAATCACTTGCAGAGGCCCTTTGAGTCCACAGAATGCAAGGCCAACTGCACTCTAAATTACATTATTGCATTACAGGAAACAGGTAATGGATATAGGTGATATAAGTAACATACACTAGCAATGGAGCAATTTGAAAACCACCTCATAATAGTAAAGTCACATTTGTTTTCTTCCATACAGAGAGCAGCCCAAATAATAATCTAACTGAGTGTGTGCTGTCAATTTGTTTAACCCAGGTGGAGGTGGCTCTATGCTTCAGTTGCAACTCTCTAAAAAAAAAATCACTCGGTGCAGTAATGGGGCTCTTGCTATTTTAGAGACAAGTTAACTGGACCATTCATAGTTAATTTGCCAATAAATAAACAAAACATAAAATAAAAATATCACACAGCACTTTGAATGAGTCTAAAACCTGAGGCATAGACACCAGAACAGAATTCTGAATTAACTTGTCGGCATTATCAGAAGACCCAATTAGCGTTATCTTGTCCTTTGTATAGAAACTGTCAAGGGTCCACTTCTGAGAGCCTCGGAAGCTGAATATGGCCCTAAGGCAGAGAGATGCAGAAGCGGGCTTGCTGCCATTCACCATTTATCTGCAAGAATTACTAAACATGCAAACACAACAACATTTTTAGTGCATACATACGCATATATATACTATAGTTTGCATTGCTAAGTTCCAATCATCCAAACAACGAGATCAATAAATATACACATAAAGATGAATATAGAGACATGACCTGCATACTTTTTGCTTTGTAAGGACTCTATCACCTTGCACAAAGTCAATTTGCATAGGAATGGTTGCTTATTTTTTATCCTCTGCAGAGCTGTACCCTGCACAGGTTAAGAGATTGTTTATCATGTAGACTATAATAACTGTGCCAGCCCAGCTTTGCAGCGATCTGTGCAGAAAAGCTGGAAGTATGATGAGACATACAGCTACTGGTGTGTGTGTATGTGGGTATGTGTTGGTGTGTTTTTGTGTGTAAATGCATGTATATGTTTGTTTTGTGAGGATGAATAAGACCGAGACAGAATGAAACTTTCACAGATAATTCCTGGTTTTAAAGATATTTTTGTCAGGACAACTCACATATTTAAATAACATGTTTTACGGTTATTTTGGTTTGGCACTGAATGGATGTGCTTTAGGTATTACTCTGGAGCACAGGCATCTCCCCGCTAAACGGGAGATGACCAGAAACCCCCAAAACAGCAGATCATCCAGTTCCCAACCCCACTGTTTACGGCAGAGCGCCTGCTGTTCCTGAAAGAACAGGAGGAACCGTACTGATATCCCTCCATCATGGGGCTGGAACACAGTTGTGATCCTGGATGAGATGGTGGCCATACTATATGTGTGGTTGTAGCTATGTATACAGCAGAGCGCCTGCTGCTTCCCGAAAGGTCAGGAAGACCATATCGATATCCCTCCAGCACGGAGACAGAACACGGCTGTGATTGTGGATCAGACATTGGCCATACTAACGTAACGTCTAACTAGGCTATGTGTAGCCCGGCCCTGTGGCTTATACTATCTAGTGAGAACAGCTATATGTAACAACAGGGGACCTGTTGCTTCCTGAAGATCAGGAAGTCCTGAATCAATATCCCAATTAACCACTGCTGACAGTGGGATCGAAAAAGGACATACAAATTTTTTGTCAGTACCCAGCAACCACCTGAATATTGAAATTTTTTTCTTCTTTAAGCAAGTAGCAAATGTTAATAGCACATACAAGCATATTTAAAAAAAAATTTACTTGGATGATGTCGTTGGTATTGTGCCTAATGTAGCATTCAAAAGCAGCAGATGACCACCGGCCCATGGCTTTGAGTATGACCATTGGGTCTAGGCATGTGCCGGTAACCGGATTTATGGTATATCTCGATAGTAAACAGCTAGGGTGATGACACCACGGAATTATTTATTTTTACCGTTTCCAATATATACTGTATATATCGGAAACACCTACAAAAACTGAACAACTAATAACGAGTAGGCCCACCCTTTGCCTTCAAAACAGTTTCAATCCTTCTAGGAATGCTGTCATACAATTTCTGAACTGTGTGTAGTGGGATATTTGCCCATTGTTCAAGAAGGACAAGTCTCCAGTTCTTTGAGGGATGAAGGAGGTGGAAATCTAGTTTGCACTCTGCGCTCCAGAACTTCCCATTAAGGTTAAATTATGTTTAGATCTGGTGATTGTGCAGGCCATTGAAGGCATTTGACGTCATCCTCCTGTTATTGGAACCATTCTTTAATGTTTTTAGCAGTGTGTATGGGGTGTTATCATATAGGGAGATCGTGATGGAACAGTGTTTGCACCATAGGGTGCACCTGGTCTTGTAAAATGGCTTCATATTGTTTGCTCGTTACACATCCTTGGAGAGCAATAATTCTACCCAATGAGTCCCATGAAATGGCTGCCCATACCATTACAGAACCACCACCATACTTAACAGTTGGCAACAGACATTGTGGATTGAATGTCTCCTTAGGCTCTCTCCAAACATAAACCCGTCCAGATGTATTAAAAAGAATAAAAGATGACTCATCAGACCATATCACTTTTCTCCATTGCTCACGGGTTCAGGTTTTGTGTTCCTTACACGATGTTATGCGTTTTTCTGTATTAGCCTTGGATACAAATGGTTTCTGAATGGCGGCCCTGCCATATATACCAGCTTTGTGAAGCTCCAGACTTACTGTTTTTGTTGAGACTGGTTCAGATATGGATTGATTCAAATCTGTGGCGATTTTTAGAGCTGTAGTTCTGTGGTTATTAGCAACTATCCTACCAAGATATCCTACCTGTCCCTGTCGGAGAGCTTTGACTTGCAGCTACAGTTCTTTTTGGCTGATATTTTTGCCAATATTTTTTGATGACCAAAAATGGGGGACTATGTACAAAAGGTTCTATAATTTCTAAACGGTTCATCCGTATGGATGAATATACCGAATTAAAGCTGACAGTCTGCACTTCAACCTCATTGTCATTGTATCCTTTCAAACTCAAAGTGCTATAGTACAGAACCAAAATAACAAAAGAATTGTCACTGTCCAATGAAGTATGGTGCTCACTATATATATCCTATATACAGTTATTAATGTTTCAATTCAAACTGCTTTAAGTGAGAAAGCTAAATGCCACATCAAAGGCATACAGTCAAGCCGGAAAGTCTGCACACCCCTTTCACCTTCTCCACGTTTTATTACGTTACAGACTTATACTACAATAGATTGAGTTCATTTTTCGCCTCAAACATCTACACACAATAGCCAATAATGACGAAGTGAAAACAGGTTTTTAGAAAATATGCAATTTTATTTTACTGACAAAAATTGGTTATTTAGGGGTTACATATCTGTACACACCCTTAGCCTAATACTTGGTTGCTGCACCTTTGGCAGCGATTACAGCTTCAAGGTGTCTTGGGAAAGAAGCTACGAGCTTGGCACACTTGTTTCTGGACATTTTTGCCCATTCCTCTTGGCATATCCTTGCAAGCTCCGTCAGGTTGGATGGGGAGCGTCGGTTCACAGCCATTTTCAGCTCTTTCCACAGATGTTCAATTGGATTCAGGTCTGGGCTCTGGTTGGGCCACTCAAGGACATGCACAGACTTTCCCTGAAGCCACTCCTTTGTTCTCTTGGCTGTGTGCTTCGGGTCGTTGTCATGTTGGAAGGTAAACCTTCGCCCCAGTCTGAGGTCCAGAGCGCTCTGGAGCAGGTTTTCTTCAAGGATCTCGGTGTACTTAGCTGCATTCATCTTTCCCTCTATCAGGACTAGTTGCCCCGTTCCCGCTGCTGTAAAACATCCCCACATCATGATGCTACCACCGCCATGCTTCACTGTAGGGATGGTATTAGCCAGGTGATGAGCGGTGCCTGGTTTCCTCCAGACGTGACGCTTGGTATTCAGGCCAAAAAGTTAAATTTTGGTTTAATCAGACCAGAGAATCTTGATTCTCATGGTTTGAGAGTCCTCTAGGTGCCTTTTGGCAAACTCCAAGCGGGCTGTGATGTGCCTTTTACTAAGGAGGGGCTTCCGTCTGGCCACTCTACCATAAAGGCCTGATTGGTGGAGTGCTGCCTGGATGGTTGATCTTCTGAAAGGTTCTCCCATCTCCACAAGGATACGCTGGAGCTCTGTCAGAGTGACCCTCGGGTTCCTGCTCACCTCCCTGGCCAAGGCCCGTCTTCCCCGATTGCTCAGTTTGGCCGGTCTAGGAAGATTCTTGGTGGTTCCAAACTTCTTCCATTTACGAATGATGGTGGCCACTGTGCTCTTTGCGACCTGTAAAGCTGCAGAGATTTTTCCGTACCCTTCTCCAGATCTATGCCTTGACACAATCCTGTTTCTGAGGTCTGCAGATAATTTCTTTGACCCCATGGCTTGGAGTTTGCTCCGACATTCACTGTCAAATGTGGGACCTTATATAGGCAGGTGTTGGCAATCCCCAATCATGTCCAATCAATTGAATTTATCACAGGTGGACTCCAATTAAGTTGTAGAAACATCTCAAGCAGTATCAGTGGAAACAAAATGCACCTCAGATCACTTTTGGGTGTCATATCAAAGGGTGTGCACACTTGTGTACATATGATATTTTACATTTAGATTTTTAATAAATTAGCACAAATGTCTAAAAACCTGTTTTCGCTTTGTCATTATGGGCTATTTTGTGTAGAATTTTGAGACTGTAACGTAATAAAACGTGGAGAAGGTGAAAGGGGTGTGCAGACTTTCCGGCTTGACTGTAGGTGGCGCTTTCCATCTTCTGCCGTCAGGGACAGTGACACCGTGACTGCTGTCAAAGGCAGTCAGTGGGTGCGCGCTGGTAAATTAGCTGAGCTTGCGACGTTATCATGGCTTTGGCAGGTGAACCCCCCGAGCTCTTTCCTCCCTCCAGAAGACTTAGGTCAGACAATATCAAACTTGGATCACAATTATATCATTACAGCAGAATCCAATATAATCTCATGAACAGATTTTACTGTTCTTAGCAAGCAATCATATAAGTATCATGAATACGCTCCCGAAGGTATTTCAACGTAAAAGTGTTTAGTTTTGATGTTGGTAAAATACAGCAAAAAAATGTTTTCATTAAAGCGTGAAGCGTTTTGTTTTTATTAGTATTACGCAAAGCTGAGTAGCACTGTCCGCCATTTTCACTCCTATTACCTAAGACAGATCGACGGTAGATAATTTGTTACGACCTGAAAACCACCCGTGTTACAATAACCGAGTGGTTAAAACAGTCGAACAAGAAGATGTACGTTAAACACAAATAAGCCTGTAAGAAATGCAGTCAATTAAAAACCAAAATAGATTTATTTAGATGAGATCTCAGCAGCAGCGGTAAAACAAAACTGGAGGAAGCTCATAAGCTAACTCACCTGATCTTTATGTCTTTTAAAAAGCTAATCTAGCTCACCCGGAAAGCAAAAGGTGCACAAGGGCAAAACCAGGGCTGCAATCGAATCTAATTTAACACGCTCCCTTCCCTTGCTGTCTTCCTATCTTGTGACGCAATTTCCTACGTGCAGCAAGCAAACTTAAAAGGTGCTCTGCAAGGGAGGATTGACAAGAAACAAACAAAAACGGAACCAAACCGTCCTCGCAACATTTCGGAAGTGCAACACCATAGAGTTGAAATGTGACTGTTCGGTGGAGACCGACCACTTTTTCCATGTGGAGCATTGCATTGTGGGATTACCTTCTTGCTGGAAGCTTGCATTTTATACCCTTGGTGGAAGGGAGGATAAACGAGGGAGCGAAGGAATATAATTACTCCCTCCCCTTTCTTAAATTGGATCCGAATCACACTTAGTGTGCCAAATTTCATCCTGGCATTTTGGGGATTCTCCCCTTGAAACAAGGGAAGGGAACGACAGAAAGAAAGGATAAATTTTGGATCCAAAGCAAAGTTAAAACCGGCTTTTGAAACAGGGAATCACGTAGAAATACAACCAGCTGTATTATGGTGTTTCAACTGACGCATTTATTGAACTTTATGCAGTGAAAGATTGTTGTTGTGCTCGCGTAGATGAAACGCTGTTGTTGTTGTCATGATCACACTTCCGGGGGCTTGGTTAGTGCTGCTAGGAAGAAAAGATAAAAATACAGCATAAATATATGTATTATTCACTAGTCATTTGCGGACACAAACATTTTTTTTTACTGTTGTTTCTCTGGAATGAGATTATTTGACGAGCATACTGTACCCTACGTTCTAGCCTACTGTAGATATGTGTGGGTTTCATATTTCTCATATTTCAAATATTAGCCTATGCCCCAGATGCAGAGATGCAGACACCCTAGCTGCGTGTGTGTAACATTATTGCAAAAAGTATGGTGGCTCTGAAGTGAAAAACACAAAAACGAAACAAAAAACGCAACAAATACTGTGCAGATAACGCCGCTGAAGTGCAAAATGCAAGAACAAGAAGAAAACACAAAAACAGAAACTTGCAGCTCTGAAGTGCAACATGCAAACATACAAAAAGAAAAAACACAAAAACTAACAGCTTTGAAGTGCAAATCAGTGAAATCACAAGCAAACGCGAGCGCCTCTGAAGTGCAAGACCATATAGACCGTTTAAAAAGTAGACACATAGGCTGTGACCGAAAATGATCCCTTCACATATTTGATTCAACCATAGGGATTCAACTTCGTCCAAAAGCTTTTGAGTGGGAAACTTTTTCTCACAAATAAACAAGTAAAACCTACAAGTTGTAGTAACCTACAATATTACGAACTACTTTGTAACCATTGTTACGTCCCAAAGTTAGCTGGAGTTATAATAACCCAGTGAACACACTAGCCTAATAATAACACACAAAAGACACTAACCAGAAAGAGCAAACGTCAA
Source organism: Synaphobranchus kaupii (assembly GCA_029718625.1). NCBI lineage: Eukaryota > Metazoa > Chordata > Actinopteri > Anguilliformes > Synaphobranchidae > Synaphobranchus > Synaphobranchus kaupii. The sequence continues at coordinate 29,645,162 of CM056391.1, read as the reverse complement.
ATTACAATAGCAAAAATAGTTTATTACACAGAAAGTATAAGACAAGACAAAACGTACAATACACCGCACTTACAGGATGGACAGAACAGTAGGCAGTCTAGAGCTATAAGGTAGCCTAACCTGAAACAATGCTACTTAGGCTACTCTCAACCGAGCGGCAGGAAAAAGTGAGTCTTCCAGCAATTCTAAGCTGAGTCTAGCTAAAAAGGTGTTTAGCAAAAACAAAGAAAAGAACTGTGTCCACCTGCAACTTCCAACAGAAAAATACACAGACAAGACAACTTAATCTAGTGACAAAACACGGCAGCAAATGAATGATGTAGAAAACGAGCCAGCGAGAGAAAATGGGAGAAAGAATCTGCACAGTGATTCTGTGTTTATTCATTTGGCCGTCGTCGCCGCAGGTGCACCTAGAGAAAACACAGGTATGCAGACTCCACAAAACAATGACATGTAACACCATTGTCATATGTCAACTGATTGATATTCTCAATGAAAATAAAAAATATTATGAACTACTTCCTCACTAGTTTGGACAGAGTTTTGCAGGATTTATTTCGCACACTGCTAGCAAAGTGAGCGGACAGGGCACATATAGACAGGGGTCTGAGGACAGGGGGCAGGTAACAGGGATCATAATATTGCACTTCAGAGGCGCTCGCGTTTACTTATGCTTGTGTTTTCACTGATTTACACTTCAAAGCTGCAAGTTTTTGTTTTGCGTTTTTTCTTTTTGTATATTTGCGTGTTGCACTTCAGAGCTGCAAGTTTTTATTTTTGTGTTTTGCACTTCAGCGGCTCTATCTGCACTTCAGAGCCAAAAGTATTTTTTTTTGCGTTTTTCATTTTGTTTTTCACTTCAGCGGTGTTATCTGCACTTCAGAGCCGAAAGTTTTTTTGTGTGTGTTTTCTTCTTGTTTTTGCGTTTTGCACTTCAGCGGCGTTATCTGCACTTCAGAGCCGAAAGTATTTGTTTTTGCCTTTTTCGTTTCGTTTTTTGCACTTCAGAGCCACCATAAAAAAGGCTGCCAAACGTGCTTGAGTTGCTTTGTAAATGTAATGTGAACCGTTATAAGTTATTACAGTATAACTTATGCTAGCTATACAGTATATTCTGTTTGCTAGCTACAACCCAATCATATAAAATTGTAAAGTTGGCAGGGATTAAATGAATGTCAGTGATGATCTGTCATGGGTCTGTGGAAGTTATCTGGGGGAGAATAGTGAGCCAGAAATACGGAGCAAAAAAGTTGTCTTTCGGGTATCTATACAGCAGTTCTGTGGAATGTTACAGCCATTTTTTTACTGCTAATCCTGCAGCTTCTGTTCGCGAGATGCCATGTACTCGCTGGCAAGTTGCCACTAATGTAACAGTCCTACTGAAAAAAATACCACCACCATTAGCTGGAGTCTGCAACACTTCCTCGTTTCTCATCCCGGTCCTTTAACCTTTAATGTTTAACCTGGGTAAACAAGTGGTGTAGCCTAAATGTGGCAGCGCGGTCAGCACAGGATCCGGCTGTATATTCGGGCACAAAACAGAACAGCCTTCCACCTACGACAAAATGTAGTGATATATTAAAAACATTGGACTTTTTGAAATGCCAAAAAGCTGATGTGTGACTTAGCTACTGCATGGCAAACAGATTTAAAAAATCTGGATTTGCACCTTTGTTTAATGCCAAGAAACCTGTGGCGAACAACAGCTAACGGCACTCGCCCATAAAATTACATTGTTAACATTTCTTATATAATTGTATGTTCAAAGTGAAACCGTTCGATTATGGTCAGCTCACTAATAACAAAAATAAGAAGAAAAAAAAACACACAAGCCGTCCGGCTGAAAATAATCACACACACGAACACACAATAGGACAGCTTTGCTGCCCTTGGTGGTCACTAACGAGGATTCAGACTGTCCACCACTCGGGGGAATCACGGGACACAGGTCTTCACGTGAACTGTCGCCCTCGTCAAACTCTCCGGTCTGGATGCGGGACACCGACTCTGGCAGGGGAGAGAAGGACATACCCGCTGCCACTCAGTTCCCCACTTGCACCGGTCTGAGACCCACACACACGCTGCGGTTTCATGTACGGCGTGAACACATTCCTTACGGTTTGGGGGAAGTCAGTTCCCCCAGGATCAGCTCATCACAGTATCCCTCGTCACACTGGCTCCGTCGCACCAAACAGCTCTGCAGTTTGCCGTTGTTGCTGGCCGTCAGTTCCGGGTATAAACCCATCCAGCTGCCCACCTCATTCAGGTAAGTTTCCGCCGTACACAACACATCCGCACTCGCACAAAAGTAAAACTAACAGAACCAAACAAAAAAAAGAAAAGAAACAAACAGGAGCTCAGAGGCAAACACACCCTCTCTAGCTCACCTTCCGTCACCTCTCCCGTTTACCCCAGGTGTGCTCATTATATTCCCTCAGGGAACCCAGCCCCAGCGTTCCTCTTACAATCACCCAATTATCCAATGAGTACCATCCATTCATCCAATCACTTAATCTTCCGATCATTCAATCTGCCATTCAGTCATTCAATCCGGTAACAAAACTGTCGGAAACGTTCATCAACTATAACTTTTTACAATTCTATAATGTTTTATTTACAAATGCTTGACGCATGGTGTCCTGTCCAAAGTTCTCATCTATCACATATCTGTTGGCAGTCATAGTGTAATGGTAATCAATGGAGATGATCCAGTGTCATCCACGGATACATCCAGGTTTTCAATGGCATTCGGTAGCAACAGATCCCACTCCCTACAACACAAACCTTCCTCCTCTCTGGGCATCTGCTTGCACCTCTTGCAAGAACACCAAAAGTCCAACGAAATTCTTGGTCTAGCCTCGGCAGCGACTTCGGATAACATTACCTGCGCAACTTCAGCCTCTCTCTCTTCTCTTGCTCTCTTATCATCCATCTCTTGTAGTTCCGTGTCCGTGTATTCTGGCTCAAATCTGTAGCCAGTAACGTCAAAGTCAAAATCGAATTCTTCGTCTTCGTAATCATTATAGTCATCCATCATCCAAGTTTTTTTGTGGAAATTGTAGCCTACGTTGCTGCAGGTAAACAAACGCAGACTGCTCAGCTAGATAGTTTCGTAAACGGCCGGCACACCTTCCAGCTCCCCTACCCCCGACACATAGTACTCCGCGAGTGCAGCGCAAACAAGCAACAGAGAAATGCTTACTTCCAAGCCATGCCAAGCACGTAAAAATGTTCGGATAGAGATACATTTCACAGGAGAGCATACTGAGACCGGTAACAATACACCCTGAGCTTCCCGTCTCATTTATTGTACATGAAAGCACATTTATCGAACATTTCTGATTGCCCCGTTCACTTCCATTGTAGCCCAGTGAGAGCCTACAGGAAATCTGTACCGAACTCAATACTGGACCGATCAGCGAAAAAATGGACTTCATGGGTCAGGTTCATGGAAGACGGACCGCAAATAGGGTCCAAGGTCCAAAATAGCGAACTTACCCTTTAATGTTGTTTCTCGGTGGAATTACCCTTTAATGATTATCACTGATACCATATGCCTGTGCTGGTCTACACTAATGTTAGCTAAGGAAACTGATTTCATTTATCATTTTAACTGAACTGAGCTGAAGTTAGCAAGCTAGCTAGTCATGCAGCTTCGTCCAGACAGCACAGCTACCACAGCTACATCTGCCCTTTGGCTGTCCATCTGCGGGAGATGTCACATCTTCCTCCAAGCTACGTAGTGACAGACGGAGCGCCTATCCCCCACAGACTGAGCTGGGGTTAACCGTTACAAATTGAGTCTGAAGTTAGTCTACCGTGTAGTCATGCAGGGTCGGCGTCAGGGCAGGCCTTCGGGTGCAAGGCCCGCCCACCATTCTGCTGGTGCCCCCCCTGACAGAACTGATTGGCTACATTGTAGTCCTTTATCCATGTGGGGAAAAAAATGTATTTCAATAAACCAGTAGACTAATTCAGATGTATTATGTTTTAATGTTTTTAAAACTTAGTTTAATATTTTTGTTACTTAGCAAGCAAGCTAGCTTCCACACAACAAAGATGGCAACGACGATGTTTTTGTAATATTGTAGGGATTACTCTATTGGGTTATTGATCATTTTTGATGACGAATTCCGCAGAAAAAATAAGAAGCAAGGGAAATGCAAAAATAACCCAAGTTTGGGGCTTTATTGTGTGGATGTGTGAAGTTATACCTGAATTCTGTGTAGTTACATGAGGTCAGAACATGCAGAAGTTAATGCTTTAAGGGCTGAGAGTCTGTGGTCATTGTGGTTATTTCTGTAGGAAACCCAAAAAAGTGGCAAACTCTCGGTGTTGTATAGGTATGGGGCATGCCCCGCCAAGCCGTAACTTAGCGGATGGCAGAGAGTGTGGCAGCAATGCAGTGAAAGAATGTAGAGAAGGCTATACGAATACATGATGAAAATGTACTATTCAGCCCGTCTAGCCATATCTGTTACATACAGACTAGAGAGAATTCAGCACTGTGTCAAAGTGTTCTATTCCTGGGTCAAAAAGACCCAGGAATAGAACACTCAGGAAGCCCACGGAGAGCTGAGCAAAGGAGTGAGTAAGTAAGAGAGAGAGAGAGAGAGAGAGAGAGAGAGGGAAGGATACACAGTACAGCATAAACAGCATAACACACAAAATTCAGTGCAGAGAAGGGAAAGTGATCCAAGCTGTAGCCCCAAATACAGAAGGGCTGCCTGGATAATTCAAAAAGGGCAGGATGGTGTTTGCTTTTATGATAGTATTGATTCCTTTATAGCTCATAATAAAGAAGAAAACTATACTAGGGCAACAAAACTAACTTTAACAGTTTCCTGCTCCAGGAATGGATTTCTAGAGATGGCCCCATGTAACAGCTGCATCTGCGGAAGGCATGATGGGAGCGGGGGGTGGTGGGTTGTCCAGATCAGCTGTGGAGAGTGTCTGAGAGGAGGGGCCTGGGAGTTTTTACCACATAGGAATTCAACAAGGGAGGTTTACAGCACATACTGAACTGCTTTCTCTACTTAAACACATAGAAGTGTTTTGTTTTTGCTCATTTTAAACTTTTAGTGTAACGGTGGGAGGAAAAATGAGCACAGCACCTTTCCCCCACCATATGCTGTCTATCACTTCTCATTCACACCATATGGATGCTATTGTTTAGCAAATTCCATCCACACGATACTATTTTACTTGTATTGCACTCAGTTTATTTTATTGACTAGTTACAGTGCATCCGGAAAGTATTCACAGCGCTTCACTTTTTCCACATTTTGTTCTGTTACAGCCTTATTCCAAAATTGATTAAATTCATTTTTTCCCTCAAAATTCTACACACAACACCCCATAATGACAATGTGAAAAAAGTTTTTTTGAGATTTTTGCAAATTTATTAAAAATAAAAAACTAAAATTTCTCATTTACATAAGTATTCATACCCCTTGCAAGGGTTATTTCTCCGGACTCATTTTCCTATAGAACTCTATGGGGAAAAAAGTCAGGAGAAACAACCCTTAAAGTGATCCATCCACATCTACTCCATATCTGGCAACAGAGTGATGGTTTGGGGCTCGTTTGATAGCTCAGACCCTTGATAACTTACAGCCATTTAGCCAGCCATGTGTTCCATACTGTACCAGTGTAATTTACAGCTGAATCTAGTCTCACCCCCCAATTTCCATAGAGATCCATTAAAATGCAGAGAGGTTATAGTATCGCTTGTAACAGTACCTGAAAATAAGATATCGACAGTTTTTTGATGTTGATGGTCACAGACTTCAGGAAGTAACAGCATGTAAAGGATATGCGACCAAATATGAAATATGGTACTTTAAAAATACGTTAAAGCAAAGGGTATGAATACTTATGTAAATGAGAAATTTTAGTTTTTTATTTTTAATAAATTTGCAAAAATCTCAAAAAAACTTTTTTCACATTGTCATTATGGGGTGTTGTGTGTAGAATTTTGAGGTAAGGCTGTAACAGAACAAAATGTGGAAAAAGTGAAGCGCTGTGAATACTTTCCGGATGCACTGTACGTAAGTATGCAAACACCCAACAGAAACTATCATGAAATTTATATTCTGATTGGCAGTGTTCATATAATCCTTCCATTAGAGGAACATAGAGGGAAATTAAACTATTTCAAGTACAAACATCCACTTAACTTTGCTGTGATTCTGCTGAAAGAGGGTAGGCCTACATGGCCTATTGTTCTGCTGGCTAGCTGGTGGTCACAACTGACAAGATAAGTACTTTTTTCTGACAGAACAATTTTGTTCTTGGAAAATAGAAGAGGGAATTATATGCTATGTAGCTGTATTTGGTTCAGAGAACTGTTTTGAACAGTGTAGAAGAGTTTGTAGACACAACCAGAGGAAAGTTCTGACCTTACAAAATCAAAAGATACAGGAAAAGTTACAAGTATAAAAAAAGATGATAGTTTAAATCAAAGCATGACTTGAACTAATATCATAATGCTCCCGTTGTCATACTGCTGCAGTCGGTGGTTATTGTAAACATGGTGATTCAAACAGGACACATTCAACCTGTACAGTATGATGTATATAGACAATATAAGAAAATGATTCCAGAACACTATAATAGATGTATGGATAAATATCTTAATATTATACCCCACATTCTGAAAGGTGGATCAGTTTTCATGAAGCACATGAAGACTGTATATGAAAGCTATAATACACAGAAGATAATTATATACTGACTCCAACAGTTCAGTAAAGAATGTTGTGTAGAATCCAATGTTAAATGTTCCAGCCTATGACTACCATATAAAAACAGAATTTTAATTTTGAGGGTAAAAATAAGTAAAATAATAAAATAAAGAAATGAAGAGGAAATATACTGTATATTGGACCATTTTTGAAAAGACAGTTATTTTTTAAAGTGCATGTTTTTTATTAAATAAATTAGAAACAGAATTACTATGTGTTTGTAACAATTGTGTTTGTATTCTATAGCACTGACTGTGGACTATGTAAATATGCTGCCCACTAAGTGATTCTGAAAGTTATGGACCAAGTCAGAGCAAAGGCCTATCTGTGAGTGGGACATCTCATAAAATAAACAGTAGAGAAAAAAAAATCCTTGCACTTTGACATAAACCAGCTCTGCAGTTCTAAAGTGGACAGTTAATATCAGTCCCCTGGCTACACTACACAGCACATGGTGCATTCAGTCAGCTGGCAAGAAACAGTTATCAAAGCTGTTTATCAAGGGCATGTCATGTTGAATGGGTTCATCTGAAATCAACTGAGAGACAATTTGGTATGGCCAAAAATGGACAGTGATTCTTTATGGCTGTACTGTTGTGACTGCAAACAGTTTAGTTTTTGTCACTATGCTATATAATTGGACTGGGAATGCACCTCTCAAAATACATGAAAGAAAAAGATGCACTTTCTGAGCTCCCATAGGCGAGTGTAAAATGGGTTAGTGCTACTGGGGCATAGGTCACATAGAAGGCAGTTCTTTTTTTAAAGGAGAGAGGATAGTCCACCCTCCTTATGTATGTTTTCACTATTCAGACATGGGGAAAGCAGAGAGGGTTACAGATAAATATGGGATCACAGTACAGAAAGTTCCATGGCAGTGAATCAAGCCCCCAGCTGCACTAACATGCATGCACACATGGACGAACGCACAGACGCATGCACACACACGAACACACACACACACACACACACACACACACACACACAAAGTATCCTGCCTAATAACCACACAGCTTATTCTGATAGCCATGTCAAGTCTTGTACACAGGAAAGTTCTGTCTCTATATTTAAATTCACCCAATGTGAACAAGGGAACAAGTACACTGGTCCTATTAAATCCAGCATTAGGATATGCACTCTCAGCACAGTGATAATGTTTACTTGTGGTGCTTTTTTGTCTTCATCTTCAGAAGCATGTCTAGGGAACCTGAGGTAATAATGCAAATTGAACACAAACACCCACAGCTGTTCCCAGTCAGAGGACAATTAAAGCATCTCATCCCTTCAATGCCATTACAGTTCAATTTAGTCACACATGAAGAATTGTACGTAGCACATTCAATTGTGTAACTGCAGAGGAATGCGACCACAAATACCCAATGCTTGCCACTAAGTTATGATAAGATCCAGTAATACAGGAGGCATATCTTGCAAATCCTCGTGATTTACAGAGCTGATATTATTGCATTGCTGAACAGAGATGTTAGAGTACTTCAACGCCGCTACATAGCTCAGATTTCACTCTGACCAACCTAAGGATTCTAACCACCTCAGAGAAAAGTCAAATTAAGTGGCAACAATTCACTTCTAAACTGAAATAAAACCTCCACTCCTTCTATGCCTCTCTCTGGCTACAAAGCCTCTGTATTTTGAGGGTAGTGGAGTCCTGTCTCAGTGGGTCCTCTGTTCAATAGCTGTTTATTTGTGGCAATTTGAAGACCTGTTAATATCTGTTTATATCTGTGGTATTTGCAAGCCATCAGTGTGATTTGTGGTTGGAGTTAAGTCTGCACATTCACCACACACGGGCGTCATTGAAGGCTTCTGAGACTGCGGTGGTACAGTAGTAGCTTTGATAACATAAACAGCAAACCAAAATAATGTTTTGATTCATTGTACATTATTCATCCAGGAAATTCAAGGTATATTACAGAATTGGTTCTTAATAAACACTGCAAATGATCAGAGCAGCAGTTTACCACACTTGTTGAACTGCTAAAGGCATCCAGTACCTTTTTCCTGGCTTCCTGAGGCTTTAGAGGCATTCAGCTCAAACCCAACTCTCCCTGTTCCACTGCATACATATGGCAGCAGGAATAAATTACCTTCTCCTCCATATGGGCCCTGCCTGCATCTTATCTTATTGCCTAGAATAACCCCGCCAATCCCCCCTGCCCCTTCACCGTCCAACCTGAGCCTCCTACCTATGACCCTCACCCCTGCAACACTCCCACATACACAGCTAAGCTTCTAAATGTTTCCCTTAACCCCCTTACCTACATCCAACCTTCCAACCCCCCCCCCCATATCACCACACACACACAGCACCCAGACCCTAACCTCTAACCATCCCTCCGTACCACAGGCATACGGGTTTGAACCTTCCCTGAAATATTTTTTGACGGTTCCAAATGTCTTATTCTTGGGCATAAAGTTTGTGCAGTTATTTGGTGGAAGACCACATTTAGAAAGCATTCAAGGCTCGATTGTGTGACCCATTGGACTGCATTGTAAAGCAGAGACAATCTAGACATGACTAAATTATTATTATTAATGATCAGCTTGGTGGAAATAGTTCGTAAAAATAGGTCCATGTCAAAGAAAACAAAAGTTATCCTTTAATTACAGTAACATTACTTGTTGGGTTTGGTTGTAAATTAGCTGTAGTTTTATGTCTTTACCTAAAATGTATTTTAAATTTCACAAATGCAAAGGTTTTCCACTGAACATTGCTGTGTGCTGATGTGTGAGGCCTCTGAAAAGCTTAGCTTCCACACATTTCCATCCAATTAGAATTAAGGAAAAGGTGGATCATTCTTATCACACAGGAAAACTTCCACTGGGCGTGAGGATTTGGCCATGAAGTCCGCTATCCCCTGAGGAATTTTGATAACCCACACTGCAATATGTTTGCGGCTCTGTATGTTGAGTCTGTGATGACTGACCTGCTGTTATAAAGAGAATACCAAACCCGGACTACTTCGCTAGGACTAACCCGAGATAAGGAGGACTGGAGCACACAGAGCTCAGAGCAAAACAAAATATTTTAATACGACTGACGTTTCGACGTCAACGACGTCTTCTTCAGAGTCAAAATGGAAAACAGAAGATGCATGGACTCTGAAGAAGACGTCGTTGACGTCGAAACGTCAGTCGTATTAAAATATTTTGTTTTGCTCTGAGCTCTGTGTGCTCCAGTCCTCCTTATCTCGGGTTAGTCCTAGCGAAGTAGTCCGGGTTTGGTATTCTCTTTATTCACTGGTCCTTCTGTTGAGCACCTATAGTTCCTTGTCTATATAGCCGGTTTGTAGCGCGTTTGGGATCACCCCCTTTTGACCTGCTGTTATGTTGGGACATCCCACCTGGTGTGACTCTGATTTGTGGTGTTCTTTCTCTCTTAGAGTAGATTGTTTCCTTGTTCACATTGTTAACATTTGACTGTAAATATGCCAACCTTTCCCCAACGGTTCCCAACGTTGGTTCCAACTGATCATTCATTGCCATCCATCCATTTTCTAACCGCTTAATCCAAGTCAGGGTCTCGATGGCAGCAGCGTAAGCAGAGTAGCCCAGACATCCCTCACCCCAGCAACTTCCTCCAACTCCTCCCGGGGTATCCCATGGCGATCCTAGGCCAGCTGGGAGATATAATCCCTCCAGCATATCTTGGGTCTACCCCGGGGTCTCCTCCCAGCGGGACATGGCCGGTACACCTCCATAGGGAGATGCCCAGGGGACATCCTTACAAGATGTCCGAACCACCTCAACTGGCTCCTCTCAATGTGAAGGAGCAGCGGCTCTACTCCGAGGTCCTCCCGGATGGCTGAGCTCCTCACCCTGTAAAGGAGAGTAAGCTCCGCCACTATGGAGAAACCCCTTTTTGGCCACTTGTAATCGCGATCTCACTCTTTCGGTCACTACCCACAACTCGTGACCATAGATGAGAGTAGGAGCGAAGATTGACTGGTAAATTTTGGCTCAGCTCATTCTTCACCACCACCGTCTGATACAACGCCCGCAATATTGCAGCCGCTGCACTTAAATGGCAGTCAATCTCCTGCTCCCTTTTATCCTCATTCGTGAATAAGACCCCAAGATACTTGATGACTGCTATCTGGGTATTTTCTCAATCCCCCCTAAAAATAATTCCTGGCTACAGCACTACTCCATACATGTACACTCACACTATCAAGCCTCCAAACTCTTAACCGCCCACACACATACAGTCAAACAAACGTACACAGTACCCATCCAACAAACTCTTCGCCTGTTAAATACCACCAAGCGCACAGTACAACTGCTTGGGAAAAATATGATTTGTCCCCCCCAATATATCACTGTAAACATAACTATGTAATTTCAATAATATTAATAATACACAATGAAAGCACTTGTGCTGATTATAGACACTTAATAGCGCGTTTTTAAGTTTCAAAAGATTGCAACCCCCTGCCCTTGGCCTCACAATGGTTTGATCCACAGAGTGTGTCGTTGGTGGCTGACGTTGAGTAAGTAGTTAGTTCAAACAAAGGATATGTTAGACATTTCTTTACTTCAAACATATTTATAATCGTCACCAGTCTTCATTTTCGCTTTATTGAATTACAGGTCACTCTTTATGTTAGCTAGCGGTTAGCTGACGTTTGCTAGCTAGCTACAGTAACATCAACCAGTGTTTGCAGCTGTTTGAATTAGAGTCAATGAGATAAGCTAGCAATGCAATGTAGTGTTCCTTAGCTGGCAAGGTGACAGAGCGTTCGTGTTTACTGTCTGAAAGGCACTCAATGCACATAGCTAACGTGAAGTTAATCCAGTCAATTGCACCATAGCGATTTTGTTTTATGTTGACAGGGTTCACACACACAATAGCTGAATTTGCAGAGCTAGCAAGCAAAACGATGGAGCAAACTAAATCAAACATTAGCTAGCAAGCTAGCTAGCACCTCTTCCACCTATTCCATTTGGGACCTGCTTCTTGTTAATCTTCATATCCACCTCATGTATTGGCACTACTATGATGCAATCAAATATTATTCCAGCAGTGTGATCTTCCTAAACTCTTTACAGAGGCTGCTGGGTATTTGTCAGTGGGGTGTTATATGCAACGCGTGGCGCCTGCCATGGGGAACAGAGGGAGCAGTGTCTATGGGCTAAACTCACTACCCAGCTGCTTATCAGGACTGGCACGGAGGTGTACCAGCGGGTCTGTGAGAGGGCACCGGGCACAGGGGCATGTGCTGGGAGCTCATTCACTCAGACACTGATGAAAATGTGCATACACACACACTGAAGTAAAATCTTCTTCAACAGTGGGTACTCCTTCGAGCAGTGACATAATATGCCTATACATCTGTGTGTGCGTGTGTGTGTGTGCCTGTGCCTGTGAAAGCATTATTATAAATGAGTGAACAAACTAAAATGATTGGATAGGATATATGGGAAGTCCATGCATCTTCTGAAGTAAATTTTTGTGGGTTTCTAACTAGCACGTACAGGACATAAGGTACTTGTTCTATAAAAATCTAGGTCCATATCAACCCCTGAACCACAGAGACAGGAGAGAACATTTTATTACCATTAGCATAATATGTCTTAGTCCAAACTTGTAAAGAACAATGTAACAAAGTGAAATACTTCCAAGAACGGTCAAATGCCCCCCTCCTTCCCAAAAAAACCCCAATGCGGATATGAATAAATAAGAAATTAGCAAAAATAGTGAGGCGAAGTATGAGCTTAGATATCATTTTGCAGAATATTCTAATTGTTGAAATGAAATGGAATTAACATCACTCGGGTGTTGTTTCTTAAATTTCCAAAACATTTTTTAATACAACCATGTACATACACATCCTGAACAAATGCCAAGGATACAGAGTTTGTATCCCGTGTGCTATCAAAGATAATTCCGCTTGAGGCAGTGAATAATGCACAGTGTGCAAGTAAGCCATTAATTAATAAAGGCAACATGCTTTGCTGGAGTACATGGTGGAGGGTATAGGGCATACTGAGCAAAACTCTCTATCACTCTCAAATATTTACTTTACTATGAGCTCAAATCTTCTGTTAGGCCGCATTTACACTGCAGGTCTTGATGCCCAGTTCCGATTTTTAGCCTATATCCGATTTTTTTGACCGCCTGTTTACATCTACTTTTGAAAGTGACCCATATCCGATACCTGTGTTTACACTTGCTTAACACTTGAAACAACCCGCATGCGTACAAGAGGGTTTGGTTACCGAAACGAAAAAACGAAAGTAAACAACCAGCCGGCACTTTCTCGCAATGGACGCAAACGAGACCGAAATAATAATTCAAGCAATTGCTTTCCGAAGCATCTTTAGAGGTCCGCAAAATATATATATATAATTTCACTTGCGCCGTTTTTTTCCACCGGAGAGTAGTTGTGCACGTGAAAGTAACGTTATACGTCATTAAAATGCAAAAAAGTACAAGATCGTCGCATTTTCAATGACGTGCGAATCACAATGACAGGGAATATCCGATCTGTCCGTTTAGATGGCAGTCGCATTGGCAGATATCCGATTCATATCAGATTTATTTCCACATATGATTGAGGCCTGAAACGGATCTGAGAATATCCGATTCCATGTGCTTTTTTCCTGTTTACACGTTCATAATACATATCCGATCTGTGCCACATTCCGCAAAAAATCGGAATTGGGTCACTTTTACCAGGTAGTGTAAAGGCAGCCTTAGACAGACAAGCCTTTTTCTTATCACAGAGGAATATTGTATATTGCTTCTTGCTGTTCTTACAAAATGTGTATAATTTAAAAAACATGGTTAAATAGCTTAAGATGTCAACTGCAGTGGTAACTGGCTGCTCATTTGTTGTGGTTTGCCACTGCATTTTCTCGAAGTGTAAGAATTCAATTTACCAGCTTTCAATGAAATTGAAAAGTAATACCACTTTAATCTGTATTTCATAGACCTGTTTTGTTGATTTTTTGCACGTTCTTTCTCTCTTATAACTAATGAAATCCTTAAAAAATAAAAAATAAATTACATTAAATTCATTCTGCACTGACTTGTCTTGGTAAAGTGGACCCTGTCCCAACATCTGATGGAACAGTGTGAAGCTTTATTCTGGAACTTTATGTTGGAATGAATATTGCTTTGTTTTGTGTGTTAAAATAAATCCTGAAACAGGACATTCATTTGTCAGTCTGGAGTACGGTTTTAGTAAAATATTTAATTTATTTAGGGTTTACTTGCTGTCATTACTGTAACTGCACCCTGCATGGACTCAAATTCCCAGATTGCACTACCTGTCTGTCCCTTTCCATCAAATATTTTACTCACATGACCAAGACATTTACAAGATGTGAAATCACTGAATCTAAATGCTCTAAATTCTGTTAATGATAGTAGCCACTTTTTTATAATTTGTTTTCTGAGTACAGCTGTCAAATGCAGATGATGAGGTGCTAAACCATTCAGAGATTTTACGCATTATTTATTCACAAATCATAAAACTGTTACCACTCCCTATAGTCATGGGTTTTGGATGTCTTTTTCCTTTTGTCGTCGTTCGCCGCCGGAGGAGCACGAGGGTGCTCTCGGCTTGCTTTTCCACTCCTTGCCGGGTTTTTGCTCTCTCGGTTACTCATACGTCTCACCTGTGCTGAGTTACCTGTCGGGTATTTAAGCTCCGTGCTTCCTGCTTCTGGCACTTCTGTATTGTATTAATTAACATTTCAGAGCCAGTAAGGTATAGGACTAGGAGCTCAACGAGACCACTTTGCCCCATATGCTTTTGGGGTGACGCGGGACTTGCCTTCAGTGCAATTCGCTTTCTAGGTTCTTTTCTTTCTCTCGCGCTTTCGGTCTATCGCTCTGGTTTTTCTTGCTCTGCCGGCCGACGACAAGTGTTGTCTGGCTTTTTCCTCTCTCTGTTTGCTTTCTTATTGAAAGCGAGAGGTCTCCTTTCTTTATTTTCGTTTCTTTTGTTTTCTTATCGCCTGTTAGTTTTTTTCCTCCCTGTTTATTGAGAGGCAGAGGTGTCTTTTCCTTTTATCTCTCGTGTCTACGAGTTATTTGCCAGTTTTCCCCATGGGTCGCTTTTATCTCTCCTCTTTTCAGTCTCCCTTTCATTGTTACTCTCCGGTCGAGAGTGGGAGCATTGTTTATTTTTCTCGCCTTTTTCCCATTCCTATCATTGGAGTTTCTCCGTTCTGTGGTTCCTATTCGTGGGAACTTTCCAGTACCCTACTCCGCACCCTACGCGCCCCCCCCTCACACCTATTAACCAAGATGTGTGCCAAAAGATTGTTTCTGCTCACATGCCACACATATCAGTTATGTAGCTGTATTGGTGGCGTGACGTGTGAGGTAGGAGGGGCCAAACGCAGCAAGGGGGATTCATTAAGCACTAGGCAATTAGGACGGGAACCCCGTAATTAAGGGAAGGAGACGAGACAGGGAACACACGTACCAAAGCTACTAACCGGCTCACTGTCACACACCAGCGCAAACGCCAGGTTTCTCAGTAAGAAAACCAAACAAGACTAATGGAACAAAGAACTGCTACCCTATACTTCTACGAGCTAAGTAACTCAGTAAAAGCATAAACGCCCGATCTCCCAGGAGAGAGAAACATTTTACAGGCGAATAGAGGAGAGAGAAACATTTTACAGGCGAATAGAGCAGAGATCTGCGGTCCCATACCTCTACGAGCTAAGTAACTAAAGAGCCAGCAATAAACGCCCTGCCTCGGTAACGAGATGCATAAGAACAGGCGAGTAGCATAATGGCACAAATAACACACACCAAACGTACCGAAGCTACATTACATTACATTACATTATAGTCATTTGGCAGACGCTCTTATCCAGAGCGACGTACATCAGTGCAAACCGGCTCACTGTAACACGCAAATGAGTAGAAGCACAAACGCCTGGTTTCACAGTCAGAAAACGAAACAAGGCGGTACCACCGAAAGGACGAACAGGACAGGTGCACCGGACATTTACTGGCTAAAAGACTAACGCGAGCTTAATAGAAAATACATGCCCTGCCACTTAGAATAAATAAAGCCCTGCCTGTCAGTACAATAAAAATGCCCAGTCTCTTAGTAAGAAATGACTATACAAATACACCCACAAACAAAGACTCCTCTCGCTTTTACGGAAGAAAGCAGACAGAGAGAGGAGGAAGAGACAGAGAAGGCAAAAGGTCTAGGCAACGGAA
This sequence comes from Synaphobranchus kaupii, assembly GCA_029718625.1. Classification (NCBI taxonomy): domain Eukaryota; kingdom Metazoa; phylum Chordata; class Actinopteri; order Anguilliformes; family Synaphobranchidae; genus Synaphobranchus; species Synaphobranchus kaupii. The sequence goes on along the minus strand of CM056391.1, from coordinate 29,629,205 downwards.
GAAAGGAAAGACCAGGAAGCGGAGACAGAAAAAATCCAGGGGGGAAGAGTCCTAATATATCCACAAAGGCAAGTCCCGCATTACTCCAACATAACCCACTGGAGCGAAAAGGGACTCCTTAAAAAAAACCTAGACCTAATCGTACTGGCTAAGCAATCAAAGGGCAAAATAATACCACACACAAAACAGAGCAAATAATGGCAGACAATACAAATTAATATCAGAGCCCAGAACGGAGGAAAACATGGGCTTAAATAGCTCCAGGGTAACCACGCACAGGTGTGATGCTGAGAGAAACTCCGCAATCAAGACAGGGCGGAGCAAACATCCACTAAAAGGGCAGCGCTCTCGCGTGGCTACCAAGGAAACTGACCGCAAGGGAAAAAGGGTCACAAACCATGACAGTAACATTCCTTTTTTTCATTTTTAAAAAATTTTTTATATAGCATTGGAACAAAATATATCTATTCAAGTCATCGTGCAATTTTTCCTGCCATAAGATGACAAATTATAACTGTTGCCATTACAAATATATAGGGCCACAGACGTAACACAAAATACATTGTCATTTGGGAGGCAGGACTGAGAGTCAGGCCCTTAAATGGGTCAACAAATTTGAGCTCTGTGCTTCTTTAATCTGAGATTACACCTCACAAATCAAACATATACAGTACCTAAATGTATGACTGTATTATAGACATTTTTCTATATGATTCTGAATCTCAGTTGTCATTGAACTTTACACATGGATAGGTAGTGCTTTATATGCATTAAATTTAACATGTCTATATGCTACAGAAATGAAGACTGATCATACATACTTTGACAGTGCAATAACAAGATTTTATATGGTAAGGGCTCCAGTGCCTTATACCTGTTTTCCTTGGGGCTGAGGTGCTGCAATACTGTCACATTGATGCGCTGTCAAACATCCAATATCAGTGATAATGTACCAGTACTCATGTCTAGGAGAGCCGAACATGCACACATATTTAGTAATAATAATAATTGTTAAGATTTTGATTGGCTGTTGGTGTTTTTATTTCATTGATGAGTCGATATCAAAGATCAATGGCTATCTTTAGAAAAGAGGACTGAGGTCTAGGATACAGACACTCTTAAATGGAAAGAATGTTGTCAAAAGACCATCCATCACAGACTGAATGGCTTTAACAAAAGCCTATTTCTCCAAACTTGCTGATGCATCAGTCTGTCCAACTGACAAGGGGAAGCGGTCTGTCGTGTGATTCTGCTGGTTAATTGACACCCAAAAGGTTCTATCTTTTCATATATATATTTGTTTTTTTGTCTAATAGACCCTTGGTAACTCAATTTCTATTTAATCTAGGCTATATTTTTTTTTCAAAATTAACATACAGCAATGCCATCAATGGTTTGCAGTCATATGTGATTATAGTCAGGTTTAATTCAGTAACAAGCCCAGTTGCTTTAACTCAGATTTTTATTAAAGATTACACAGGTAATTTCCTTGGTAAGTGTCATTACAATGTTTCTCCGCCTAAGTACATCAGCAAAGGACTCCGATTAATCATGGTTCTCTTCTAGCAGATAATTTCACACTGTTAAGCAGCGTGTAAAAGCACGTCATTGCGTATTTAATTACAGACAGAAGCAAGACTACAGAAGAACATCCATCTTCAGTTAAAATATTAAAGCTGGGAATCGCTGGGGCTTCTCTGACTTTTGAAGAGTCATTAATTAAAAGTATTAACTTCCCCCATTGAATTTACTTTAAAAATGGCAATACGTTGTTTGCTGCTAGAAAACCAATTGGCCAGAGTTCAATATATGAATCCTGGAATATTTGATTTCAATATTTCATGATAAGATATGCCCAGCCAAGCTATTTGAAAGAAAAAAATAACTGTCTCCCAATATGGAATTGGGACTGGGAATCATCCCGATTGACCAAGATCATAGAAAAAAAATGCTATTTGAGCTGCATGCTCATCGTACTACCGAACTGAACAACTTACACATTCTGTGCAAGGAGACCAAATATTTTGGGTCCAAGTCTGTAGACTGAGATGGCCATTGCAAAACAGTAATTTTATGGCCAGTCAGTCTTGGCTGATTTGTTTTATTGGAAACTCCACAAACAGGAATAGGTAAAACTTTTAGTAAAACAGGGAACTGAGGGGGCTTCTTCTCTCAAGAGGTGAGGGGTTTCAGGTAGCTAAAGTAATTATATAAGGAAATACTCATTTAAAATTTATGGCCATTAAAATCCAATTCCTCCTGCTTTAGCTTAAGCTACAGATTGGAATGTGCAATGCAGATGGATCTTTCATTATAATGGATTCCCACTACCTGGAAATGTGTAGTACAGCCTTTATTTAACAGATGGTGTTCATCTTTTTTGTTTTAAAAACAGAAGTTCTGAAGTTCAGCAGTTCTCCAAAGCCTGCTCCTCATTCTCAGTCTATTGTATGTTTTGTAGGCCTGTACAGATAAGAGTAAATAATGGCTCAGTACTGTGCAGATTCATTCAAAGTGCCAAGAATGTTCACCTACATCTCTCTCTCAGCATGGGAAAAAAAGTATTGAGTGAATACAGGCCATTATCTCATAGTGTGCCTTGCTGGAGGTTTGGGAGGTGATAGATCTGTGCTGCTCGCCTATGACATGGGTCTGATTGTACTGTGGACATGCCACAAATCTCATTGCCCAGGACCTGCCCAATGAGTAGACAGGACCCCAACAACCTGCTGTTCACAAACATGGAAACAGCTGAATCACCTCAAACAGTGCATTACATAATATCCAACATTGATATTCCTGAGCAGTGCTATTGTGCTACCGAAGATAGGCTTCATGGTTTGGTTCATTTGAAGCAGATGCCCAGATGTCCATTTTATTACAGCAGCACTGTAATTTTAAAGAGGCAGAATGAAAAAGTAATGCAAAAAGAAATAAAGAAATAACCAATTTGGTGAAAACAGTGTGGGCTGAAATGTTCTTTTGTAAGTAAATCACTGTGAACATTGAAATAGTGCTTGCTTTCTGTAATTTGAACATTACCATTAATCAAGTGTTTTGAGGAGGAGTACTTTGACAAATTCAGCGCATACTCAGCTCTTGTGCCAAACCTAAGATGCTTCTCTTGTAGATGGCAGGTATACGTGTTAGGTATTCTACAGAGATTATTAAAAAATACTTCTTACAAGACGACCAAGAAGTTTGGACTGAATGTATTGAAGTCTCCTCTCTACAAAATAAGGGAATTGGCTTAATAACTCATTTCCACCTTTTTTTATATTCACCCCCACAGTTGAAGGTAGGGCAGAAAGTGTGAGCACACAACTTGTGGGATTGCAACTTGATCATTCAAGTTTTTTCAGTTTTACTTTTTCACTGCTAATCAGGGTAAATATATTGAAGGATTTATGTTGCTGCTAATTCTAGTCTGGTAGATTTCTATTGAACAGAACAAGCTTTGAAAGGCATAATGCTATGCATAGAAATAACACTCAAAAAACTTTGTTAAAGGGAACAAATATTCCTGATTGCCTTCTAATTCGGTTAATTTGGGTCTTGTGGACATACAATATTCATATACTTGAATTGGAAATAATTACTTTCTGAATTCCAGAGATACTGGATACTTTTACCCTCGTTTTTTGGTTGAAGTTGGGCAGTACTATAAGTGAGAATGGTGACGTCACTAATCCCACACCAATCACAAGGCTGATGTCGCTTGTCCCTCCCACCAGCATTTGTCAAAACGAATGCCCACATTAATGCCTTATTCGAACACGGCCAGTGAGTTAGCTAGCCCTGTGGATTTACTTTCAGTAACGTTACGTGTATCTTGGCTAACGTTGGGCGTGTAGCACTAACGTTAGATAATAATGTCACATATGCCTTCTCATCGCTCTCACCCAACGTCAACTAGCTAGCTAACTAGCAGCAATACCCACGTCTTTATTGGAAGAAACAAATGTAATAAAGTTAAGAAGTGTGATTTATTATTACATGGAAACTTAGTATGCTGAAACCCACCATTCCGTCACCACCTGTGAAGCCAGAGAACGCGGGTTATCTGGTTGTGGAATTTCTACACTCTCAAATTCAGTGTCGGTAGGTTCGTACATATATGGTTGTACCCGATTCTCTCCGCTATTTTGTATTTTTGTTGTGTGTGATGCCGAGTGTGTTCTTGGACAAAAATCAAGCGTGCTCATTAGGCACATATTACGACCACGCCCCGACAGTCCTAATACAGGTCTGATCAGCTAATTTAGCTGTTTTTGAGCAGTGTTTTATCATATTTATATATAATTTTTTTTACATTCAAACTTTGCTGGATGCTTAACAACACACTCAAGTTTGATATCATACATACATTTTAATGATTTTAAGCTTTGTTCCCTGGGGCTTTAAATACATAATGATAAAATCATAGTTGTACAAAAAGTTGACTAACTTTGAATCCTCTAGGTCTCTTAACAAGTACCAAAATAATTTAACAAATACATGAGAAATAACAAGCAAATACACTATTACATAACTGATATTTTGGAAAGTAAGATATTTGTTATAGGAATACATTTGTTATGTTTAATCATAACTCTTTATATATTTGTATATTTTCCTCATTAAAAGTTTGAAATGAATCAAACGGTATACATGTATGGTCAGGACAACTATATAAGCACTTCTAATTGGCTATGCTGCTGTGATATACAATCTAAGGCAATCTGATCTCTCCAAATGAATTCCATTCAGTTATACTGACAGGAGTCATGGACAGTGATTCAGTATCTTGTCATGCTACTGAGCTCAATGTGCTCTAAGACATGGTAATAATGAGGGCCAGAATGTAGCACATATTTGTCATACTTTGAAAAGCCATGGAGATCTTATCCAAGCCAACAGTCCCCAACTGTAATATAAATACTACATAGTCCAGTTGTCTCTCTCTCCCTCTCTGTCACACACACATTTTGTATATATATTTACATTTGCTATGGCAAATGATAGATATAATACATTTTATGTTCCTTTTTAAGGAAATCCAGATCAGAAGAACACTCCCCTAACCAATGTGAACACAGAGGTGACTATGTCCTGTTCAGACACATGCAAAACAATGAGAGTTCCAGGCATTGCAAGACATTATACATCTGGCATATAGTAACAGCAGAGCCTGTCTGAGAAACAGAATGTGGATCGCTTGCTATTCTTTAACTTACTAGCCCTAAAAAGAAGCTACGGTGACAGATTTCATTACCAATGCCCCTGTTGGCCAATGCACACACATATGTTGAAGCTAACAGCTATATTTTTTTGTGGCTCACAGAAACTATGCTTGCCCAAAGGGCCTTGTGAGATCATAGACTGTTTTTCTGCATCTTTCAAACATCTTTGAGTTGGGTTGCTGCATGGATTCACCGTCACACTCAGTATCACTTCCCATCAGTACCATGCATTGTAATCAGGGCTCTGTGGTTGTGTGGCGAGGGCTGTGATCCAGGCCCCCAGGGAGGGCAGTGGCTAAACCCAGAGAAAAGACAACAATATCCCATGTTACACTCTTCGTGACGACTGCAGCTAAAAGGGCAGAGTGCAGTAATAAAACTCCCAGCCCACCTTTATTTCTCATCGCTGTAGAAAACAGTGATTTACAGAGAACGGCACTTGTGAACAGAGAATATGGGAGCTGAATTGCATGCCCGTGTTTGTGCTTTTTTGATGACTGATTTTCAGGCAGCTTTCCTGGGGATGTACCACAGCGAACGTGTATTTATTGTGAAATATGAACTAATGATATGAGACCATTCACTGTGGGACATCTGTAAGGGTTGTTAATTGTCCCCTCTTCAGTGTCATGAAACACCAAATTGTTTTCAGCAAGCAAACCTTCAAAGGCAGCCAGGTTGGGTCTATGTAACACCCCGGGGAAAGTGTTTGGTTGATTGCATTTGCATATCAGCATTGCAAGGGACATTGAGTCATTTTTCTAAGAGAACAGCCTGGGGTTCTCTTCAGGGTGTGCACATCTATAATCTTAATTCACACTTCACACCTAGGAGTGTAAAACAACTGTCAGCATAAAATCAGGTCCCCTGGGAGAATCCTAAGGTCTGGCAGAGATTTATTTTACAACAACAATGTCTTGCAGGTTTGTCTGAGGGCAAAATCTATATGTGGGCACATTTAAGGGTAGATTCTACTTTGTGGAGGCAATATAATAAGCATATGACCCACAATTCTAGAAATGGTAATACAAATGTGCATGTCTACCATCATGACTGAATGCATCAGCCTAATGTGCAAAGTAAAGACTTAAACTGTCTATTGGCCATGGTATTTGTTTTTACAGTGAATTCAAACCTATGATCATATATGTGACTTTGTAATCATGAGGCAGGACAGTAGTGCTTTGAAAGAGATCAGAGTGCCTTGACACCAAAACTTTGGGTTGTGTATTTGCTCATGTGAACAAAGTGGGATTAGAAACTTTGGGAACACAGCAGAGACAAAGCAATGCTGCACCCAAGCCAAGTGCAGAGCACTTTAAAACACTAAGCTCTGGCTCCCATCTTCCTTGCTTACCGAACCTCTTCCTTTCCTGTCCTCATGCAAATTTAATTGTCCATTTAAAATAAACAGGCCCAGTCATTGCACATTACCTTTGCTTTATTCAATGTGAATGATGGTGGTTTGTAGAAACTGATTCGGACAGCAGGGAGTCAAGCTCATGTCCGGACCAGGAGAGATCCAACTGCAGCCTCGACATGCCTTCTGTCAGGCTTCAATATACAGTACACGTAAGTTTAAAATTGCATTACACATGCTACACTATGCAACATATCCCCCATGGAATTTATTTCAACTTTCAACACAACCCTGTCTATTTCTACATTTTAGCCATGACGGTTTCAGATTGGCATCTCCCATATAGTCATAGAAAGAAACAAATAGTTTATCACATACAAGTAGCTGCATCTGCAACATCTGTGAGCAACCTTGTACAATCCTTTCAAAGCTGCTGCATAAGGTGCCTCTTGGTATAAGGGAAAGATGAGCGAACCAGGTCTCCCATGGTTTACAGCATGAAGATACAAGAGAACCACTGACACAAGGGAACCTAGAAAGATGCTATCAACCACAAATATTCATGGGGCCATGTCCCACTCAACATACTGTCATCATTCGTCTTCAGGGCATAGTACTGTCTCTATACATATTATGCAGTAAATTTACTATCATGATGGCAACACCAGGTGAGCAAGTAGGCCAAAATAATCATGGCAACAAGAAAGGCCCATTTATGCCCACACACTGTTCCCAGCATTCAGTGAAGTAATTGGTGTGTTTCTGATAATATAATTAGAACATTTTAAGAAGGAATCAAACATTTTGTGTGCTGCTTTTTTACATTCTAAAGTTGTATTATCACGTCAGAACCTTAGACCATTAACAAATCCACTTGAATCTGTAGAGCGATATCTTTCAGTATGTGTGTAGTATGGGGGAACGTCAGGTCATGAACTGAGATTAAACGGATGGATGCCAGAGTTTCCCTTAAAGATCTGGACACTATGCAGGCTGTGGGAGGATCGTCGGAGGGAGGGAGGGAGCGGGATTCGTCGAGAGCAGATGATCACAAATCACCCGGCACAAGCGGTTCCCTTTTCTCTCAAAGTACGGTCTGCTTCTCTATCCTCGGACTGAAAACTGTTTGTGTAAAGGATGCTTGTGTTAATCTCCAGTGTACAAGAATGAGCCAGTGAGTGCTGATTCCGCTAAAAACATGCTTTGAGTAACTTTATACTTACCCAAACAAGTAAACCAATCTAAACAAATCTGAATCTTGAAATCAGTTTTACATTTTATGAAAAGAAAATGTTGAATTATCCTCAAGGAAAATGCTCAGTCCAACAAATCATTTTTCCTGAGATTTTATAGCCTAACTTGATTATTTCCAAGAATACTTCATTAATCAGAATAATATTAGTAATTCCCTGTAAGATTAAATGGTGTCCAAACCAAAACAGATCAGCAAAAATATATGGCATGAACCAAAACCAGTGATACACCAAAACTTGATTTGTTGTAAAATAGTCATGTCAAATTGGAATATTAAGATCATGCTTAAAAAGACATTAATAACTGTATAGTAAGTGAGCACACAAGTACCCTGCTATTTTGCCCACCACTCACATAACTTAGAGTACAGACACGTGGCAAGGTAATCCTGCTGAAACAATGTATCATATACACAAGTGGGCTTTATTCACTTTAGATTTAAAGTTCAGACTTTGTTTTATTTTTTCCTTTACTGTCCATGTTAAAAAGCTCATATCTATTACTCTTGCCACCTGATTAGATTTTTGTTTACAAAAAAACTATAACCCATATCCTTGATGAAATCATTTTAATATGCTCTGGAATATTGATTACTATCGGGTCTCTCAGCAGGGTAAATGCTTTTTAAAAAACGAATATATTGGATTCTTATGAAAGGAAACTGAATTTCAAAGTCATTGCTTTAATGGAATAACTATTTGGACATGGTAAGTGGCTGATGCTGGACCACTGAATTCAGCAGTGCTTAATCATTTAAGCCAAAACACACACACACACACGCAAACACTCATTTGCATGCGCGCACACGCACACAATTTTGGTGTTTCCCAGGCTTAATACACAGATTTTACTGGCAGATAAAACTGCAGTTCAGGTGTTGAAGCCAGACCTCACAGGCCTGCTGGCTACAGCTCCTCCATCTTGTGAAACCCCAAGCATTATCCTGTTACACTCTTGTTACCTTCACACTAAAAAAGCTTCACAAATATCTGTCCATCTACTGATTTCCTCACCCCTGCCCAGGCCCAGCTACTTATCTTACCATGCATCAGCACAAGTTTTAATCTTTCAAAATAATTTATAGTCTTTCTTTTAAAACTAAAACTGTAAATAAAATCTGATGTTGACAGGCACCGTTTTCATTGGGGTTGCAGAAAGGATGCTAATTGCCTTTTCAGCAGTGCAGTGATCAATGCAACAACACCACAGAGTTTCAGAGGTGGGAGGTTGCAGACACACTGCATAAGCGACTGGGCCAAGCTGGGCCTACACCACAGGCAGAGGGGTGGGATGGGAGGCGGGGTGGCAGATCCCAGATCGGACACAGACATCCCCTGAAGCCTTTTACCAATGGTAGCTCAAGCTGATGAATTAATGTGCTATACTGACTTATTTCCACAGAAGCAGTTCATTTTATTTTACTGACAATAAGCAGAAATATGTGATTTTATAAAATTGTTATAAAGCAGCAGATTTTAAGCTTGCAGTGTGCCAGCAATGCAGTTTATTTTTGTTTTTTTTGTTTGACCAGGTGGAACATTCATTAATTTGACAGCAAATATGGTTATTATTAGAAACGCCAAGTAAAACATTTTTCTACAGTGGTAGTCGGATCACTGTAGAACTTACCGCTACTATATAATTATCTCAAATAACCTTTATTTTATATTGTCATTGGTCAGTCTTTCAAAACACAGTATGTGTTGTTTTCCTAATCTTTACTGCCAACAAAGCCATTTCAACAGCTACAAAGTAGCAGAAAATGCATGAATCTCAAAACATTTCTGAGTTTAGAGAACGGTTCCAGTATGTGTTGTTAGTTGACAAAATATATATCATTCAGCACAGAAAATTAAATGATGGCCATAAGTAACCTAGCACTCAGGAATAAAGATTAAGCTGCAGTGTATCATTATCCCTTAATGTAGAACGATAAGTATGAGCAATTGTTTCTGAAAGCCCCAAGAGTGTTTATAAATTGCTACAACAAATTATGTGGCACAGAGAAGTAATCTCATACACAGTCTTTAGATTAGATTCTTGAGTGTGAAAGACAAACGACTGCAAGAACCTGCAGGAACAGTGCATTCTGCATTCACTTATTGTAGGGGCCGTCCAGCCAGATGTTTCTTCCTGTGAACAGCAGAGCAGACATCATGAGGGGAAACACTGCCAATAATAATAAATTAATAATTAAATGTTGAATAACTTTACAGAACAGATAGTCAAATCAAAGCAGTCTTAAATATACAGAGCAGATGCAATTGTGAGAGTAGGATGTGGGATGATGAAATACCAAGCATTTCTGTTTCACTTTAAAATTTAATTTCTACCGAGTTCCCTCATAGCACTTGAAATGAATATCAGCCAGCACAAAATAGACATGGAACGTAGCAGTTCAGCAGTTTCCTGGCTGAGATGTTATTCATCAAGGTAACAAGGTTGGGGGGGGGGGGGGGGGGGGGCTACTGGAGGTACCCCCACTTTAAAGATGTTGCAGAGGATATACTGTGTGTGCTTTGGGTTAACTTGCTGGAGAATAAAAGTGGAGTTGTTAAGAGTCTGTGATGAATATCCTTACATGGATTTATTTGCCTGGGTGCCATTGGAAGATTAGAGAAGCAGGGTCTGTTTGGAGCCAACCACAATATTTGATTTTCTGAACAAACGTAACACATGTACAGTATAAAGGTGTTTGGACCAGTAGCTAGGTTTGTGACCTTAATGTGCTGAATTTGTTACTCCAAAACTGTTTTGTTTACGTCTGAATAGTAAAAAAGGTTCTCATTTAATTATAACTCCCTAGTAAAATAAAGATTGATAATGATATGAGGGTAAATCGTGTGATTGTTCAGCCTTCTGGAGATTCGTTTACTTTCAATTTCCTGTCTGCTTCCTGGTGGCCATGAGTGATGTCATACTTCCACAGCTCATTACCAAGTACTTATTCCCACATTGCCCTCAATGCATTGAGGGTCCAATGCCACAGCGCTCTGCAGACCGATAGGGGCTGTCCATGTATGGACTGTGTATTGACTCATTTGACCCATTGATTGTTGTTCCGAATATAACTTTAGGAACTAAACAACAGCTAACTTTTTTATTCCTTTTTTTCCCTTTCTGATTTTTTAGTATCCACTAATCTTGGCCTCTCAACAATTTTAAAACAACCACAAAACACCTCATGCCTCAGAGGTTTTGTTGTGTCAGAGTATATATGTGGCTTCAATGTCATATTTCAAGTCCATGAACAGCAATGTAAAAATTATTAACATTATAATTAAAGCTCCAAAACCAAAGCCTTAACAGAATATTAGCAATACTGTTTTGTATATTTCTTAGAGAACACCCTTCACAGCTATTAGAAAAAGTACAAGGTGTGACACATTTTTGTTCTCAACCCCTTTTTCCCCCAGTGTCACCCTGCAACACCTGTGAGGCACATTTCAAGGGTTGATCTGCAAACGTGCACCAATGCGATTAATTTGATGACGTGCGGATTTGGCAGGAAAAGGACATTTGTGACAGAAAATGCCCCTGATCCCCTCCACGGTGCAGAGGCTGGTCTCCTCCCTTTTCTTTCTCCCTCGGCCAGGAAGGTCCAAGGTTCGACACACTGGCCCTGGTCAGTTTTATGTTACAGAATTAGCATCTTTAAAAATGTATTTATTTATATGGTATGACTGATATCTAGTGATGTATTGAGAAGAAGTTACAGTGCAGAATTGACAGTGCACAACAAAAAAGAGCATTACAGTATAACCAGGAGCATATGACCACCAAAAGGATAGTACGGAGCCGTCCTATTGGATGTCAACACAAAAACACAAAACCGGATTGGCAGAGGTCGTACCATCCTATCGGATATTAGTAGAAAAACAGACCAGGGGCCACATGTATAAAACTAAGTAAAAGAATGTGTAAAAGAACGTTCAGGGTGAAAGTCAGAAATCTGCTAAAAAAAAGTTTTGCATTTTCTACCTCTGCCTTCTTTCACGGTGTTGCCATATCACACAGACTCACACGGGATTCTCACAGCACGTGTTATATTATACATCTGAATTTCTGCGTGGAAACTCGCTTATGCGGCTTTCTGAAGGCATTTTTCTGCTCAGCACTGTTTATACATGTGGCCCCAGATTGGCAGAAGTGGTATCTGAATTATTTCTAGTGGCTCAGTCCAACGTAGGTCTGCCACTATCCCATATTGAAAAGAGAAAAGGGGGAAGAGAGGGTCAAGGAAAGGGGTTTGAGAAAAAAAGTGTTCCAACTTGTACTTTTGCAAACAAAAGTCTGGGATCTTTTGAAAAAAAGTCTGGGATCTTCTGACACTGTAGAAAAGGAAAAACATTTCACCAGCCTATACTGAATATAATAATATAATTCCTCTCAAATACCTTGTGCACATGGAGTGAAGATGTAATGAAAAGTATATAATAAGACTGCCAGCACAGCACTGATGAATGCTGATATGTTTTAATTTTTGGGGAAAAAAAATGCTGACGGCAGTCCTTTATCAGGAGTTTGTATGGTTTCTGCCCTATTTCCAAAAGCATGAGCTTCAATGTTTTTAATTGGCCCATTTCTGAGAGGAAAACTAATTCAGAGTGCACATATGAAAATAGTGGCAAAAATGACAACACAGGTTTACGACAATTCAAATTAGAGCATCTTTTTGTAGGTTGCAATGCTGCAGCATACACAATTATGCATTTTGAAAAAGGCGATCTCATGTAATGACTTAGCTCATATTTGTGTTCCCCTGCTATCAGTCCAGCACGCACCTTACTTTGGAAAGGGAGAACAGATAAAGCTGCAGCTATCACACTGTCAATTGAGAAAATGAACAGAATGCCTCCCGCCGATGTGGTTTCGCTCTGGGACGGCAAAGTTAATTTGTGGGGATGACGTGCTCCTCACTGTACATGGCTCTTCGTATTTTTAACCTTAATGCGAAGCCAGAATACAGTCAGTCCCCGACACTAAATATAACTCCCCTGTCTCCGGTTTCACGGCTCAGAGCATCAGAGAGAAAATCAGGCAGGACGGAGCAGGTGGGCCTTGTGCATCTGGTAGAGAAAAAAACAAGGGGGAAGTTTCTCCCTGTGAAAATAAATCACGCTAACCTCTTGACCTATATTAGGGTTATTTTATTCCCCCCACTCCCATTACTTTCACTCCGCATGACAGATCAATCTAGATTGATTTCCTCGGTGCCGATGTGCAGGACAAGAGTCCAAAAATAGACCACGCCAGAGTCAAACGCCAATTCCCAGACACCCTGCGGATCTGCGTCGAGAGACCGCATGGGAGGAGCGGGGACGGCAAAAGGGCGTAGCTACTTCGGTGGTGGCTGCAGGTGATGTGGGTCTGCATGCCAGACCAATAGAGCGCCACGGTCATACCATCACTCCGCAACTGGACAGAGACTGTGGCCTCACCACTGTAACAGAACCCATTACAGTCATGGGGTGACAGGGACACAACACATTATACCCAATATGTGCCACGCCTCTTGTACTGAGCACCGAACATTATCTGGACAGCATGGACGGCGCTACACCGGGGCAAGGGTGGGCTATAGCCCCGTCACAAATTTGCTTAGCCCCGGTTTAGCCCCCCCAGGAATTTTAATAACATTTTTATAATTATAATTAAAAAATATATAAAAGTAAATTAACAATTCTAATCCCTTTCTGATATTCACCCTGGCTACGCAGCGTATGTAGCCTATGCTATGACGTAGGCTACGGGTGTGGGTGTGTGTGTGTGTGTGTGTGTAGGGAGCTCAAGCAAATGACAAAATAACGTAAACTGATTTCTAACGTTAGCAACCCAGTGTTTCCCATAGCCTACAATACATCAGGCCTACAGAGTTCGCCACCATGTCAAAAAATATTAAATGGAAACGTCATTGTTTGAAAACTAATTTACTATCATTTTAAAATCAATAGAAAATGTGTTCGCATAAGCTCTCCATGTGAACCGTCTTCGGAAATGATCAACTACTCAACAGATTTGTGGAGTGTGTGGACCCCCCTAGGTAGCAACTCCCAAGTGTAAACTACAGTGTTTTGATTGGCGTTAGACTAATCTCACAACAATGGCTGTTTGGCCATGCACATATGAGTAGATTTGGAAAGCGAATAACTAACCTAAATTAGCTAAATTATCATTTTCAATCTTCGTCATCTCGACTTCAGCTAATAAGAAGAGCTTGCCTCCAAAAAATGGCCAGGTACCGTTAAAGACCTCATATTTCTTCCATGTAGCTAAATGTACAAGCTAAATGAGATAGGGGAGAGTGGTGACAGTGGAAGCTGTTCTGATAATACAGAAACCAACGCAAATGTTACGGTGCAGCTTTATGGAGCACACCTAGGAGCATAACTAACTGATATGTAAAGTTTGCGATCTTCGTTAGATAATGAAACTCCTAAATGTCCCAATCACAGAGCAGCGGTTAAACAACGACATTTTAGCCATATTTTTTGACATAACGTTACACTGATAATTTATCCTCTCTTCTCACGTCCTTTTTCATTATTTTCCGGTGTCTTATTTTCTTTGATGTCTGATATTTTTAAGTACTCGTATTGATGAAGCCAAATTACATTTGTAATGCTATTTCAATTTACAGAATTGTACAATTCTGACTGTTGTATAGATGCTCTGCCACTTGTGCAGGCCCCCCAGCGCACACACAAAAGCCATCCTGGGGGAAACACAGCTAACCTTAGCACCCCCATGTATTGACCTAGCCCACCCTTAGCCCAGGGAGAGAAAAGTTCCTGGCGCCGTCACTGCTGGACAGTATACCAATATTATTATTGGTAAGCTTCTGATGTGGATTCAACAGTGCATATTTCCCTGTTGGTTGCTGACTATCTGACCTGCAAGATTTTCATTGCTGTAGTACAGTGCTTCCCAATGCTGACTGTGTAGCATATTGTGCATGCTTGTTTAGATTCCTGCTGAGCTCTCAATTAATGACGTTTGACTGAACTTTTAATTGAGCACTAATCTTTATTTTTTTTTTTTTTTTTTTTACAAATCTACATTCAATCTGTGAAAGAAATGTGCTTGTAAAGTCCTTTATTCAACATTTCTGTTCATATCTGCCCCTCAAACAAATTTCAACATCATCTCAATTAACCTCGATCAATTGTTCAACGCCCCATTAAAAAACAAATTACTCTTAATCAATACATTTGAATACACAAATTTAGCACCTTTGCATGTTTCATTCTCCTAGAAAGAACAATTCTCAGATATGTCAAGGAACCATATCCTGACAAAGAACTAACTGTGTATGCTTGTTAACTGATGTCAAATCCAGATTACTATTCCATTAACGAGCAGCTCAATCAAATGTAACCGAGAGCTCATAACAGAACTGGAACAAACCAGTGTAAACAATGGACTCCCATTACCAGATAAACAATGCTTGAAGGCATAAGGTGCCTTGAAGACCACGTACACTGTCAATATCCTCTCAGTCTATTTCTGGTAAGCCTCAGCACTATTCAGAAACATCAGAATAAAGAGGGAAATGCCAAAAGACCAATTGGGTGGTAATGAGGATAGGGGACAGGCCTCAATTCAATTAGCATTTGTCAAGCAATAATTTTTGTGAGTTTAACAGTTGCCAAAATGAACAAAAAACTAGGTAGATTAAATTTTTTCAATCTGGTCCAAGTCACCATGTGCTGGATAGGGACATGGAGACACCATGTGCGTGAGGGAAGTTTGAATGCCCTCCTCCCTCAGGTATTAGTGATGGCCCGTTCACAAACAAACAAATCTTTCGAATAAACAAACGGACCCAAGTCTTCTCTGTTTGATTTGTTCATTTGTGTCTCTCTCCAAGCGCTGAGACTTGCATCTTCAGCACCTGCTCCTCCCTCGTCTCCTTATTGCACAAGCCAAATAGGCCTACAAAGAATTTAGTGATTTATACAGAGCTCAGTAGCTAGTTATCAGTTCAGCGTTTGTGTATTGTGTGAACGTCGATAGGCTTACTGAAAAGCCAATGAAATAGCTACAAATGAACAACATCCTGTGAATTTCAATTTAGCCAAGTCATACGTACATACTGGATGTCAAGTGAGCCAATGACGCGGACGAACAAGAGCCAGAAAACAAGGTATGAATGAAGAGCCGTTGAACAAACAAGAGTGACTGCACTCGATAAGCACTACTATAAGCAATATGTCTCTAAATGCTTCTAACACATCTACATCAATATCTAAAAAGAATGAAATACGCAATACACATGTTTTTTGCATGAATAATGTCTGTAATTAAATAGCTGACTTGTATTAATACTGAACAATCATCATGGATAAAAGGATTCAGCTACTTAATACAGTGATAGTACAAAATAAGGTTTGCCTAAATTTGACTATTTGACTCTGACGCCTAAAATAAGCATAACAGAAATGTACTATGATGATCAAAATCTTTTTTTGTACAAGTAGTAGCCTACTAATGTTCGGATAACTAGTAAGTCACAAAAGCCATTGTATATTTTGGCTTAGGCAATAAGAAAACGGCGGAGGAGAACGTACCAGAGATTATACATGGTCTACCAAAATCTCAATCAAATTATATAGACTACGTCACAGACAGTATTATTACACAAATATACTAAAATCAGCTATGAATAGCATTAATAAACATTTTATATTTCATATCTTCATAAGAAATTATATAAGGAGTTTGACAAGTATTTCAAATGTATCAATATTACATGTAAAATTAGCAAATAATGCTTAAAACAGATGTCAAGTGAGGAAATAAAGCATTAATTAATTAAGATAATATCTGAAATATAAGTCTACATGTTCAAAAAACATGATTCATGTCAATAGGCCTACCTAAAAAATAAAAAAAGACACAATACACATTGCGTTCTTTGTGAAATTATTTTATCTCTTTTTTTTTTTACATAGCTGGCTCTAGTATTATAGAAAAGTATAATGGACTAGCCTACAAGATTTAGCTAAATATTATCTGTAGTATATAAATAGATTATATAGCCTGGTCTGCAGATTGTGTGCTTCCTGCCTGCTAACTGGTTCATTAATTTCTCCTTTGCCGGCTCTTGTTTGTTCACTGGCTCTGGTTCGTTCACTGGCTCTGGTTCGTTGTTAATTCAATGGCTCTTTGTTCACTTCTAGTTCGCCGGCTCTCATTCATTCACTGGCTCGCATTGTTCAATGGCTCTTGTCCGTCGTTCGTTCAATGGCTCTTCATTCACTTCTCGTTGACTGGCTCTCGTTCGTTCGCGTCAATGGCTTGCATGATGACATAGGCTATATAAGTACGACTATAGCATAGGCTATATACATACGAAATACACAGGATGTTGTTTATTTGCAGCTATGTGATTGCCTTTTTTAACTAGCTACTGGCCTCTGTGTAAATCACTAAAATCACTGTAGGCCTATTGTGCAATAAGGAGAGGAGAAAGGAGCGGGCGCCGTGGATGATGAAGAAGACTCGGAACTGTTCATTCATTATCATTCATTTCAAAAGATTTGATTGTTCGCGATCTGCCCACCACTAGCTAGGACTGTGGTATCCATGGATTTGCATTAAGTAAGAGATTATTTTAAAGAGCTATGGAAACTGAAGACATATTTTCATAATGATGCTTTATACCACAACACCTTCATACACAAACACCCCAGCGGTCAAACTAAAATTATATATTTGACAGCCGTTTCCTTGCATTGACTTAGATAAACTGCTTATATTTCTATTCTTATATCTCTATGGGCCACTTGACTTGTTTATATTCTTATGTCTTCAGTGTCATCCAAAGGACAACAACTACACATCAGCAAAAACTGACAAAATAATATACAGTAAATACTAATCTTATACCACTTATAATTTAAATACTAATCTTAAACTGTACATAAAGACTATGGTCTCTGCTGTGCAGTGAAGAGTAGTTGGATTGCATCTTATCAGACACCTAAACAAGGAAAATCTATGAGTAATATATGGAAAACCCATACATCAAGAGAAAATCAATATCACAACATTCCAGAGTTGTATTTATTATGCATATTGGCTTTCAGCACAACAATGAGGCAAACGAACAGAGAGCAGCTGCTTCTGGCAGGCGTGTGAGCACTGCAGCAAAGTTTCTTTTCAAAGCTCTGAAATTAAGGATAAAGTGATTTCCTTTTTGAGCGGCTGCTGATGTGATGCAGTAAAGGCCCATTTTGGGGGTCTCGTGGCTGGGGATTGGGGGTTTGAGGCAGAGTCGTGTCACTGAGGCTCATAGGCTGTCCTTTCCAACAGATCCACTATGGTGTGGAGTGCCGGGTTCCCTGTACACACACGCACACGCACACACACACACACACACACACACACACACACACACACACACACACACACACACACACACACACATCCCCCACTATACCTCATCACCGCAGAAGCAACTGCAAAGTCACACACAGCTCTTTTACAATAAAGGCATTATGGTGATATTTCCCCTCCACTGGAGGACAGTCCCTCCAGGAGAAAGATTTAAAACATAGAGACAGAAAGAATAAAATGAAACTCTCTGAGCTTCACCCTATGGCAGAGAAGAGTAATGCATATTTTTCCACACAAAACTGAAAAGTGGCCAATCTCTCAGTGTACTGAAACACAACAGACTGCCTTGAGTATGCTATAAATAAATACTCAGTTAATAAATAGATTAATTACAATGTGCTACAATAAATTCAATGGAGAAAATCGATGACCTGTGATACCAGGCTTGCTTCAGACACTGGCATGGTCATTATATCCTTTGAAGCCTCATTAAGGTGGAGCACCAATAGGGTGAAATAGTGAAACCTGTCCACCATGGTAAAAATAGTCTTAATGAAGCGGTAGGTTTGGTATTTGGTCACTCAGCAAGGAGTACCTGCATTAGCAAGGATTACCATAATGTGTGCACATCAAAGTTTTCTTTTCAAGTAAACCTGCTTTAGTCTTCAAAGGCTAGGCAATGATTTGAGATGACCACTTTTTGTTCTGTATGTATTTATGTGCATAGGCAAAATAATCAGAGGGCACTTCTGGTATGAGAACAAAATATGAATTAGGTATACAAATTTAGTCATCACTTCAAGATATTCAATAATACTTTTAGAAATACAACTATCTATAATACCACATCAGTAATATGCAACATTTTATAGTAATGGGCAGTTTAAATCAGTGGCATATTGTATCTGACTGCAGTATTACAACTAAAGGCAATAACTTAATGACAAAAAATTAAGTAATTAAAGGCAAGTATAATATATGCTAAATTAAATCTCATGAAAATTATGTCAGTATTAACCAGCAGTAAAAGAAGACTTTTCATTTCTCAGAAAATTTTTTGAGCATCTCTGGACACCACTTGAATTCAGTCAAATTATGCTTAATAAAGCTACAGAGCCTGGGGTCAAAATGACCACCCACAACACCTTTGTATACAAATTTGGTACAGGACTTTTGAAAACAGAATTATGTTTATTAGTATCCCCTAAATTTGGTTTTGGTTCCAACATACATGTTAAAACCCACATTTCAACCGTCATATTTCAGCCATTTTAGCACTAATAACCAAGCCACTTCGCAGATCAACTAATCTCATCAATATTTCAACATAAAACAAATATGGGAAAGACTTGTTCAGCCATTTAGTTAAGTACATAAAAAAATAGCATTTAGACTTTTATATTAAGACTTTTTTTCCCCAACAGCCTAGCTCTAATCGCAAAGTAGACATTGCGATATGTCGGGCATGATATGGAATAATGCTTTTGATGGGTCACATTTCTGTTTATTGTACAGTTTTTCAATAAACCTTTATAATTCTAAGATACCGGAAGTTAATTGGCCATTGAATTTACATTGGGGCATGAATTTTGTAGCCACATATGCTAACTGAACATTCAAACGACCGTTGAACAACAGTCTCCTTCACGCGAGATTTCTCCCGAGTCCAATTTTACTCGCTCTGTCTCTGACAGTCTCATTAAGCATAGGCTACTAACTTAATAACCGGAATTGAGGTCATCAATTGAAGACACAATTCTAAACTTTGATTAAAAAAATAATAAAATCAAATGCTTTAGGATATTATTAATAGCCAAATGTTTGATTTCTTTCGTCTGGTCTTAAATATTTTTTTCAGAAGCATATCCTACTACAGGAGGTTTTTTTAAATTTGTGTTTAAATCAAGTGTCACTGTGTAGTGTCGTTAGGTACATTAATAATTTGGCAGTGAAGACAGACAGTTAAAATGTCTTCAAGTCATCACATGGAAGCACCAATGAATGTGCAGAATATATATAAATTTATATATTGCTTCACACTAGGTGCAAAAGTATAATTAATCAGTTTCATAAAATGAATTATTAAATCGTTATTATGAATTTCAATGTTAAATATTAAAATAATAATCAATAACTTAATCTGAAGGCATAAGTTCTTTTGGAGGATAGGCTCAAATGTTTATCCAAACAACAATCAGACTGACGACCAGGTTTGATAAAATACAATTTATTAAACAACAAACACATCTAAACTAACATCCTAAAAACAGTGAACGATATGGAAAGCGAAATGAAGTGTAGACAAAGAATGAGGCATATAGAATTCACAGTTCTATTTCTGTATGTGCGCCAGACACGTGGTGTTCAGATCACAAGACAATCTCGAGGAGGGGAATACGAATCTAGCTTTAGCATGAAGCTAACATGGCCTGCAACATGGCGTGTGTTAAGGCTATGGAAATTTATAGAAAGATTGCATGCACCGATCTCGATTTAAAAGGGAGGCGGATTGTAAATTAGTTTTAGAGTAAGTTAGAGTAGACTCTGTAACTTTAGCTTATGCGAGGCTAATTGGCTGTCGATAGCCTGCAAGCCATGTGTTGAGTTACAAGTTAACGTTACTCTAAATAAACACAATGGATACAATCAAATATGTAATTACATTGACAATAAACATTACACAAAAGTTTTCCTAACTATTGCCCAGATGTTCATGTCAGTCTTACTGTACTGAAGTTGCTACAGGCAAGTCCATGGCTTTGATGATGTCCGGAAAGTTCTTTCCTTCGGCAGCGACTGGACCTATGGTCTGAACTGGACATTCTCTCGGTTTCCTTGCGGGTAGAGCAGCTTGCTTGCTTCGGTGAGTCGTTGCTGGAAACTTGTCGTTGGAGTCCTTCTGTCAGTTCAACAAGTGGGTTCCTTTGCGGTTTCCAGTCCATGGTAACGTAGGCTACACACTGGCTGTCGCTTTAAAGCTACGTATTATGACGGTAGCTCGTTTTAGTGGCTTTCGCGAACACGCTAACTGAGAGCTGGGTGAAAAATCTTTGTGGCCGCATAACCCGAGGGAGAGAGGGTTCTCTCCGCGTGTTCCTTCCCAGCCAGGAAGATGGACAGGAGACGATTCTTCCAACAAGTGGAAATGGTAAGAAGAAGCAAACAGGAAGAACAAGAAGCTTGCTCAAGGTTTTATAGAACCGGGGACTCCTGATTGGTCACGGATCACATGACTGTCGCATGCCGGTATATGTAGTCTTTTGGAAAGGCAGTCCAGGGTCACATAAATGCGAGTTTGATTCCCAATAGACATGTACTACAACTGTCAACTAAAAAACACTAGGGTAAAATAAAACAGGTGAAACAAGTGATGGGCTATAGTCTAAATCCACCCCTGGTTGTGTTGCTGTGGACTATAATTAATATTTAGGTTATCAATCATGAAGTTTAACTATGCAGACACTGAAGAAAAACTAATTTAATTTGTGATATGCGGCCTAGCTAGCTACAGTATAAAGGAGCCTAACATATAGGCATATGTAAAACGTCCCCCGCACACCCACTTAAAAAATGTTTTTTGCTTCCCAGCACACAACCGAACGACCAATTTGATAGAGCAATATGTTTCCTTCCAATGTTAGCTGACTAAAATGCAACCACACTTAGGCTAGCAAAACAAATAGTGTATTGGTCCCATTTCCTGAAAACCTTTCCTTTTTGGAGTTTAAGTTTCCATATTTTGGTTATCATAATCACATATACAGTAGGCCTAGTTGTTTACTTTATTTGTGAAATAGCCTTACTAATATCAAGCCTATAACTCCCCCAGGCTGAGTGTCTGCCCCCCAGGCTGTTCGCCTGGCCATGGCCGCGCGCCCCTGCGCCTACTGCGGTCCCCCTGCTCCTGTTCTTGATTCCCCAGGCTGAAGCGCCTGGATCACTTTAACGGTTGTTTCTCCTGACAAATTTTCCTATTGAACTCTATGGAAAAATAAGTCAGGAGAAGAAACCCTTCAAGTTATCCATACATATCTACTGTATTTCTGGCAGCAGAGTGATGTTTTGATGCTTGTTTGATACGTCAGACCCTTGATGACTTACAACCATTTAGCCAACAATGTGTTCCATACTGTTCCAGTGTAATTTACAGCTAAATCTAGTCCCACCCCCCAATTCTCATAGAGATCCATTCAAATGCAGAGACGTTATAGTATCGCTTGTAAGAGTAGATATCAAGAGTCTTTTGATGTTGTTGGGTCACAGACATCAGGAAGTCATGGCATGCAAAGGATATGCCACCAAATAGTAAAAATGATTACTTTATTCTACATTATGTTAAACTGTCCAATATTTTTGGGGGGGAAATGGGGGGGACTATGTACAAAAGGTTCTATAATTTCTAAACGGTTCATCCGATATGGATGAAAATACCCTCAAACCCTGTCTGCACTTCATTGTCATTGTATCCTTTTAAACTCAAAGTGTACAGAACCAAAATCGCTGTCACTGTCCAATTAATTATGGTGCTCACTGTAATCAATCAATCAAAGTTTATTTAAAGTGCAAAATCACACCAGGGTGTCTCAATACACTTTACAACAATAAAACAATATTAAAAGAATCAAGGAGAGACAATAAACATAACAATAAGTTTAACATAAAAATTAACAAAAAATTGTAAAAACATTATTTAACAAAAATAATTAAATAAAAAATCAATCAATCAATCAAATCATGGAATTAACACAGAAAACATCTGAAGAATAGCGCATGTGACACACTATCACATCAATACAAATGCCAATACAAATAAAACAATACAAAGCCCAGACGTGTTTGGGCTCAGACACGCTCATACAGACATCAGATTGGTAAGACAAAAAAGACTGTGTCAAACTCAAGCCAATGGTGCTAAGGGAGGTCATATGATTGCGAGAATCAGTAGGTTTTAAGTCTAGATTTGAAGATCTCAACAGAAGTAGCTTCCCTGACTGTAAGAGGTAACTGGTTCCAGAGATAGGGAGCTTGGTAGGAGAACGCTCTATTGTCTTCTAATTTTTTCTTAATTCTAGGAACAGTAAGATAGCCAGCATCAAGCGATCTGAGGGCATGAGGGGGGATATAAGGAATTATGCGGTTGGATAGATATGGTGGTGCAAGCCCATGCAATGATTTATAAGCTAACAGAAGCACCTTAAAATCAGATCTGGCTTGAATTGGGAGCCAATGAAGGGAGATTAGGATTGGAGTAATGTGATAAAAGTTTCTAGTTCTGGTTAGTATTCTGGTGGCAGCATTTTGAGTTGTAATTTTTTAATACTAGAATTTGGTAGGCCAGAGATTAAGACATTACAATAATCTAGCCTTATTGAAACAAAAGCGTGTATTAAGGTTTCAGCATCCGCAGTATTTAGCAGAGAGCGGATTTTCGAGATATTACGAAGATGGTAAAATACTATCTTAGTGATTTCTTTAATATGAGCGTTGAATGAGAGAGCTGAGTTGAAAGTAATGCCAAGGTTTTTAACTGTGGAACTCTGGGTAATTACGCAATCACCAAGGTTTAGAGTAAGGTCTGCAATAAGTGGCAGTTCGGTTTTTGGGCTAACAACTAGCATCTCAGTTTTGTTGGTGTTCAGTCGCAAGACGTTTTGTGACATCCAATTTGTGACAGCAATTAGGCATAATTCTAGGTTTGTAAGTTGTGAACGGTCATCAGGTCTAATTGGTATGTAAATTTGAGTATCATCCGCATAACACTGAAATTTAATTCCGTAGCTGCGGAAAATTTTGCCAAGAGGTAGCATGTAAATAGAGAAAAACAAAGGCCCCAACACAGAGCCCTGCGGTACGCCAGAGTTAACTTTGGAGTATTCAGATATAATATTTTTATGTGAGACACAATGTGTTGTATCAGATAGGTAAGAAATTAGCCAGGAAAGCGCAGAGTCACGGATGCCAACATAGCTCGCTAAGCAGTTTAAGAGAATATTACGGTCGACAGTATCAAATGCCGCACTCAAATCAAGTAGGATAAGAACAGAGTCTGAGGTGAGGAGTAGGTCATTTACCACTTTTGTGAAAGCAGTCTCAGTCCTATGGAGAGACCTAAAACCAGATTGAAAGGGTTCAAAAAGACTATTACATGAGAGGTAGTCGGTTAGTTGGGTGGAAACTATTCTTTCCAAGACTTTAGAGAGGAAGGGGAGATTGGAGATTGGTTATTAAGAACAGCAGGATCAAGGTTAGGTTTTTTCAGCAGAGGTTTAATTACGGCTGATTTGAAAGAGGAGGGCACAATGCCAGAGGAGAGAGAGGTGTTAATGATGTTGAGTAGGGAGGGGCCTAATATTAGGAGAAGTTCCTTAACCAACTTACCAGGAAGAGGGTCAGATAGGGTGGTTGTGGATTTAGAGGAAAACACCAACCTAGAGAAGGTGTCCAAGGAGACAGCCTCAAATTGCAAGAGCAGGGCGGTGGTCTCCATTGCACCCAATGCTCTATTAGGAGGGGGATCAACGGCCCCAATGGGTAGAGAATTGGTAATCTCATCTCTAATACAGTCAATTTTGTGATTAAAGAAATAAGAAAATCATTTGCAGTAAATGGAGTGCTCACTATAGGGGAGGGTTTGCAACCGTGTCAAAAAGAAACTTCGGATTATCTTTATTAGTGTTAATAAGATCTGAGAAGTAGGAGGCCCTAGCAGCGGAAAGCATACGCTTGTATTTCATTAAGCTATCGCTCTATGCTAGTCGAAAGACCTCAAGTTTGCATGAACGCCATTTGCGTTCCAGTTTTCTACACGCCTGTTTTTGTGCGTGAGTTTCGTCAGTAAACCAGGGTGATGGTTTCTTTAGACGGCGGGTCTTAGTGAGTAGGGGTGCAACAGAGTTAAGCGAGTCAAGTAATAAAGAGTTAAAATTATCAGTGAACTCGTCGAAAGAGCCAATTTGTTCTGGGAGAGAGGCAAGAGTTTTCGGTAGGAGATCAGCGAGTTTTGTAGTTATTGAAGTATTCTAATCAGCAAATTAAGAGTTGTAAATACACCACTGTAAATACAGCGGTATTTAATTTGGACTTATACCATCATGGATTCAACTCTTAATTTGCTGATTAGAATCTTCCATACAAGGAGTAGCCTATACTGGACATGTGGCCTATACCACCACCCATGAAAATCACTCACCTAAGTAGTATGAAATATGTGAAAACATACACTGTTGGCATACAGAGTAGTAGTCTATAAGATTTCAGTCATAGCATGACATGTAGGCCTAATTGCCCTGATATGTCATACATAGTGGAGTTCAAAGGGTAGAAATAAAAACAATAGGTGAAAGTATGCAATAACGGCATACAATTATACTCATATAGCTTTGAAATGTAAACAGAAAGACAGATTTAGATCCACCTTTCAAAAGCTAACTACCAATATTATCAAGTTAGCTATCAATATTGGTATGAGGCATAAAAGGAATAGAGAAATAGCCTACACAAAACTTCAGTAGCCTTTTTCGTACAGGTCACTATCATGGGTGGCAGGACATACTTAGCACTAATTAATTCAAGAGTATGAATTAGGCTCTTTGAGAGAAGGTTTGAACCAATCTGCCTAGTGATGAGTACATGTTGTTTGAAGTACAGTATACCAACATAGCTATAAATGGTATAGTATAAATCGATAATATGTAAAAAATGCTAAAAAGTTGTGTAAGTCGCTCTGGATAAGAGCGTCTGCTAAAATGCCTGGAATTTAAATAGCTACAGAACTGTATAACAATCAGATATAAAAAACGGAGTACTGGAAATCCCTTATAGTGTAGAGAGCTCAAGTTTGCCTTGGTGGTGCTCATTTGAATTTCCTTTTGCGGCTTTTGACCAATCCAAACATCACACTTAAAACATAGTTTTTTGTTATTAATTGAATGTTTACTATTTAATCCCATCAAATGATGAAAAGTCATACAAGAAAAAATAAGATTAACTGGTTTTTAAGAGCCGTCAAACACTGAATGGCGTTATATTGACCCCTAACATAATAGGAGGGTTAAGCATGTATGATTATAATATATGATGATCATATATTATTCTGTGATGAATATGTTTATGATACACATACTTAAGAAAGTTCAAAAATGGTATGTTTATAAATTACGACTGTTCTGCATTACATCTCATATTACCATAAATTATGAAAATAGATAGCATTATTGCCAGTCTACATGTACTCCATGTCAAACAAAATAAAATAATGCATAAACTCTAATCAATTTCTCAGTTCAACAACAGATTGCATTATAATACTCAAGGGATGAATGTAATGATGTCTATGGTTTCTTAATGAACTAAAACAAATGTTTTATTTTACCTCAGACATCAAGGCCAAGGATATGGGGTCATATTTCTCTATCACAGATGTATGAATTTTCTTGATGACCTGACATGGTAGACAATAAAGAGAATAATCAAAACATCCACAGACAGGCTTTGAGTAGTAGTACAGGACATAGCTATGTTCAGGTTTGTAATCATCACAGTTAATTGAGCAATGAATAAACAAACTATGGGTACTCTATTGGTGGCAACAGCTAATTGTATAGATGAGGCATACCTATTACGTATATGAAAGATCTGCAGCAGAAATTTAATTGTAAAAGTAAAGGACAACGTTCTACAAATCTACACATTTCTCTATAAATTTGATTAATGAATACGTTTACAGTTCTACCTTGTTACATTAAGAACAACTTTTGCATGCAGCCAGTAACCTTAATTTGAAATAACAGCCAATAGAACAGAAACACTGCACTGTGGTAGATGCATTCATAAAATAAAGTGTGTTGAGCTAAAAAAAATTAAAAAAATGTAAAAAAAGAAGAAGATGAATACAGTTGTTATCATACACTGCCCGGCCAAAAAAAAAAAGTCGCCATTGCACCCGTCATGCATAGTGCCCACTGTACAAGCCTCTGGAGGCAGTGGTATGATCTGGGGTTGTTTCAGTTGGTCAGGTCTAGGCTCAGCAACATTATGCAGCAATAAAATGAAGTCAGCTAAGTACCTGAATGTACTGAATGACTAGGTTATCCCATCAATGGGCATTTTCCAGGACGACAGTGCCAAGATTCATCGGGCTCAAATTGTGAGAGTGGTTCAGGGAGCATGAGGAATCATTTTCACACATGAATTAGCCACCAGATTCCTGACCTTAACCCCATTGAAAGTCTTTGGGATGTGCTGGAGAACACTTTACGGAGCGGTTCGACTCTCCCGTCGTCAATACAAGATCTCAGCCAAAAATTCATGCAACTCTGGATGGAAATAAATGTTGTGACATTGCATAAAGTTGTCGAAAACAATGCCACAACAAATGCGCGCCGTAATCAAAGCTAAAGGCGGTCCAACGAAATATTAGAGTGTGCGACTTTTTTTTTGGCCGGGCAGTGTAAGTGTATCATGTATCTGCATCAGTCCCTATCCTTTATTGTGCAATAATGTTCGGAGACACAACCATTTTACATTCAAAGTGAGATACATCATCTGATGACTATTGCCCCATATTCCATGTTGCTTTAAATCACTTTGGAAACATTCTTTGTTGTTCATCTCACTTTATTTATTAATTGCCTATCAGGTTCAATCAAACTAAGTCTGTTTTCATCACACAGAGACACCTCCTACACTTCAATGGAAATAGTACTTTGGCAAAACTAGAGTTAGACCTCCTACAGAATCAATTGTTTATATGTTTACTCTGAATCTCCACATTCAAACTGCAGTACAAAAGTAATGTCGATTAATAGGGCTAATTTCTGTCCTGTTCACAAGTGTTTCTCATATTCCAATAGGGCTGGATGAAGGATTATTCTCATGTGCTTTTGTTGTGCTGGTTCCTCCGGTAAAACCTGACACCATTGTATTCCTTCACATATCCACCGATGGGATGGATACTTTAAGTAGCAGAGCAGAAAAACTTCTGCTGTAACACACATATATACTGTACACAAACTATTAATGCACACCAACCATGCCATTCACATATTAAATGGGGTACAGTTCTCTTTCAAAATCATACGATAATTATTGTATTGTTTGAATACTGAGTTTGTTCTTACTTATTGTATTGCTCACTCTCGCTTGGCCAGGACACCCTTGTAAAAGAGATATTAATCTCAGTGGGACTCCTGATAAAATAAAGAATGAATAAATAAAACATAAAAGTGCTGCAATAGTGTGTTGTGAAGTCAACACTGTGTTTCCATTATATGATCATTATTGCGGCTGATACCAATTCTGAAGTACTGACTGAAATTGATTTTGTGAATCAGACTGACACTTGACAGTATGAGTGGCCCATTATTATTATTATGAACTTGGTTCAGCGTCTTGACGGAAACTACTGTGGTGGGGTCAATGAAATGGGATTCTCACTTACAATACAGAATAAAAACTAGAAGCCATCACTTGACTGAAGAAAAAGAGACCTCATGAGACTATAAATACATTAACAATTATAATTCAGTTTGTTACCCCTTTAAGGGAGCGGCAACCTACAGTCCTACATGTAAGTAATTAATTGTGACTGAGGAAAGGAAAGTATCCCAGGGGCTACTTTTATTGACAGCAGCTGGATACCATTTTTCTTAGTCAACTGAAATTGTACAGTAGAATGATGACAGAGGTATGCTAGAATGACTCATTTTATTTTAAGGCATTGTTATTTGTAATATTTATAGTTTTATGTCTGACAGAAATGATAGAGAATTATTGTTATTAGGACAGTCAAATGTGGACAAAAGCAGAGAAAACCAAATGACAACTAATTTCCTTAAAATTGTTGAACATAACACATTGCTCTGGCTAATGTAATCAAATCTAGTCAGCATAATGGTTGACATAATTATTTTCTGTAACTCTGGAATTTATGTATGTCTTCCTACTGAATTCTAAGTTCCCCAGTTCATAAAAAACATAATTCAGGATTTTCAGTACAACAACATTAAAAAGAAAAGGTCCTCTGAGACATTTCTTCCAAAAAACTCAATGCCTAATCCAACATATAATCTGACAATCCTTGAGTCAAACCATGCTCCTTCCTCTGTTCAATGCAATCTGCTGATAAAGGTTAATAACTTCCCTTGTAGAGATACTTTTACAGCAGTTCCTTTGAAGGGGCACGCAGAATTAGGTTTATTTAACAAATTAAGAACCATTTCCCTGGCTTTTGCCTTGGGTTGAATGATTGGAGTGAACAAAGTGATTGAAAACATTTACAATTTATAAAACTATATAAAAGCATTGTTGACTACGCAAGCCTAACCACTTAAACTCAAAATGTTGTTTATTGGATAAAACTATATTACAATGTGCTTAGATTACCTATCAAGACATATGCTCTAAACTTGTTTACCTTAAGATAAAAATGTTGCAAGCATAAAACATGAAGCAAACATTCATCCAAGTGTAGCACACTGTCTCAGCACCAAGTTCTTCATAATGTACACTGTACGCTTTAATAACTCATCAAGTTCACCTCATTGAATCAAGTTATATACATTGGAAGGAAAAAGAAAACAGGTGTGGAATTATAGAACTTAAAAATATAACACACCAAAGAAAAAGTTGTACATACTAAGCTACTATATACTAGCAATACATTTAGCTCCATACTAAGACATGTATCCCTATGGTAAGTAGTTTATGTTCAAGTCATTGGGCCTCATTTATCATTTATGCGTACGTTCAAATCTGATCGTAAAGTGAGCGTACTGCCATTTTTAGGGAAATTCCCGGATTTATCTAAATGAATGTAAGGGTGTACGGTACCATGAAATCTCATGACAGCTTTCCACTTCGCGTACGCTTTTCCCAGTGGCGAGGCAGCGACATTGCATGCAATGAACAGCGAGGGAATAGTTGTGCAGTCTATGGCTGCGTCCCAATACAGTTTTTGCTCCACCCTCGTAAACTTCACTTGCAAACTTCACTTGGGGGAATCCCCTTTGAGACCAGGATGTACCCTCGGTCTCCATTTTAAGTGTGAGTCCAATCCGTCAGAAAGCCAAGTGAAGTTTGTGACATAGCCCCTTCACCCTCAACTTTTCTCAAGTGAACGAGTCTGCAAAAGAGCAGACTCGGCAAACTCATATTACCCACAATTCACATTGAACTCGTTGGGATTTTTTTGCCAGTAATTATGCAGAATTGTTGCCACCCTTATTAAACAATCTCACGTTAGTTATCTCTTTGTCATTGTCATTTGTTAATCATTATAGGCTACATAATTGTTCTTGATTATTCAGGAAATTTGTTTGATTGACATAAGCAAGAAAAATAAACGGAATCAGGTTGAGAATATGTTCGGTTTAAATGCTTTATTCCAGCGTATGGGCTGTCCTACATATTTAATGCTACACGATTTTATGACACAAATAAATATGCTAGCCCACAAAACTTGCTGTATTTATTGATAGGCTATTTGTTATTCAGCAAATCAATTGCTTGACTGATAATTAATGTAAACAGGTTGAGAGTTTCATCCGTTTAAAGGTAGGCTACTGTAAGGGGGAGTGAAAGGTTCGGAGAACCAAATGCCACAACCAAGGAATCTGAAAGCGTATCTTGTTAGAAATACGCCACTAAGCGGACAGCTCCGCAGTAACAGGGGAAATGAAACAAAATAAAGGGAATAAAAAGCTCCTGGCGTAAGCCAACACAAAATAACCCCAAAAGAGGGCAAACTAGAAAACAACAAAGGAACCTCACGCACTCACACAAGGGGCGTAAAACTAGCGGTCAGAGATAAACAAAAGAAACCCTGTGTAACAAGGGCGAAAGAAACGGAAAAAGAAAAAGAACCTGTTACCTACAGCTCTAGGTGTGAATGAGCTGAACAAAAGGTAACAGGTAGCGGAATATAAAAGGATAAAGAGAGAAGGAAACAAAAAGACTAAACAAATCTTTACCCTAACTCTTTAACCGGACTACCTACGTTTCTGACGAGTAACAACCAGAAACAAAGAGAGCGCTATCCTTTACCTTACCGACTCTGGGGTTGCAAAGGGGATACTCAAAAGCAAAGACAATATCGAAGCGTCGGCAATGCGGAAGCCCTGGGCTATTTATAACCGGCAGGAAATCCAAAACAGGTGAAAGGAATAATTGCCGGGCGAGATTCAAACACCGAAACGGATGCAGAAAAATCCGATGATTGCCCCGATGTCGTCAAACAAAAGAACGACCGCAGAAACAACAGCAGGCTGCCAGAAACCATGACAGGACCCCCCTTCTAAGGAACGACCCCAGGCGATTCCTCAGCCCTGTTTCTGCGGAAGTCCCTAATAAGTGTAGGGTCCAAGGTGTTTTTGGAGGAGACCCAGCAACGCTCCTCAGGACCATAACCCTCCCAGTCTACTAAAAACTGGAATCCTCTGCCCACACGCCTCTCTACCAAAATACGCCGAACGGTATATACCGGACCCCCCTCCATGAACTTGGGAGCAGGTGGCGGTTTGTCGGCCGGGGCGAGAGCACTAACCAGCACCGGTTTCAACCGGGAGACGTGGAAGGTAGGGTGGATGCGCATAGAGCGTGGCAGTTGAAGGCGCACAGTGACAGGGTTCATTTTATGGATTATAAGGACCCACGAATCGCGGTGTGAGTTTGCGGGACTCCACTCGCAGAGGCAGGTCCAGTGTAGCTAGCCATACTCGTTGACCAACCCGATAAGAGGGAGCCGGAAGACAACGCCTGTCGGCAGCGACCTTCTGTTTAGCTGAAGCGCGAAGGAGCAAAGCGCGCACACGCTTCCAGACTGCTCGACACCTCCGAACAAATGACCCTGCTGATGGTACCTCCACATTTCTCTCCAACTCAGGAAATAAGGGAGGCTGATACCCCAGCTGAGCTTCAAAGGGAGAGAGACCTGTGGAAGCATTGTGCAGCGTGTTGTGGGTGTACTCCGCCCAGGCGAGATGGCGACTCCATGATGTAGGTTTGGAGGTGGCCAAGCACCGGAGGGTGTTTTCCAGGGACTGATTAGTGCGCTCTGTCTGACCATTAATCTCTGGGTGGAAACCGGAAGACAGACTGACCGACGCCCCTAGTAAGGCGCAAAAAGAGCGCCAGAACCTAGTGGTGAACTGAGGGCCGCGGTCGGACACCACGTCCAGAGGAAGGTCGTGCACCCTAAAAACATTGTCCACCATCAGTTGGGCGGTCTCTGGTGCTGATGGCAGCTTGGGTAGGGCGATGAAGTGTGCCGCCTTGGAAAACCTGTCGACCACAACCAGGATCACCGTGTTGCCCTGGGACGCAGGCAGCACGGTAACAAAGTCGAGGGCGACTTGGCTCCAAGGACGGCTGTGAACGGGTAAGGGACGTAAGAGGCCAGAGGGTGGGAGCAGAGATCCCTTGCTGCAGGCACAGTCCGAACAAGCGGCGACAAATTCCCGCACGTCGCTCTCCATATTAGGCCAC
This sequence comes from Synaphobranchus kaupii, assembly GCA_029718625.1. Taxonomy (NCBI): domain Eukaryota; kingdom Metazoa; phylum Chordata; class Actinopteri; order Anguilliformes; family Synaphobranchidae; genus Synaphobranchus; species Synaphobranchus kaupii. The sequence goes on along the minus strand of CM056391.1, from coordinate 29,596,547 downwards.
CAAAAGCGCCGCAAAAAAAATTCCCTAGTCCGGTGGAAGCCAGGATGGGCCGCCAGCTGTGAAGAGTGGCCCCACTGGAGAACCCGCGATCTGATACGGGGCGGAACAAACAGACAATGAGACGAACCCCCACCTGGGCCCGGGTCTGAGCGTAACGCCTTTTGAACAACCGCCTCAATCTCCCACATCACCGGAGCAACAATCTGAGCGGTCGGCACGATGGGCTCTGGGTGTGGTTCCTTATCGGTGCGGTCGTAGATGCGTGACAGTGCATCCGGCTTAATATTCTTCAACCCGGGTCGGTAGGTCAGTATAAACCTAAACCGGGCGAAGAATAATGTCCATCGGGCTTGACGGGAGTTGCGCGTCTTGGCCTGCTGGACATATTCTACATTTTTTTTTTTTAAATGGTAAAAATGGTGTTCAGCTCCTTCCAACCAATGACGCCACTCTTCCAACGCCAATTTTACCGCCAACAGCTCCCGGTCCCCTACATCGTAATTTCTCTCGGAAGGTGTTAAGGCACGAGATAAATACATGCATGGGTGCGTTTTATGGTCCAGGAGTACTGGGACAGAATGGCTCCCACACCCAGCTCTGAAGCATCCACCTCTACCACAAAGGGGAGGGAGGGATTGGGGGTTATTAAAATGGGTTCAGAGCTAAACCTGTTTTTTAACTCTGTGAACGCTGCCTCAGCCCTAGAGTTCCACTGGAACCGCGAGGATGATGTTTTTTTTGTAAGGGCTGTGATAGGTGCGACTACCGTGCTAAAATTGCGGATGAACCGCCGATAAAAATTAGCAAAGCCCAGAAAGCGCTGCACCTGTTTCACTGATGCTGGAGTGGGCCAGTTCTTGATTGCCAAAATTTTCTCTGGGTCCATAAGGACTTTTCCATCTGCCACAATGAAACCCAAGAAAGAAACAGAATCAGTGTGGAACGAGCACTTCTCGGCTTTAACGAATAGCCGCGCCTTAAGGAGCGCTTCCAACACCTGCCTAACATGGCCGACGTGAGAGGAGAGATTAGGGGAGAAAATTAAAATATCGTCGAGGTAGACAAAGACAAACCTCTCCAGCATCTCTCTGAGAACGTCATTCACTAGTGCCTGAAAGACAGAGGGGCGCTAGTGAGGCCGAAAGGCATCACCCGGTACTCGTAGTGTCCGTGGTGTGTGTTAAATGCCGTCTTCCACTCATCGCCCTCACGCATGCGTACAAGATTGTAGGCATTGCGAAGGTCGAGTTTGAAAAGACCGACGCCCCCTGTAAGCGCTCAAATGCAGAGTTCATGAGTGGAAGAGGATATCTGTTCTTATGTCATTGAGACCCCTATAATCTATACAGGGCCTCAGACCTCTGTCTTTTTTTTTTAACAAAAACAAATCCAGCACCGGCCGGTGAAGTGGAAGGTCTGATGAAACCGTTAGCTAACGACTCCTCAATGTACTCCCTCATAGCAGTGCTTTCCGGACCCGACAGGGAATACAGTGAGCCCCTGGGAGGAACCGTGCCAGGGTACAACTCAATAGCGCATTCATACGGCCTATGAGGAGGTAACGTAGTAGCGCTTTGTTTACTAAAAACCTCAGCAAGGTCAGAATATTCCCCGAGTACATTAGCAGGCAGGTGAAATTCGAGCGACCCTACCACTTCCGGGGTCTCGGAAGGAACGTCCAAAGACGTCTTCCACTCGAACTCAGAAAAAGAAAGGCTATCTTCCTCTAAAGAACCCCCATCAGCAAAGTGATCCCAGGACAGACTCTCCACTCCACTCCCAGTGAGGATGGAGGGAGTATCTTAATCAGAGCGAGACTCCGTCTCCTCCCACTCACTATCAGAGCTGCAATCGGAACCGTCAGGTATGCAGCCCGACGAAGGATAAATGAAAGTTCGACAGTGGGTTTGACACTGGAAACCCCACTGGCGAATAGGATCCTTGTCTCTGCCCAAACTAACATGAGGGTCATGCAAACTCAGCCATGAGTGTCCCAGAATGAGTGGATACGATGGAGATTCAACTAAAAGAAATGGAAATGTTATTCTCTCCGAGTGCCCCTGGAGAGAAATGCGCATAATTAAAGGACCAGTTATCTCCTCAATGATCCCAGAGCCTAAGGGGCGACTATCGAGAGCCGTAACCTGACGGGAACTAGTGAGTCAGTGAGTAGGAATCTAGCCCATTTAGCATCAATGAAACACTCGACTGCTCCAGAATCAATAAAGGCGTCTACACCAACCGAGTGCCCACTCCAAAGCAGCCGGACAGGTAAAAGGGTCAGAGAATGAGTACTATTTTGTCTCACTGGAGATCTCGGTCTCCCCAGTGAGGCCCCTCGTTTCCTCCCCAACTTGGGACACTGACCCCTTACATGACCCTTACACCTACAGTAACGGCACCAGTGCTTCCGAGGTTTCACCCGCTTAGATTTGTGGAGGGACAGCCCATCCACCTGCATGGGCTCCTCCTGATCCATGGAGAAGTAGGTGGGCACAGTGGGTGGAGTGTCTCTTGATAACACGGATCTTAAACGGGACGACTGATCTTTAATCGCACATTCACGTTCTCTAATCCGGTTATCAAGACGAATAGCAGTAGTTATCAATTTACTTAAGGTAGCGGGTGGTTCTAGCATAGCTAAAGCATCCTAGATGGGATTGGATAATGCTTGGAGAAATAATGATTTTTAAGGGCCGTCCGACCATCCCGTCTCCCCGGCTAGCGCTCGAAATGTAATAGAAAAACCGTGAGCAGAAAATAATAAAAGCAGTTAATGCATCTGGGCAATATTTTAAAATGCACTTGACCTACGCGTTGTGGCTGTAGATGTAGCCTAATTGGCAAAAATAGTATCTGAATAAGTAGATTTTTAATCATTTTTACTCACTATTAGTTGAATCGCTATTGTGCAGCCTAAATGGAATGAAGCAGAAGCCAGTTAAAATGATTATATCAGGAATAGCCTCTGTATAAGTATTTATTGGAGACAGCCATATTAAAATAAGTATGCATCACCAGTCATGTTGTATGCAAGACGCAAAACTGTTTTTATATTTTTTCTATAAATCCGATCTAGTTTTATTAGCCTAGAAGACCTAACAAACGTAGCAACCGGCGTGATATAATCTTGAAATCTTGACGAATCAAGTCACAGTCGCATCTTCTATCACTCCTTACATGGCCACTTCCACAATGATATCCCGCACCCTCTCTTCCGCAGATGAGAGGTCCGGGATGCCATTTCCTGTAGCCTACCGTCTGGCAGAACTTATTTTGTGAATGGTTATTTTCTTTTTAAATTTTTATCTCAGCTGTAGTTCGCAATTCAGAGGAATCATTTTAGCCCTGGTTATCCCCTGCCATATAGCGGCTTTTGAGCTAGGCTGCACACCACTCGCTCCCAATAAGCACACATTTATTTTCTTGTTCATTCATAAGCATTTAAAGTTTACCCTCACAGAAAAATTATTTGCTTTCCTGTTGCCGATAATAGTCGAGAAAACCGCATTGGCATGTGCGTTTTAAGAGAGATGGCATTGCCAAATATAGATAATAAAATGGGCGTTTGAGTATGGTAATTCATAATGATGTGACCGCGCTTCCTAATATACGACCAAGTCTGATTTATCATACATTTACACTCAGATCAGTGATTACAGAAGTTTGATGAATCACATGTGAGAATTTCATAAGCAAGCTGGATCCATCAAATATATGCTCTTTTTTATGACCATATTGATAAATGAGGCCCATTGTCTTTAGGTCAGCTTGACCCTTCTTAGGGAAGGCTGAATTAATGCTCCACCAAGACGCAGCACACCAGGCTTCTGAGAGCATAATCAATTCAATTTCTGACAAATTAAATCCTGACCTGGATTGTATGCATTCCATCTTCCAGCCATGTATAATTGACAAAATGACACAATATATATGTATATACAGTGCCCTCCACAATTATTGCCACCCCTGGTAAAGATTAGTAAAAAGGGTTATAAAAGAATTCACCTTTTGGTGAATTAGCGTAATCTCACACTGAAAAATATTTGACAAATCCAACCTTTAATTGAAGTAAAAAATAAATCCCTCATCAAGAAATAATTATTTTTAACAATACCACGTGTGCCACAATTATTAGCACCCCTAGACATTCTTATGAACAAACTGTAACTGAAGTTTTTTTTCCATTTGTATTTTTTAGTGTTTAGGAACTTTCAAGCAGTAATCCATGACTTCCTGTTTCACTGGAGTATAAATATGAAGTGACACAGAGGCCATAACCCCTTATTCATACATGAACATGGGAAAGATAAGAGAACACACAAATCAAATAAGAGAAAAGTGTGTTGAGCTTCAAAAGTCAGGGAATGGCTATAAAAAAATAGCTACTCACCTGAAAATGCCCATGTCTACCATTAGGGCAATACTTAAAAATTTCAAAGCAACTGGAACTGTTACAAACTTGCCTGGAAGAGGACCCAAGTTTATTTTGCCCCCACGCACAGTGAGAGAGGCAATTTTTAATATTTGGTCGCATATCCTTTGCATGCCAGGAGGATGGTAAGAGAGGCAAAAAATCCCAAAGCATCACTGTTGGAGAATTACAGAGGAAAGTAGCATCTTGGGGTCATCAAGTCTCCAAAACTACCATTAGACGTCACCTCCATGCCAACAAATTAATTTTTTGGAAGGCATGCCAGAAAAAAGCCTTTCCTGTCATTTCATCACAAGCATAAGTGTCTGGAGTTTGCTAAATGCTACTGGAACTTTGACTGGAATTGTGTTATATGGGGTCAGATGAAATTAAAATTGAGCTTTTCGGCAACCAACACTCACGGTGGATTTGGCGTAAAAAGAAGGATTTCTATACCGAAAATAACCTGATAACCACTGTTAAGTATGGTGGAGGTTCCGTGATGTTGTGGGGGCGTTTTTCCTCCAAAGGCCCTGGGAACCTTGTTAGGGTACATGGCATCATGACCTCCATGAAATACCAGGAAATTTTAAATCTCAATCTGACTGCCTCTGCCAAGAAACTAAAACTGGGTCGTCACTGGATCTTCCAGCAGGACAATGATCCAAAACATACTAAATCTAAATCAACACAAAAATGGTTAACTGAACACAAAATCAAGCTTCTGCCATGGCCATCTCAGTCCCCTGACCTAAACCCCATTGAAAACCTGTGGGCTGAGCTGAAGAGGAGAGTGCACAAGAGAGGACCTAGGACTCTGGATGATCTGGAAAGATTCTGTAAAGAGGAATGGTCTCAGATTCCTTGCTCTGTATTCTCCAACCTTATTAGATGTTACGGGAGAAGACTCAGTGATGTTTTATTGGCAAAGAGAGGTTGTACAAAGTATTAAATGCAGGGGTGCCAATAATTGTGGCATACGTGGTTTTGTTAAAAATAATTATTTCTTGATGAGGGATTTTTTTTCTCAGAATAAATTTACTTCAATTAAAGGTTGGATTTTTCTCATTTTTTCAGTGTGAGATTAAGCTATTTCACCTAATGGTGAATTTTTTTATAACCCTTTTTACTCATCTTTACCAGGGGTGCCAATAAATGTGGAGGGCACTGTATAGTCCATTATGTCATTTGTTCAATTAAATAATGTATATAACACTTGTATTGTGAATTTTGAAAGGTATGGGGACATGGTTTGTTGTATGGGGAACACAGAGCCAACAGGCACTATACATGCAATCTCAAAGGGACCTATCTGAAACAAGAAAGATGGCTCAGGCTTTAAATGAAGCAGCGATCAACATGCCTGCAACTACATCTTCAGCCAGGAGGGTTAAATTATTAGGTTTTCAAATAAATGCCACATAACTCAGTTTTACAGAGCTCTGTTGAACTCCAAGGGAATAGTCACATTGCACTCAAATGAGATACGAGCACTGGCAGGATATAAACCAATTCAATATATATCATTTTTATCAGCGAGATGCAGATCGTGTAAAGATAAAAAATGATTGAAAATATATTCAGTTCGAGCATGCTTGTAGCGCCCACCCCCACCCACCCTCCCAAAACCCATCTTCTGAACATATAAAGGTGGCTGGGTAATCAACATGAATTGCTGAACTTCATTTAAAGAATGCTGGAAAGCAGGGCTTGATATAAATTCCACATTGACAATTAACAGGCAAAGTTTATCCCTATTTTTTACATGGTATATGTAAATTACAACTGAAATTGAATCAAATTGCATTTAGAAACAAATACAGATAATGCATAAGTATTTATCTTACTTGCAAGCTGTCTTATTCTGCATTCACAATCTGTTAATTCCAACCTCTCATCCCCAAGATTCAGAAGGCCACCTTTGTGAAAGTCATGAAACAATTCAGGCACTCGATTAGTTTCATTTATTGTACAGTATATTTACTTACAGTACATTTTTAGAGGTATAACATTACTTGTCAGGACACTGTACACATCATCAGCATAACCTGAGGCAAGACAGGCTCTCAAGGACAATGCTATGATGAGGCTTATGTGTGACTTTTATAAATATCTATTTGTGGTACAGCTCAATTCTTTGATGCAAAGAATGAAAGAAGAATTAGTTCCGAATTGATCTGAATCTCTTATTTTTTTCCTCAAGGAATAAAATAATAAGCTTATCATGAGTAATCTTTCTCTCACTCACTCGCTCGCATTAAAAGTGAAATAATCTCTCTGTAAACAATTGTTGGAAAAATGACTTGTGTCATGCACAAAGTAGATGTCCTAACTGACCTGCCAACACTATAGTTTGCTAACATGATATCTGTGGAGTGGTTAAAAATTAGTTTTAATGACTTCAACCTAAGTGTATGTAAACTTCTGACTTCAACTGTATATACATACCAAATATATTCCAAAAATTATATTTAAGCATTAGATCTTGAGTGGAAGTGTGGTGTTGCAGGATATCATCACGATCATATTTTTCTTTTGGCCCCGCCAACAAATAATTATACAACAAACAGCCAATGTGCACAGCTGCTGGGCACCACTGTGACGCAATTTGAGTATTGTTATCGCTGAATATCGGCACTGGTGGAACATGCCTCCGCCAATCATATTACTCTGTTGGATCTCACTGTTGTATAAATATATATATATACGTATATAGTAATTGTATAATTCTATAATTCTATAATTCTATATATATATATATACATTCCAAAAATTCTGGCCATTATACGACTTAGTAAGTCATTTGTAAAAGATATCTTGTTTATATGAGTTATTAACTAATTTGTAGGAGATATTACCTCGTTTATATGACTTAGTAAGTCGTTTGTACGAGATATCTCGTTTATACAAGATAGTACGTCGTTTGTACGAGATATCTTGTTTATATGACTTAGTAAGTCGTAAGTCGTTTGTACAAGATATTATCTAGTTTATACGACTTAATATGTCATATCTCATACAAACGACTTACTATCTCGTTTATATGACAGTAAGTCGTTTTTACAAGATGGTAAGTCGTTTGTACGAGATATCTCGTTTATACAAGATAGTAAGTCGTTTTTATGAGATATCTTGTTTATATGACTTAGTAAGTCGTTTGTACGAGATATAATCTTGTTTGCATGAAATATAACTCTGTCCTGAACTTGCTATTTAAGATATTTTGAGTCCTTGCTTGTGTAGGCTGCTTCGTGCGTCATTTCAACATGTGGAGCGGGGGGCAAAAAACTTTAAAATATAGGCTAATGTTACTCAAAAACACGTTTGTCGTCTGCGTTCTTAACTCTGCGTTGTGTACTGGATGAATGATGCATCTATTATAGAGATAATATTAGTTGGCAACAGGTGGTAGTGTTTATAGTATTTATTACAGATTAGGCTACAGTTAATCTACAAACTGGTATGTTACAGTGCAACTGTATAGGTAATAAGAAAGATGTGCTCATTCTCGTCAGGAGAGGGCGGTATGGTTATGTGAATGAATGATTAGTTTCAAATGTGACAAAATTAAATAAATAAGCAATGAAATAAATAAATATTATTATTAATTCCAAGGCCGCAAGATGGCTGCCATGGCCCGGAAATAGTATTACAGATGAGCTCTGCCATGCATTTCCAATGGAGCGTTGTGAAATTCAATGAAGTCGCCCCAGCGCAATGTTGGTGCCAAAAGCTCACAATATGGTAATCAATAGAAGCAGGCAATCACATTTTACATTTTTCCTGGGTCAAAGAAAATGGTAGGCTGCACAGAAAAGAGAAAGGCATGATTTTTAAAAAATCCATCGGTGAGTGTTGAGTAGGCGCACTGAACTCTGATTGGTTAAAAACAAACCAATAAGATTTGGAACATGGTCACGTGATGATCATAGTTACGTCACAGTAGCATCACGCGAGGAGGCCATTTTCATCTCCAATCTCCACTGAACTCTATGGTTAGCTCGCAAGGAGCATACAGTTAACTAGCTCGGTAGCTATTAGCTAAAAGTTATGAAGTTCACTTGCCAGCTATCTTGTGCATAATAATGAAATGGTTTTCAAATGCTTTCATGTGTGTATTATTTCTTAGGACAGACTTCACATCTCAAGATAAGTGTTGCTACATAATTAACACTAGTAACCTCCCCAGTGTTGAAAAGTCAGTGAAATGCCCTGTTGTGTTAGTGAAAAACCGCCCAGATAGCAAGAGGCTAGCGGCTAAACATTAAGTTGCCAGCAGACGAGTTGACCAGCTCCCGGCATATTATGCTGTCGGGTTGCTAACTGTTTGCACATTGGTTTACGAGAGGTCGTCTAGCGTTGTCTGATAGTTTGAATGCTGGTCCGACAGGAACAGTTAGCGACCGGCAACTCACCAGATGCAATCCTCCAGCTTTACTAACATCGCTAGATGAAAAACGACCAGTGTAATCCGACGTTATAGTGGCCCAATATCAACATGCTGGGGTGACTAAATGTATTTGAAAAGTGCATATTTTTAATCAGCTAGGATGTAACATTAGCCAGGCTATATCCGGGTAAAACCTTGTCAACCTAGATATACACCCCTCTCGACGATGCATATGATATGATGACATAACATTAGCATATAGCTTGTTGGCTAATAAGCCTTTTGTCCACACAGCTTCGAACAACATAACAGTGAGTAGCTAGTTAACGTTACTACCCAAGCAACTTGTTAACAATGCTAACTTAGTTGTAGGGACAACAGACTACATTTCCATACATTCCACAGGAAACCCAAAAGACATTTACAACACGGCCACAGCGTAACGTCCGTAGTTCCTGATCCAATCACGTAGCTCGGAAATATGAGAACGGTCATAAAATTCGGACATAAAACTCTGACATTTCAGACTTCCATCTCCACTCCATTTTGCCTCTCCTTTGTGCCAGCTACCTATCTGACAAAGGCCGCGGAGTGAGACGCAAGCAACGGGTTAGCTAGAATGTAGCCAGGCTACATCTTAAAAACCTGAGCTAAATTGACACATTTACATCAAAAACGTGTCAAAAATCTCATAACCTAGATTTTCACCCCTCTAGACGTCTCGGATTCATTCCAATTGCTTACTTTCACTCCTTGCATCCTTTCCTTGCTCCTTAGTTCCATTCCTTGCTCCATCCAACAGAGGACGCGAGGAAGAGATGGGGGATGAAATACGAGAACAGCTGTATCACCTCACCTGTCAGTGTGATTGTAACGGATTGTTCTGTAGGCCTACTGTAGGCTATTCTTGTCTCGGAGCTTGTTTTTGCACAGAAAATAGGATGTACTGTTTTATTGGACGCTTTGTCTCAGACATGAAATATGTAGGCTACGGTAAATTATGCAAAATAGTAATAGCCTAAATTGCTTCGGTAAAAGACAGCAAATGCACAAATTGATTGAAATTACCTTATTATTTCAGCTTGCGTGTTAAGGTTTGAGCTGTTGCAGTTGAAAACATGTGCGATTGTAGAGTCAACTATATTTTTTAGTTATTTGCTGTATGGACTGTATGAAGATAGGATAAAACATGACGTATTGCATAGGCTACATATGGCAAAATTAAATGTTGTTTTGAAAGGACTGGGGCAGGTTCACTTGGTATTAAAACTGTCATGGTTTTTGACCCTTTTTCTCTTGCGGTCGGTTTCCTTGGTAGCCATGCGAGGGCGCTGCCCTTTTAGTGGATGTTTGCTCCGCCCCATCTTGATTGCGGAGCTTCTCTCAGCATCACACTTGTGCGTGGTTACCTTGGACCTATTTAAGCCCACGTTTCCGTTGTTCTGGGCTTTGATATTGTTTTGTATTGTCTGGCATTATTTGCACTGTTTTGTGTGTGGTATTATTTTGCCCTTTGATTGCTTAGTCAGTATGATTAGGTCTACGTTTTTTAGGAGACCTTTTTTGCTCCAGTGTGTTTTATTGGATTAAGGCGGGACTTGCCTTTGTGGAAGTAGCTATTAGGACACTTCCCACCTGGCTCTTTTCTGTCTCCGCTTCCTGGTCTTTCCTTTCTTCCTTTGCCTAGACCTTTTGCTTTTTCTGTCTCTTCCTCCTCTCTCTGCTTTCTTCCGTGAGAGCGAGAGGAGTCTTTGCTTGTTTGTGGGTGTATTTGTATGGTCAGTTCTTAGACTGGGCGTTTTTATCGTACTGACAGGCAGGGCTTTATTTATTCAGAGAGGCAGGGGGTGTATTTTCTATTAAGCTCGCGTTAGTCTTTTAGCCGGTAAATGTCCGGTGCAGCTGTCCTGTTCGTCCTATTCGGTACCTGTCTCCATACATGGCGCTTTGGCGATTTTGTTCGGAACTGTATTTCTGTTTCGTCCTTCGGTACATGTCTTCCTATAGGGAGACTGGGCGATGTTGTAGACATGTCTGCGTGTGACTGCGAGTCTCTGAAAGTAGCCTTGGAATGTTAGCTCTCTGTTCCTTTCGCCTCCTCGTTACATTCCCATTTACTGAGAGGCTAGGGCGTGTATTTTCTACTAAGCTTGCATTAGTCAAGCTTAGTAGACTTGAACAGTTCATTCCAGTTCAAGTCCAATGTGCTGGAGTACAGAGCCAAAACAACAAAAGATGTGTCACTGTCCTAACACTTTTGGAGTGCACTGTACACACACACAAGAAACTATAAAGCCTGACACAAAGTCATTTTTGGGATAGGACAATTAAATATTATAACACCACATACTGACTTCAATAGAAACAGACTCTTACTTCAGCTCACAGATGGTCAAGCGTAATGTAAGCTATACTAATGATTCATGTCAATATATATGAATTTAAATACTTCCTCTCATTGACCTCAGAAGGAAACACTCTAACAAAAGGACAACTCAAGTATTGGTAGTAGTCATCTCATTAAACCCAACAATAAAGGGCACGTTTACACGATGGTAAACAATTCTGAGTCAATATTCTGTCATAGTTTCAAAGCTTTGTCATATTTCTGAGCATAAAATTGGTTGAAGAGATGCAATTGGTTAAATAAATGCAATGCACAGTATATTTTTACTTTGATAGTACAATGCTTTTTGAATTACTCTGTGATGCCATTCTTCAAAGATAACATGATTAATAACCTGTGGTTTGTTTTAGGCTTTGCTTAATTCAGAATTAAATTGTAGTAATATACACTCTGAGCTAATGTTAACATTTTGGCAATTAGGCTGTGGTGTTTTGCTGCAAACTGCATACCCCTGACTTAAAGTGCTGCTTGCGACTACTGGTGTCCTTGCATGAGATACCTCCTGCTTGGGTTGATGCATACAGGAAATGGATGTGGTGGTGCTGGTTAACACTAGCATTTTCCTACAATGCTGGTTATTTAACTACATTGCTGGCACACACTTTCACTTCCACATCACCTCTTCTTTCCCAGAGGATTAACACAGCCCCAGACATGGGCCTGAACCTTTTAACACATGGCTCCCTGAAAACAGGCCTCCCTCTGGACCTGAACAAAGAAAGAAACCAGGAATCTGATAAAGTGTGGCTTGCTATGGCTATTGACCCATGCTTTCCCAGGGGCATAATATGTGAAATTTTTGCAACTATATATATATACAGATCCTTTCCAAAAAATTAGAATATCATGGAAAAGTTTTTTTTTTTCCATAATTCCATTCAAAAAGTGAAACTTTCATAGATATATATAGATTCATTACACACATTCGTCCTTCGGTACATTTCTTCCTATAGGGAGACTGGGCGATGTTGTGGACATGTTTGCGTGTGACTGCGATCTCTGTTCCTGTCGCCTTCTTGTTACATTCCCCTTTACTGAGAGGCTAGGGCGTGTATTTTCTACTAAGCTTGCATTAGTCATTTTGCTAGTAAAGGTATGGGACGGCGGTTTACCGTCGGCTCGACAGTAATATGTTTCTCTCTCCTGGGAGATCGGGCGTTTACCCCCTTTATGTTTTCTGCGTGTGACTACGAGCTTATGGAAGTAGCCATGGAACGTTGGATCTCTGTTCCTGTCGCCTTCTTGTTACATTCCTTTTTACTGAGAGGCAGGGCGTTTATTTTCTACTAACCTTGCATTAGTCATTTAGCCGGTAAATGTCCGGTGCAGCTGTCCTGTTCGTCCTATTCGGTACCTGTCTCCGTACATGGAGCTTTGGCGATTTTGTTCGGAACTGTATTTCTGTTTCGTCCTTCGGTACATGTCTTCCTATAGGGAGACTGGGCGATGTTGTGGACATGTTTGCGTGTGACTGCGATCTCTGTTCCTGTCGCCTTCTTGTTACATTCCTCTTTACTGAGAGGCAGGGCGTTTATTTTCTACTAATCTTGCATTAGTCATTTAGCCGGTAAATGTCCGGTGCAGGTGTCCTGTTCGTCCTATTCGGTACCTGTCTCCGTACATGGAGCTTTGGCGATTTTGTTCGGAACTGTAGTTCGGTTTCGTCCCTTCTGTACATGTCTTCCTATAGGGAGACTGGGCGATGTTGTGGACATGTTTGTGTGTGACTGCGAGTCTGAGAGTAGCTTTGGAACGTTAGATCTCTGCTCCTTTCGCCTCCTCGTATACTATTTCGTATTATTTTGCAGTGTTTGTTGGCTGTGTGTTTTATTTGTGCCATTATGCTACTCGCCTGTTCTGATGCGTCTCGTTACCGAGGCAGGGCGTTTATTATTTCTGGCTCTTTCTTTAGTCACTTAGCTCGTAGAAGTAAGGGAGCCCAGTGCTTTGTTCCATTCGCCTTGTTTGGTTTTCTTACTGAGGAACCTGACGTTTGCACTTCTACTCATTGGCGTGTGACAGTGAGCCAGTTAGTAGCTTTGGTATGCGTGTTCCCTGTCTTGTCTCCTTCCCTTAATTACGGGGTTTCCCGTCTTAGTGGCCTTATTGCTTAATGAATCCCCTTGCTGCGTTTGGCCCCTCCTACCTCACACGTCACGCCACCATTACAAAAACAACGTGAGCACTGGGCACTAAAATGACACCTGCGTGACCGTCCCAACTAAGCGTGACCATTCCCAACATTTTTCAGAATAAAAGTTAAATACTCCAGCTTTAAATATGATGACTTTAAATTCATGTAATTTGTCCAATTACTTTTGGTGCCCTAAAATGGGGAGCGGGGGGGGGGGGGGACAGTTCATTCCAGTTCAAGTCCAATGTGCTGGAGTACAGAGCCAAAACAACAAAAGATGTGTCACTGTCCTAACACTTTTGGAGTGCACTGTACACACACACAAGAAACTATAAAGCCTGACACAAAGTCATTTTTGGGATAGGACAATTAAATATTATAACACCACATACTGACTTCAATAGAAACAGACTCTTACTTCAGCTCACAGATGGCCAAGCGTAATGTAAGCTATACTAATGATTCATGTCAATATATATGAATTTAAATACTTCCTCTCATTGACCTCAGAAGGAAACACTCTAACAAAAGGACAACTCAAGTATTGGTAGTAGTCATCTCATTAAACCCAACAATAAAGGGCACGTTTACACGATGGTAAACAATTCTGAGTCAATATTCTGTCATAGTTTCAAAGCTTTGTCATATTTCTGAGCATAAAATTGGTTGAAGAGATGCAATTGGTTAAATAAATGCAATGCACATGTGACAGGATGGGTAAACGCTTTACTTCCGATCTGAGGTAGCTTAATGGGGGTGTGGTTGTGGCCACCCAGGTAGCTGCTGCCAATTACCTGTTCTAGTATTTAAAACTCTCCTTACCTGTCCTCTCCCCCTCGTGCGCTTGCTCCTGATTTGTTCTCTCTACCCCGGTCTCCTGCTTGGTGGCTATCGGTAAGCGAAATGTTTGTTTGCCAGTTTATGTCCATTAGTAATCCCTGGCCCGAACTAATATATATTTTAATCACAGCGTGCTCCTTTCCCCCGGTTGAGGTATATCCGTGGTGATCGCCATTATTAGGTAGGTTATTTCCCCGAGTGTGAAGTGTTGCGATGGTTTGGTGCTACTTCGCTAAACTTATTTCTCATTTAAAGGTGTTGATAGGCCAGTGAATGAGCTCCGTGACTGGTTGCCTATCTGGGTAAATGGCTTTGTTGGCTCACATGCGCTGCTAGACCAGGTAACGTAGACCTATGGTGAAGTAGGACTGCTGTTCGGCGTCCGAGGTAATTTTAAGCAGAACAAATGTAAGCTGACTGATTTTGTTTTATTTTTAGGTGCAACCTTATTTGCTGTTTTGCCTCTTTAGTTACGTTTGTTTTGCCTTCCTTTGGATACATTTTGTTTAAGTATACTGTTTCGTATTAAGCGGATGGTAGTTTACAGCTGCGTTTTGTTTTGTTTTGTGCTTGTCGCGCTGCCCTGCTGTCCGGTAATATTCTCGAGCAGCGCACAGTGGCGAGGTTTTAATATTAACTAACTGGTATTGGTAATGTGTTTTGTATCTATTTTAAATAGCTAATTTATTGTTTTCTGACCAACAGTGGGCACAACGCTGTCTGGTGGTGGGGTTTAGTCATTAGTGGAGCTTCCCCCCTTCACTTCGTGTGGTAATTTAATTGCACGGGAATCACCCATTTGCCACTGATTTTTGCTGTGTATAAGCCATTGCTGTGGGAGCGCTATTTAGTGAGTAGTGCTTTTGCACCGTGGGGCCCCCTCCCCTGGTTGGTGAGTATACTTCTCCCCGTCAGCGTCCTTACCCACTGTAGTTAATTAACTAGCTAGCTAATTGGTTTTTATAAATACTGGAAGCATTGTTAAAAATATCCTTTTTCTACCAAAATTGTAATAAATAATTATATTTCGTCAATGTTATAACTCCTATTTAATTCTACTCCCAGTTATCCTGATTCTGTAGTTGGTGTGAATACTGGGAGTATTGTCAATGTATTCTCTTATAATTGATGAATTGCAGCTCTATTAAATTAACTATTATTGCTAGTCCTGTTTCAGTGATCTTGATTCCACAGCTCTTCCAGCTATTCTTCTACAAATCTTATTTTCCAATAAAACCATTCCTTTTTTAAATTCTAGACCACGTCTCTGACTTATTATTGTAAAGAACTCGGGGGAACCCATTATGTGTAACTAGGTGCATCTGTGGTGCAGAACTATTTCTTAGGGTGCAACTCCCTAGGTGGCGTAGTCATTACATTAGCAGCCCTACACCCGACTGTTACACACAGTATATTTTTACTTTGATAGTACAATGCTTTTTGAATTACTCTGTGATGCCATTCTTCAAAGATAACATGATTAATAACCTGTGGTTTGTTTAAGGCTTTGCTTAATTCAGAATTAAATTGTAGTAATATACACTCTCAGCTAATGTTAACATTTTGGCAATTAGGCTGTGGTGTTTTGCTGCAAACTGCATACCCCTGACTTAAAGTGCTGCTTGCGACTACTGGTGTCCTTGCATGAGATACCTCCTGCTTGGGTTGATGCATACAGGAAATGGATGTGGTGGTGCTGGTTAACACTAGCATTTTCCTACAATGCTGGTTATTTAACTACATTGCTGGCACACACTTTCACTTCCACATCACCTCTCCTTTCCCAGAGGATTAACACAGCCCCAGACATGGGCCTGAACCTTTTAACACATGGCTCCCTGAAAACAGGCCTCCCTCTGGACCTGAACAAAGAAAGAAACCAGGAATCTGATAAAGTGTGGCTTGCTATGGCTATTGACCCATGCTTTCCCAGGGGCATAATATGTAAAATTTTTGCAACTATATATATATACAGATCCTTTCCAAAAAATTAGAATATCATGGAAAAGTTTTTTTTTTTCCATAATTCCATTCAAAAAAGTGAAACTTTCATAGATATATATAGATTCATTACACACAAAGTGAAATATTTCTAGCCTTTATTTGTTTCATTTTTCATAATTTTTGGCTTACAGCTCCAGAAAACCCCCAAAACAGTATTTCAAGAAATTAGAATAGTGTGTCGAAAATCAGCATTTACTTCAGTTATTTCAGAGAATGAGTGGAGTGGCTTGACTCAAGGAATCCGACAGTTGTAGCCCATGTCCGGATACGTCTGTACGTGGTGGTTTTTGAAGCACTGACTCCAGCCTCAGTCCACTCCCTCAGCATACTCCGCCAAATTTTTGAATCGTCTTTGCTTGACAATCCGCTGAAGCCTACGGTCATCTCTTTTGCTTGTGCACCTTCTCCTGCCACATTTTTCCCTTCCACTAAACTGTCTATTGATATGCTTGGACACTGCACTCTGTGAACAGCCAGCCTCCTTAGCGATGACCTTTTGTGGCTTACCCATCTTCTGGAGGGTGTCAATGATGGTCTTCTGGCCAATTGTCAAGTCTGCAGTCTTCCCATACTGAACCAAACTGAGATAAACTTTGCAGGTGTTTTGAGTAAATTAGATGATAGTGTGACACTCAGTCTAAAACATTCATTCTCTGAAATAACTGAAGTAAATGTTGATTTTCGACACACTATTCTAATTTCTTGAAATACGGTTTTGGGGGTTTTCTGGAGCTGTAAGCCAAAATTATAAAAAAATGAAACAAATAAAGGCTAGAAATATTTCACTTTGTGTGTAATGAATCTATAATCTATGAAAGTTTCACTTTTTGAATGGAATTATGGAAAGAAAACAACTTTTCCCAAGATCCTTTTTTTTCCATAATTCCATTGAAAAAGTGAAACTTTCATAGATTATAGATTCATTACACACAAAGTGAAATATTTCTAGCCTTTATTTGTTTCATTTTTCATAATTTTGGCTTACAGCTCCAGAAAACCCCCAAAACAGTATTTCAAGAAATTAGAATAGTGTGTCGAAAATCAGCATTTACTTCAGTTATTTCAGAGAATGAATGTTTTAGACTGAGTGTCACACTCTAATCATCTAATTTACTCAAAACACCTGCAAAGTTTTTCTACAGGTTTGTCGTTAAATTGGACAGGTATCTCAGTTTGGTTCAGTATGGGGAAGACTGCAGACTTGACAATTGGCCAGAAGACCATCATTGACACCCTCCAGAAGATGGGTAAGCCACAAAAGGTCATCGCTAAGAAGGCTGGCTGTTCACAGAGTGCAGTGTTCAAGCATATCAATAGAAAGTTTAGTGGAAGGAAAAAATGTGGCAGGAGAAGGTGCACAAGCAAAAGAGATGACCGTAGGCTTCAGCGGATTGTCAAGCAAAGACGATTCCAAAATTTGGCGGAGATGCAGAGGGAGTGGACTGAGGCTGGAGTCAGTGCTTCAAAAGCCACCACGTACAGAGTGTGACACTCAGTCTAAAACATTCATTCTCTTAAATAACTGAAGTAAATGCTGATTTTTGACACACTATTCTAATTTCTTGAAATACTGTTTTGGGGGTTTTCTGGAGCTGTAAGGCCAAAATTATGAAAAATGAAACAAATAAAGGCTAGAAATATTTATATAAATAATGAATCTATAATCTATTAAAGTTTCACTTTTTGAATGGAATTATGGAAAAAAAAAAAAACTTTTCCATGATATTCAAATTTTTTGGAAAGGATTTGTGTATATATATACCAAACTAATTAATTTGCTAGATGCCTGCAGTAAAATAACTTCCACAGTTTCTCCCATATTTAGAAAATTTCAAAGGGGTAAACATTTCCAAGCTCACTAAAATATTACTCTAAGCAGATGTATGCACAGTATATTTTTGGTACCAGTTGCACACTCACCAGTCACTGTCCCTGTCCTCTCAAATTAGGTAACCAGGTCAAATTACTTCCTCCTTGAAATCACTATTTAGACTAAGATTTGGCAAAATGCACATTCTCAAGAATGTTGAGATTAATATTTCTCATTAAATATGCATCGGCTGAGAGATTTCCATGGCACATTTGGAGATCTGCACACAAGAAATCCAGAACACTTTCACACCTTGGCATGTGGTTTCCAACAATAAAGTAACAAGAAGTAAATTAATGGAATCTAGTCTCTCTCTAGTCATATGATATTTATTATTTCAAAAGTCATAGAATAGGAAGGAGGTCTAGGGGGTGGTTCTGACAGTATTGGAGGTCTAGGGGGTGGTCTCTGCTTACATGCTAGGTTTTTCCACCTGGAATAGTCATTTATTGGTGATTTTGTGGTTAATTATTTTTCTTTAAATGATAAAGTTTTTAAGCATTTTTTTAATATCCACATATTTATTTGAACTTGTGGATAACTGTGTGGTACATTTTATTTTCTGTGCCCTAATTCACAGTACATTGAGGACATAGACATCCTTTAATCTGTTCTGCACATAGTGATAAAGCTTTTTTACTAGCATTGAGTGCAATATGATTGAGATAATGGAGGGATTTGCCTCGACACTTTGAAATGATTAAACTGATTTTATTGAATTGCACTGTTTTACCTTTTAGTTTACTATATTCTGTAAGAAAGAGAACACTTCAGCGTGAGACAATTGAGAGAAAAGTTCGGGATTACTTGCCAATGGATTACTCAGCTAACTGAAACACTTACGAACCAAAATAAATTAAAACAGTTAGGCTACTGTTAGCTACGTAGATCATGTGTTCCTCTCATCTCCTCTTGCACACACACACACGCATGTGCATGCATGCCCACGCACACTTTCACTTTTGTACACTATACTAGCTTTATGATGGTGTTAAAATAATAATAATAATAATAATAATAATAATAAATAAACATCTGTATCCTCTATATACAGTGCATTTATATATACAATAAAGTAATCATTTTTAATATTTGGTCGCATATCCATGCATTCAATGACTTCCTGATGTTTGTGACCCAACAATATCAAAAGACTGTTGATATCTTATTTTCTGGTACTCTTACAAGCGATACTATAACTTATCTGCATTTGAATGGATCTCTATGCGAATTGGGGGGTGGGACTAGATTTAGCTATAAATTACACTGGAACCAGAAAATACGATATCAACAGTCTTTTGATGTTGTTGGGTCACAGACATCAAGAAATCATGGCAAGGCACACATGGTTTTGTTAAAAATAATTATTTGTTGATGAGGGATTTTTTTTTTCTCATAATAAATTTACCCCAATTAAAGGTTGGGTTTTTCTAATTTTTTCAGTGTGACATTAAGCTAATTCACCAAATGGTGAATTTTTTATAACTGTTTTTACTCATCTTTACCAGTGGTGCCAATAATATTGGAGGGCACTCTATGTATTATATTTTGATCATAAATATCAATCACATTTTCAATGTTTGTGAGAAGGAAAATATTAACTGGAATCCAGCCAGTTATTGCGAGGAATTTTCAGTATTTTATAAATGTGCGCATAGGCCATTCCAAGTACTTTTGTTGGGCTTGGCTGTAGGCCTATTACAATAAAGCATGCCATCATATTACATGTGGGACGTGTTGTAAATGTCCAGATTACCTTGTGGGACCAAGAAAAAACCCTGCTTTTACCTCCTACATTTGAAGAAATCTGAAATTCAGTTTGAAATTAGCACATAGCCAGATTGGCAAATGATCACCTTCCCTAAAATGAATTGAATGTCAGACATTTAAAACCATGTGTCAGTAGACACAGCCTTCACACAGAGGGTGCTTATGAAGCAGACAATAAAATCATATCATACTGAAAATCACTCTGAATTTTGCAACAACAATTTTTAAGAAATACATCTGAAGGACCTGGTCAAGGACTTTATCATTGTTGTGATAAATGGAAATTGCATGCAGGGATATGCTCAAGTAGAATATGACACTGCAACTAAGCAAAACCTTCCAAATCTTTAGCATAGCATCTGTCACAACAGCAGCCATATCTTCTCACATCACATGTCTGCTCTTTGTGTGAAATCCGTAGCTATTAACATAGAGTAGTTTGTTTTAATCTTACCCTCTCTTTGCTTGCAGTCTTACCCTTCCTTTGCTTGCAGTCACAAAAAATTCTACCTAAAAAATTGTTTGCTCACTTTATTCATTACATAGCTCTTTAAATGCACAGCAATTACTGTCTCCCCACTGTCCATTTACAGAAGTTGTATTATATACTACAGAGATGAACGTGTAGATGAAAGTGCACAATACATGCACAGATATTTATGATTGTGGCATGTAGATATGGTGAAATAAGGAGACATAAATAGAGAAACACACACAAACAGACAAACACCCACACACCTTTCCTTAGGAACATTTGTATATGCACATACATTCTGAAAAAATCTAAAGGCAGAAGACCTACGAATCACAAGAATGACAAAATTGTGGATAGCCTACAGCAGAGAAATGGCCCCTTTATACATTAAATTGACACTTGTAATGATATGCATGTCACTCATGAGGTTAAATAACTTTTTTACTAGTTGTGACTCCAACTTTGCAGGTTCAAAGTTGCAAATGGGAAATCACCTGGAGAAATTAAAGAGTAAATGTTTATCACATAGGCCTAATCAATTAGAGGATGACTAAAGGCAGTTTGAGTGAATAATATTGTAAGCCTATTCAACCGGTGGTCAAAAGTCACGTGAATACAATATTATCAACAATGAAATTAGGAAACACAATGCATTAAAGTCTGCATACTCCACAACTGCATTTGACACAAGAAACCACAAAACGGTTCTGTCCGTTAAAAAAATGACTGACAAGAGTCTTTCGGTCTCGTTTTTCAATAACACACTCAATGTTTCTGTTGCGTTGTTGTCTGTTCTAATTTAAACCAAAATGTCATATTATAAAATATTCGGCTATTTAACAACGTTAAATCTAACCAAACTTTTGAACGTTATAACTTCACATTAGACTGCTTATCAAATGGAAATTGTTCTAGTAAAAATTGTGTTCTTGTGAAATAATGTATGTGACAAAATTTCAAAGGAGAGGCGCATGTCTCATTTTGGAGCTGCAAGGTAGCTACAATCCACGCAGATGTGACTTGAACAAACACAGAGCTAACATGGCAAAGCGAAACTGATGAAGCATAATTGAGATTTTTGAAGATAGCAAAGGGTAACCTATACCCTACTTGTTCTTTAATTTTCCACGGAGGACACCTATGTTCGCATCTCCCTGGCAACAGACTGGGGAAAGTAACTTATCAAGTTACAGATTCAGAACACATGTGAAACGGCAAGATTTATTTACAGATAACATGTAGCTTAAATATCAGGACACATCTCACTGAAGCAATTTGAAAATGTTTTTGCTAAATCTGTAGGCTATGTCTTAAATTAGCGTGTGCCGACGGGACTAAAAAAATAGATGAAAGGCCGTATTTCACTGTTTTATTATTGCATATTGTTTAATTGTATGTAAGGGGGAAAAGCACATATGAACATCACATATGGTTAGTGAAAGACAATTTTGCACAGCAAAATATATAAAAAAAAGAAATATTTTAATTAACATATCTTAAAACAAATATTGATGATTGATATTTCCCACATTTTGCACAAGCAGGGTATCAATCCCTGACCACATATCAATGTCCATACATGACCGATTATTATATTATTGCCTTGGAAACGATGAAATCGACCTTTAAAAAACAAAACAAACAAAAACATCTTGTCCTGCATGATAACACACCTGTTAAAATCGCATTATTAAATTCTCCAGCAATGTCAATAATAACTGCTAATTAGCGTTCTAAACAGCTTCTATTATGTAATATATGATTGCAGGTTATATCTTAGTGCAATTCAGTCCAAAATACTTCAATTTCCTTTTAAAATAATACGTTTTAAATGCATGGTTATCGTTGAGCTAGTTGACCCCCCCCCCCCCCCCCCCCCCCCCCATTTAATACTTTGGCTTAAAATACAGTCAGTGGTATAAAAAGGCTACATCTGTCAAACTTCTGTTTTCACTGTAAGCACATGCTGCAGAAAAAAGCTCTGTTTACTTATTCAAAGGATCGGGTTGCGAACAATCCAATTTTATTTTACATAGGCTATTTTGAACGCTCCTCCCCTTTACACAAACAGAATATAAAACAGAAAAAAGAACAATCAATTTAGTGCACAGGACTTTCAAAACTACGTCTAAGTAAGTAAACCTAATTGATCTACCACGTTCCTTTTTAATAACGTCCTGTAGCATAACCGTGTTATTTTTTTAGGTTCACAGAATATAAAACGGTATACTTAATTACAATATATACTAGGAATCAATAGCATCCCAGAGTTTCCCAATACATAAAGATGTGGTATTCATTAAATAAACAAACCGCTTTAAGCAACAGTTTTAGTCCCAGCGAGGGATCGATTCCTTTCAGAAATGGTAAAGTCCTTCCCCTCGCAACATGGATCCCAGTCTGACAGCTTTCAACGAGAATGCGTCAGTGCAGTAAATTCTATGGAAGCCAGAGCCGACGGCGTTTCAATTCATAATTGCTGAGATATGAATATATAATTTCACAGGAGGGGTTGGTTGAGCGTGTCCCGCACACTTTTTTGCAATCCACAAAAAAAAGTGATAAGGCAAAATAAAGTTATGAATGCCATGCGGAGTCATCCAAATGTTCGTTTTCAAGCACAAAGCAAAAGAAAAAAGATACCATAGCCTACACGTCCAGCATGCAGGGCAGTTTAATAATATATAGTCTCTTTTAAACAATAATTCGTTTCTAAACTGTTACAGTTTTGTTGCAAAACTCAAAATAGCAAGTATGACGAATGGTATGAGGGTAGCAGACTTAATCCTCCGAGTGGCTAATAGAAAAAGAGGCCAAAGACTTACTATTGAAGGTAGTTGCAGTTGATTTTGGCAGGTTTTTCTTTTTTTGTTGTAGGTTTAAAGATGCAAAAAAATGGCTGACACTTAGATTGTGTATTATTGGCGAATGAATAGGGCTACATAAACGACACACACGGTATGTACAAAAATGGATGATAAAAACAACCATAGAAAAAATGGTTTCCCTAAAAAAAACACAGCAAGCCGAAAACAATGATGAAAAACTCCATGAGTTTAACAAATGAAACAATATTAATTGTATGTATTTATGTATAAGAAAAATAAAATTAATGGCAAGTTTCAAAGAGCAGGCCCCTATAGGAACACACTTTTTGAGTTTCAATCTTTCTATTGCAAGCCACTCAAAACTTCTGTTAACTCGAATTCTCAAATTTGAAAATAAAAAAGGCCAAAAGGTTGGAAAATGTGTTTCCTGGCCTAGCAAGCGCCATAAAAAATTATTCGCATGGAAATTTTTAATGAAGGCGTTGAAAAGCTTGAATTGTTTTTTTTTTTTCTTTTTCTTTTTCAATGCTGACAACTCACATGAAAAACTCTGGAGATGAAGGGTTGTTGTCACTGCTCGAGCCGTTTTCTCTGAAGCCATTTCCGATTAGCTTCTCATATTTTTCCTTGTAGACATCCCTTTCCCGAACTAGTCGCGAGATCTCTTGTTTGAGGTGATCAACTTGCTGAACGAGCTGTGTTTTCTCGCCTTCCAGGACGTGGCGTTGCTGGACCCTCTTGTAGCGACAGGACTGCGCATAGCCTCTGTTTTTGAGGGTCCGCCTCTTTTGTTTCAGCCTGATCACTTCTTCTTTGCCGATCCCCCGGAGCTGCCGATTGAGGTCTCGCACTGACATTGTCACCAGCTGCTCGTCCGAAAACCGGTCGTCCAAATGCCCATGTTGGTGACTTCCTCCGGAGTTCCCACTGGTGGGGGACCCCGAGAGTCTGGTGATGAACCCCAGCGTGATGGTGATGATGATGATGGTGATGAGGACCTCCGTTCTGGGCTGCCGCAGCCGCGATAACTGCGGAAACCACCGCGGCTGCGGATCCCATCTCCTCCCCACCCATGGTGCCTCCTGCTCCGCCTGCACCAGCGAACTGCTGCCCTCTAGCATAGCCATCGAAGGTCTGAAGTTGGTGAGTGCTGTTGATCAGCGCCTCTACAGCGTCTTCGGGGCTAAAGCCCAGAGCCTCCGGGTTCAACTGCTGTTGATAACCCGTCATCCAGTAGAAGTCCTCCAAGTGTGCCTTCTGTTCGCTCCCCGGAGCCTGGCTGGGCGCCGAGAAGCTTGGAGAAGGGGGGTACCGAGCTGCAAGGCGTGCCTCATCGGGGTGGAAAGAGAGGGATCCCCCGGCGATCAGGCGGCTGCACTGGCTGATGCTGCGATCGGACTCCACCGGCTCCTTTTTCACTTCAAACTTCATCAGATCGAAGTCATTAACATATTCCATAGCCAGGGGGCTGGTGGGCAGGTCGGAGTTGCTCATTGCCAGTTCTGATGCCATCCGTTTGCTGTTGACAGTCCTCCAGAGGGGATGAACACCAGCTGTCAAACTTTGCTGGTTTGAAAGAGCGTGAGCCAGCTTGATTTTTTTATTTATCTATTCAAAACCAAGAAAGTATTTTCGCTTTGCCGCGGCGTTGATAATATTATTTATTTCCTGTGCAGTCTCATACACGGACGCACCAGAGTAGTGCATGCGTTCGTACACTCTCCTTTCTTTGCAAAATATCGGTAGCTTCTCTTGTCAAACATTTACCTCTTCATGGTTTCTTCAAGTAATACATTGCGTGCATTTGAAATGGTAAGATGTGCAAGTAATAAGCAAATTATGTTCGTGTAAAAATTACCCCAGGCTTGTTGGAGAATTTTTGAGGGATCACCAAGCAGATGAGTTTAAAAGCATTGCAGAGTTTTATAGCTGCCCTGACGTCAGGTATGAAATAGGGAATGAGCCAATGGGCTCGCTCGGCTTGAAACTGATTTGCATATAGTATAGGCTAGAAACAAAACTTTTCTCAACTGTCAAATCAGCTGACTATCAGCTGGGACTAAAAATCTTAACTCTTTCGTACTGTGTTTTAAATAAATAAAAAAGTTGCCATGGATAATAATTACTGTAAATAATAACTGTCTTTGTCGCGTGTTAGATGCAAGACTAGTTTACTGCTTTGGGTAAGTTAAATAGCCTATACAGAGTGCCACATGTGTCTAATACATGACATATCGGTTGTAAGAGATACAACTGCATTATTTAGCATTTAGTCAAATTAAATCACAATTTGGCACTGTCGCGTTGCCTACACACAGCCCTTACCTCGCTTAATTCCCTTTTTGGACACATGGCTAAACTAGTGTTGCGTCGCGTAGCCTACTCGTATTAGCAAACGAAATATTTTCTGTTAACTTTATTTATTTATTTATTTACTTATATATTTATTTTTTAGATTTGGTTGTTTATTTATTTTCAAGTTTTAACTTAAGTAGCTTACTTTAAGAGTAATGGTGCTATTCTTTATATTTCGTTTGTTTGTTTGGTTTAAATAAATCTTAACAAACACAGAGGCATATGTGGACCACCGGCACGCCAGACTGGAGAGCGCACCAGAAACAACGGCTGCCTTTCGTTATGAAAACTCAACAGTGCCACCTTTTGGAAAAGTTGTTTCAGTTGTTTACCCTTTTCCTGCACATAAATGTCTTCATTCTATTTTCAATGTGCTGTAGTTTTAGACGACGTAAAAAAATTACCTTACTAAATGTTACACACAGCTTTATGAGCACGAGCCACAAACGAACTTTATGCTGTATTGCAATTCAAATATTTACTTTTGTCCCATTACCTTCATGAAAAGAGAACCACAACGATAGATTTATAGGACGCACGCGTTTCCATTTAATTAAACCGCACGTAGACTAATGAGTCCTGCTTGCGCCAATATAGTATTCCTGTGTAATAGTGCAGTATGTTGGCAAATATAGCCAAATGAATAAGAGATTGCAGTGCAAATATTTTCGTATTATAGTGATGCATTCTTATTTGGCATGCATATATATATATATATATATATATATATATATATATATATATATATATATATATATATATATATACATACATACACACACACACACACACACACACATGATTGAAAATGATTGGTGTTTTGTTTTTTAGATGTTCACCTTTGAGTATTTATCTTAATCTGATTAAAGCAGAAATAGGTAATGAATAAGATATACAGAGGTAAGTTTAAGTGTAGTCTATCACTATAAAGTTGTTTATCTGAAGAGCAGTTCTCTGTCATGTAGTCATATATTAATCCAGAGTCTTGAACATTGCACTCAAGCTGGAGGTCAGGGGTCAGTCTGCTTTTTATCCACCATATGCTTTCTCAGGTGAGTATAGTTTATATGCTCAACACTGCAGTACACTGGTTTTCAGAAATAACTGATAAAATGTTTTGGAAGAATGATTTGTCCATATTAAAGCTCACTACAGAGACAGATTTCAGTAAACTGTTCTGGCATAGGTTTTGGAGTGGCACGGGTGTATAGTATTTCAAATAGGCTACATTAATTTTAAATAGCCTACATATTTCAATTCATTTAGAGTATTTTGTCATTTGTATTTTATGATCTTGAAATTGTAAGCCGTCTACAATTTACTATTTTAAATGTACAGTAGAATCACAGAACAGAGATCTTTGTGCTGTTTGCCATGGGTGCTCAGTGTAGTGTAGTGCGGCAGTGTAGTATAATGGTTAAGGAACTGGACTTGTCACCGAAAGGTTGCAGGTTCGATTCCCAGGTAGGACACTGCCGTTGTACCCTTGAGCAAGGTACTTAACCTGAATTGCTTCAGTATATATCCAGCTGTATAAATGGATAAATGTAAAAAGAAGTTGTGTAAGTCGCTCTGGATAAGAGCGTCTGCTAAATGCCTATAATGTATAATGTAATGCTCAAATTGTTGCGCAATAAATTATTAATCTATTTAAATTGTAATACACAACATTCCCACTCTACAACAGTCTATGTCCCGTGATCCGCCCCTCCTCCCCAGTTGACAGTTTTGTCTGGGGTCTTGTTTCTGACCTTTGTGAATGCGTTTTGAGAGACCATGGGTCTGGAAATATTTTTCTGACCTCGTATATTCCCCTGGCATACCTTATAGCGAGCGAGGTTGGAGCCAACTGAAGGTGGCAGGTCTATAGCTAAACTAATTAAAAGGGTAATCATAATTTGTTCCAGTACCTCTATAAAAATGTATGATAGTATATAGTAAGACATAGCATGTTATTAAGAATGTGGCAATTCAAATTGTATTTCCTCAATTGTGTTACTCGCGTACTCAACATTTTTATATTGATATAAAAATGAATGAGTTGTGCTGTATTAGTTTGTGATTCTCGTACCCCACCCCCAACCCCTAAACATAACCTCACAGGAGTTCACGTAACTCGGGCTCATGCCCGAACTATTAAGTTCACGTAACTCTCTACCGGATGAAGAAAAAAAAAGCATAATATTGAAGTGCCACAACCAAAGAAAAGTTATGTGGCCACAACCGTCAATATACGACCCAAAAAGGCTACGTCAATATCCAACGCAAAAGGCTACCTTTGGCATCAGAGGAGCGACGCTTGGGCAGAAGCGTCGCTATGTGATGAGTACGGGTGATACCACGTTGTAATTTTATACTTAAATCCCTAAGAATAATAGTGAACCATTTGTCAGAAACATTATACCCAAAAAAACGGAACTTACTGAGGTCTGTCTTCAATTTATCTTCAATTGGAAAATCACAACTTAATAATGGGGGAAATCAGTGAAATCTCAGCCAGCTCTCACTATTATGCAAGTATGCTGCCATCAGTTATTGACATATTTGTAATCTCCTGTATTCAAATGCACGTAATTTTTTCTTTCCCTTTTATCTCACTGCTACCTATTCATTCCTATATTAAAGTAAACAGAAGTAAAAGTTCATTTTAGTCTTGCATTATGAAATGATGCCACATATGACAGACCTAACAATAAATTACATGTTTTTTCGGACACCAATGCATATATAACAAATGTTCTACTATTATTATCTATAATGGCATTGATGAAAATTTTAGGTATAGATACATGAATTAAACAAATGCTGAATTTTTATTGAAAAACAACAAACCTTAAAAAACACATTCAAGATGGCCATACTAACACTATGTTATAACATAGCATATTGCTTAATTTTCATTCTACTTAACATCATCGAAGGTTTGGGGGAAATGTGCAGGAACATGTTTAATTCAGTATTAATTGCAATGTCCTGTATTCTGATCTTTCTAGAATTATCTCATTCACTGCAAATGATTAAAGATGGTTTGGCTTGCATATGAACAATGAAAGGCAGTCTTGTTTTTTAAACTGCTATTGTCATCTCTTCACTCATTTCCAGGGGGTAAGATTTCCCAGGAAACCTTATAGATTACATTCAAGGCTGTGAGAAGCATGTGAGTTACATCACTCTTGATCTTGAATGATTATAAAGAAGGGATATGGAAACTTTCTTTTCCCCTGAAGTAACCTTCAGTCCATTAGACAGAGCAGCTGGATTTTAATCAAACCTTTTACCCAGACTCCAATATCCATGGCACCTCTCCAAATAAGTTATGCTGCTATCCCAAATATGAGAAAAAAAATGAGCACTCTATTTCTACACAATTTCACATTACAGTAGTTATTGGATGTTACATAATTTGTTTTCATGACATATGACCCTTTGATATAGGTGTGGAATATTTGAAGCAATTCAGGCTAACTAAGTCAAGAAACAATACACTTTAACCCCCTTGTCCAATAAATAAGTGTCACCGATTCAACATTTTATTGAGATGGGGCCTCTTGGCATCAGTGACTAGTACATAGGTTTTCTTGCAGAAGGTTTCCTTCAACAGCACTGAGATAGGGCCATACATACATGGGCAGAGAAGACTGGGTCTATAAGACGCTGTCAGCATGCAATACGTGAGAAAAGGCATGAGAACAGAACTTGGTTAATGCTTGTTGTCTACTGAGAGAGGGGAATGTTAGCCTCATACAGAAGTGCTGTTGTCGATGAGGATGTGGTGATGCAGCCAGGCCTCACGAGAAGAGAAGAAAAGAAAACTTACATTGCATTGTTCATGAAACTTAGCGCCCAAGATGACAAAGAAAAGAAACTGCGTAATGCTTCTGTGGTACACTTTCAGGTTATGATGCTCAGGTGTTTCTGTTTCTCCATTTCAAGTTGTACATTTTTTAAATCTTAGAAATGATTTGTGCAAAAAGTTACCTGCAAACAACTTCACCGTGGTTCACTTACTTATTTACTCACTTCAGTACTCACTGAAATAGAAACAACTGATAGTACAGAGGATAAATACAAACCTCTTTCAGATGTTCTGCTAACTAGTTGTTGGATTCCTATTTAACTATTAAAAGCTTGAAAGCCATTAAGTCATCTAACTTCACGGTTTAAGCAAGGACTGCTTTTTTGAAATGCACACAACTTCATTACCTTGGTGGTATGAGACTGTAACAGGACAGTTGTACAAATTAAAAAGAAATGAAGAAACTCCTCTGTAAGTTAAGGTCCAACCACATTGTGGTAGGATTTAATCCTGGCCCTAGACTATTTGCAACTTTTCTTGTACATTGCGTCTTAAGGAAACATTAACTTTCAGAACCAACAGTACTTCTGATAGTGCTGAAATATCATCTGTGATTAACATGGGAAGAACCTTAACAGTAATTTCTCACACTGAATATCAATTTATCAATCTGATTGCAGAAAAACCACTTTGTTCTTTGACATTTAAACATCATTGACCTGCAACATATACAGATATGAATATGTTACACAACCTGATATTGCTCCTTTCCTTGTTTGTGCTGGAGATTGAGTTGTGAGAGCAGAAGTCACAATACTGTTTGAAGTCTGATTGTAGGTGTATATTGTGGATTCAGTGGCACTGTTAATAAATCACAGCTGTTGATAATGTACATGCCTGCTCTCTAATCAGCCACTCATAGGCTTTTAATGTTCTCGCAACACTGAATGTGTACTGTATTTGCTCAATGTTATCTATTTCTCCATTGTTCAAAGATACAGCACTGAAGTCTTAACAAAGGCTGGGGGCATTCTCTGGTGCTTTTACACAATAAGGCAGCAGGTACTCAGCACAAAAATGGGCACACTCATGGCATAGAAAATATGTTGAAAAGCCATTGTCTTTGTGTCATAACAAGGGTCATAATGCGGAAAAGAGCCCTCCGCCAAATCCCCTGATTTAATAAGCTGAATCAGCAGTTTAATGGGATCTCTCAGCTTGAATCTCAATTTTTACCAAGGCTTAAGTATGTGAACAGTATGATATTTTAATTTGATTAATCCATTGGTCATTTGGGTAAGAAGACTGAATTTCTCTGTTGCATTCACGTGCATTCATTCGGTTACAGTCCCTTCCCTTTGCTTTTGTGTTTCAGTTAACAGAGAAGAGATGGATAATTTGATATTTATTTTTGGTTTCCATGTCAAGTCTGTACACAAGCTGATGACTAGAGAAGAGACAGTAAATCCGTAATATTATTGTGTCAATGTCAAATTATTCTGCACAGACGTGAAATAATGAAAAGCCTTTAGAGTCAAAAGCTAAAATAGGCATACATAACCACAAGTTGAATTTAATAGCTTTTTTTATATTCTTAATGTAAAATTAGGCTTTTAGGGGCTGTTTCTCAGACCTTTGGTGTCACACTTTGAATAGGACACACTCTTTGATCCAATCAAAATATGCAAGTGTTACTTCTTTAAACCACAGTTTGGTGAGTTCAATGCTCATGAAAATCAATGAAAAGTATTGTGAAATATTACGGTAATAGTGAAATACTTGAAGAGCACAAAAAGCTTGAAAGATCTGCTGAATGACCATAATGTGGTCGCCTGAATTTCCCTTTCCTGCTTCCCCTAAAAAAAACTTACTTGTTCTTGTCTTGATGACTGCAATTTTTTTCCATTCATGATACATCACATACCAATCTGCTTGCGTTTATCACCATGAGCATATATGTATAATTTTCTACTATGCATCCAATATGATGTATACAGTGCATTTAATGTAATCATTTTAGCAAGAAGTTATACAGGACTATAACTGTCTTAACTAGTCTTAAAGAGGAGTTTTAATAGTGACTATGGTTAGTTAATGAGTATGGTTTGTATTTTGCTATTAAAATTGCACTTGAAATAATCACTTTATTGATTTATGGTAAATTTGGCTAAATAAAAACCCTTACCTCTGAAATTCTGAAATTATAATTAAAACAAAACTAATTTCCAACCACTGTGGAATTAGTTTTCATGGTGAAAACACTGAAAGCGTTTGTCCTATATGGTTTGGGTTTACCCTGCTATGAAACTGGACTATAGTAGGCTTTCTTCGTTTTAGTTTCCTTTCTCTAGGATTGCCCAGAGACTAATGCCCTAAACAGTTACCCTGCAACCCCCACCTATGAGTAGTTGTGACAAAAAAATTCCTGTGGAAATTCATTTCTTAAGAAAATATGGTGAATGGGGTTGGGGTTAGTTGAGTAATTCTTATATTTCCTGAGCTATTAATTGCAAATCCATATGCAAATATTATCTTCACTCCTTCATATCATATGTAGTGCAATTCAGAGGTACATGCTGTAAATGTATGCATCAGATAATTATAGATTATTATTTTATGATCAACAGTGAGATGTTGTTATAAATAAGTCTTCAATCATTTTTTGTAATATCTGGATAGCTGTACCAGCAGTCTGACTGATGAGTAGTCATCAGGTAAGATTGATGTGAACAAAAACGTCTCCGACGTTAAAAAAAAGCCAAGTTACTCACGCATAGCCTACAGAGCGCTATCTATAAGTCCTTAATTCCAACTTGCAAAAACTCGGCCTGCCTTTAAAAGTCTTGATATCAAAATGTGGCCAAGTTACAACTAACAATATTGCCTATCATAGCTCACACTAAATAAACTAGCTCTATTCCAAAGCAATGCTATCCAAACTTTCCTAAATTATTTAATGCAATTTGGCCCTGTGTTTCTTCATCTTAGCATATGAAGAGATAGTGCCTCATGGAACAAATATGATTTCAATGAATGTTTTTAACAGTTGATGAATAATTACACTCCAGAAAGGATATGGTTATACTTTGTTGGCAAGTTTAATTTTGAAAATGTACAGGTTTTAAAATGTTAACTGCTGCTACAGATTTCTTTACAATTCACAAGCAGACATTTATATCAAGAAACATCATGTACAATAGAGAAAGGGGGGATGAATAAATAAATGCAGATAAAAATAAGTAATAATTTTTAAATAATTTTTAAAATAGCGTACATATAGAATTTTTACAAACGTTTCCAGACATGTTTGTGGGTCAAATGATGGAAAATAAGTAATAGTACTAACATAATAATAGTTATGATATTTGCAAACAGAATTTTGTGAACACAAGGATATCTATGCTCTGTAAGACCACACAGGTTTTGATAGAAATCCAAATATTCCAAATAAATAAATCAATAAATACATAATAATAATACATTTTATTCATTCTGTGCTTTTCATAGACCCAAAGCAGTGGATGCAGACAATTATTCAAACATGCCCTATAGTGTCGTAATTTTTCAGTTTAATTTCTAAGTGCAACAAATCTGTATCAGAGTATTTCCACTATAAATTATTCTCATTTTGCAGTTTGATGTGGAACATACAGTTTAATTGACCACATTCTCTTGAGATGGTAAGATGAAGAAACACAGGGCCATGTTGCAATAAATAATTTCGGAAAGTTTGGATAGCATTGCTTTGGAATAGAGCTAGTTTATTTAGTGTGAGCTACGATAGGCAATATTGTTAGTTGTAACTTGGCCACATTTTGATAGCAATACTTTTAAAGGCAGGCCTAGTTTTTGCAAGTTGGAATTAAGGACTTATAGACAGCGCTCTGTAGGCTATGCGTGAGTAACTTGGCTTTTTTTTTTTTTTACGTCGGAGACGTTTTTGTTCAGATATCACTTATTTTTGGTAGCTAATGATGAACAATGCATGAAGATAATGACATCGAGAGAGACATGCATACAGAATAGTACATGCATTCCAAATAAAATCGATAGCCCACAATTACATTAAAAGACTTTGTAGATGAGCTGTATTTAATGTCTAATGAAATACAATGAACAGCACCACCTGAACTATGGATCATGAAGAAGCATGTAAATGAATTAACCAAGTCTATATGGAGACATGCATGCACAATAGGCTAGACGCAAACACATTGTATCTGAAAGAAATACATACAGCCTAAAATATGGAAATACAGTTGTAAAATAGGCGTATTAGTATTCTATAGAAATAACGTTAGGCTATTCAACACTGGCTTGTCGGATGCGTAACTCCAAGCTTCCATGTGTGGGCTACGAGCTGCCGAACTTCATAAGCACAGCATAATACCGTCGCAATTATTTATTTTTTTTCCGGTAGTGTAGTCTAAT
Organism: Synaphobranchus kaupii; assembly: GCA_029718625.1. Lineage (NCBI taxonomy): Eukaryota > Metazoa > Chordata > Actinopteri > Anguilliformes > Synaphobranchidae > Synaphobranchus > Synaphobranchus kaupii. Next base: position 29,562,833 of record CM056391.1, on the reverse strand, counting down.
GTTGTCTGCGGGAAATCTTTTGGTACCGGACCATGTAGCTAGGTTTAGTTTAGTTTTATGTAGTGCAATGGATGTAAGGCATGTTGATTCGCTTCGTAGTAGCCTAGCTTGTACCTGCTTCCTGACTAGCAGCTGACTGACGTTTCTCTGGCAAAAACGTTGGCTAACAAGCTTAATTGGCCAACGCATATTTCCCAGGAATCTTAGCCAGCAAGAAAACAATAGATACTACTAAGAAAGTAGCTTACCAGAGCTTATTCTTCTTCTTATTATTATTATTATTAAAAGTGTTTGCAGTAAGCTACATTGTCTGCAGAGTAGCGTAGACTAGAGCAATGTTCGGAGGCTATAGTAATTTTTTAAAAGTGACTAACCATGAATTAGATATGTTTGGGGAATTGGAGGTTTATAAATCCGATGTCTTAAGGGATTGCAGCTTATAGTAAGCTATCGTCGATTCTTAATGTATTATCATAAATTCTTAATTTTCCTAGTAGTTAATTTTATGGTGACATTGTGTTATGTGTGAAAAGGATAAAGTGAACAGAGCTGAAGTGAAGAAATTAATGAATTAAGAAATGTTGGCCGAGGCAAGGGTACTTCAGTCAGTCATGACCGCAAGAGCAGAGCGTAACACCCTACCCAAACCAGACAAGAGCGAGCGTCCGGTTTGGGGAGTGTGTGATATAGTGCAAGTGAAATACAAGTGAAACATTGAACAGTTAATATTGGAAACCTCTTTTGCCTTTGCAATAAAAATACGTTAATGTGTTAATGTGAAAATAATAACAGTGTAATAAATGAAAAGTACTTAACAGTTGCACCTTGTTTTTGTGGACAATAAGCATGTGCCCTGCTGGGCTCCAACCCACAATCCTCTGTGTTAGAGACAGTAACTCTGACCATTAGGCCGCAGTAGCTTCTTGGAAAGAGTGAAGCCATTAGCTATATTGACATTAAAAAAACATTAGTATGAAGCATTATTATTGGGCGATAAGCTTGATGAGCAGGTATACGGACCATACCCTCAAAGAATAATTCTCCCCATTGGATAACATTGCGACGGAGGCAGGCAGTTTGGCAGGAAAAATAGGAAGAAGGAGAAAAACGGCAAAATAACCCACGTTTGGGGCTTTATTGTGTGGATGTGTGAAGTTGTATCTGAATGCTGTGTGGTTACATGAGGTCAGAACATACAAAAGTTAATGTTTTTAAGGGCTGAGAATCTATGGTAATTGTGGTTACTTCTGTAGGAAACCCTGAAAAGTGCCAAACTCTCTGTGCTGTATAGGTATGGGGCATGCCCCACCAAGCCGTAACTTGGCGGATGGCATACCTGCCATCCCAATACAGAAATTCTCTGCTTTGACAGCGTATGATGGTGGATTTGTTATCTTCAGCCTGAAGTGCTACTGTGCATTTCCTGCTTCAGATCTTTCCACATCCTGTGTCTGAGGGCCCACATCTGCCAGGCTTCTGGGTGTGATCCTCCACTCTCACCTGATGAATAGACCCAATGAGATACAGTGTGTGTGTGTGTGTGTGTGTGTGTGTGTGTGTGTGTGTGTGTGTGTGTGTGTGTGTGCTGCTGTCCCACACTTGTGGCAGAACCATGTGCTCTACAGTACATCACATTAAATGTCTCACAGCAGGAGCCGCACAAGCAGCAGCTAACAATGAGTAGATCATAAACAGGCTGTATTCCACTTACATAAACAACTTGCTCCCCTTTCCCACAACCCACTGAGTGATTAGAAAACCATTGCTTCTCACTCCATTTATAAATTTGCTGCCTGTATTTTCTGAATGGCAAAAAAAGGCTTTTGAGAGGCCCAGGTCCTGGAGAGAATCTCCCTTTATGGCCAGACACACAGAGCCTCAAATGGTTCATTGAAAGAAAAAAGAAAAAACAGTATGAAATGAACAACTTTGATTTCAGTTCAGCAAACAATGAGATTTTCAAAAGGTATATGAGGAAGGCAGTGTGTGAAATGTTTGAACCTTGAGCATCCCCATCTGGAATGAACAATCAACTGGTAATCAAATGTGATCTTGACAGTTGTGTTATGGTCTTAATTGGAGTGCATCCATACTTAACCCCTTTGTGCAGATGGCAAATTTGGTTAATTCTTGCCTATTTAGGGGGTGCTCTGTTTAAGGCTTTATAACTCCAGGTGTGAGCATCAGAGAAACTTGGCAAATGTTTGGCGGTTTTACCATTTACAATACAAACTTTGTATTTGTTTATTTTCATAATGTAACTGAAAATAAAGTGGCCCAAATGCAAAAAAACTTTGGAACAATGTTTTTCTTTAGTTTGTAATGAAATACAGAGAGCTACATATGTGAAACAGGTAAATCTATACATTTCCTGGATCATATACTCTGTGACCACAAGTGTGTAAAATCTGAGGATGATATGCTGAACTACTAAAGATCTATGATACAAAATATAGACAGTGTACCTTGCTGTCCATTGGTGTCCTCAAATCTATCCAAATAGCTAAATTCTAAACTGCTCTAAATGATAAAATAATGATATATTTAACTACAAATCAAATGTTTTGTATCATAAAATTACACATCTTTTCATCAGTATAGGGGGGGTAGATATCTATGGGATACCCTATCCAATACATTAATAAAATTAATTAACTCAACACAGAGACATGTACGCACACATCCTCATATGTCCACACACACCCCGCAATATTTATAAATCCTAAGAACACATTTTAGGGTTCTTCCTCCATTATAAAAGTTTTATGTGGTTATGTTTTTTTTAAACATTCAATTGGAAGCTTGCAGAAGCCCTGAAGCAAATGCTACCTCATGCACAAAGAGTGTTCTTAGGAGGCTAAAAACAACGGACAGGAGCAGAGCAGGCTGGTTTCTCTCATTATCTCAGCATGAGCACTGAGGCTGAGGAAGAATCAGAAAAAAGGCCTGTTGTTGCCTGTAAGGTCACGCGTGTGACATTTGCAGTGTTTTCACTTGCAGTACGCGCTGTGGTTTAGCAAGCCACAATGAGCTCTACATGACTTTCTTCATCTCAGAGACCGTCTCCTCGGTCTAACTTTAACTCTTTATTGACAACATGCATTGTTCTTGCCATTTCAATTTAATTTCCATATTGTAACTCTGCAATGTAATGCAAGGAACATTGACAGCAACATCAAGTTTTACTTGACTATTTTACCAGTTTTACCAGACTATTTTTATAAACATCAATCATAAATCCAGCACACAAGCTATTTCTACGCTCCCACATTATAATGAATCAAATAAAGTCCTCCTTTTTATGTCATAATTTAGGTAATAATGAGCAATAGGTACATTAGCACACTGCTTGCAAAGTGAGGGGACGGGGCACATAGTAAACAGGGGTCTGAGTGGGCAGGGGGCAGGGAACAGGGACCATATTCGGCCATGTTCTTCTCACCCAGATTCATACAAAGGGGACAGGAACAACAGAGAAAGATGAGAAAAAAATTTCTTGAATGGAGCAAAAGTATCTGAAATATTTTCTAGGACTCTTTTTTAGGGGAAACAAGCTTTGGATGCAACTCTATTTAGGCATGAATATGTCTGAAATGATTTGATACCTTTGCTGTGAATTATAGCAACTCTTTCTCTTTGTCTTTCACTTCATTTTGGTTAATACGAGGAACAGCTGCTCTGTGCATTGACCTCCCATTTGAGATTATCAGAATCAGAGATCATTCACAGGGTATGTAAGCCAGAAAGCCAGAACCTAAAAAACGCTCTATTAATTAAACTGACATTACTGGCTGAAGTTCTCCCGCTCTTCTGCACCTTAGCCCTGCTGCTGACATCCATCCCATCCCCTACCCAGACAAAGACCAGCTTGAAAATGGATGTTTTAGCTCTGACATATTGTGACGCTCAATCCTGTTTTTGTAATGTGGCCAATGGCAAAGCACACAAAGGCTAGTTAACGTTTATGTGTCCATTGAAACAGTTAAGTCTAATACAGACAGAGTTTTCCACCCCCAGCTGAGTGAAAGCACTTCCTGTTGAACAATGAGCCCTCCCTTGTCAGGAACATGTCGAACGACAAGTTGATAAAATCGCCCTTGTTCCTTCTGGCTCACTGGAGCTACAGAGCAACCCTAGAAAATAAGACTTCACTCTTAAAAAGCTCCCACTTCCATGTTCTGGAATTTTAAACTTCTTTTACATTACAATATATTTATGTGCATTCTTTGTTGTGCTGGAGATATTTAACTGGTATTGGTCTGAGTTACATGACTCCACCTGTATTCTATAACACAAAGAAAAAGCACAGAACTTGTAAAAAAAAAAAAAAAAGCACAGAAAGTAATCCCGTATGTTCTTTTAGGTCAGATTAATCAATTTCAGCAAAGGTCAGTGGCATGCTTTTGGTACATATTACATTTTTTCTGATGTGCTTATTTAGTCAGTACCTTTATGTACAGTACAATTCTGTGTTCGACTGAGGGTCAAATTAACACAATAACAGCAATAGCAAGACAGTGATTAGGGACATTTCAAATAGGAAATATAAAGTCTAGGACACACAAGGATATATAGAATATATCTTATATATACTGAAGAATTATGGAAGCATATCCGCGCCAAAATTCAAATGAAAAAGCAAATCGGCGATTGCATTTCATTTACATTTGATGTGCGCAAAAACCATGACATAATTCAAATGAAAATGCAAAAGGCCATTTTGCGTTTTCATTTTCAAGTTAATGTACGCACTTTATCTGACAATTTGAAAATGTTAATGCAAAGGGCGCTGCGGTGGTACAACGGTAAGAGTTGTGCTCCGAAGATCGGGGTTCGCGCCCCGGTCCTGCCAGATCCGAGCATGGCCGGCGCCCTGTGGGAGCAGCAATTGGCGGCTGCTTCCGGGTGGGGGGAGGGGCTCGGAGAGAATCGCTGCACGCGTAGCGGCCCTGGCCGAGCTGGAATCACGGTCAAGGAGCTCGAGGAGTCGCACCCTGTAAAGGACGTGGCATCCTCCTTCCTACTACCGGCTGACAGGGTTGTGTAGCGGTGGTTCTCTAGCGGTTGCTACACGGGGGGGAATTGAATTAGAATAGGGGTTCAATTGGCTACTAAATTGGGAGAAAATGGGAAAAAATCTGAAACAAATAAAAAAAGAAAAAGAAAATGTTAATGCAAATCCATTTCACATTTATTTTTTCTCGCCCTCTACGACACAACCCTGCCATAATTTAAATGAAAATGAAAAACTACGTTTGCATTAGCAGTTTATTATTGTAGTCGCATGATCCTTGACAAAAAGGAAATAATTAAATTCGCCATTTAACATATCATTTTCATGCTTTGTGGCACAAGAGTGACATAATTCAAATGCAATGGCATTGCATCCATTTACTTTATCATTTCCGCGTGGTCACGCAAAAACCCTACCAAAACTCCGAACTGAACATGCAAACTGTCAAGGCATGCCCATCAAGGCAGGGCCTCGAAGAAAGGGGTGTTACAGGGGACCGTTCAAACCACTGAATTTATTACATTACATTACATTACATTATAGGCATTTAGCAGACGCTCTTATCCAGAGCGACTTACACAACTTCTTATTACATTTATCCATTCATACAGCTGGATATATACTGAAGCAATTCAGGTTAAGTACCTTGCTCAAGGGTACAACGGCAGTGTCCGGCTGGGAATCGAACCTGCAACCTTTCGATTACAAGTCCTGTTCCTTAACCATTATACTACACTGCCGCCCTAATTTTATCATTCAACTTCAGTGGCTGTCTGTGCTTTCAGTTGTCAGGCAGTTATCAGGCTAGATATTTCCTAGTTCTCTGTGTTGGGGGATTATAGGCTAAATGATTGGAATTAAAAAGGAAACGAGGTAGCCTAAAAGTTATGAGGAGCCATAGCCAGCTCAATGTTAAGTTAACTTAGTTAACAGTTTAGATATGTTCCCCTGCTTTTGTCCATCTGGTGTGGTAACTAGCCTAATGTTACAGGTTTGCGTACAGTTACGGACAAAACCAGCCAGCTATTCATGGCAAGCTATGCCTGAAAATGTGCTACCCTTCTCACCGTGGGCATTTCCATCACAATTTCTATTAATTATTGTTTTCTTTTAGATAGCCTTAGCCTACCCTTGGGCTATGTGCAGAGTAAAGGTAACGTAGTCCACAGAAAGCCTGAGACAGCGATTGAAACTAGACACAGCCTACAAAAACGGTGGATTATTTTTGTATGGTGTAGGCCTATAGGCTAATTAAAAATATATATAATTTAAAAAACTTGTGTAGGCATATTCCACGTAGGCTATCTTGTGTAGACTGTCATTCATGTCTTTACCCAGCAGATGGTAGTAAAAGACACAGCAATTGAGCTTATTTTATTATTGGGTGAAAACACTGGGGAAATGACCCCGGGGCACAACCCTGACTCTGATCTCCCTACTCACAGGCCCATCAACCTTGGAAATTTTACCTGTACCGTCGGCTATTGTAGCCTAATAATCTATATTTAGCCTAGTCATGAAGCAACATAGCCTAGGCTACAGATTATAACAAATGGACATTTACACAATTTAAAAAATATATATTTTTATTTTATTATCGTTCCGATTTCAATGCTGTAAGATGCGGGGGTTAGCCTCTATGACGCTGATTTTACTGTTGTGGCCTAGCCTACTACACAAAACATTTTAATTTGTTCAATTTAAATAGGCTAGGCTATGTGAGAGAGAACGTAAAAACTGGTCTTTTTAGAGGGTGTGTGAATACAGTGAGTTCCGACAGTAGCCTATCTACACAGCTGTAAAAGAATTGAAAAAAAAATTATCCATGTCAGTATTGGCACAGTGCCATTATGCTCAGTCTTTTAAGAACATAGGCTATAGAATCATTTTAATCTGAATAGGTCTACCACTCAGACAAGACATAAGCACTTATTTTATTGATAGCCTGCTTACGTATGTTATTTTAGTGACATGGAATATAGGCTAGGCAATAGCCTAATGTTGGTTTATCACACAGCCCAGTCTAAGGCAAACCGGTGAACGGAAATCTATTGCCTCTTACGGCAAGTCCTCCCTGCTGTTAAGGTTAAGTTAGTAAACAACAGGCTGGCTAGGTTCATCGTAACGTTTAGGCTACCTCGTTTCCTTTCTAGTTTTTAGCAATCCCCAAACACAGAGAACTAGGAAATGTCATTATCTGTATCTAGCCTGGTAATTGCCTGACGACCGAAATCACAGACAACCATTGAACCATAAATTCAGTGGTTTGACGGTCCCCTGTAACGCCCCTTTCTTCGAGGCCCCGCCTCGATGGGCATTTTTTGACAGTTTGCATGTTCAGTTCGGAGTTTTGGCAGGGTTTTTTGCGTGACCACACGTAAATGATCATGTAAACGGATGCAATGCCACTGCATTTGAATTATGTCACTCTTGTGCTGCAAAGCATGAAAACGATATGTTAAATGGCGAATTGAATTATCATTTCCTTTTTGTCATGGATCATGCGATTGCAATGAGAAACTGCTAATGCAAATGTGGTTTTTAATTTTCATTTAAATTATGGCAGGGTTGTGTCGTAGGGGGCGAGAAAAAATACATGTGAAATGGATTTGCATTAACATTTTCAAATTGTCAGATAAAGTGCATACATTAACTTGAAAATGAAAACACAAAATGGCCTTTTGCATTTTCATTTGAATTATGTCATGGTTTTTGCGCACATCGAATGTAAACGAAATGCAATCGCCGATTTGCATTTTCATTTGAATTTTGGCACGGATATGCTTCCATAATTCTTCAGTATATATAAGATATATTCTATATATCCTCAGTGTGTCATAGACTTTATATTTCCTATTTGAAATGTCCCTAATCACTGTCTTGCTATTGCTGTTATTGTGTTAATTTGACCCTCATTCGACCACAGAAATTTACTGTACATAAAGGTACTGACTAAATAAGCACATCAGAAAAAATGTAATATGTACCACCATTGCACACATCGAATGTAAACTAAATGCAATCGCCAATTTGCATTTTCATTTGAATTTTGGCGCGGATATGCTTTCATAAAGAATATATTTCCCTTATGTTTATTATAACTATATGAATAATGCAGGAACCTGAATTAAATCAAGGAGTGAGAATGCACTGGCTGTAGGTTAGCAGACTCAATGATAGTACAATGACAATTTTCAAAAGCTTGAAAATACATGAAGTGAAATTAAGAAGTCAAGAAGTCATAAATCAATCTTAAGATAGAGCCAAAAAATAAATAAATGCCATAACAGTGAATGTGTCTGCCTCTTGGATCAGGTGTAGTCCAATGTGGATGTGGAATGTTCTTAGGAGCTCATAGAGGTTTTTATAGCTCTACGCATGAAGTTAATTAGAGCATGCCAGATGCTGGAAGAGAGAGGTAGATGTTTGTGTGATAAGAAACAAATCCAGGATGATAGGCATCTAAGACCCATGAACCATCAACCACACTCAATATCAACACTGTAAAATGCGACCCCAGTTAAATTTAATATTTAAGGGATGTCCAGGACACCAAATATTAACAAGTTGAGAAAGTTTCTTCTAAACCTCCGAGAACCAAATATTTCTAGCTGGATATACAGTGCACTCCAAGTGTTAGGACAGTGACACATTTTTTTATTTTTGGCTCTGTACTCCAACAAATTGGATTTGAAATGGAACAGTGACTATGAGCTTAACGTGCAGACTTTTCAGCTTTCAGTTGAGGGTGTGCACATCCAAAACAAACAAAAATGTGTCACACAAAGGGCCAGAAAACCAATAACATGACCAATAATTGGTCATGGCATTGGTTTTGCACCAAACATTGGTTGTGCTATTAGTTTTGAGTGTGCTAAAAGGTTTTTCAAATGCTAAAGGCCTTAGTAGCAATAGCGATAAAGATTTGTGGACTCCTTTAAAGTGTGATAGCGGTACTTTTGCTCCGTGCTTGAAAAGACAGCGAATCGAAATTGTAACTGGGAAATCCAGGCGTGGCACCACAATCCTGATCCCGTATCCCTTACCCCTATTTTCCTGGTATCCCACACTCTCAAAGACAGCAAACCAACCACTGAATAAAAGGTAAAACGCAGAAGCGTCAATCAACTCCGGTCACTCTGGCTCCTTCCACCTAGGTCCGCTTTGCAATTTGTCGCCGACACTGGATCTCGCAAACCAGGAAGTAATGCCGACTCTGCCTTTTGTTCGTTTCCCGCAGCAACCGCAGTCTCCAGAATTGTGCAAACAGCACTCCGCCGCACGGATAAGTGGTTTCGCCATCACACATAACACAATACAATAGAATACATTCACATCCACATCCATACAAGAAATAAAAGAAACAACCAAAAAATAAAAAAATAAAAAACGCCGTGTACCGGGGAGCTGAGAGGACTCAACTTCCTACTCTCATCACCGTAGTCTGTTCACTTTGCTTCAGGTGCGCCTAGCCTATATCACCCCCCGTAATCCAGCCCCAATCGCATTCCCCCAGCTGTGGCGTATTACTTTCCCAATCCCATAATCAGTACCTAATCATCTGTCAATCATTCAATTATCCTTTGTAATTATCCTATTCACCAATACAGGGACCATCTCACATTTCAAACACAGAGGGGAGACCGCAGAATACGTGACAAAATAAAAGTACACATCTTTGTGAGCCACAAACACGCTGATCATTTTGTCAGACGAAGGCTTCCACACTCGCATAGGGGTTGGATCTCCTCAGCCACAAGCCCCTTCATTTCTGACCTGCCTGCCACAGGAAGTCATCATTCAGACGGGCATTGTGCAGATTTGACTAGCTGCTGATGGAGATGAAAATGGCAGGAAGCACTGGCCTGCTAATGTGGATTTAGTGGCAGGGGTTGTTTCAACCACAGTAGTTTGGTACTTTGGCTCTGGGTTTGGGTTAGGGATGGGGCAGAGATAAGTTAATGCCTTTTGAGCATGGTCGCAACTCAACTGACTTGTTGTTCAGAACTGTGTATGCTGCATGTCACAATTCAGGTCACCTAACGCTAGAGTCTGCCGCCATTTTCATTAAAAAGCAGAACACACTAGTGGCTATAGGCCCTATAGCCTATGGAGTGGTGGATTAGTTAACTACTTTTTGCGCAAACCTAACTCAATTTAAATCCAATGGATCCCGACACAAGACCTGTCATTCTGACGGTATATTTTGAGACGTGCATACTTTTTATACTTGGCTGTAAACCTTCTCTCAACAAAAACCGTTTTCAACTTACAAAAATGCCAAGTTACTCATGCATACAAAGCACTGTCTATAATAAAACTAGCAAAGTCTTGGCCTGCCATTAAAAGTATTCACAATAAAATGAGGCCAAGTTACAACAAACAATACCGGCTATCGTAGCTCACACAAATTCAACAAGCTCTATTCCAAAGTAATGTTTCCTAAATTATTTAATGTAACTTGGCCCTGTGTTTTTTCATCGTACTATCAGAAGAGAAGCACTGAGTTTGGCACTTTTCAGGGTTTCCTACATAAATAACCACAAGACTCTCAGCCCGTACGAACAGTAAATTCTGACCACAGACTCTCAGCTCTTAAGAACAGTAACTTCTGTACCTTCTAACCTCATGTAAACACACATGGTGGATGGCATACCTGCCATCCCAATTAAATTTGAATTAGATCTCAAAATTTGAAATTTTGGCGATGACTTATCCATGCTAACTTATAAATCCGGCTAACTTCACAATTCCATTGTGCTAAAGCTCTAAATGGCCATTATGTCTGGCAGGCAGTAGATAGGCATAACGATATTAAAACGTTCACTAGCCTGTTGTAAAGGCTTTGTAATAACGTTACCTAGCAAACAAATGTAAAAATGACTGACTGGCTAGCATGGTACTGAAATGCTGTTCAATTTAGCAAGGTTGTTTTTTTTGTCTGTAGACTGAACAGTTATACGGAAGCCCTAAAAGGCCATGTACTCATACTTTTTTTTTACTCCATTTTCCTGTGATAACATTTTCTTTGTTTTCTCGTGATCTTGAATTATTTATGTCATAGATAAAAAATGTTGTTTTCCCGAGATAACTGGATAATTTTATAGAGATTTCGAGAAAATGAACTGTTGATTTTCAGAGATAACAAGGAAATGCTATCTGGAGATTTCCATGATCTCCATCCCTCATGATAGACTAAGCTATAAACATTGTCTATAAAAACAATTTAAAGGAATTCTTCTTCAAAATAAAAGCACTAAAATTTAAATAGCTTCTGTGACATGTGACCAAAATGCCTCAAACCAACTTTAATGTAGTCATAGACATTATTGCTCAAATTTAAGACTGATGATTTAAAAATGTTCTCCTTGCACATTTTAAAGGAGATTTTCTTCAAAATAAAAGCACTATAATTTCAATTGCTGTGACAGGATACCTCAAACCAACTTTAATGTTGTCAGACATTATTGCTCAAATATATGACAAGTGAAGTTTTATAGAATATTCATTTAAAAAAAAAAAAATTCAACAGCTTTCATATCATGTGACCAGGATTAATTAACTGTATTATAATTGGATAAATAATTACTTTTAAATAAATTTTAAATTGTTTTGAAATGTCTCTGTCAATTTAAAAGGAATATTTCTTCATAATGAAAACCCTCAATCTAAGTATTCTCATTTTTGACAGTATTTCAGTGGCCTTCTTGGCTAAATAGATATGTGTCTGTTAATGGGATTGATTTGTTTCTTCCAATGCTTATGAAAAAATAAAGCGGCTTAAGCCTAAAAAGTCATCTTACGAAGCATCTTTTGTTTGCAAGGTGTTTCCCAAAGGCTTCTTAACTAAAGATGATTTTAGAATTAGAAATTATCATAGATTAACGAGTGCCTCTGACCAGAAAGATAAGTACATCTTTAGGGAAACCCATTAATACTGACTGTCAGACTTTATAATCATTTGATGTAGAATATCACCAAAAATCATGTACATCATTTTGATAATTTCAAAATGGATGGATGGATAACTTGAAGGGTTTCTTCTCCTGACTTATTTTTCCATAGAGTTCAATAGGAAATTTGTCAAGAAAAACAAAAAACCCTTAAAGTGATCCATCCATATCTACTGCATATCTGGCAGCAGAGTGATGGTTTGAGGCTGGTTTGATACCTCAGACCCTTGATGACTTAGAGCCATTTTACCAACCAGGTATTACATACTGTTCCCGCATAATTTACAGCTAAATCTAGTCCCACCCCCCAATTACCATAGAGATACATTCAAATGCAGAGACATTATAGTATTGCTTGTAAGAGTACCAGAAAATAAGATAACAAGAGTCTTTTGATGTTGTTGGGTCACAGATATCAGGAAGTCATGGCATGCAAAGGATATGTGACCAAATATTAAAAATGATTACTTTATTCTAGATATAAATGCAGGGGTGCCAATAATTGTGGCATGTGGTTTTGTTAAAAATAATTATTTCTTGATGAGGGATTTTTTTGTTCTCATAATAAATTTACTTCAAATAATGGTTGGATTTTTCTATTTTTTTCAGTGTGACATTAAGCTAATTCATTCAACAGTGAATTTTTATAACCCTTTTTACTTATCTTTACCAGGGGTGCCAATAATAGTGGAGGGCACTGTATATTGTTATATAAATATGTTAATATGTTAAACAAATTTGTTAAAATAGATAATGTCTAAAATTAAATTAAAGTTAGTCTGAGGCATCTTGGTCACATGTAACAGCAGCTACTGAAATGTTAGTGCTTTCATTTTTCCTTTAAAATTTAAGCCAATTTCACAAGATGGCGATCTAGACCAGAAGGGAGGAAAAGATACTTTCCCGGTGCTAGGGACGCCTGTGGCTCCCCATTGGAAACCATGAATCTTTATGAGCTAGGCTATAAGTTTTTTCCCAGTCCCTAATATCGTTCCCAAAAGTAAAAATATCGGATGTTGTCCACATTGTTGACGAATTTCAGGGTGATGTGAGGCGGTCGAAGCTCGACAAGGGCTACAAGTTATTTTTTGAACAATTTCTTATGAAGGTAATGCTAGGTACGCAGGCAGAGGACATGCTAGTAGGCCTATGTACCGTAGACTAACATTAGCTAACGTAGCTAACAACACAATTGTGACAATTCACAGTGCTTCTAATTGTGTTTTTGCAACAATACATTATAGGTGTAGTGAGCTTTGGTCACTTTTATTCAGAATTAATTAAGTTCAACACTCAATTAGAATTCTATACGTCAGTAGAGCCCAACTTAGTGAAATAACGTAGACACGACAATGGGTTGGAAAAATGACATATGTTTTATTGGCTACAAGTATGAATATGTGAATAATAGAAACAATAATTGATAGAACATTCTATGACTTCATCTTAATCAGAGGATATGATAATTATGTGACGGCTAAATATAGAAGCTTACAGTCCTACCATTAACAAAGGTTAGTTTGTGTTATGGGTTAACAACACGCTAAACTATATTTTGTGGGTAGCTCATTTTATCGGTCTCATACATATAAAGTTTTAACAGTGTAAAACTATAAGGTCAGGGAAATTGGCTATTCCCGACCAAAACGCGCATAGCAAAACAAAATACAAACAACAGTAGGAACCAGCAGTAAAATGACCTCAACTGGGTATTACCGGGTTTAGCCTATCAATTGATGTCAGTGCTAAATAAAATGCGTTTCAATACTTAACAGTAACAAAGGGAGGCCAGTCTCGATTCCGTAAGTGATGTCAGCTCGTCAGCTGGTCCAAGGTCTCGGCAGGTGCGTGGACTCCTGGAGACTTCTTCTCCGAAGTCGGGTCGCGACAGGTTTCCAGTCAGGTCGACGTGGACGTGCACAGATCTCCCCTTGGGTCCGGCCGCAAGGGAGACAGAAGAGGAACAGTTTGAAGTAACGTGTCCTCAAAACAGCTGTTGAGAATAAACCATCTTGGTTTATTCTGTGGACGGTGGCAGGCCAACTCTGTCTCTGTGATCAGGCGAGATGCGGGTTGGGAAACGCAGAAGTCCGTCATGGTTTCAGTGGTGCGTCTGGTAGGCGTAAGACAGCGTCTTTACCATCAGAGCCATCCAGGTTCAGTGGTGCGTCTGGTACGGGTAAGACTTTCCCATCAGAGCGACGTTGGTAAAGTTCCAGGGGTTTTTATGGTCAAAACCCCTTTGATCCCCATTGGGAGATGGCTTTAGGGCACCCATGCATTTGATTGGCTCATTTCCTTGGAACCATCAATGAAACACAGATAAGCCATTTACAATCACCTCAGGGTGTGTGTGTGTGTATTAAATTTGGGTCTCCCCTCTCCTCAAATGAGGGGGGGGTGATCCTGCCCAAACTGGCGCCTGATCGATCAAGCAGTCTGTGTTCATCCCAGAGTCACAGGAAGAAGGGTACAGACACTCCATTGTGCCTCAGTCTGATCAGTAATGTTAATTGTGAACGACTCCGCAGGGGGCCCAGTCTCATGATCAGAAAGCCCCAAAATGTCCCTGTGTAACCATTACATAGGGATAGTTCGGAATTTTAATTTGAGCCATTTTTTGTTGACCCATCTATGATGTCGATCGATAGAGAACATTTTCAAGTCAGTCAGACCACCTGTGTGGTGGAGCGAACATGGCCACTGCAACTTGTTGCTCTTCTTAGTTGTTGTAGTCGACCAGTGCCGGCACTACATTCATAGGTAACGTAAAGTATCGCTCCGCCGCCGTACTTCCACAGAGAATATAGGTCAGCACAAAGTAAAGGATTCAACAATAGTTTGACTTCAAAAACTATGGTATAAACACTCAAAATAACCCAGATAGACTGTCATCGTATTTTATTTGCTTTGGGTGCACTGTGGACTGTTTAAGTGCGTTTGGTAGTGGATGCTACCGGTTACCTTAGAGTTGCGCTAGCATTAGCAACATGTGTATGTCCAAAAGAAGGGACAGCATGGAATTAGCTGAAAATGGTTTCCATCAATCAACTACATCATGGGTAAGTCATAATTGAGACATTATGTCCAAAATTCTGAACTATCCCTTTAAGAGGGTAATAATTCCTCTAAACATGAAAAGCACCTAATTAAGAAAAATTTACAACTTCTGGGAAATTCTGGGATTGCAACTGTGGTTGCAACGAAAACCAGCATACACAGGGGGGCCCCAGGACCGGTTTGGGAACCCCTTGTAATGTTCCGCTCCCTTCCTGTTCGTTTTCTGTATTTTCCTGTTTTCCCTCCGTGTCATGTTGGATCCTTTTGTCCGTGTTTTCCCCGCTGCTGCGGTCTGGGCGTTTCCTTCTCTGTCTTGTTCGTCTGGTTGTCTTACTTCCGCCTTTTCACTCCGTCCCCCCTCGTTGCATGCATTTCCTCACCTGGTGTTTCTTAATCACTCCCGTTTATTTTCCACACCTGTTCCTTGTTTAGTTCTGTCATTAACCTCACTATTTATTCCTTCGGCTGGCTGCCAGTCGGCGCCAGTTCGTTAACTATCGTCACGCGGTGTTAATGCTCGTTGTTTGCCTGGTCGCGTTCAAAGAACTACTCGCTTGGTTGTGGGATATTATCCCCTTGCAGCTAGAGTTCCGCTCCTAACTACAGTCTGGTAGTTATCCTCCACGTCATTTCTTGTTGTGCATGCAGCTAACCTGTTTCCCTTCTCCTCCAACTAACCCAGCTCCCATTCTCCCGTGGCAGTGTTCGTTTCCCCCCGTTTTCGTTGTGTGTGTTGCGGTACCTCCACCTCCAGCTCGTGTAGGCTCCGGGTTGGCGTGTTACCTGGCTACCCTCCAGTTGTTCCTGTCCGGCCGAAGAAGCCATCTAGTTCTTCGGTTACGGTTCCGGGAGCTCTGGAGACCAGTCAGCTCCTTCCGGACCTACCGCAGCTACGCCACACTACCCAGCCCTGCCGTGCTTCACCAACCACCTACCTCTCAAGCCCTGCACCTCCGTGAGAACCTCCCGGTCATTTCCGTGCCTTCCCTTGCACTAACCCCACCTGCTGTGTTTTGTTCTGTACCGGTGCAGTCATTCCGGTCCAGTTCCTGTCCTGCCGTAGTGAGCCGCTCCCCAGCTAGTCCAGTCCAGTCCAGGTGTGAGCCGTGCACCTACCAGTCCAGTCCAGTTCCGGTTTGGAACAATCCGTTCCAGACCCTGCTTCCAGTGTGGACCTCCCGGTCCAGTTCCAGTCCAGTCCAGTTCCGGTTTGGAACAAATCCGTTCCAGACCCTGATTCCAGTGTGACCTCCCGGTCCAGTTCCAGTCCAGTCCAGTTCCGGTTTGGAACAAATCCGTTCCAGACCCTGATTCCAGTGTGGACCTCCCGGTCCAGTTCCAGTCCAGTCCAGTTCCGGTTTGGAACACACCCGTTCCAGATCCTGATTCCAGTGTGGACCTCCCGGTCCAGTTCCAGTCCAGTCCAGTTCCGGTTTGGAACATTCCGTTCCAGATCCTGATTCCAAAGTGGACCTCCCGGTCCAGTTCCAGTCCAGTCCAGTTCCGGCTTGGAACGAACGTTCCAGACCTGCCAGCCCAGCTCCGGCTTGGAGCAGCCCGTCCCGGGCTTCCTTGCTGTTCCAGCGTAATATTGTGTATTGCCTTTTCTGTACAGTGTTGGGACTACCCCAACACTTAGTTTAATAAACCCCCCTTTTTGTGAATCTGTCTCCTGGTCGTTGCACTTGGGTTCGTCTCGTTCCTGGTTTGTAACACCCCTGGTCTATATGATATGATTACGTTCACATAGTTAAATAATGATTATTGCACCTGCTTGTTTATTTACTGTGGTCTGTGGTATGGCAGTATCGGTGATCCCAACCGCTTTTTCAAGCTTTCTGTTCACAATGCAACAGTTTTAGGGAATTTACTGTTTTTTTTCCCGATCTTTGTCCTCTTCTACCTCTTATACTGTTGTTCACTATGGGAGCAAATCTGAATTATTCTCACGTAGCGGGGAGAACCGCTTCAGTGACGTATGACCGCGGTTGTCTATAGAGTGCTAGTTTGTCGTTCTAAAACCTGGAAGTGAGTTAGCATTTTTGAGCCATGGGTTCCCTTGCCAGATTTCCTATGCTTTTTTCCTATAGGGTTTTCAATTAGTGCCTAAAATAAGGTCAGTGGTTAATATAAGCCAAAGAGAGTTACACATTTTTTTCTACAACATAAATTACATGTTAATATCTTAACCATGCATTTTCAAGTTATCATGTGGTTGTAAAAAGTGTTAGTCATGTCCGTGCTCCTTTCAAACTTTTCCACATCACTTAATTTCTTTATTAAATTTTGGAATATGAATGAATACCGTTTTAAACAAAGGTCTTTGAGGTTCAAGCCAGTATGGTAAGCCGTTTTACCATTTATTCGACTTCCATAGCTAGCTACCTTATTAGTCCTAATTAGCTGCCCATTGTCCTAGCTATCCTGGACATGACTTAGCTCTACCATAATTCCCGGCTTTTTGGCACAGCTAGCTATGTCTTATTATGGCCAGCAGTTAGCACAAACGGCAGCTAACATTAGCTAGCAGCTAACTTTGCAGTGTGCCAACTCTCGGGAAACAAAGTTAAGCAATCTCACTGTCAAAAACAAGCCCAAACAATGTGTAATAGTCTTTTTCGGTAAAGTGTCTATAGGTGTCCTGAAAAGCGTTTTAAATAAAATTGTACGATTATTATTATTATTATAAATTACAACAGTAGGCTACTTATCTTGTAGAACGACATTCTACTGTATATCTTCTGTGTGGTATGCTTCAGCGCTTGTTTTGGCTTAAACTAACAACAAAACTAAACATTTATTTCACCTTGGCTTTTGTATTAATTCTAACAACTATTAAAGCTAGAGTATGCAGTTTTCCCCAAGATTTGTTGTCACAACATCCTTTGGCCCTGCCCACAGAGAAAGAGACACACCCCCACCCCACAGAACTTGTTGTGAACGTGAAAGTCTGCTAGACACAATTGCAGGATTACAGATTGGTATGCTAACATTACAGTAAAAATGTCATCTAAAATTCCAGGTAAAACAACTAAATCTTTTCTGTCATTGCAGAGTTGTTGCATAACACTAAGTTTGTGTAGTGTTAGTCTGAACCAGGCATTATCTTGCTACAGAGCTGGTAGCTACGCTTTGGTAACACGTAGCCAGTTCAAGCTAACGTGATCTATCCGACATGTATGACGTTAGCAAGCATGCCCTTCTTCCAGGAACTCGCCGCCGAATAAAGTAACGTTATCAATAATACCAATTACCAACCTAGCTACTATTCATTATAGGTAATTACAGTTGTCTGGCAAGCAGAAAGTCCATTCATGTTGAAACTTTTGACCTGACCATGTCCAGTCAGTCTTTAAACCAAATTAGCACCTATGTTTACTCCAGATTTCGAGCGAGCTTTATCCAATTCCCTTTTATTTTTCTTTCCATGAAATTAGCGCCGGTGTAACAGCTCACTGTGGCAAGGTCAATCAGATCAAAAACATCTACGACGTAAAAAAAGCCAAGTTACTCACGCATAGCCTGCATAGCGCTGTCTATAAGTTCTTAATTCAAACTAGGCCTGCCTTTAAAAGTCTTGATATCAAAAGGTGGCCAAGTTACAACTAACAATATTGCCTATTGTAGCTCACACTAAATAAACTAGCTTTATTCCAAAGCAATGCTATCCAAACTTTCCTAAATTATTTAATGCAACTTGGCCCTGTGTTTCTTCATAAATTATTCATTACATTTTTTACATTACAGGCATTTAGCAGACGCTCTTATCCAGAGCAACTTACACACCTTTTTTTTTAGCATTTCTTTTACATATATTATCCAAATATACAGCTGGATATATACTGAAGCAATTGAGGTTAAGTACCTTGCTCAAGGGTACAACAGCAGTGTCCTACCTGGGAATCGAACCTGCAACCTTTCTGTTACAAGGCCAGTTCCTTCACCATTATGCTACACTGCCGCATCTTTGCATGTGAAGAGATTGTGCCTCATGGAACAACATATGATTTCAATTAATGTTTTTAACAGTTGATGAATAATTACACTCCAGAAAGGATATGGTTGTACTTTGTTGGCAAGTTTACTTTAGAAAATGTACAGGTTTTAAAATGTTAACTGCCGGTACAGCATTCTTTACAATTCACAAACAGACATTTATATGAAGAAACATCATGTACAATAGAGAAAGGGGTGATGAATAAATAAATGCAGATAAAAATGAGTAATATTTTTACCTAGAAAATAGCGTAAATAAAGCATTTTTACAAACGTATCCAGACATGTTTGTGGGTCAGATGGTGGCAAATAAGTAATAGTACCAATTTTCTTAACACAATAGTGTGATTAATTATGATATTTGCTAACAGAATTTTGTGAACACAAGGATATCTATGCTCTGTAGGACCACACAGGTTTTGATAGAAATCCAAATAAATAAATCAATAAATACATAATAATAATAATAATACATTTTATTCATTCTGTGCTTTTCATAGACCCAAAGCAGTGGATGCAGACAATTGTTCAAACATGCCCTATAGTGTAGTCATTTTTCTGTTTAATTTCTAAGTGTAACACATCTGAATCAGAGTATTTCCACTATAAATTATTTTCATTTTGCAGTTTGATGTGACACATACAGTTTCATTGACCACATTCTCTTGAGATGGTAAGATGAAGAAACACAGGGCCAAGTTGCATTAAATAATTTAGGAAAGTTTGGATAGCATTGCTTTGGAATAGAGCTAGTTTATTTAGTGTGAGCTACGATAGGCAATATTGTTAGTTGTAACTTGGCCACATTTTGATATCAAGACTTTTAAAGGCAGGCCTAGTTTTTGCAAGTTGGAATTAAGAACTTATAGACAGCGCTATGGAGGCTATGCGTGAGTAACTTGGCTTTTTTTTTTACGTCGTAGACGTTTTTGATCTGATATCACTTATTTTTTATAGCTAACTAATGATGAATAATGCATGAAGATAAACACGGAGAGAGACATGCATTCCAAAGAAATGTATGCAGACATTCGCTTAACCATAACGCCCTCTATTGACAAGAATGAGAACAGTTATCCTATTACAGACAGCACACAATTACATTAAAAGAGTTTGTAGATGAGCAGTATTTACTGTGTAATGAAATACAATGAACAGCACCACCTGAGCTATGGATCATGAAGAAGCATGTAAATTAATGAACCAAGTCTATATGGAGACATGCATGCACAATGGGCTAGATGCAAACACATTCTAGCTGAAAGACTTACAGCCTAAATAGCTAGTACAGCCTAAATAGTTTGCATCAGTAAAATATGGAAATACAGTTTTAAAATAGGGCTATTAGTATTCTATGAAATACATTTAACATTATGCTATTCAACACTGGATTGCCAGATGCGTAACTCCAACCTTCCATGTGTGGGCTACGAGCTAGTGAGCAAGCTAGTGAGTTCATAAGCACAGCAGTGTTAGGCTATTCAACACTGGATTGCCGGATGCGTAACTCCAACCTTCCATGTGTGGGCTACGAGCTAGCGAGCGAGCTAGTGAGTTTCTGCGCAGCAGAGTTTTTTTTCCGGTAGTGTAGAACGTTACCTGCGGGAAATGTTTTGGTACCGGACAGCTTGGTTTAGTTTAGTTTAGTTTTCTGTAGTGCAATGAATGTAGGCTATAATGCATGTTGATTCGCTTCGTAGTAGCCTCGCTTGTATCTGCTTCCTGACAAGAAGTAGGAAGTAACGTTGGCGAACAAGCTTAATTGGACAACGCATATTTCCCAGGAATCTTAGCCAGAAAGAAAACAATAGATACTACTAAGAAAGTACATACCAGATATTATTCTTATTATTATTATTATTGTGGTAATAATTAAAAGTGTTTGCAGTAAGCTACATTATCAGCAGAGTAGCATAGACTAGAGCCACATTCGGAGGCTATTTTTTAATTTTTTTAAAGTGACTAACCATGAATCAGATATGTTTGGGGAATTGGCGGTTAATAAATCCGATCTCTTAAAGGCTTGCAGCTTGAAAGAGACTATCATCGATTCTTAATGTAGGCTATTATTGTAAATTCTTAATTTTCCTAGTAGTTAATTTTATGGTGACCTTGTGTTATGTGTGAAAAGGATAAAGTGAACAGAGCTGAAGTGAAGAAATTAATGAATAAAGAAATGTTGGCCGAGTCAAGGGGTTTCCACAGTCAGTCAGTCATGACCGCAAGAGCAGAGCGTAACACCCTCCCCAAACCAGACAAGAGCGAGCGTCCGGTTTGGGGAGGGTGTGATATAGTACACGTGAAATACAAGTGAAGCGGAAGAGGAAGGAGAAAAACGGCAAAATAACCCAAGTTTGGGGCTTTATTGTGTGGATGTGTGAAGTTGTATCTGAATGCTGTGTGGTTACATGAGGTCAGAACATACAGAAGTTAATGTTTTTAAGGGCTGAGAGTCTATGGTCATTGTGGTTACTTCTGTAGGAAACCCTGAAAAGTGCCAAACTGTGCTGTATAGGTATGGGGCATGTCCCACCAAGCCGTAACTTGGCGGATGGCATACCTGCCATCCCAATCTCACAGTTGATTGATCCGCGATGTGGTCATGGTCATAAACCACTGTTTTGAAAACAAAATTTGGAGCAAATTGCTGGTTTTAGAATGCAGAATTTGATGGTACCTATAAACACAGTCTATGGTGCTGGATTTCTCTCAGAAAAGTTGTTTCTATGATTGCTACCAAGTAAGCATGACCGTTTCCCAATATAAAAAATAAAATAAAATAAAAAAGTTGCATACTCTAGCTTTAACTAAAGTTCATAATAACAGGAGTCCACCAGTCTGCAAATAACTGGATTCCTAAATCAGCTGTTCCAAAACATTGAGGAAACAAACAATTGTTTACAAAGGTAAACCTTGGGTTTATGAATGAAGGTTTTTTTAATTAAATTATTATTTTTTGTTTTTTTGAATGATGTTCAACACGTCACATTTGTCTCTGGAAATACACACAGACAGCGCACAGAATCATGGGAATCCCAGTTAACTTCTTTAATTAACGGGGACACGGTTGCTTCTATTACAAAGATCTGCTCGGTTCTCTCATGTTATATGCCTCAAAATAACTGAAAACGACACGCTCTGATGGCTAGTTCACAAGCTAAATCCATTTATAATCATATTGCAGTCTATGCACTGATCTGAACAGACCTAGCTAATGTTAGTTAGTAATGCAAGTAATAGCCTACAAGACTCGGCACAGCCTAGATAGCCACCCACACAGATCTTTTTTTTTTGTGATTAATAAGGCTTAGACTAACAGTAGAAGGATGTAGAAGGAAGAGAGGGTGGTTTGTGTGAGTTTGTGTGTGTGCGTTTGTGTGTGGGTGTATATCAAAGCTTCGTGAAGAGCCCAATCTGAGCTTTAGATTGTCTACCTGCTGTGAATTGCTGAATGTACCCACGCAACATTAAATTGTTTAATATAAGGTCTCATTCTGCTCATACCTTCTTTCATATCTCTTATATGTATAGAGATAACCCACACCTCCCACAAAAAGTAAAAATACAGATTTTGAAGCATAATAAACAAGACTACACCTCTTACCAAATAGCATTCTCACTACCACTGCACTGTTGCTGTTGTCTTGAGGTCTAAATTGTAAGGTTAATAATTGTCCTCTGGCCATCTGTAGCACCAGTACAGAATTCATATTTCCCATGATCCTTTTAGGAAATAGATAACATCAGAGTGCATTACAGAAACATAACAACAATGATGTTCAGTTGTTAAAAGCTTGACCTTAACCGAATGAACATTCCTTCCTGCAATTTTTTATTTGATGCAATCGGTTCAGTCTAAGACACCTACTCTGGTGCACAAAGGACATAATTGTTTTCTGACAATGGACCTTTCTAAGTGATGCCAATACTATTCAGTTTCCTAAAAGCTCATGTTCTTATTAATAAATCATATTCAATAAGTAGTAGAACCCTGACACTGTTTTCTGTAATTGACATAGCTGTGAAATATATGAAGTTGAAGGAATGAGAAGACAACTTTGGTAGCAATATATTTACAGCATGAATCCATGTGACTTTGCTATATTATTATTTCACTTTTTGTAAAATATTATTTCCCCTGCTTTAACAAGAAAAGATTTATGAAATTTAAATTGTTTTTCCACACTACTGTTGGGGTATGGAAGTATTTACTGGCTAACACTGCTCAAACTCTCAGCATAAGAATGACAGTAATGATTCCCATTTGTCGACCACAACCTATAAATCTGTACAGTCTGAAAACCACAGGGCCTCCAGCATTGCATGCCAGTGGAGAAAGTTATGAACAGGGGGAAGGCAAAAATTCACCTTTTCTGTCAAAAGACAAGCATCTTGCATTTTTTTACCAAAGTGCACATCGCAAAACAAGCCCTCTTGTCTCCGTTAAAATAAAATGTGATCTTTCGAAGATAATCCCCTGACATATTCCATCCATTTCTCTTGGAGGGCATAGTGAACAAAATAAAAAGGCTATTCAGGGAGACACTTTCAATATTTGAAACTGGAGTATGTTCACAGTACATGTACAACAACCATGTTTTATTAGTCAATACTAACATTTTGACTCGCTTATAGACTGAAAAAGACAACTTGGATTGAACAGTAATTTGGTTTGAACTGTAGTGCTAAATATTGCAGACTCCCAATTGGATTACTATGTCCTGAGATGTTCTTGAGTGATTTTGCCAATAGTATGAAACTGTGCCTTTAACAGAAAAACTCAACAAGCTCATTATGAAAAATGGATTACACAGGCTCCTGTATGATTCAGTCAGACAAGGAATTTGGCACAATGTAGATTGGCCCTATAGCCCAGAGATCACCGGTTTAAACCTCGGCTATATCACCGCAGCAGAACATGACTGCCACTAGGAGTAGGGCTGGCATAAGTCAGCAAGGGGGAACTGACCTGTTGTCAATTAGAGATATGTCACCTCTAATCAGCACTAGCTCTCCATCAGCACTGTCTGGCTTGTCGAGTGAAAAAACAGTAACTCATTCATGGGTGAGTTGGGAGGCTCACATCCACTTCAGCTGCAGTGCTTCTCATGCAGATGAAAGAGGCACAGTGATGGTGCAAGAGATGCAACTGGTGATTCTACATTGGGGAAAAGGAAAAATTCAAAACAAATACTGGAATACATATTCAGAGAACACTAAAGTTATGTCTTGACAGTTAGTGATATACTGTATATTACTGGATAAGTAGTAAAGGCATAGCTATTTTACCATTATGGAAAAAATGCCACTGCTGATAACTTCTTCAGACTTGTGGAAAACAAGTCTGAAGAAGTTCCCCCCCCTTAATCCATACTTATCACCAGCGTGTGTAACAGGCTCAAGTCTTGAAAAACAGTGTCATAAAAGAGGATACTTTGGTTCTATATCATTTTGAAAACAGTATTGCTCTAACCAACATAAACATAGATAGTATCAAGAATGGTCCTCGTGCTCAGTACAATTTTTTTGTATTGAGTTTTGTGACCTCCTCCCTGGATATGCAAAGCTAAAATTGCTAGCAGTCCTGGGGATCATGAAATGTAATTGAGACATAAATTAATTCCCATTTTCCCAGAAAAGAAGCCCCTTGGTGACAGCTTTATACATTCGGTTACCCTCCAATTTCAGTCTCCCCCTGTTTGCTGTTAAAAACATTAGCTGGACATTATGTATGTTTGTTGAGAACAGTGATTCACTGGTAATGATAAAACCCTTGGTTGTAGTAGGATAAATGAAAAAAATAAACCTTATAATGAAAACACTGCACAAACACAGAGATTAACCTTCAAAGCTCTTGTCTGTATTTGATAAGCATTTCAATTAGTTAAAACATTTTTTTAAATAATTCACTGAATTTTAATCAAATATGAAAAAATTAAGCAAAAAGATTTAATAAAACAGCAGAATTGACTGGGCATCTTAGCAATTCACTTTTATGGTACCACTCCCCTGTCATGGTTATTTGCAGCCTTTGTTTTCTACGTTTTTGGTTTCCTTTTTGGTGTCGTCAGGACGCTCTACCTGATTTTTTCAACCTCCGTTCCGGTATTCGTGTCTTGCCCGACAATTATTCTCTTCACCTGTTTCGCGTTTCCTGCCGGCTATAAATACCTCGGGACTTCCGCATTTTCACACTTCGAGATTGTCTTTGCTATGCTGACATACGAAGTCGGTAAGGTATAGGAATTTCGGTCGCTGCATTTCTGGTTCGTACGAATAGGAAACGCAGCAAGTCCGTTTATAAGATTTAGGATTAGATTGGTTTTCTCTTTCCTTTCCAATATTTCTTTATCCTTTATTCTTTTTTCCTGTTGCCAGTTGTGTTCAGCTCGTTTGCCACAAGAGCTTTGGCTAACAGGTCTTTTCTATTCTTTTCCTTCACTCGCTTTTTCGAGTTTTGTTTTGTTTCATCACCTTTTTACGCCTAATTATTTAGTGCGTGAGGTTCTTTTGTTAGTTATTCTCGCTGTCTATCGAGATCGCCTCAGTTTTTGGAGGTTGCTTTATTTTGCCTTGTACTAGGGAAGTATTGCTCCCAATCCTGTGTTATCCAGTCCTGGTGCGGATTCTTCTGCGTTTTGTGGCGTATCTCTCTCTAGATACGCTGTTAGAAATCCTTATAGGTCGCGTTTGGTTCTCCGAACCTTACACTCCCCCCTCACACAATCTCAAAGTCAGTATGGAAGAACTAGCGACTTCTACCGATTTTTACAAAACGCTGCCTAGCCAGGGCGCTACAGGGGGTACTGTTAAAGAGGCTATTTTCTCCCTGCAAATTCAACAAGACCAGTTGATAGAACAACTGCACAACCAGGGAGAATGCTTACAGAAAGTTACTGAAAGTTTGCATAACCCTCAGTTACACAAGCACAAACTCCTCCCATTCCCATGCCCCGTACCCTTAAAGAGCCTAAACTCCAACTACCGCCTCATTATGGTGGGGAACCGGGAAAAATGCAGACCATTTCTGACACAATGTATTATTTTTTTTCAAGCACAACCCTCCCGCTTCACTACACCAGAATCCCGTGTAGCATTTATTTTGTCACTTCTGTCTGATCAGGCTCTCGCTTGGGCTGACCCCCTAATTCGGGCCAACGCGCCTGTTATTTATGATTCAATCCATGAATGAGATGCAGCTGGTTTTTGATCAGAAGGTCTCAGGTGAAGAGGCAGCCAGGAGATTGACCAGTTTGCGCCAGGGAACTGATACAGTAGCGGCCTTTGCCATAGCATTTCGAGCAATGGCCGGGGAGACAGGTTGGCCGGACGGCCCGCTAAGATCCTTATTTTTATCCTTTTTTTTTAGCGTTGTCCAACCCCATTAAGGACGTCTTAGCTATGCTTGAGCCACCCACTACGTTCAATGACCTGGTCATCACGGCTATACGCCTTGATAACCGGATCAGAGAGCGTGAACGTGAGCATAGCAATCACTCTGTCCATTTTAAATCCACCTTGCCTAGAGGTATTCCGCCCAGTTTCCCCTCCTATCCCTCCGCTGATCAGGAGGAGCATTTGCAGGTGGATGGATTGTCTCTCCACCAACCTTGAAGAGCAAAACCGCGGGCATACTGGTTCCAATACTGCAAGCGTAGGGGGCCATACAAAGGATCGATGTCCTAAGTTGACTGGAAACAAGGGAGTCTCACGGGGGAAACCGAGGTCTCCCATGAGACAAAATAGCACTCCCTCTCCGACCCTGTTACCCGTTCAACTGTTTTGGGAGGGACGCTCTGTAAGCTTTAATGCTTTTATTGATTCCGGGGCCGTGGAGTCTTTTATTGACCCCAGATGGGCTAGGAAATTAAAAATCCCCACTAATCTACTGACTAGCGCCCGTCAGGTTACAGCCCTTGATGGTCGTCCTTTGGGTTCTGGAGTTATTAAGCAGAGGACAAATCCAGTAGAGATGCGCATCTTTCTCCAGGGGCACTCGGAAAGAATAATTATTTTTAATTAACTCTCCGTCGTACCCATTGGTCCTGGGACATTCGTGGCTAGGGTTACATAACCATCATATCTGTTGGGGTACAGATAGGAAACCTATTCGTCAGTGGGGCCCTCAGTGCCAGTCACATTGTCGTTCAGTTGCCTTCTCTTCATCGGGCCACGCT
Source organism: Synaphobranchus kaupii (assembly GCA_029718625.1). Lineage (NCBI taxonomy): Eukaryota > Metazoa > Chordata > Actinopteri > Anguilliformes > Synaphobranchidae > Synaphobranchus > Synaphobranchus kaupii. The sequence continues at coordinate 29,535,633 of CM056391.1, read as the reverse complement.
CAATTTTATTCTGACCTATCGCCCCGGGTCTAAGAATATTAAACCGATGCGCGTTTGTGACCAGTCTGACAGGGAGTCACGCACCGAGCCTGTGGTTCCCAGCTCTCAGATTGTGGCTCCAGTTATGTGGGCTATAGAAGCAGCTGTGCAGAAGGCGCTGCGTTCCCATCCCGGCCCAGGTGGGGGGCCCGCCCCATTGCCTGTTTGTGCCGTCTCGGTTTGCGATCGCGGGTTCTCCAGTGGGGTCATGCGTCACAATTGGTGGCCCATCTGGGCGTTCTGTACTCTGTTGGGGGCATCCGTCAGTCTTTCGTCCGGGTTTCATCCCGAAACCAACGGACAGATGGAACGCACCAACCAGAGTATGGAGAGCACTCTTCGGTGCCTGACCGCGGCCAATCCCACATCCTGGAGTCGCTACCTCGCCTGGGCCGAATACGCCCATAATACGTTGCGTAACACTTCCACTGGCCTCTCTCCTTTTGAGGCTCAGGTAGGATATTTACCCCCATTGTTCCCTGAGCTGGAGAGAGATGCGGAGGTTCCTTCCGCCGCTTCTTTCGTTCGCAGATGTCGAGCGGCCTGGAGGCGCGTACGCTCCTCTCTTTTACACGCTTCGGCTAAACAAAAGGCTGTGGCCGACATCGCCGGCCTGCCCCTTCTCACCGGGTGGGGCAACGGGTGTGGCTTTCTACACGGGACCTACCTCTGCGAGTTCAGTCTCGTAAACTTGCGCCTCGGTTTGTAGGCCTTTATAAAATCACCCGGAAACTCAACCTGGTCACTGTGCGCCTTCAGTTACCATCATCCATGCGCATCCACCCCACCTTCCATGTCTCCCGCTTGAAACCGGTACTCGTTACCACTCTTCGTGGATGGAGGTACGGTACCATTCGGCGTATTTTGGCTGAGAGATGTGTGGGCAGAAGTTGTCAATTTTTGGTGGACTGTGAGGGTTATGGGCCTGAGGAGTGTTGCTGGGAGTAGGCCCCTATATCACTAACACCAACCACCCCTCCCCCCAGTGGGAAAAAAAATGCATTTGAATGAGCAGGAGATAATAGTAATAATGCTTTAAAAGTGTCGATGCAACCAGCGACTACAAGCATTTGCTGTGGACATTAACTACTACTGTCAATAGCCTTCTAGATATAAGGCTAACATGGAAAAGGAAATCCAGGCAGCATGTCTGTTTGAATGTTTCGACTATGAAACCTTCATCAGCGGCTGATGAAGCCGAAATGTTAAAACTGTTAAAAACGTTAAACCGTTATCTAAAATAATTAAGAAGATTTTTGTGAGTGCTGGTATTCCTCTTCCATCTTTGAACTGTTTTGAAACACCAGCACCACCCTGAAGTAGCCGACCACGTCACAGCCACACTCTATGGGCTCTATCTCAACGATCTTAGTACATGGTCTAAAACACATGGCGGAAGTGCATTTTAGGGTGTGTCCAACTCCACTTTTGCTAGTTAGATGGGGGATCATTTAAGCGCAAAGTAAGACGCAAGGTTCAAACATACAGTACAGTAAACATACAGTAAACCAATCAGAGCATCATCTCCCATTCCCTTTAAAAGCCACCTGCGTTTGCACCTTGGCCAATTGCTAATATGATGGCGGATTTAGTAAGACTGAAAAGAGCAATTTACAGCTAGTGAAACAGACCTGGCTCTATTCTGGGAGAAAATTCTATTCTAGTCACTGCCTAACTGAGCTAAAACAGCTAGCTGGCTGGTAGTTGCTTGACCCGCATCAGTCTGGCTTCAGAACCAGCCATTCTAACTGCTCTCCTGGCTGTGACGGAGGCACTCGCCACTGCTAGAGCCTCCTCTCTCTCCTCTGTTCTGATTCTCCTTGACCTATCTGCGGCATTCGACACGGTCAACCACAAACTCCTGATCTCCACACTCGCTGAGATGGGAATTTCTGGAACTGCCCTCTCTTGGTTTGTATCGTATCTCACTGATAGATCCTACCAAGTCTCCTGGAAGGGTTCCGTCTCTGCTCCCCATCCCCTGTCTACAGGAGTCCCGCAGGGATCTGTTCTGGGTCCTCTGCTGTTCTCTATGTATACTAAGTCTCTTGGCTCAGTAATTCATTCACATGGCTTCTCATACCATAGCTATGCTGATGATACTCAACTCTTCCTCTCTTTCCCTCCCTCTACCCCACAGGTTAAGGAGAGGATATCTGCTTGTCTGACTGACATCTCTGAGTGGATGGCTACCCATCACCTGAAGCTCAACCTTGACAAGACAGAGCTCCTCTTCATGCCGTACAAGACCTCCCCACTACATGACCTCTCCATCACCGTTGACGGGACCGTGGTGGCTGCCTCCCGCTCTGCAAGGAACCTGGGGGTGGTCCTGGACGACTGGACTTCAAAGAGCACATCAGGGCGACGGCTCGGTCCTGCAGGTTCCTCCTGTACAACATCAGGAGGATTCGATCGTACCTGACCACCTACTCCACCCAGCTTCTTGTCCAGACCATGGTCACCTCACGCCTGGACTACTGCAACTCCCTGCTCGCAAGCCTACCGGCCTGCACCATTCTGCCTCTTCAACTGATCCAGAATGCAGCTGCCCGGCTTGTGTTCAACCTCCCGAAATTTTCCCATGTAACCCCCCTGCTGAGGTCACTCCACTGGCTGCCAGTTGCAGCCAGGATCAGGTTCAAAGTTCTGACCCTGGCCTACACTGCAGCCAATAGGACAGGCCCCGCTTACCTGCAGGGCGACTGGCACTTCCCCCCCTCCGTGTCAAAGGCTCTCGCTTGTCCCGACTGCAGAGTTTTTCCACATTAGCTCCTCAGTGGTGGAATGAACTTCCCATTCCCCTACGTTCTACTCCAACCCTGCCTGCATTCCGTCGAGGCCTGAAGACACACCTCTTCAGACTCCACCTTGACTGATATCCTCACCTAGGAATATCAGTTCCCTGTTTACTAGTTCCCTGTGTTTTCCTGTCTGTTTATTCTAGTTTATAATAGTATTTAGAATAGAAGTGTAGTATTGCTGATTTACCCACAGCTTACTGTGAACTACAGTCAACGTTCATTAATAGGGATAGCTGCTACATTATGGGAAGGATGTGCTTTGTCTTGCTGTTCTGTAGTGATCTTGATGATGTCTCTGTATGCACTTACTGTACGTCGCTTTGGATAAAAGCGTCTGCTAAATGAATGTAATGTAATGTAATGTAGTTAAACTTTACTGGTAACACTTCACGGTTCACAAATTAATGCACAAATTAACTAACTATTAATCATGTCTTAACGTGTTCCTTTATTTGCATCAGTCATTGCAAACTAATATGCTGATAAACTTGAAAGTACTTATCAATTAAATAATTAATTACACTACTGAATAGCATTTAGAATAATTATTTTTAACATTTTAGTTACTCGAAAATATTCCCCTAATTCAGGGTTGCAATGCCAGTGTCCAGCATCATCATCAGAGCATTGCACCCGGGTATTTATGTGCTAATGTTGATCCAGGATCATCACTACATCGTTCATCCTGTGAATAGATTTGCAAATGTTGATATATTTTACTATGTTTATCCAGGATGATCATCACTATGTTGATCTTGAATAGATTTGCTAATGTTGATCCAGGATGATCATCACATTGTTGATCCTGGATAGATTTGCTAATGTTGATCCAGGATGATCATCACATTGTTGATCCTGGATATATTTGCTAATGTTGATCCAGGATGGTCATCACATTGTTGATCCTGGATAGATTTGCTGGATGACCATCACATTGTTCATAATTGTTATGTCCCTCCATTCCTGGGGGTGGCAAATGTCACTATGCATGTTTTTTTCTAACTGTTCTCTATCTACATATCTTTCTCCCAGATAGCAATTACGGTGATTGGCTGCACCTGGGCGGGACATTTAAATGGAGGCCAGTTCCATTCACGCACTCGGCGATGGTATGTCCTTGCTGCTTTACAGGACTCATGCAGTACTTTTGTATGTTGTAAAATATTATAAATAAAATTTACTTTTTGATCCGCTACCCTTGTTATCTATCGTCCCTCTTGTGTTCAGTCACCAGCCCTGATTGTAACAATCCTAGATAGGATTCATTCTTCCACAAAAAATACTGAATAGAACAAATTAGACTTATTTTTATATACCATGAACAAATTATCTAAAATAGAGGAAATTGCTTGATCCATAATGAAACCAGAATGAGTACACTGGATCATTAGCATAGCCTGTCTATCAAAAGAGTGGATACAAATTTTCTATGTGAAATGGCAACAAATTGGATAAATTAAATAACCTTAGTCACTAAAAGCAAAATATTGGGGAAATAGGATTACAAAAATATATGATCATACTGGATCAATATTTTCAAATCTATCCAGGAACAACATCGTGATGATGGTCCTGGATCACCAATATAACAAATCTATCCAGGATCCATATGGCAATGATGGCCCTGGATCAACATTAACGAATCTATCCAGGATCAACAATGTGATAATCATCCTAGATCGACATTAGCAAACCTACCCTGGATCAACATATCAATGATGGTCCTGGATCAACATTAACAAATCTATCCAGGATCAACAATGTGACACTCATCCTGGATAGACATTAGCAAACCTACCCTGGATCAACATATTAATGATGGTCCTGGATCAACATTAACAAATCTATCCAGGATCAACAATGTGATACTCATCCTGGATCGACATTAGCAAACCTACCCTGGATCAACATATCAATGATGGTCCTGGATCAACATTAACAAATTTATCCAGGATAAACAATGTGATAATCATCCTGGATCGACATGAGCAAATCTATCCTGGATAAAAATGGCGACCGTGGTCCTGGATCAACATGAACAAATCAATCCAGGACTAACAATCATCCTGGATCAACATGGCAATGCACTAACGTGTAAAGCTGTGAATATTATTGTTAAGCTAACAAGAATCTCACCTAACTATTAACAGGCTCCCTCTTTAGCCTAACTAGCAAGCTAACTAGGGAGCTAAATAGCTAACTAGCTTTGCTCAGCTTGGCACTGCATTAATACATACTACTAAGAGTGATCATTTAAAGACTGAAACAGGTGCAGCTAAAATATTTTTAGTAAATCAAGGATTTTGTTCAATGTTATGAACTTAAATGGGGAGCTACACAATAGGTTAACTCTCTGGAAAAACGGTTAACCATTCTGGAGAATTTTGAAATGGCTGTTTAGCAAACGCTGATGTCATTAGCGGGCAATGATTGGTTCCAGGAACAACAATAGTGATTTTTATCCAGGAGTATATGCTACTTGGCTAAAACCTAGCTTAGTAGGCTACATCGCCCAGAAAATGCATTAATGTTAGTTTTCTGACTCACTAAATCCATAATTAGTTATGAGCTAGCTAGTTTATAACTAGCTATAGCCTAGGTCTCCCTTGTCCATTTGAAATTGCTAAATGGATAACTCCGAAGATCAGATCACACATACATACGGGCGACCTGGAAAAAGTAATTTGTTTCAATACCCTATCCTTTTTTCAATAGGGCCTATGCTTGCCCTACTGTTTTAGCACACAGTAAAAGTTATAGTATTTTTTTTTTTAAAGCAGCACAAAAAAATCCAGAATTTAATTAGAAAATAGCTGTGTTAGCCAAATAACAAAAGCACTTCATAGGCTATAACAGTGGTCCCCATGTTCCTGGAGATCTACCATCCTGTAGGTTTTCATTTAAACCCTAATTTGGCACACCTGATTCTGCAGCTCAATGAGATATCTAGTTGTTGAATGAGGTGTGCTTTATTAGGGTTGGAGTGAAAACCTACAGGATGGTAGATCTCCAGGAACAGGGTTGGGGACCACTGGGCTAGAATATCAGCTAGGCTATAGCCTAATGACCAGGCAACATTTTTTCGTGACCTAGAAAGAAAGTAGCCTACTGCTTTGCAACTCTCTCATCTATGTAGGATATATTACCAATAATAAGAAATGCTGTAAAACTTAATTAACGCCAGTTTGTTACAAAGGCCAGGAGGGAAGTCATATTTTTGCAAATGGGTCGAAAATAGTTTAACACTGGTTCCCATTGACGCAACAGCTATCGCAGCCAAATGAGTCAATAAAACTTGTCACACAGAGGCATCATGCATACGAAGGCACAAGAAAAATGTAGTTCCGACCACATTAGGCTATCTGAACTACCAATATATAACATGAAAGAAAGCAAGGTAGCCTATGTTGCACCCTCTAAAAGAACGTGACGCATAGTCCACTCTAGTTCTCCGGTAAGTCTTTTTCTTAGATTTTAGTTTTTTTGCATTTACAAAATCCAAGACACACAACACAATAGGTTATGTTATCTCAGATCACATACTACACTTTTTTTCTTTCTGCCCTTCACCTGCTACGTTATATGCTTTTAAAGAAACAAGATCTCTTTCCCAAATAGATTGCAGCGTCTGTTTGTATTATGCAAGGAGATTAATACAAAGGAATGTATATATGCATAATTTAAAATAAATGCAAATACATATGTATGTACGTACATAAATGTACATATTCTTTTGCCACATTACTTTAAAGGTGCACTATGTAGGATTTTTAGCCTGGCTGTAGTCTTGTGTTTACAATCAAAAAAGTCTCCGCCTCCGTTCTAAACCCCACCCACTCCCCTCCGTTGAGGCAGAGATTGTATAGCACAGGCAAGAAACAGGCGAAAAATGTCAAGCAAAGATAAAATGAAAATAATGTTTTCAGCAACATTGTTCTATATGGTAACAGCAATTAGGTAGTGTTATAACAATTAGGATAAATGAACACTTTTGAAGTCCTCAGCTCCCCAACATCGACCCCTGCTTCATAATGTATTGATTCATATAGCCTACTGTACGTCGCTTTGATTAAAAACATCTTCTAGGAAGCATGTATCTGGCTCATCGTTACTGCCGTCTCTGACGAACACAGTTGTAATTGGCGATTCTATGTTCGGAACCTAAATGTTGCCCGTGGTTTCATGGATTTTAGCGTGAAGCCTACTGTTTTCCTGGTGTGAGAGTGGATGACATAGCTTACAACATCAAGCTCCCCCGATCATTTAAAAACACTCTGGAGCTGTAATAATTAATGTAGGCAGAAATTACACTAGGTTGATAAAATCATAAGTTTTAAAGACTGATTTTATTTCATTATAGGCCAATAACTGCATTAAACCCATTTGCAAGCTTAATTGTGATCTCAGGACTGCTTCCTGTTTTAAACCGTGGCAGTGAGAAATTCAGCCAGCTCAGTGTCCTAAATCTCAGTGTTTGGCTAACATTATTCTGAAATGTAAGACAACAAAATTCCTTTGTTTGAACGATACCCCAAAACAAAGAATACCTTACCTAGACACACATCGTTTCACTAAAATATCTACCTAGCAATCTAACGCTAGCGAAATTTGAACACATTAATTGATTCAGTCACAAAATGGAATAAACTAAACAGGTATCTGGTTTGCATTAGATAGGATAGATAACTAGCTAGTAGCCATGATAAATTAGCTAAGGTTAGCTAACGTTAGCTGAAGCTCAATGCTTACCTGTTCAGGAGAAAATTTGCCAACTCGGCATCCGTCTTGAAAGCCTTCTGGGCTCTAAGCTGTCTCCATCTTTCAAATGCCAGTCCAAGATTTACCCGTGTTTTAGCATGGCTCTGGTCGTGGAGCTGTTTCGAAAGAGGCCTTTTAGGTTTGGTAGAATCTAGTACCATCGCAGTTGATCCAGTTCGTTTGCTTGCTTCCATAGCTGCAGCGCGCTGTGTTTGTGTGCCAATTAGTTTCATATCAGGCAACGCGGGGTGTCGAAATGGGCAGTGGGCGGAGTCAACTCGGAGAATAGTGAATCACACAAGACAAAAACAGACGTTCCGGAATGGAAATTTCAAAGGAGAATATACTGGCTGTAGCATTGTTGTCGGAGAAGCCAGTATTTCGATTTAGCATGTTTCCTTAATCTGATGAAATATCATGGTCATTTTATGATTTAGTACAGTACATTTGTTACATATAGCCCCTTTAAGACATATTCTGGGATATTGTTGTCAACAGTTGACACATAATGAAGTAAGTATAATAGTATCAAGCAGTGTTTCCCACAGGATTTTCTGAAGCTGTGGTGGGTGGACCACAAACTGTCTAGGGGGGTCCAGGGGCATGGTCCCCCAGAAGAAAATTTTGTCAATTTCAAGAGCTAAATGTATCAATTTGGTGCTCTTTGAGATTAAGATCTAAACACTAGATCCACAATTCTTTGTGATTGGAACATGGGAAATGGAACACATGAAATATATTGAATTTAGACTTTTTTTTGGAGAGACAGGTAGCGTGGTCTGATGAAAAATATAAAAAAAATAAAAAAAACTTTTTGTCAATAGACAATACAGAAACCATTACAATGCATTTTAACCTGTTCTAGTCCAAAACTCAGCCCTGTCTTAAGTGGGATTGAAAACTACATTAAAAACAAGTTGTTTGTTTATTGACAAGAAAGTCTCAATCTGATTGGCTTGCTATTAAATCTTTGCTACCTCTGTTGATTCTTCCTCTACGTCTTCTATCTGTCTTTTTGTAGTAATTTTTAAAAAGTAGATCCTGAAGCCGAAGGAGCTGGGCGACGCCAGACAGAGATTGTTAAAAAAAAAACAGAGCCTGCACTGAAGGGAAACTATATCTCAGTGAGGGAAACGGGGGAACACAGCAAGTTGCGTTTTGTTACATCATGCTGATATCTCCCTCGAATAATGTCAGTATTATCTTCCACGAGATACAATATACATGAACTATAATAATAATAATAACTTTATTTGTATAGCACTTTTCATACAAAGCATGCAGCTCAAAGTGCTTTCACATTCCAGCACAGAACAAAAAATTTAAATGATAATAAAATAAATACAATAGCAATAAAAGAAAAACACAATCCTGGTTGGGCCCACAAGATAAATACCTCAAAAAAACTTGCTACCTGCTATCTGTTGTGCAAAGTACATACAATAAAAATACACAATAAAATAAAAAATAAAAACTTAACTATGGGTATATTATTTAGTTTTTATTTTCAGGTTAGCTTGCGAGATAACATTAGTTGTAAAACAAAATTATAATAATGTAGGCTATCTTATAACCTTGTTACGTTAGCTGATGATAAATTAATATCGTAACACAGTCGAGAGCTTGGCTAGCTTAATGCTGAAACAATATGTTTCCATTATAGTGTACCGCAGAGGGTTTAACTTTTGCAAATAATTTTCACAAACAACTTGTGAGGAGATGCAGCCTCTGTATCTGGTGGGTTTTGTGTGTAAGCAGGGGGGAGGTGCATCGACCAGGGTGAAGAGAGGGTTAGGGTTAGGGTCTTTTTGAAGTGGCGTGACTACGATGCGCATATAAGCCTACAATTTCAAATTAGGATTTTTTTTTGATCAATTTGAAACTGTGGGGGTTGAAATTAAACTGTGGCGGGCTGCTACATTTTAATACATTAATGGGAAAGCACCTTTCAGCAAGGTGCACCAGTAATAATTTGAAGTTGTTCTGAATTTTGGGCTTGTTTACTGTTGCTATGACAACACTTTCATAGTTTTGAGCTTCTTTTTGTTGCACTTTCCTTGTTTAGACGCCATTGTGACGTCATCATGATAACATTATTACCCGGTTTTACATTTTGTTCTAACTGTTATTCCATTAATTTATGTGAGTGGAACGCTGGAAGAGAAACCTTATTATACAGTTTTTGTTCAGAATGAAACAAAATGAAAAATCATTTATTCCTAATCCCTGGATTTGAGTATTCAACAAGCCATGTAATAATGGGTTATACACCACACAAACTCAATAATTATAAATATTAAACGCATGACATTGACATAATGACATGAGTTCATCTGGAGAGACAAGCTTGGACCTTATTGATTTTCGGGTTTTGCGAAATTTGGAACCGGGTCTATATGGAACTGGCTATCGATCCCCATCCCTAGTCATCAGCAAAGGTTTTAATGGACAGCCATTGTCCCCTAATAGAAGATTGTCCCCCCCGGAAGATTGCAGGAACTATAGGCCAGTATAGAGTCATAGCTTGATCCAGGATAATTTGGGAATACATGTGTAACCCCTTACACGCAGCATCGCACATCACCTGGATGTTGGAGTGGGCTCCTTTACTTTCACACATATGAGCGTTCTCTGCTGGGGCAGAACCCCAGGAAAAACAAAGTTCGCTGTGAATTCCTGTTTTACCCGTTCTTGGCTGACAGGTGTGATGGGGACTTGAATGTATCCATTGGCATGTCAGACTAGGTTAGAGGTAACTGCATGTATACAGCTGAATTTTAGGGCAGATTTGGATATGCCTCCAAATGAGGAGATGCTGGAACTACCCACTCGCAAAAAAATGTAGTGCAGGCTTTAATGTCACGGCAATGGGGAGTGCATATAGGGACAGGGGGACTTGTCTCCAGCTCATCTGCCAGGAAATTATAGAAGTTTGTTAAAATTTTGCGGGATAAACGCAATTTAAGGCAGCATGGACAGGACAGGTATGTGGTTCTTGACCGATGGACCCTTTTATTATTATGCATATTTGATATACAAAATATTTCACCTTGTAATCTTGATATCCGCTTTAGCGCAGTGTAATTTCAAACAGACTATAGAAATTATCATTGTCAAGCAGCTGCTCCTTCTTTGTTAATGTGTTGCTACCTGTCCATGCTTTATTATTCAGATGGACTGATGTTAAAGATTAAGCTATCAACTCTGCCACTGATCAAACAGTGACAGTTTACGATGGTTAGCTTGCAATCATTTGTAACGTATCTAAATACAGCTAGATAAGCTGGCTCACAACAAAAAAGTTACAAGAAAGCTATCATAAGACTTCTAACACCAGCTATATTTTTTATTTTTTATTTGTTTCTGATTTTTTTCCCATTTTCCTCCTAATTTAGTAGCCAATTGAACCCCTATTCTAATTCAATTCCCCCCCCCGTGTAGCAACCGCTAGAGAACCACCGCTACACAACCCTGTCAGCCGGTAGTAGGAAGGAGGATGCCACGTCCTCTACAGGGTGCGACTCCTCAAGCTCCTTGACCGTGATTCCAGCTCGGCCAGGGCCACTGGAATCACAGCGGCGTGCAGCGATTCTCTCCAAGCCCCTCCCCCCACCCGGAAGGCAGCCCGCCAATTGCTGCTCCCACAGGGCCGCCGGCCATAGCTCGGATCTGGCAGGACCGGGGCGCGAACCCCGATCCTCGGAGCACAACTGCACCGACTGAAAGTCGGCGCTCTTACCGTTGTACCACCGCAGCGCAACACCAGCTATATTTTGAATAGTTTTACGTTAAATCATTGATGATCAATCACCAAGTCACCTAATAAGGTGATACACTTTTTGCCCCAGGGTAGCATTTGTTTAAAAACATGAAATGGGTCTATTATTAGCCTTTTCTATGGTCTATGGATTGAACGCATTACTCTTTCTTCTTTTTTACAGGCACTAGGCAAGCCCCTCCCCCTTCTACCACAATTCAAGGGCCTTACAAAGGAACCAACTGCATTGAAATGACAATAGCCTCCAGCCAATCAATCAAATGATCCATTATGGGATAATTCCCATTATAGTGTAATACAATTGTAGAATATTTCTATTATAAAATAGGAAGAGGTAATATATATATTTTAAAAATGAAACAAGAAAAAATACAATGCAACCAAACCCCCCCCCCCCCCCCCCCCCCCCTCTCTCTCTCTCCTCTCAAGTAGGGCTATGAAGGTGAAGAAATCTGGCTGGTCTATAGATGCATGCAACAACAATGAATTAAGAAATGTGAATGTATGTACAATTGGGTCAGAGTCCAAACAAAAGCTAAAACTCTCCTCTGCTAGTGCAAGTGAAGCTATAAAACAGGATGTGAATTTTCATTTGTGCAGAATAAGATTTAATATTTTCTTTAAAATGTACAGTTGTAAATAATAGAAATAAAGCACATAATTCCCAGGGCATCCAGAATATTCAAAACCGGTGTTTAAAAGTACTTTTTGGTCAAACAAGCTATTTCTCAACTCAATATAGACACAGACTGGTACATAAAAGCAAACTCCATGCCTACAATGCCAAATATAATAACTAAGAAATACTCAAATTCAAAGATCGCTATCAGAAATATTTCTTGATTGCAGTATTAGCCTACCTTAACCTGCATACAGATAGGCTTGGCCAGCTGATTGCCCAAAATATAACATGAACTGAGTGTGCATAATTTAAACTGCATGTAAAGAGCAGCAGATAAACAGAATTGTAGTAGTGAACTGTAATTCAGCAGTACAGCAGGAACAAATGATTCACAGTTATGATTAAAGTTACAGTAAATGAATGGGCTATTTGAACTACTTTTTAAAATATAAAAAGCCCAAATTCCCTGTTTATTTTTATCAGGATGTCTGAATCCTGATCAAATGTATAGGCTAGCCCGATTAAATTCTGACTTCATTGTTTGCGGCCACTTTGTATAGAGTGTCCTAGAAAAGAACGCTGGGGAACATTTTACGCAATGTCCTAGAATTTTAAATAATTGAAGTCTTCTTGGTGAAAAGAAAACAAACTACAAGTTCAGGAATCACTCCTCAGAAGCAGTAGAGGTACGTGTGAGTGGTCTGACATGGGCTGCAGTGCTAGTGGGCACTCTAGATTTCACACACTGTAACCTAAGTGGAGCAGTCATGTAGAGACCGAGAGTAACAGTAGCTGCTTTAATGAGAGGTCATGGGGCATTTAAGGCCAAGAATCCTACCTTGGAATAATACGTAAAACATGTCCCCTAGGGAGGAAAGGCAAGTTTGTCTGCTGGGAGCTGGAACTGGGGTTTAATTAGAACAAACAGCCTCCAGGAGCTCACAATGGCTTCCAAAGGGAGTAGATCCTCTATAAGGAATACTGAACAAAGAGGTGAAAAGTATTTTTTTTAAAAACCCAAAATTTTTAAAAATAGTTTCCTACAAAGAAAAGGTATTTACATAAACAAATTGGTTGGAGTGTGATCTGGAAAGCCAGAAGCACCTATGAGAGATAAATGTCCTGAGCAGATAAATGTTCAGGGTAGGCATAATTAGAGCTTTAACAAATATTATAAATTGGGCCGATTTAATTAAACTGTCTGGTCTGTTATTTCTCGCCCTTTTCTCTGTTGTGTAGTGAGCCAGGTTGGATTTTAATCTCAAACCCAGTAACATTTCACTAATTTATTATGCAGCATATTTTCATGGGGATTCAATGGCAATTGGTCCACAGAGAGCTGGGGTAGTAATCAGTAACAAGGATTTACCATCTATCGAGTATGGCACCATGTAAGGCACTCAGCTATTCTCAGAATTAGAAAGGGAGGTGGGTTCTTTCTCTCACTATGCCTGAAACCTTATTTATTATCTTTCAACACTTTAAGTGTCATCAACTTAGGCTCTCAATTAGGAAAAGGAATTAAGAAAAAGCAGACTCCCCCTGCTGGTTGCTGTGTGGGGGCATTTCTATTATTAACATGCACTGGGCTTTCAGTGTGAAAACAAGGACTCACTACGCCACTTCAGCACAGTTGAGCAGTGCAACACCAAATATCTGATATTAAGGCATTCGGACTGCATGAATATCTGCAGACCTGCATGGATTTAAACTGGTATTTCAAAGGTTATCCTCCAGGGGTCCCCATAGGGCACTCCAATGGCACAGTTAAGTGATTAATCATACAATTGAGTGTCTAATTTTATAATGTCATTTATAAAGACAATTAGTTCATCTAATATGGGGAGAGTAATAGGAAAGTTAACATGGATGGAAGTTTAAATGCTATGAAAAAGATGTCTTTGAGCGAAGAGTGAAGCAGTATCTGGCCTGGTACACTGCATACTGATTGCAATTTAGCAGTGAATTACATAAAGAAGATAGCAATACACCAGCATTTAAAAACTAAAGAAACATCACATCAAATATAATAATCTGTACTTTGTACATGACATTCACCATATAATACAGTACTATGCAAAAGCCTTTGGCACCCTAGATTTTTTCATTTGTCTTCTGCATTAGTGTGTAGAAAGAAGAGCAAATATTAGAATTCCAAACATTAATTTTCCAAAATATCTATTGAACTTCAGCAAAAAGAAGAACAAGGAGTTCTGCAACAGATGGTATGGGCTCCACAGAGCCCTGATCTCAACGTTATTGAGGCTGTCTGTGATTACCTGGACAGACAGTTTCAAGGTTATTGTCATATACTTGATAACAATGCAAACATCATTAAACGTTTAAACACATTTCCAGAAACTATGGCTCAATTTCTCAAAATCTAAACACAAAACTGAAAAGAGTTGTCCACTGTCAAAACTCCACAAATCTCTTGCTAAATGAAACACAGCACTCAAAACCATGTTCTCTCTTCTCAAAACTGATTCTTTCCACAAAAACAATACACACAGCTATTATATGTTTATGTCTTACAGAGAATCAATTAAACACTGGTGTGATAAATTGATAAACACTACCATCAAAATAGTGTTCATGTGTTTTGGCTTCATGAGGCCATGTTACATATTCAAATGCATAAATTTGTGTGGAAATGGTTTCCTTTTTCTCGTTTTGGTAAAGTGTATGGTTTTTTGTCCCAAAATAGCATTTACTATAGTTGATGCAACACAAATGTTACCTATTTTAGCAAAACTCAGTCATTTTAGTAATTTCTAAAATTTAAAAATTTTAGTAATTTCACTGGTAAGTACAATGAGAAACACTACAAATAAAATGTTTCGACTGTCTTTCTGGGGATGTAATGATAAATCAGTGCACAGATACAAAAAGGTAACAAGGAAATATTTATTTGTTTATAAAGTTATACTGTAATTACTGTAGAGAGTATTGAATACTACTCAAGTGGTTACCTTGCCTATTATCTTCCTCGAAAGGCCCGTATAACTGACGCTACTGTGAAGTGGCTCAGGTTCGGCTGGACTCGCTGCCCAGCTTCAGTCATGGTCAGGCCGTGATTGATTACGTGGTCCACCAGAAGTTGCACGTATTTCATTGGATATAGTATTAGCTCGCCTTTGCCTTCCTCTTCCTCCTCGTCCTCCTTGGCCTCCTCTTACTCTCACTCTTCCTCTGTGTTCTTGCTGCTTCCATCTTCTTGCCCAACACCTGTATAAGTCACCATCAACCTACCAGCTGATTTTCTTATAAAACAGCATG
The DNA here is from genome assembly GCA_029718625.1 of Synaphobranchus kaupii. Taxonomy (NCBI): domain Eukaryota; kingdom Metazoa; phylum Chordata; class Actinopteri; order Anguilliformes; family Synaphobranchidae; genus Synaphobranchus; species Synaphobranchus kaupii. The sequence continues at coordinate 29,520,353 of CM056391.1, read as the reverse complement.
ACAGTGTACCTAAGAGAATTGATGCAGTTTTAAAGGCAAAGGGTGGTCACACCAAATATCAATTGTTTGATATTTAGAAACTTTTAATTTCATTATTTTTTAAAACATCTTCGCTTTACAGAATATTTACCTAAGACTTTTGACAGTACTGTATTTTTTGTTTTAATGTAAAGCTGCAAATTTTCTTACTACTCATACTAATATGAAAGTTTCTATTTAACTTTTTTTGTGCAAGTTACATGCTCTCATTTTTTATGTGGGCATTTCCCACTGCTTCTACAAAAACTAACATGCCCCTTTAGAACATTTAAAAATACTGCAGAATGTCCACGGTAATAAATAATCAACTGAATTTAACACGTGACTGTCAGCTTGTAAAGATCGCCGTCAGTCATCATCTATGCTTAATTTGTGGCAATTACTTTATCAACTTAGATGATTGAGGTGATGCAAATGGGAAGTGGCTTGACAAAGAAGCTATAATGACCTCTAGCTGCTCTCTCTCATGGAGATGGAGAGGACATTCTGAGTGTGACAGCTGAGACTGCGGAAAACAGGGCTAAGACATCAAATGAGCTGTTTGCAGCTACGCTCATCTGGGTAAATCTTGTTATATTTCAGCATTATTGTGGAACTACCTGTAACATCATTCCCATTCATCTGCTGAATCTTGGCACACAAATTGAGGAGACAAACCCAAGTGCTGGTAATGTATAACAAAAGCCACACTCCAGCCACTGGGTACAATGCAGAATCAACAGGAAGATGTATCATTTGGAGTTCATGGTTGTGGAAGAATGCTCAACAGTCAAACTGTGCAGCGCGGTGCAAGCCCCAAACCTGGTCAAAATGCAGTTTGAAATAATCTTGACGATTGACAGCATAGTGACAGATGGAGCTGAACAGGGTGGCCCATGGATAATGAAGCGAAGGCAGTATGTGACGTTTTCCAAAGAGACGGATTCATGACTAATAGTACCAAAATCCAAAATCGAGATCAAAAACGAGTGTTGAACCTGTGAATTTAGCAAAAATTATATCTGTGGGTCCCTTGGACCCAAAATCCAGCTGGAAGAAAGCAACTGTCTTGACTCAGGTGAACAAAAGGTCCTATGCAGTTCAACTAGAAAACCTCCGAAACCATCGTCACCTCAGACAGGCTAGGGACCTTTTTCATACTCCACCTTGGCAAGACCCTAAGGCAGGACTAGTTAACTCCAGGTTCTGTGTGTCAGGTTTCTGCATTTTGTCTGTTTGTACATTTATGTTTCTTATTGTGAGCTTGTTTGTTTATTCTGATTAGGTTCTTTATGATTTCTTATCTTGCATTTTTTTAAATTTATGGTTTCACTCTTCCGTGTTTGTATTCCCGTCACTCCCCTGTCTTCGTTACACTATTCGGGAGCCTTTGGTGATTTCGGGTTTCGCTGTATTTCCACTCTCGTTTACTTCCTTCTTTACTAATTACCCTTGTTAATACTACTAATCTACTAATTACTACTAACTGCTTACAATTAGGTTTCTTACTAATATACTAACGACTAACTTGTAAATAATACTAATCAACTAATTTACTAACGTCAGGGAATTAGAGTTTCTACTAACCTATTAATTTACTAATGCAATCTTAGTTTCCATCTGCAGCTGTTTTTCATTTCTTCTGTTCTATCTCTGAATATTTTTCTGTGATTCTCTACTCGCTACAGCTGTACCTCATTTCCGCATTCCTCTGTCTCATTGTGTGCACGGGTTTCTCTCATCCAGGTCATGTCTTTTCTGTATGTTAACAGTTCAGTCCAGTCTGTGTCTTTCGTCTTCCCTCGTTATTGTATTATCAGCTTCCCTTATCGTTTCATTGTGTTTCACCTGTGAGCATTTCCCTTCCCCACCTCTGCACACCTGATTCCCATTTTGTCTGTCTCCCTCAGTGTATATAACCCTGTGATTTCAGTCTTTCATCGTGACTTCGTCACCATTGGTTTTTGTGTCAGTGGTCTTACCATTTTCCTGAGTATCTTCCCGAGTTGTCTGTGTTTTCCTGAGTATCTGTTTCTTAGTTTTGTTATCCCGAGTCCGTCTCCTGTCTTTATTTTATTTTTGTGTTCTGTCTTCGTTTTGTTTTGTTTTTGTTTCCCTTTACACCTCCCTGGTTTTGGACTTCTGCCTGTGTTCTCGCGACCCCTGATTTTGGACTCTGATTTTGTACTTCTGCTGTGCCTTCCCGGTTCCGACCCCAGCCTGTTCTGTGACTACTCTTTGGACTTTGTATTTGTACCGTTGCCCTGTTTTCCCTAGTTTACGAACCTGCCTGTTTTGTACCACAGATTGCTGCCTTGCCCCTATATTAAACTTTGGTTTTCCTACTTCCCGCCCTGCTATTGGGTCCTGTTTTCCCACCGACCCTAACACTGTGGGCCACAGTGTCTGCAGGTATTTGCTCCAACCATGCGCTACACCCAGCTGATTTCAGTACCCCCGTTTGCTCAGGCCCCCTAGTAGCGTAGACCCTGGCATCCTACTGTAGCACATCAACAATTGTGGTATCATGGAAAACTGCATATCATCTTCATCAGCACTAGTTGGGGGCTATTACCAGGAAAAAAATATTAAGGTTCTACATGCCACCGTTCTTCTGTATTTCATAAAAGTATCTCAACCACAGTGTGCAGTGTGATCTATTTGAGAGCGAATCAGGTTTAAGATACTGGACATTTAAATATATTTAGGAGTTGGTTACAGTTCCTTCACCACCAAAAAATCGTATACTATCACTGCAACAATAAAAAACAGACATATGTCCTGGATATTACAGTTGAAGTCGGAAGTTTACATACACTTAGGTTGAAGTTATTAAAACTTCTTTTTTTTTTAGTGTTGGCAAGTCAGGACATCTACTTTGTGGATGACACAAGTCATTTTTCCAACAATTGTTTACAGACAGATCATTTTCACTTTTAATTCACTATATCACAATTCCAGTGGGTCAGAAGTTTACTTACACTAAGTTGACTGTGCCTTTAAATTTTTAATATCTGGTTGCATATCCTTTGCTTGCCATGACTTCCTGATGTCTGTGACCCAACAACATCAAAAGACTGTTGATATCTTATTTTCTGGTACTCTTACAAGCGCTAATATAACGTCTCTGCATTTGAATGGATCTCTATGGGAATTGGGGGGTGGGACTAGATTTAGCTGTAAATTACGCTGGAACAGTATGGAATACATGATTGGTAAAATGGCTGTAAGTCATCAAGGGTCTGAGGTATCAAACAAGCCTCAAACCATCACTCTGCTGCCAGATATTCAGTAGATATGGAGGAAAGTCGTGGAGGCGGAGTTTGTGTATTGGACTGCTTAATAATGATACTGGACATCTTGGGACAGCGGGGGCTATTTTTAGTCATGGCTGTATTCCACTTTAATTCACTTAATTGGTTTGATTAATGCAATGATTATACTGAATGTCACTGTCTATGTCTTTTTTGTTGCTGCTGGGGCTACAACTAAAGTTCCCTAGTGGGAAAATAAAAGTTATTCTATTCTATTCTACCATAAGTAATGACAATGGTGGTGAGCTTTCAGTCTATTATGGCTGAACTGTAATATTACTAGGAATCTATACTACACTATAGTAGAAACTTCCATGTGTGGACTAAGCATTCATTATGTTAGATGCACCAGCATAGCTAATGGGACATAAACAAATGACATGACATTTAGTTGTCTCATATAGTAATCCATGGGCTGGTGTTTGTTTATATAGTAGATAGTTGTATTAATTCATATGACCCTGTAAATTGTGTGCATGTTATCATACATTGTTAGTCTGACTGGTTGTTAATAAATGATCTATTATGACCAGAATGGGGCTGTGCTGGACATTTTTGGCACTAGAAACTAAACTTAGGCAAAGAAATTGATTATCTAAGGGTCATTCCCCGCTAATTGCATTCTCATAGGACATAATATTGTGCTTGCTTCAAATGGACAATAAAGCTGTGTTCATGTTTGGGTAGGTTTGGATAGGTTTGCATAGGTTTTCGATAGGTTTGGGTAGGTTTTTGGACACCTATATCCATTCCCCTAATCTTTTGAAAATCTTGGAAATTCTCTCATGATACGGATGCAAATATACAAATGGGTGACAAACTAAAGGAAAACCCCTACAGTGAGGAGGTCCGGTGGCTCTTTTATGCTGTGGGGGGAAATTTCCTAGCATGGTTTGGGTTCACTTGTCCCCTTAGAGGGAAGGGTCACCGCAAATCAATACAAAGTTATTCTGAGTGATCACCTTTATCCTATGATGAACCATTTTCTGTCCTGATGGGCAAGAGGGGTCACTGAATGGTTTGATGAGTATAAAAACAATGTGAATCATATGCTATGACCTTCACAGTCACCAGATCTCAACCCAATTGAACACCTATGCAGTGTTAATTTTGGCAGTGTTTTAAACAGACTTTTTAGTTTTAGTCGTGTGACAAAAGTGCAATTGAGTTTTAATCACATTTAGTCAATTTGTCTTTCATAGTTTTAGTTTATTTTAGCTGACTAAAACTATCTGGACATTTTCATCACCTTTTAGTCATCAAAAAATACTAAAAATTGTGGACATTTTAGTCTAGTTTTAGTCAACAACAAATATGGACATGTTGTTCTAATTTTAGTCAACAAAAGCTCTGGCCATTTTAGTCTTGTTTTGATCTGCAATAACTATCATTTTAGTAAAAAAAAAAGCAAAACTCATAAAAACTTTTTTTGTTTGGCCTGTCAGTCAACATGGAAGGGGCTGCGTTAGCTAAGATCATTGGTTGCTCGACTAGTCCATAGATATAAAAACCGAGATACCACTCAGATTTCTGCGCGGCCGGTTAAGATCCGCATATTTTGGTAGTGTATTGACAGATGCAGACTTCCCCTGATAAAATATACTATAACTCACTTAATTCTCATCTAATTTTCATAAAATTTGACTTGTTATAAACATGAGAAATGTCAGCATAACACAGGTTACCTTATTTCCAAATTTCCCAGAACAGCTAGTCTATTTCTAAAATTCCCTTTTAACTATTATAGCTGACAGGGCTATTGACAAGGCGTAATTGACAAGGGGTAATAATGAATGCAAACCCATAGTTTTCTTATTCCATGACATTGCATTCTGCAGAAAAATAACCCAGCTATAGAAATAGCCCAGCTGTTACAATGGAGTTACTAATCATATTAGGTTATGAGGCTTTTGGGAACCATGCCCCCTAAACAAGTTCTAGCTGTTTGGACTCTAGTCTGTTAAGGCTTCATTTTCCCTCTGCATTTAATGTTGGAAGAATGGGCCATCGCTCTACTTCAGCTTGCTCCTGACTCCTGCACTAAGTGTACATTAAGTGTGTTGGTTTTACACTGTCAGGGCTGAGCTCACAAAAGCGTCAATGGCAGTGAAAGGAGTTAGCCAGAGAAGTGGAACTGAACCTTCCCGAAAAAAAAAGAATGTGCAGTCAGCTAGCAAACACAGTGGGTCCCATTAGGAGGTCCAGTATTTGTTGCATCACTGCCTACATCCATACACCGCATATACACAAAGAGAAGGCAGCTAGGTGGAATAAGATTTGCACTGAGGAATTTCTTTAAAAATACCTCGATCGCACAAAATGTAATGCATATATGAAGCGGTAATGTTGGACAGAAAAAGTTTAAGATTTGCTTGTGCTGAGAGTTGTGTGAAGTGTACAGACTGGTTCAAGATGAAGTGGTGAGAAAAAAAAAATAGGCCCAGAAAGTGAAATGTAAGCAACTGTCTTCAAAGCCACAGGGGAAATGAGTAAAATGATGACTTCCAAGTGAACGCTCGAGAAGGAAACCAATCAGGGAGAGCGAGTGAGGGTGTGGGTTGTCCACAAGTTCTGGCAGAGGCTGACCACCGGAGGAGGATGTGGACTGGGGCATGCGGTGGTGCTTCATTGAGAAGAAGGACGGACGTGACATCATTTCTCTCAACTGGTGGCGGAAACAGCGGAGTGGTGGCAATGGCGCTGGGGATCCCCACACTGAATCACAGCCCACAGTCAGCAGAACACAGACTGTGGAAATACATTCAGACTCTCTCCGTTTCCTGAATGACCTATATTAATCAGCACTTTTTTAAATTTTTGCAGAACTAATTTTAAAGGCTAAATTCAGTCACATCCAATCAGCATTAAGGCCTGGATTAAACAACCTTAAACTGACTTACAAATACATTCAAGGGTTAGTTTTTGCACAAACAAGTTTGGTGGTTTTGTCCATCATCAACTGTAACTAATATTTTAGCCAGTCATGTTTCAATGATATTCTTAAAAATTGCCTTGTTGATTTAATATTGATCTTATTTTGTTTTTAAGGTGTTATATTTTGTACTCCTCTTGCTCACCAGGAGTGTGACAACACAATAAAATGTTAAATTATTTTTTTTAAACATGACCATTGAATAAAACTTTACTAATCCTATCAATAAGTAAAGCAGTCCTATTGTTGGTGTAAGTGAACATAGTGTTAACTCTACCTGTTTACTATTTGCCTTTATAATGATCACTTCAGAGCATAAAATATGATATAGATTATTATTATAACTCATTATATAGCTCATTATTACTGGCACAGTAATATAGCGTGCCCTGTCACGATGCAAATTTGGAGAAGATGTGATCACATCATGGCTCCTGTAGTTACAAATTCAAAACCTTGTAATCCACAAATCTGGCTTCCACAAGACACAGACCAAGACAAGATTAATCTCTGGATAACCACAGCCACGGATATTGTCCACATGCACAGTACCAGTAACAGCATAGCTAAAAAACCTGGTAAAATTGTGATTGAGTAATGAGTTGTAATCCATTGAAAAACAACATTAACCTTATTGAACAGATCAATGCACAACTAATTAAGTCTCTCTTTGTGGTTGGCCAAAATAATTTCTGGGCTGAGATAACCTCAGATAAAGATAACATTTTGGTAGAGGTATACATCAAAGTGACATACATACACCTCTACCCTTGCTTGTTTTTGAAAAACTACAGTGGCGTCAAGTGGGCGTGTAAGTTACGTAGACACATAGGCAAAGCCAGCAAGGGGGAAAACAATGAGTAGGGACACATCGTAGATGAAGCTGGCTATCATTGCTGTTCTATTAAAATGTCAGAAAATTACGTTGTTTCCTAAAAATAAACCAAACAGGACTCGAGTGCTGTCCTTATGTGGTTACAGAGTGGACAAATGAGCCAACTCAGTGGCCTCCAGTATCATTCCCTGACATCACTGACTTAGTAAATCCCCCAGTAAGGAACCATGTCAATGACATTATGATCCATGCCCATGAAAAGTAGACTAACATTAGCGAGCTTACCATACTCGAACGGTTTCACTTTGAGCATTTGATTACAGAAGCAATGTTAACAATGTCATTTTCCCCCACTAGGAGAAGACCTGGGGGACGCACACCTGGTATGTCCAGTGCGTGCGCTGCGACACTACGTCAAAGCTACTGCTTCCATCGGATGTACAGGGCAACTCTTCGTTTGCTACGGTAAAACCAAAGGGAAAGCGCTCTTGGCTCAGAGCCTCTCCCGCTGGGTAGTGAAGGCGATAGCCACAGCTTATGAGGCTAGTGCTAAGCCCTTTGCCTATTAATATCCAGGGTAGGTCTACAAGAAGTATGGCTACTTCATGGGCAGCCCTGGAAGGCGTACCGATTAAAGAGATTTGTGATGCGGCAACATTATTTATTTATTTATTATCCTTTATTTCTCTTTATGTCTCACTGAGATCAAGATCTCTTTTACAAGAGAGACCTGCAAACAAAAATAAAAAACTTAAAAACAAGTACAATTCAGCCACGTTAACATTCAGCATTCAAACAGCATACAGGGATATATCAAAGGAAACAAGTACATACAACATTAAGATAATCCATGTATAAAACTTTAAAATTTTCTAAAGCAATAAGAGATTCTAGTTTAAAAGTTTTTTGCAATTCATTCCAATTATGAGGGGCATAATATTGAAACCGTGTTTTGCCCAGCTCAGTATTTATATGTGGTGTATCTAAGGCTAAGAAGTCCTGAGACCTGGTACCATAGTTACTGGATTTAAACATAATTAAAGATGAGAGATAAAGGGGAAGTTTCTTAAGTAAAGCCTTATAAATAAGTAAAATGGAATGTAGTTCCCTCCTCTTTGATAAAGAGGACCATCCTACTTTTCCATACAAAACACAATGATCCGTGAGAAATGTGTATCCCCAGAGATAAAAACGCAATGCACTGTGATAAACTGCATCAAGGGGCTTTAAAGTGGAAGGGGCAGCGTGCATATACAGAATGTCTCCATAATCAAATACAGATAAGACAGTTAACTGTACAATAGTTTTTCTATTAGCAAAAGAGAATCATGCTTTATTTCTGTACAAGAAAAATGAACATTACATTGTGGTGTTGGGAATACCATGTTGTTTATATAAAGTGTGAATAGAAGTGGACCAAGAATAAACCCTTGTGGGACACCTTTACTAATTTCAAGAGAGCTAGATTTAAAACCATCCGCAACAATAGACTGAGTTCTCCCAGAGAGATATGCATAAAACCAGTTAAGAGAAAGTTCATCCAATCCAATGGAGGATAACTTATTCAATAAAATATTATGGTCAATGGTGTCAAAAGCCTTTGATAGGTCAATAAAGAGTGCAGCGCACTGCAGTTTGTTATCCATAGAGTTGATAATATCATTTATCACAAGAGTTGCTGCTGTTAATGTGCTATGACCTGACCTAAAACCCAATTGCTGTGGTTGTAAAATGTTATTAAGTTGAGTAAATGACTATTGATTCTAATGAGTTAGCTAATAATTCTAGGACTTTGGCCAGACAGGAAAGTTTTGAAATTGGATGATAGTCACTGAATAGGATTTAAGTCACTGGTATCACCCCCTTTATATAGAGGAATAACCTGAGCTGCCTTCCATAGGTTTGGGATTCTACCTGAAATAAAAGTTAGATTAAAAATGTAAGCAAGTGGTGAGGCAATTATATGAGCACTCGAGACACAAAAGGCAAGGATCTATATTGTCCTCTCCCACTGACTTCTTTTTATTTATGCTAGCCAGTACTTTGTAAACTTCACTATAACTTACAGGTCTAAAAGAGAATTTGCTAGAACAAAAATAATTGTGTAAAGTTCCTAATACTGGGCTAAGGGTATAGCTTTCTGGAACAATTTCACCAGACAGCCTATCAAACAGATGGCCAGAGGAGATAAAATGATGTTTAAAAGCTTGAGCCATATATGTTTTATCTATAAAAAAATAATTTTCACTAGAAATATGAGAAGGCAGTGTAGTGGTAGGATTATTTTTTAAAGATTTAACAGTTTTCCAAAAAGCTATATGCATCTCCGTTACAGTTTAAAAGAGAGGTCAAGTAATAATTGGACTTTGCTTTTCTTATTATGCTAATGCACTTGTTCCTTAATTGCCTAAAGCTAAGCCAATCAGCTGGAGTGCCAGTCGGTCTAGCTTTGGACCAAGCTTTGTCTCTGATATGAATAGCTGCAGAAATATCTGAGGAAAACCATGGATTACATCGGTTTTTAATCCTGAAGTTCTTATAAGGAGCATGTTTATCAGCAATAGAATTAAATACATTACAGAAATGGTCCAAAGCTAGATCAGGGATGCAACAAGTTCTTTCTAAATCAGAAAAATATAGATCCTGAAGAAAACCCTGTTCAACCAAAATGTTTGAAATTTCATTTTGTAACAATACTAGAACTATATTTTTGTTTTCTGGCATTTCGAATACAAGCAATTGGGCAGCGGTCACTGATGTCCTGAGCAAAGACCCCACAGGCTAGGTATTTAAATGGCCTATTTGTCAGTATAATATCAATCAACGTCGACTTAGAAGAGTTTTTTGTATTTAGCCTCGTGGGTTTCAAGATTAACTGAGTAAGATTTAACTCAAAGCACAGTTCTTTTAACCTATTTGAACTTTTAGAGAGCCAGTCAAGATTCAAATCACCCATGACAATCAGTTTGGATGAGGCGTAAGATGACATTAATTTGCCAATGTCTTCTAATGCCTCATTACTTGCAGAGGGAGGGCGGTAAATACCAATAATAGTAAAATGGGCATCCCCCCCAATACAGATGTCCAGAACAATATATTCATACTTATTCACACAGAGGCAGCAGTGAGTTCACATAGAGCAAAACATTCCTTTACAAATATCAATACCCCACCTCCTTTAGATTTTCTATCTGCTCTAAATAAATTATATCCATCAATGTTAATGTCTGAATTTGGTACTTTTCTGGTAAGCCAGGTTTCAGAAAGGATGAAAATGTCAGGGGAAGTTTCATTCATCATAACATGCACAAAATCCAGCTTTGGAATAAGGCTCCTAATATTTAAGTGCAATAGTCCTAACCCCTGACAAGTTTTAAATTCACGCGGTGACTCTAAATTAGACGTATGCCTACTATTATTAGTAGATGAAGTAGGCAAAATGACGGAAGATTGAGTATTTATTTGTAAAATACTTTTTGCGGTAACACCATTGGGTCTGAATTTCTGCCGAGGGAGACATGCAATGCACAATGCAAAATGTAGACGTACCTCCTAACCTGTGGGGGGAGCCAAACAGAGCTATTTGTTGAGTACAGGAAGTAACCAGGGAGTGTTGCAGGGGGTTATAGTGCATGGAAGTAGATAGTCACTGAAGATATGGTGCATTCAACACATGGTAAACAATGTTGGCTGTTAACTTACGAGCACCCTGTCGATTTGGGTGCAGACCGTCTCTTTTAAAAAACGAAGAACGTTCCCGAAACAAATTAAAATTGATAATAAAACCTAGGTTGCTAGCGCTACACTGAGACTGAAGCCATGTATGAAGGCTAAGAAGTCTCGTAAAACCAGAAAAAAAAAACATGGCTGTCCCCCTGCACATTCTCTAAATTCTATCACGTCAACGTGGTGCCGGGTTCAACGGTCGGTGCAACCATCCTGCTGGCAGCCTTGGCATCCACTTAAAGGTATGACGATCCATCCTGACACTGGGTATTAGTCATCCGTGGTTAATGACCCTAATGGTCGAAGGAACAAAATAGAATGAACGGTTACCACGGCAACTATGTTCTATGAGTTCCGGATGACCATTAGGGGTCATGGTCACTCGGGACCCTTTAAGGGCAAGAAAACGGTCACAGGATTTCCGCATTGACGCGCCTCGCTTTATAGGGAGGAATTATGTCACTACGTGTGGGTCATGTCCATGACAAATGTTGACATAAGAGTCTCGATGCATCGGACACCTGGAAGGTTCATTCGTGGTTGACAACGCTAATGGTCATCCGTAACTCATAGAACATGGTTACCATCATAACCGTTCATTCTCATCTTTTAGGTAACTCCAGCTTTTACACGTGCGCTGACAGATGTTCATATTTATGTGAACAACTGTCAAGAGAGATTAATTTCAATCAGGAGGAGAGCTACTTTTCTACAAATAAAACGTAATTTTTCAGTGGAATTCCCCTTTAACTGCATGTATGGCATAATCATATTATCAAGCTGTAACATAATATTGATTAAATCCCGATTTGTATACTATTGATTTTCATAGCGTTACCCACATGTCTACCTCCTCAAAAGCAATATTTAATTAGCTATGATATCAGCAATATGAAAGCAGAAAAATATTGCACAAGACAATATTGTGGGCCTCAAGACAGTGCTCCATAAGAAAGCTGATAGTGTCAATGACCTGGCCCAAAGTGAAATTGTATATGGAACAATTTGATATGTCACTTGTTTAAGGCATGATATGTACTCATTCAGTCGCACAAAAAAGTCAAATTGAGAAGAAAGACAGAGATTTAAAATCTGTATGTGGCCTTCCCTAATGCTGCTACTGTGTTTTCCCTTCCACATAGCTGTTGCCAGGTGCCAGAGCTCTCTACCTTGCTTGGATTGGGAGGCCTGCTAAAAGAGGAAATACCCTTCTTAACTATTTTCTCTCTGGAAATGTGCTTGGGACAGAGACAGCTGCTGTGCAATACAGGCAAAAGGCTGAACTGGTTCTGTGGTGGCAGTCATTAAGATCAATGTAACATGGTGTTAAATGACTTCTCTAGGCTTGGACTCAACCAGCTCCACAACTGTTACTGCAGCTAGGCTTACGAGATTATGGTAAGCATGGAAAATGTTCAAGTGGGCCATATCAGAGAACATGTGTATAAAGAGAACAGTGAGAAATTAAAAACAAGAAGATGGCACTAAAAATTCAAAGCTCATACAGTGCAAGCACATAATTCTCTTGAACATTTTGAGAACTTCCTTTCTATATATAACACAGTACCTTGCCCTATGACCTATAACTTGGGCAAACACATATTCAGTTAGACTGCTATTTCGTAACCTTAATTTAAAAATAATGAGCAACTTCAATTTTTATTTAAAAGTAAATGATTAACACCTTTAATGATAGGGGGAGCAAACAGGCTGACAGATCAGGTTATGGGTGAGTTTTGACTCTTGAACTTGTCTGAAAGGTAAGAAAAAGAAAAACCTTGGTGATATTCAGACTGTTTTTACTGCAAATACATGTAAATATATACATTTATCCTGATCAATGTTGATGGCATGTCAATGTCTATGGTGCATAATGACACAACCTAGCCATGGCGACAGTCATTTTACAACATTCTTGTTCCATATCTCTTTAATGAAATAAGGAAGACTGGTTTTTGGTGTATGCTATCCTCATCCTGGTCACTTGAGTAGATCATGAAATTATCATGCTATCTCCAGGGCTGCCATAAACAATCCAATGACCAGCTTCATGGGCACAATGCGCTTCTTGTTGACAAATGTTTGAGTGTAGATGAGAGTGAGGGCATTCCTTTTCAACTGCACCAACTCTCACCTTACTCACTCTACCTGCTTGGGAAGTCTTGACATTGGTTGAATGGATCAAGGATTGCATGCTATGGTGCATTGTTGAGACCATTAACTCTTTTGTTGATTGGCTGTAGAGCAGTGCCTTACAACCTTTTTTTCCTTGGCTGACTCACTGCAGAACAGTCCCTTACCCGATTTTCAATTTTTCTGATTGGCTGCAGATCAGTTAAAACAAGAAGATCAGTGCAGTACCCCATTCACTCTTTGATTGATTGGCTGCAGGACAGTACCTTACCCCATTTACTCTTTTTGGCTGATTGGCTGCAGGGCAGTGACTTAACTAATTTACTCTCTGGCTGACTGACACAGTTCAGTCTCTTAGAGAGGAAGCAGGTTGTTATTTTTATTTCCATTCATGTTGTTCCCCCTTTTGAAAAAAGGCACACTGTGTGAAAAATCAAGCACAATCCCATTTCACTGTTGTAATCTTTTTCGCCATGTCAAAATGATTTCATTTTGACTCCCGTTTTCATAAGAAACATACTAATTTAACATTTTAAGAACTTATCAAATCACTACAAAATAGAGAAGGTACTGCATACCCATAAGGTATACTATATGGGCCATTCTACAAAAGTCATGCAAATTGCTGTCCCTCTCTGATAAAAGTAAGAAATTGACCAATAAAATTCTTTCAATGCTATATAATTCATTAGATCATGTTATGTTTTAATATAATACAAGATATAAATTGCAGTAATAATAGTTACATTTATCCAAAATCAACACTTATACTCTTGGGAGTATAAATTCCTATTGGGAGATGGCTGTCCCCACTATCAACCCTTAAACTGGTGCATTAAAAAATAATACCCAAAATATTTTTGCCAATTATTTGACTTGTCTCATTCAATAAAGCATGTGAATTTTTATCAAATATAAGTTAAACTAATGCAATCTATTTTGTAATAAATTTTATAATTCAAAAAACCTATCGAAGAAATGCTGTCCCCAGTTTTTACGTCACAACCGAAACGTACACTGTTTGAGTCTGTGCAGTGAACCTGCTTGTAGCCACACACCCCTTTTTTAACCAGGAAATTAGACAGCCTTCATATGAATCAAGGCTACATGGTGAGTAGCTAGGTTTTAGCGTTTTGATATAATTGTCCTTCAAAGTATGAAAATTAGTCTGTGGTTTTTAGAGACGTCACACCCAAACACCCAAGTTTTCATATTAGAGAAAAAAAGGTGATTTCATAACTAGATTTGATTAAAAGGAAGGTGCATCTGCACAGAGAAGTGGTTGCTAACCATGTGCTTGCTAAATCTTTTGTTTTGTGGCCGAAATGAGCCAAAATTGTCACAACCGAAACAGTGTCTAGCACCCGCACTCTCTGACGACGAAGCCATGCTGTAGTAACACGTGCAGAATGTGGCTTGGCATTGTCTTGCTGAAATAAGCAGGGATGTCCCTGAAAAAGTGACTGTCTAGATCGCAGCAAATGTTGCTCTAAAATGCATATGTACCCTTCAGCGTTAATGGTGCTTTCACAGATGTGCAAGTTACCCATGCCATGGGCACTAACACACCCCCATACCATGACAGATGCTGGCTTTTGAACCTTGTGTTGGTAACAATCGAGATGGTCCTTTTCCTCTTTGGCCGGGAAAACACGACATCCATTATTTCCAAAAACAATTTGAAAGGTGGACTCGTCAGACCACAGCACACGTTTCCACTTTGCGTCCATCCATCTCAGATGAGCCCAGAGAAGTCGGCGGCGTTTCTGGATGTTGTTGATATATGGCTTACGCTTTGGGTAGTAGAGTCTTAACTTGCATTTGTAGATGCAGCGACAAATTGTGTTTACTGACAATGGTTTTCTGAAGTATTCCCGAGCCCATGTGGTTATATTCATTACAGAAGCATGCCGTTTTTAATGTAGTGCTGTCTGAAGGATCGAAGGTCACAGGCATTCAATATTGGTTTACGGCCTTGCCCGTTTTCTCCAGATTCTCTGAATCTTTTACTAATGTTATGGACTGTAGATGGTGAAATCCCTAAATTCCTTGCAATCGTGTGTTGAGAAACGTTGTTCTTAAACTGTTGGACTATTCGCTCATGCAGTTTTTCACAAAGTGGCGAACCCATCCTTGCTCGTAAATGCCAGAGCCTTCATGGATGCTCCTTTTATACCCAGTCATGATAGCATGACCTGTCACCTATTCACCTATTTACCTGTGGAATGTTCCAAACAGAAACAGGTGTTTTTTGAACATTCCACAACCTTCCCAGTCTTTTTTATACCCCTGTCCCAACTTTTTTGGAACGTGTTGCAGGCATCAAATTCGGAATTAGCGTATATTTACAAAAAATCAATGAAGTTGCTAAGGTAAAACATTAAATATCTTTTAAATATCGTTTTCATTTAAATATATAGACAAGAAAATTTACAAATCACTGCTTTCTGCTTTTATTTGCATTTTACGTACTGTCCCAACTTCATTCAGAAGTATAGGAATTCAGGTTTCAGTAAGAGATGTCACAACCGCAACAATGTGGTCACAACCGAAACACCTGCTGTTTTGTTAAAATTTTGAATAATATGAATAATCAATCAAATATCCAAGATATTGTGCTGGTGAGGGTATATATAATCTCATAAATAAGAATCTATCATATTCATGTGATCAAATCTGTCCATTTTATAGAGAACATTTGTACGGAGTTTTCACTAAATTTAATTAATCCAATGTTTTATTTGATTTAAAAATTCAGGGTAATTGATTCAAATTCAACAGAAGTCAAGATTTTTTTTTCAAAAATGTAATTTTCAAAGGGGAATTAAACTTTGGGTATGTAATTTTATTTCAAAAGCAGGTTTTACACCATGTTTCGGTTGTGACATATTTAGCAGCAGTCAGTAAATTCATCTTTATTCTGAAAAAATGACATGTGATTGCACTGTACATCAACTATATTTATGTATCTCAGATAAAGTGTAACACATATATTATAAAAGAATTTTGAAAAAAGAATACAAATTTACACTTTTCTCCAACCCTCAATTTGCACGACTTCTGTAGAATGGCCCATATAGTACACTTATAGTTGTATGGGTGAAATAAAATACTAATAAAATAATCTCCAAATGTGATGCTATCATCCCCTATTTTTCAGTAAAATTTTGTGACGTTAATATGCCAGTTTACAGACCATATGTGAAATGGTTATTAAATGCTTGGCTTATTTTTCTTCACAAACAGAGCTGTTGAGTTAGGCAATTATCAAAATGAAATACAACCTGTGTTCGTCATTAATAAACACATATTTTGCTGACTGTTTTTGATAAAAAAAACAAAACAACATATTTAATTGTGAGACCACAGACATTGCTAGACACACACGCACACACGTGCACACACGCACACAAGGCACTGACATACACAACCACATATAATTGAAGGAGACTTAGTGTTTCGATTGTAATGCCAGAGATTTGGGCTGTTTCCAGCATGCATGTGGAAAACGGAGCCTCCCCAGACTCTCACATTACCCTCTTCTGCTCTCTTGCATTCTCAATATATTTTACCTCATTCTGCATCAAGCCAATTTGTTGTGGCAGTCAAACATTGCTGGCCATAGCTCTCATTTCACATAGTTAAGCTTGCCTGAGGACTCTGGGTACTGTCCAGGCCAAACTGTATCACTATCATAAAGATGCCAATTTCAGAGGACATGGATATGAGTGGGATAACATGTCTCTGTTGAGCCTCTGTGGAGGAGCTATAACAAGACAGCTTTTTGTGCAGCCAGCATACTACTATGATATAATTCAAGTGCTTGAATGACATAGGGATGTGAGTGCCTTATGTATGCTTTATGTAGTTACACATAACAGTGGCATTTTTACAATGACACATTTACAGTTCCTTTCCATATCATATGTAAAAAGAGAGAAAAACATAAGGCCACAGAACTAGGCCTGCAAAATTATCCTTTATGAGGTTCCCAGCACCCAACCAAATATTAAAGCTGATAAAAAAATGCCCCCCTCAAACGCTGTTGCTAATGCCTCCAAAATTAAAATATCATGAAAATATTATCATTATTTTTGTCGCCTCACAACCAGAAGGTACCGAGTTAGAATCCCGGCCGAAGGCCTTTCTGTGTGGAGTTTGCATGTTCTCCCCGTGTCCGTGTGGGTTTCCTCTGGGTGCTCCGGTTTCCTCCCACAGTCCAAAGACATGCAGGTTAGGCTAACTGGAGACTCTAAATTGCCCATAGGTATGAGTGGTGTGTGCCCTGTGATGGATTGGCAACCTGTCCATGGTGTATTCCTGCCTCTTGATCTTACGTGTGGCGTATGTAGAAAATCACGACAAAGTAGTGATTCATAAAATTTCAATGTGACTCCATTTGACCGTGGAAACGGTCGTAGCTCCACGTCAGGTCTTCACTTGACATACGCACATTACCTGCTGGTTATGCCGAAGTATTGCAGAATTGAGAGCCGCACGTGTGAATGCTTATTGGTGTTGAAAATTAAACCGTCTATTAAATGGATGTGACCAGTTAGCACCAGGGTGCAATTACAGAGCTCATTCGCATGCGTTCAGTTTGAAGTTCACTTGAGATTTATAGACGTAAGTACGTATAATAGACGTACGCTATTTTAAAGAAGTGCAGCCAATTTTATAAATAATGCTTACATCCATTGAAATAAATATGCTTACGTGAAAGTAGACGTCCAAGTACTTTTTTATAAGTGAGGCTCCAGGACTAAGCGAGTTAGATAATGAATGGATTGAAATCAAGCCGGTCAATAAAATAAAGTGCATTTTTCTGCACATATAATGAAATATTGGAATCATCCAAAATGACATGACGATACAGAATTATCAGAACAAGTGAATAAAAGTACAATACATTCAGAGATCACAAGTTATATCATCAGAAATGTTTTGTTCATGATCATAAAGAAAGAATAAAGTACCAAAAAGGCCCTCTGTACACATTGTGGCAAACTGGCAAGCTAAATTTATGAGGATGCAATAAATATTTTCCGAGATTCACATTCAACAAATACATGATATTTTCCAAACAAATACATGATATTCATCTCTCCCAAAAGACTTCAATAATATAAAAAAGCCTAGTCAGTTTTAATGGCACATGTCTCCTATGCCCTGTCTTCCAGAAACAATTCAATGTCCAGTCAAGGATTAGACTGAGGCAGACAAGGGAAGTTTACTAGTCATTACTCAGGTCAGCCTGATTACAGACACAAAAACATTGGCTTAACCAGGAGAATGCTCATCCTCTCCAAAAGGAAATCCACACTCATGCTGTAATGGGTAAAATGCACACCTCCTTTTATGAGGGAATGGGATGGTGTTTCACTATGTTCTGTCAAAGGGCTGTTTTTTTAAAGATTAAATAATCTCCTCTCCTGTTTGTTCAGAGTTTAGTGGATGTCCGGTGATAATCATCTCTACTCTTATCAGCGACTCCCTACCTTTGACACTGTGAACAGTGAATTGAATACATGGTGAATTATTAGTCAACTTTCAAGCAGTGTAGTCTTGCAGAATATTTTAATGGATGATGAAACATGGTATTAATGATTATTTAATAAGCACAATTATCTAAAATAAATGTTGCACTTCATATATATTTGTAAAGGAAATGCACATCTCCACAGCGTATCCATTTTATCCTCTAACAGACAACAAATTCTGTTGTTTTTTGGGTCAAAAGAACAATATGCGCAGCAGGTATTTTACGTGTTTTTATATTGATATGAAAACAGTACAATGTGGGTCTGCCGAGTGCTATATCCTGTGAGGGGTAACTCTCTCACAAATTTATTGAGAATGTTGCAGAGATAAAACAGGCCTATGAATACAATTAGGCAATCTAAATTGGCAGAAGGGAAAATAAAGATGGCAATAAAAATGTTAAAAGATAAAATCAATAAATAAAATAACAGTAGAGACGCCATTTGAAATGCTATGTCATTTTCTCTTGTATCCTTGTGTTAAAGAGAACACAAAGACATTTTACTGAAGAAATTGGACCGGTTTACTTCAAATCCCCCCAGCATTCTTCTCTCCTCCTCATAAACTAAAAGCAGATTTAAATGTGCCTGAAACTATGCAAACGAGCCTGCAGAGCTGTGGAAAAGGTTTGGAGTTTGAGACCCATTGTGATTTACTCACAGAATTTTCAGCCGGGCACTTATGGGAAACACATTAAGATTCGATGGCGGAAGACGCATGGAGGGCTGAGCCCATAAATTTCCCATCAAGATGTGGGCTGCAAGAAAATGGATCTTTATAAAGTAAACAAATACATAATTGAGAAAATAAGGAAGATGGAGGCATCGGAAGAATGTGGATATTTGGGGAATGCTGGCTGCTCCGAACAAAGACGCCAGTGAGAGTTGGTACGTTACATGGAGCGTAGCTCACCAGCCGAGCACTACAGAGAAAATAATATGAATTAGTGTCCTCAGTATTTTCCCACAGAAAAAAAGGCAGAGCCATTTTACAGACTGCAATAGATAGACATTGGTCTTAGGGCAGCCATGTCAACATTCTCAATTACAATTCTAACAGTAAACTACAAGGTATTTGTTGAATATTAATCAGTTGACACCAGTGCTCTCTCCTCTTTCAATAAGTGTTCAATAAGTGTTTGTGTCTCTTTGAGGTGGAACACCTAGGGAACATGCGTGTGATATAAATGTCCATAAGAATTAATTTTAAATATATATATTTTAAAAAGGAAATGGGCACTCATGGGTATTAAAGATACTCCCAATCCTCCCGTCAGTCATTACAGTTGCTCAATTGCTCTAAGGACAGAGGCCTCCATGTAGACTGTGATAGATGACTTCTGCCAGGCTTCTCCCTCAGGGCAAAAGGGCATGTTCCCAGGTAGCTGCTAGCTGCCTAATCTCCTGCTGCTGTTACTGAGATCAGCTGGCTAGCAGAGATTTTTAATGGCTATCCAGTTCCTTCCCCGTGGGGACTGGGATATAAAGTAGGAAAGTCCTTTGGGTCTCACACCATCTTAAGTTAACATTATGCAACGACTGGACCTAGACCTGCTGGTTCCTAAAAATCTAATCAAGTAACCACTGAAAATGCAACTTAATAAAGGTTTTAAAATATGTGTATACGTAGTATTGTTACTTTTATTAATTTTATTTTCAGTAAATGGGTATTGTACTTAACATACTGTTTTATAAACAGATAATGAATAGAATGCATATAACAGTTTATCATAGTATTTGTGTGACCTCCACAATTGTGCATTGCAGTAGACAACTTAAACTGCCACTAGAATCACAAACAAGTGTGTGTGTGTCAGTCTGTTACATTGTTTATCTACTGAGCATATTCCCACATTCAATGAAGGTCACAGAGGTTCCATCCATCCATCCATTGTCTAACCTGCTTATTCCTGGTCCGGGTCCCAGCATGCATTGGGCGAGAGGCAGGAATACACCCTGGACAGGTTGCCAGTCCATTGCAGGGCACACACGCCATTCACTCACACCAATGGGCAATTTACAGTCCAATTAGCCTAACCTGCATGTCTTTGGACCGTGGGAGCAAACCGGAATACCCGGAGGAAACCCACGCGGATATGGGGAGAACATGCAAACTCCACACAGAAAGGCCCTAAGCCGGGATTCAAACTCGGTACCTTCTTGCTGTGAGGCGACAGTGCTAACCACTGCACCACCGTGCCATCCCCGAGGTTACGTTAGGATATTTGATCATTTTATATGGCTGCATACAGAAGGGACCTTGCTTAAGGCCGAGTATAATGGAAGTGGCCCACCTGTGTGTTACGAGCCAGTTTTTAAGCATGATACCACCATGTTCCTTATATACACTTGAATTCATTTGGTTGCTCCAATGACAGTTACGCTATATAAACTAACAGGTATACTTACACCTTTCTGTTTCTGAGTGTTCACTTAATATTAGGGATAAATGACCTTGGGTAACCCTAATAACCCTAATAACAAGATCACCTAAAACATTTTAACAAGCAAAAGATTTGTTTTACAACCAAATATCTCCATGTCAGCTCATCAGTCATTATTTCCATTTATGGAGGACACTGGTAAAAATCTATTTTATATTTTGTACGTGTGAAACATGAATTCAAAGAGCAGTTTGCTATAACCTGATGATCCCCTTCCTAGATATCTATGCTCTCAATGGAACTAAGGCAGCAGTGAGCTGTCACTATAAACCAAAAAGCTGTGGCCTAAAGAAATGAGAGAACAACAACATAGTGGATGCCATGCATAAAGGGCTAATATAACCTGATCTATTCAAGTGGAAGTGGTAATGATATTTAAATTATTATTTCAGCTCTTCCCTCTCCACTGATGGTAATCTTAACATGTTGATCAGGAGCTTTAGCTCTGGACTAACTGCAATTTTCGAGCAGGGTTCAGAATCAAGGTAATGTTTCTTAAATGTTAAACATCGTATGAAATAATAGATTTTGACTGGTTTGCCCCGCACTGTGCAGGATCCAGAAAACCCCTATAGAAATGCTATTCATGGGAAAGGTGTCCTTGATTTAAAAACCAGGGATTTATGGTGACCTGAGACGCGAGCTCTTAACCTGTTGAACCACTGCCAAGCTGCCTCTCCAATTTCAACAGATTTTTCACTATGATTTGTTAGCTGACAGAACACGCTGAAAGTTTCTCCAACAGGGAAAACCAACATTTGTAAGATTGTAGCCACAAGCCTCTTTCCTCCCTGTCAGATATCTTCTCTATTATTCCATTAGCATGTGCTCACTTTCAATTTCATTTTGCACTTCTTCCACTGCGCTGAGATGTCTTTCAGCCAAGTGGCCAGCTGTTCCATGCAGGACAAAGGATCATCAGCAGACCAGTTGGACCCCATGGATGTGTTTTGATCTTCAACAAACATCCAGACTGCGTTAGATCATATATATATATATATATATATACAGTATATTAATATTCCGTTCATTCCTCTATTTATGCCTTTTGTAAATAGCAATGTCAATAAATCTTATGCATGCATCGTTTTGTGTCTTCATTCCAGTAAATTCTCTCTACAGATTAAAATTAATTCAAGTCATAGGTATTTGAGAATGGTTGATCCTTAACATTAATTTATAAAGTGGTGGCCTGTGGTAGGAGAATTATTTTGACCACCAATATGGAGTGTTGTACAGGGTGTTGTGATTGCATTTGTGACATTAATGGTCTTTATGTGAGATCAGTAGTGGTTACAAAAGGTTTTGGTAGTAGTTTTGGTTGTCTTCACATTATCGTGTTGCAGAATGTTTTCATTATATTTAATATTGTGTTCATACAAAAACTATTAAACATGCCTGTCTAATTCACAAATGTCTAGTCAATGCATTAATGAGTGGCTACCAAATATTAATACAATATATTGCAATAATAACAACTGTGGAAACTCAAACTAAGGATAAGGGGTATAGTGCATTAATATTAATATATTAGGCTATATTATAGATTATATTATATTTCAGCTAACTACTCTGGGTGCTGAGCACTTGACTTCACAATTCAGGGGTCCTTTCCAAGCAGAGTATCAAGAGGCTGCCAGCATTCTTGAGGGAATGTCCTATTTTAAGGTTCATTTGTTTCTAAGGCACGGAGGGGGGGGGGGGGGGGGGGGGGGTAATGATTTGGACTGACACACAGACACATATGCACTTTCTGTGTTCTTCTGTTAATTCATTACACCTTCCATCATCGTGTGGCCACAGGTGCATTTAAAGGGCAGAAAATATTTTATCCCACATAAATTTCATAACCTAAATTTGTGACTTTTCATATAACATATTGTGCATTAAAAATGTACAGTTGTAATAGCTGTAAATTAAAAAAATGTACAGTTTTAATAGCTGTAAATGTTGAGTATTGCCGTTGCTAGATTTCAGTTTGTCCTTCTATCATGCATTTATTAATTTCTGTAAAAATGTAACATAAACCACATGCTAATTTTCCATTACAGGACATTTAAAGAGTTCTGACCTACATGTGCTAACTGAGAAGACAAAAAGAATAGTCGGATGAGTATTAGATTAACCAAACTCTTCCTCAAGTTTTTCATCTTTTCATCAAAGCTCCCACTGTCATACAGAATAATGGCATATGTAGACATTGTATCTGCAAAGATTCCATTTGTTGCAAAAGAACATGTTTTTTCAGTAGTGATCATTTCATCCATTCAAGGCTAGCCATATCTGTACATGATGCATGTAAAATTGTTCTATGTTAGTAGTAAACAAATTGGAGGAAATTGTGGTTGAAAGAGAAACTTGGTACTGATGTGTTTAGTGATCGTTTTGTTCAACCAGACTGTTTAAAAGGAGAAAGAGGGTATCAGTTTCCTGCTATATCCATCATACCTCTCAGAGCAGGAGAGATTGGAGACCAATTACAGCTTGTTATTGAATCAATAGGCTGCTTATTCCAAGAGCAGGAAGTAAGGGAGGAGGCCCATGGGAACTGGAGTTCAAATTACTCTACTGCCAATGCTAGATAACAGCTAATGATAGGAATACATATAGACCCTGCACAAGGGAAGACAGGGGACTTCCAGTAAGAGGAACGAAAGTACAGAGTATGTAGACACTGGTGTGATGTCATTGTGTAGTCTGTGATCTTTGCTTATTATTGCTCAGTTGTTAATGAATAATTATATCACTGTAGATAACAAGATTCCTCTTTCAGCATGTCTTTTCATGTAATTCCTACAGTGGATGTTTTTCACCCCACATAGAAATGTAACAATCAACAAGTCACAATGCAATAACCATGATTTCACATGGTGGACATCACTACATTAGCAGCTCTTCTTTCATTTAAAAAATATCATGTAATAGTTTACACATCAACGATACCCCTCGTACCCACACGCATACATACAAATTTCTTCCAGTTACTAACTCCTTGTATAATTTTAGACTTCAGTGAAGGACTTATATGCCAGTTTTAAGTAACAGATACATACCATTACACATTTAGAGCATTACAATGATTCTGATTGCAACAAGCAGAACATTGCAGTTCAGAAAAATCGACCCTTCACACTTTAATCTGCTACTGACAGGCTCCTAATTCATTCTATTTAATTAATTATTCTGAGGGCATCAGGCATTCCAAAGAGTATATGGTCCATTCGCTTTTCTTATTGGTTCATTTAGTTAAGCTCCTTGGGCCTTGAGGCTATTTCAAAAAGGGGAAAGGGATTACAGCTTGCTCTGGCTTCTGGATTGCACGTTCTTTTATAACTGCTGAAGCTCCTGTCTGAAGGGAGCATTGCGATCTTAGCAGGGATCATATGTAAGCAGTTGCATATCAAATGGATTCTCACCCTTCTCAACCAATGGCCTGTACTCTGGGGCAAATGCGCAGGCCTGGCCTGGCTGTATGCGGACCCTTTCCATAGTCCTGTCTAATTGTTGATTGAGAACTTGCCTGTCATAGTGGGAAAACTACCTTTATAAAACATATACAGTAGTACATCTATAATTTGACTAGTATGCTAATTTAAATAACAGGATTTTATTCAAGCACCCACGGAGCCACCCCAGTAGAGCAGCAAACTGCTGAAATCCCACCTGAGAAATTTCTGAGCTGGGTCTTAAACCTAAGGTAAAAAGCACATGTGAGCCACATACTTGTACATTTTTGATTCCAGACTTAAAATAACTTTCATTCATCAGACCTGTCAACAAAATGAAGACAACACAGCTGCAAGACACTAACAAGATGAGAAAAGTGCTTTTGTCCCTTTTCAGCTTTTTATGTTCAGCTGTCTGCTTAGACATGGTTCCATACCTGGTCCTACTTAGCTGCTGGCATTTGACAAAGTTGCAATGCGCATATCCATAGGTCAGCACTGGAGCTGGGTGAAGTAGAATTCTAATAAGGAAAGAATTATCCATACACAATGCATTCGTTCGCAGCACCACAAAGACTATACACATCTTTTATGGTGTAGCAAACAAGTTCATTTCAGAGCACAAAACTGTGCTGGACATTTTCCCCACTCTGACAAATAAATATATTTTTGGAAAATTTCCTTTCTGTACTGCATGAGGGAGGGTTTTGTATAGAAAGGCCCAGGTGTGACAGTTTGATGCGTTGGTGTCATCCAGGATGATAAATTCCGAACAGGTGTCACCTTCTCAGCAGCAGGTAAGGATTGATGGGCCAGGGGCAACTATCCATCAATGCAAGCAGGTATGCACGGTATCGGAATTTCGGAAATCTGCGACCAATCACAGCCACGGCTGGGTGAGTCAGTAACGACCCCTGCTTGTGGGACGTTACCGGAAATCAATACAAGGCACTCAAGGTCAATGTACTGTTAGAAATCTCCTTAAGCTCTGATGGATGGATCATGCTTTTGGAAAATGAATGAGAGAAAGGCGTGATAACTCCCTATTCTGTTACTTCTACCCCCCCCAGACACATCATACTGGCCACCTGGGATGATTCAGGGACAAGTTTTGACATAAACCTTCTTGAAGTGGGCTTACAAGTGCCAGTCTGTGTGAAAGTGTGTGGTGTATTATAGATCTAATACAAGTGTGAGCCATCTGTCTGTTTCGTATTTTTATAGATTACCTGTAAGGAACCTTGTCCTTAATACTGGCAGAGATTCAGTGGAAATGTGCAAAGCTCCAAAATGACAGAAGGGCTTTGTTTCCTGACCCTTTTAAAGTGAAGCCTAGTAAGCTTTGGCTTTACGATGCAAACCACAGACTGCCTGGAATATAAGGAGGCTCTGCGCCTCAGTTCAGTTCACATGTAAGTACAGCTGTTTCACCTCCAAGCCCTTAAGCCTTGAGACAGACTCAAAGGTCTGTTGGTTTCACTCTGCCTGATTCTCCTGGATCTTCCTGCACAGGGATGATTTGCTTGTTAGAATCACTGTTTCCGCCAAACAGTAAACAGTAGCAACTTTCCTTTTGTTGTTGCTACTAGCAGGAGATATTTAACCAAATCCCGGCCCTAATGGAAAGTGTAACACAAACCAATCAGCACATCGGGGTACGACCAATTCCGCCATACCTCCACACAAACTTTTACCTTTGCAACTTGGTCCAGGCAGCTGCTTGTCGACTGTGGGAGAGGGCTTGTGGATGGAGTCTCTATAAATCAGTGAGGATATGTTGCTGGAAAACAGTGTACCTGCATGAGTGGATTTGATTGGGGGGATCATCTGCATACTATGGACAAGGATAACAAGCCGGGTTCATTGGACGCTGCTCGAGGAGCCGAGCAAAGCAGATCACCAGTGGATCTGGACTCAACCAGCAAAAATTCACATCAGGATTCCACTGAGTTTGTTGACACCGCTCACCAAACAACATCGCTCAAAGTCCCCCGACACAGACACCGCTACTCAGACCTATCCGCGCCACAACGGGACGAACTCATCGCAAAACAGCGTGCTGCTGTGACCAAACAAAAACAGAACTTACTCTTCCAAACAGTCAATCATGCAAAAGTAGTATGGGACCCAACAGTAAAACTTAAAGGGATATTTGGGGGACATATTAACATAAGAAGTATAGTTCCAAAGATTGACGAAATAAAAACACTGTTATTCGATTCAAATCTTGACTTTCTATGTCTAACAGAAACCAACCTACATATAAATGTCTTAACCAGTTTTATTGATGTTCCTGGGTACAAGTGTTTCAGGAAAGACAGAACCACAGGGAGGGGAGGCGGGGTATTAATTTACATAAGGGACTTCTTCGAATGTACTGAATTGGCCTTAGGAAATGATAATGTATAGGTTTGAAGGTTTAGCTATCACCATGTCGCCTATGTTTTTTCATATTCTTGTTTTGTACAATACCCCTGCATGTAAAGCTGAATTTTATGAAAGGAAATGCTCCAATCAATCACACACAAGTCAGAAGTGTTGATCTATGGCGATTTTAATATCAACTGGTCAGACAAACAAGATAGAAAGAAACTCAAAACAGTAATGTCAAAATTTTACTTCAAGGACCAACTAGAATAACACGTAACACACAAACACAAATTGATCTGATCTTCAGCAATAGAGTGGAGCGTATCATAAAGACCTACAATCTTGTAATGGGACTGTCAGGTATAGCGTTAGGTGGGATGTTGTTTTAGACCGCAATGATCCAAACATCTGTTGTAATGAATTAATGTCCACAATTGGAGGTATTGTTAACAAGTTAAAAAAAAAAAATGCAACCATTCAATTCGACTAAGACAACTTCTATGGGTAAACGCACCGGAACAACAGCTGATGAAACAGCGGGACTTGGCATTAAAAGCGTTCCTTAAGAGCCACTCAGACACTGGCATGTCACTGTACAAAGGGCTCTGAAATCGTGTGGTAAAGCAAATCCGGAACGCAAAAGCTGCACATTACATGAAAGCTTTCACCGAAGCGAAAGGAAATAGCGCACTAATCTGGAAACAAATAAACAGTCTGATAAAACCACAAGCTTTAGTAACAAAACAGACTGTAAAAGAACTGAAAGTGGGGAACCAACTCATAAGTGACAGTGGTCAAAGTGCCACAGAATTTAACAACTTCTTTATCATATCTGTAGAGGAACTTGTCAGTAACTTTACTAGGTCTGGCACTGATACATCTACCAAGGTCACGATTGAAACCGACCCTTTCAATTTAAAGGAAACTAACCAAGACTTAGTGCAGGAAATAATTAGTAAATTAACCACCACATATTCCAAAAATATGTTCAACCTAGATGTAGCATTTTTAAAAGCACACAGTAATGCACTAGTTAAGCCTCTCACACATTTAATACATATATCCATTAATATCGGGAAATGCCTTGAGTGCTGGAAAAAAGCAATTGTGATACCCATTTTTAAATCTGGTAACACTGATCAGGCCAGCCGCTACAGGCCAATAAGCATACTCCCAATTCTGTCTAAGGTGTTGGAGAAGGTGGTTGCAAAACAACTAATGAATTACCTGGAGGATAACAAATATCTTTATCCTCAACAATTTGGCTTTTGTCCCAACTTCTCCACTGAGACTGCAAATTGCTTCCTACTGGAAAACATCAAACTTTCCCTTGACAAAGGCAAACTGGTAGGGGCAATATTTCTTGACTTCAAAGAAGCATTTGATACCGTAAACCATGATATTTTACTTTCAAAACTTTCCAAATTCTATTTTTCGGACAAAGCCACCGTGTGGTTTGAATCATACCTTTGCAATCAAGAACAATGTGTAGTCATAAACAATGTCAAATCATCATTCAGGAAAACTCAACCAGGAATACCACAGGGATCAGTATTAGGACCACTTCTCTTTAGTTTATATATAAATGATCTGCCTGAATCATGTCCGGGAGCCGGTATTCAAATGTATGCAGATGACACCGTTATTTTTGTTTCTGGAAAGACAACTGATTCACTTACAGCCCAACACTTAAAAACAATAATTGGGAAAAGGACACAATAGCAGGATGCAGGATTGTTTAAAATGGTCACCTCTTGCGAAAACCTCAGCCTCTTCAGTTCCAATAGCAGGGTGCTATAATAGTCCAAAGTGATTATAACCCTCATCTTGCCACCGCTACAGACTGTAAAATGCATAAAATGCACCGTTTATACACGCTAAGAAAATGATGTTCAGATACAGAATAAATAATATATTTTTTAAATGTACAAATAAGCATTCGGCATTTCCCCTTGCTTACTGTACTTTCAGTTTAGTAGACACCCAATTGCAGACCTCAGAAACAGGATTGTGTCAAGGCATAGATCTGGAGAAGGGTACGGAAAAATCTATGCAGCTTTACAGGTCCCAAAGAGCACAGTGGCCACCATCATTTGTAAATGGAAGAAGTTTGGAACCACCAAGAATCTTCCTAGACCTGGCCGCCCGGCCAAACTGAGCAACCGGGGAAGACGGGCCTTGGCCAGGGAGGTGAGCAGGAACCCGAGGGTCACTCTGACAGAGCTCCAGCGTATCCTTGTGGAGATGGGAGAACCTTTCAGAAGATCAACCATCCAGGCAGCACTCCACCAATCAGACCTTTATGGTAGAGTGGCCAGACGGAAGCCCCTCCTTAGTAAAAGGCACATCACACCCCGCTTGGAGTTTGCCAAAAGGCACCTAGAGGACTCTCAAACCATGAGAATCAAGATTCTCTGGTCTGATGAAACCAAAATTTTACTTTTTGGCCTGAATACCAAGCGTCACGTCTGGAGGAAACCAGGCACCGCTCATCACCTGGCTAATACCATCCCTACAGTGAAGCATGGCGGTGGCAGCATCATGATGTGGGGATGTTTTTCAGCAGCGGGAACGGGGCGACTAGTCCTGATAGAGGGAAAGATGAATGCAACTAAGTACACCGAGATCCTTGAAGAAAACCTGCTCCAGAGCGCTCTGGACCTCAGACTGGGGCGAAGGTTTACCTTCCAACATGACAACGACCCGAAGCACACAGCCAAGAGAACAAAGGAGTGGCTTCGGAGAAAGTCTGTGCATGTCCTTGAGTGGCCCAGCCAGAGCCCAGACCTGAATCCAATTGAACATCTGTGGAAAGAGCTGAAAATGGCTGTGTACCGACGCTCCCCATCCAACCTGACGGAGCTTGCAAGGATATGCTAAGAGGAATGGGCAAAAATGTCCAGAAACAAGTGTGCCAAGCTCGTAGCTTCTTTCCCAAGATGCCTTGAAGCTGTAATCGCTACCAAAGGTGTAGCAACCAAGTATTAGGCTAAGGGTGTGTACAGATATGTAACCCCTAAATAACCTATTTTTGTCAGTAAAATAAAATTGCATATTTTCTAAAAACCTGTTTTCACTTTGTCATTATTGGCTATTGTGTGTAGATGTTTGAGGCAAAAAATGAACTCAATCTATTGTAGTATAAGTCTGTAACGTAATAAAACGTGGAGAAGGTGAAAGGGGTGGGGAGACTTTCCGGCTTGACTGTAAATATGTTTATGAAACCAAATATCCTACCTGGTTATGAAGCTACAACTGTTTTCTGATTAACCCTTAAAGGGATAGTTCGGAATTTTGGACATAATGTCTCAATTACGATTTACCCATGATGTAGTTGATTGATGGAAACCATTTTCAGCTAATTCCATGCTGTCCCTTCTTTTGGACATACACACGTTGCTAATGCTAGCGCAACTCTAAGGTAACCAGTAGCATCCACTACCAAACGCACTTAAACACTCCACAGTGCACCCAAAGCAAATAAAATACGACGACATTCTATCGGGGTTATTTTGAGTGTTTATGACCTATATTCTATGTCGAAGTACGGTGGCAGAGCGAACGTGGCCATTGCAACTTGTTGCTCTTCTTTGTTGTTGTAGTCGACCAGTACCGGCACTACATTCGTAGGTTACATAAAGTACCGCTCAGCCACCGTACTTCCACAGAGAATATAGGTCCACAAGTTTTGCTAAATCTCAGGATGATATGCAGAACTACTAAAGGTCTATAATGCAAAATATAGCAGTGTACCCTCTTGTCCATTAGTGTCTCCAAATCTATCCAAAATTGTGCACTGCTCTAAATAAAAAAATAATGATATATTTAACTACAAATCAACAGTTCTGGCTCATAAAACTCACTTTTGCATAATTTTCAAGTGGGAACTACTATATTTTCATCAATATAGGGGGGTATATATCTATGGGTCCAAAACCCCTATGCAAAACATGTCATAAAATTAATAAAATTAGTTTTGTCCATTATAAAGCATATACATTTGCTCCTTCTGATGGCTTAAGATAAAAATCATTGATATCACAGTGTTACATACACCTAAATATGTTGCCTAATCATTCACTCTTGTACCTCAATAAAACATCACTTGCCCCTGGACTCTACAGTATGTATACTTTTGTCCTGGGATTGCATTTTTCTGTAGTTTAAAAAAAAAATTATGTTCCTATTCATAATGACTCCAAATAATTTTTTACCTTAATCTACCACATATCAGCGCACAGTAAATTGGAATGAGTATTTGTGATGCCCTAAGAGACAAGTATATACACCATAGCCTATATTATGTACGATAACATGAACATAAAATAGTATTCCACCATCTGCAAAATGCTGCCAAATGTTCTATCTTCAATGAACATCGGTAGCCTACATCAAAAATACATTTAGTTTGCACTACAGTATGTGAAATGCACTCAAAATGCGAAAATAACAATAGGGCTATCAAACATATTGGAAAGACAGTGCTCGAGTGGAAACACGAACGTACATATGTAGCCAGCGAGACCAACGGTATTTTAGACACAAAAATACTTACATATAGGGAAAGGGAAACTCCCCTCCCGAATGCGTTTTCTATAGAGCTTGCGTAATACCAGACCAGACGAAAACTGCCATTACGCTGTGCTGTAGTAAATTGTTCAAAGCACCCAAAAAGACATGGCATATACCGTTGCTAAGGTTATAATGTACTCTATTGGATAAAAAAGCCGACAATTAAACCAGAATGAACTGTAATGAATGAGACAGGTTTACAGGGCATGGGTGTATTACGAGTTGACGTTTTAGATAGTGTAATAGCGGTATAAAGTGTTGTATATTTCTCAAACCAATTGCACCAGACAATAAATGACCATTGAATTATGAAAGGGACATCTCGATGTGTAAAAGCAATGGTAGGATTTGTATATTTATTTCATATTTAGTAGCATATATTCCTAGTAGAATACATTGTAGAATGAGACAGTACTTTCACAGTTTATTTTGCATTTGAGTGAGCAGGGCTTTTCACTGCTTTTCTGGCATACGATCAGGCTATTGTTGGGTTTATCTTGTTGCTATGACGTTATTCTAATTTTATATGATGAATAAAAATATTTATGAACTCAAACATAGACGCTATTGTCCACTATGTCACGCATTGGTAGGTATAGACTAGGTGGGGGTTGTTTGTTAAATTGATTGCTACAGGGAAATAGTGACACTTAGAAACTCCGTATTAGGCAGAAATCATCACAAACCGTCTACCAATAAAGTTAAAACACAGAGTTTGTGATTTCCACTAATAGTTTGGCTGCAGTAGCAACGAATGTCTCAGTTGAGCAAAAAGGTCCCGCCGACGTCACCTTCTACACAAAGGAGTTACACAGCTTGGAAAATTCCAGAAAATGATGTCATGGCTTTAGAAACTTCTGATAGGCTAATTGACATTATTTGAGTCAATTGGAGGTGTACCCGTGGATGTATGCTAAGTCCTACCTTCAAACTCAGTGAAAATCAAACGAAATCAGCCAAGATCTCAGAAAGAAAATTGTGGACCTCCACATGTCTGGTTCATCCTTGGGAGCAATTTCCAAATGCCTGAAGATACCACGTTCATCTGTACAAACAATACGCAAGTATAAACACCATGGGACCACGCAGCCGTCATACTGCTCAGGAAGGAGACACGTTCTGTCTCCTAGAGATGAACGTGCTTTAGTGTGAAAAGTGCAAATCAATTCCAGAACAACAGCAAAGGACCTTGTGAAGATGCTGGAGGGAACAGGTACAAAAGTATCTATATCCACAGTAAAAACAAGTTGTATGTCGACGTACCTTGAAAGGCTGCTCAGCAAGGAAGAAGCCACTACTCCAAAACCTCCATAAAAAGGCCAGACTACAGTTTGCAACTACACATGGGGACAAAGATCTTACTTTTTGGAGAAATGTCCTCTGGTCTGATGAAACAAAAATTGAACTGTTTGGCCATAATGACCATGTTTGGAGGAAAAAGTGTGAGGCTCGCAAGCCGAAGAACACCATCCCAACCGTGAAGCACAAGGGTGGCAGCATCATGTTGTGGGAGTGCTTTGCTGCAGGAAGGACTGGTGCACTTCATAAAATAGATGGCATCACGAGGAAGGAAAATCAGCCAGGAAGTTAAAGCTTGGTCGCAAATGGCCCTTCCAATGACCCAAAGCGTACTTCCAAAGTTGTGGCAAAATGGCTTAAGTCAAAGGTATTGGAGTGGCCATAACAAAGTCCTGACCTCAATCCAATCGAAAATTTGTGGGCAGAACTGAAAAAGCCTGTGCGAGCAAGGAGGCCTACAAACCTGACCCAGTTACACTAGTTCTGTCAAGAGGAATGGGCCAAAATTCCAGCAACTTATTGTGAGAAGCTTGTGGAAGGCTACCCGAAACGTTTGACCCAAGTTAAACAATTTAAAGGCAATGGCTGAAATACATCATTCTCTCTACTATTATTCTGACATTTCACATTCTTAAAATAAAGTTGTGATCCTAACTGACCTAAGACAGGGAATGATTACTAGGATTAAATGTCAGGAATTGTGAAAAACTGAGTTTAAATGGATTTGGCTAAGGTGTATGTAAACTTTCGACTTCAACTGTATATCCCATGACGGGAAGACTATAAGTATATATAGAGAAAGAGAGAACAAAAAGGGGGGAATGATGTGTGTACATGCAGGTGCACGTGGCGTAGACAAAGAGAGATTGAGGTGAAGAGCACAGGGACACTGGTACATGTGGCAGAGAAAAAGGAGGAAGGAGGGAAGTATGAATTTGGCTTTAGCCTGCTCACACGGAGCCAACTCAAGCCGTGAACAAAGAGATCTGGCACTTAACTAATGGGCTGAATAATGCCACTACCAATAGAGGAGCTACTAATTGATTATAGGATATTTATTTAGCACTCTGGGAAAGCACATTATAAATTCCTATCTACTAGACTAATGATTGATATCGAATTGTTAGCAGACTTGATGATAATAAGCTATGGTGCCCAGATCGGAAAGGAAAGCTGTGGATCAATTAAAGTTGCAACATGTGAACCTATGTTAAAGTGAGCGCTATTATACAAAATACCAAAAACATAATCTCACAAACCACAAAATTAAACCCAATTACAGTTAGCTACACAAAGATTTGCAAACAGCCAAACTCTGCCCAGATATTTCAACTTTACTTGTGATCTAATCTCATGACAGACTAGACGCCGTAGTCATGCGAATGTTCCTCCAACCATCATCAGGAAAAAAGGGGGAAGTCCCAGGTTGGATAGCTTGGAACTCAGGTCCAAACGAGAATCCAAATCTTTTTAACAGACAGTCCCCTTTGGATTCCTCGTGGGGGGAATGTGTTGTCGACAGATGAGTGGGAAGCTGATGCTATAACCTTGATCTGTGGTTAAAACACAAAAGACTTATTTAAAAAGTTCTGGTAGAACAGGTCTCTTTACTGCAATTGGTGTGGTACCATCCGCCAGAAAGGGTGAATCCTGCGTTGCCCTTTGTTTTTGTCTTGCGAGTGTCTGTCGTGTATGTAGGGGACATACCTTTATATTTATACACGGGGCGTCTATATACTATAATGTACAACAAACTATGTGTATGTGTGTGTGTGCGCACGTTGGGCGCACGTGCGGGTTTCCATGTTCTCCTGCATGTGGGGGGTTGCCTCGGACACGTGTTCAGAGAGAACAAAGAAACTAAAATGGAAGGAGGTTTGAAACTAGCTTTCGCTGGAGCTAGCTAATGGTGGCGCATGAACCATACCATACACATAAGGGATAGCCGTAAGCTTATCGATGCATGTGCGTTGAGATCAGCGTGCAGTGTTAGGATTACAAATGGTTCGTGTTTAAAGACAGATAACATGTAAGATACGTTCTGTGCATGATGCATTAAACCTAACGCAGCGCAGTGGATGGCTGGCAAAGTAAAACGGTAACACAAAACTTTTACATAACGCACATTAACCATTCAATAGTACAGTTACATACATCCAGTCACAAAGATGTTGTGGTTGCTAACTAATATGCTATTGCCCATGCTACAGCCTTACTTGAGTCAAAGTCCGTTAAATAGGTTCCTCCATTGGATTCCACTCACAATGAAAAGGGGAAATCCGGTCGCCCTGATCCTGTGGTGGCGAGTTTGCAGGGTTGCGATAGAGGCCGCCTCATCTTGGGTCCCTGGAACCGGTTTATTTCGTCATCAGGGTTGCAGTTCGGAGGGGTGAATAATGGAACTGGTTGCATTATTTCTCCCGAACTATACAGCGTCATCCTACTGCAGAACGCTTGCCTCTTTGGGGACTCACCGGCGGTGTTGTGCTGCAGGATCTGGCTATGTGGTCTGCTTGGTGGTTCTTCTTCACCACCGGGTGCTCGCGTTGCCTCCTTGCGTCTCGTCTCCGGTCCTCCGTGGCCAATAGCCGGGGGTAGATGAGCCCGCCTCGCTCAGTTGGATCGGTGTCATGGATGACCGTGCTCTTCACCGGGCATGCAGGCCACGGGGCCGTGAGATGAGACAGTGAAGGCCCTGGCGAGTTGAATGGACAACTGGACCGGAAGAACTGCGAAGAACTGGAGGAAGGAGCGGCCGTGTTGCCCCTTTTATAAACTTTATTGCCAGTTGCGCATTCCGCTGTGCAGTCTCACATTACAGTGCGGAAATCACAACTGGTACAACGTCCTACGTCACAACGTGGAGGAGGAGCCTCCTGTGGACTGTATAGAATTGTAGTTCCTGTTGTCCCTACATATCCCCCTTTTGGTGTCAGGGTTCCATTTCTGGTGTAATCCCTGAGACCACATGAGGTCAGCAAAGTCCACAGTCGAAATAGTAATGTTAACAGTTCATATAGGCATGTAAGATCTGGGCAGTTCATATTGGATGTTAACATATCGAGCATATTCATACAGGCTGTACACATTCTGGGCATAGCATTGGTACAAACTAAACTTGACTAAACAAAAACATATCATAACAGTTAAAGACAAGGTCCAAATAAATTATGACAGTAAACAAAAGATGGACAGTAGCACCAAACAAAACACCAATGAAAGCACGTCTACTGATCAGGGTTAGTGAGGCAACAGAATGTTAGTAGGCCAGTGAGTGTTATAAATGTTCATTAAAAGTTGTGGAAAGCATGCGTTTTAGGATGCTACTGTTGTCAGCGATCCTGGGTTACCCATCATGCACCCACCCACCCCCCCCCACCCCCCCATTCCTTTTGCTCACGTGAGTGTGCAGAATTATGGGAGATGCATGACTTTGCCAGACGTTCCTGTCTTGGGACATCTGTTTGCGGATAATTGTTACCCCCTTTTGGTGGTGTTGCAATACAAAAGGGTGGTCTAGAGTCAGGGAGGAAATATATTGTCTGGGTCGATCACCCAGACTAGACGCAAGCTGAGTTAGGGAAGTAACAGCAGCTAGACGGTACAAAGCTTTATTCATTTACAATTTCACGCAAGCTGCAATACCTGTTAGTGACAGCTAGGTGGCAGATAGCTTCAGGGTTCCAAATTCATGCAAGCTGTAATACGTGGTAGTGACAGCTAGGTGGTAGAGAACTTTATGTTTAAGAATTGGAGCTAGCTGAAACACATGGTAGTAGCAGCTAGGCAGTAACAAGCTTATTGTTCTCCTACAGCTTCAAAGGTTACTGTGGCTTCGCAGGGCCAGTAACATGCAATTGCTTAATTAAACAGGTGGTTGAATTAACGCGGTTAATTCTACCAGCTGGATTAGCAATGAATATCCCAGTATTCGAATGCCTCTGCAATGCAGGAGAAACTTTTGGTTTCCATTAGCTGTAGGACATAGAATCAAAGGACTGGGGCAGCAGTAGCGGCAACTTATTAATCAGGATTAATAACACTATTAATGGTGTATAGGTGTTAATATAAAAGTGATAGTTATCCACGCATTGATCTTGCACTAGCTTGTTAGCTAGGTATGATTTTAAATAAATTCACACAATAACCACAACACTTTTCATAAACCCAATTAGCTTACATCTGCTCTGTAGCAGGCTCAATGGATTTGGTGCCACCCGGTGGTGGGGCTTGAAATTGTTGTACACATTCCAGTGCTTAGAATTTGAATTCCGAAATTGTTCCAGAGATTTATAGCATGAATATTACACAAGTATGAATAAGAGTCAGCCATACTAATCAATATCATAGGGAAAAACCAGTTGAAATGTAGTTATAAAGGCGGAGGAAGTAAACGTGTATTTAATTAATACCTCCTTTACGTCCTTTAGTCAGTAGAACCAGGTCCATTAAACCAGGCCGTTTCAGTCTTGACTATCCTTGGACAGGTACCAATTATGTATTTAATTAATACCCCCTTTACATCCTTTAGTCAGTAGAACCAGGTTTATTAAACCAGGCCTTTTCAGTCTTGACTATCCTCACACGGGGCACCAAATATGTAGGGGACATACCTCTATATCCTTATACAAGGCATACAATATTATACAATAGCAGTATAACCGCAATTAGTAATCAGTCTCATAAAATTACCATTATCTAAAATATTTAACCATAAATTTGGAACTTCAATTAATAATTAAAATTACAAGTATTAGTGGACAAATATAATTAAATCAAAAATTTAATAGATAATCTGAAGGATGGAGTTCTTGAATCGACAATTTTGGCTCAGATTCTCACATTTCCGCAACATCAAAACAGACACGGGTTTAATAATATAATTTATTAAACAAACATGTAAAAATACAGAGCTGTAGTGAGGTTTGGTCACTTTTATTCAGAATTAATTAAGTTCAACACTCAATTAGAATTCTATACGTCAGTAGTGCCCAACTTAGTGAAATAACGTAGACACGATAATGGGTTGGAAAAATGACATGTTTTATTGGATACAACTATGAATATGTGAATAATAGAAACAATAATTGACATAACATTCTATGAATTAATCTTAATCAGAGGAAATTATAATTATGTGAATAAATGTAAATATAGAAGCTAACAGTCCTACCATTAACAAAGGTTAGTTTGTGTTATGGGTTAATGACACACTAAACTATATTTTGTGGTTAGCTCATTTTATCAGTCTCATACATATAAAGTTTTAACAGTGTAAAACTATAAGGTCAGGGAAATTGGCTATTCCCGACCGAAACGCGCATAGCAAAACAAAATACAAACAAAAGTAGGAACCAGCAGTAAAATGACCGCAACAGGGTATTACAGGTTTTATGCTAGCCTATCAATTGATGTCAGTGCTAAATAAATGGCGTTTCAATACTTAACGGTAACAAAGGGAGGCCAGTCCCGATTCCGTAAGTGATGTCAGCTCATCAGCTGGTCCAAGGTCCCGGCAGGTGCGTGGACTCCTGGAGACTTCTTCACCGAAGTCGGTCGCAACAGGTTTCCAGTCAGGTCGACGTGGACGTGCACAGATCTCCACTCGGGCGCGTGCCGTAAGGGAGATACTGGAGGAACGGTCTGAAGAAAGGTGTCCTCAAAACCGCTGTTGAAGGAGAATAAACGGGCTTGGTTTATTCTGTGGACGGTGGCAGGCCAACTCTGTCTCGGTGATCAAGCGAGGTGCGGGTTGGGAAGCGCAGCGAAGTCCGTCCGGGTTCAGTGGTGCATCTGGTAGATTAAGACAACGTCTTTTCCATCAGAGCGGTCCGGGTGCTTCTGGTCGGGGTAAGGCTACGCCTATCCCATCAGAGCAAAGTTGGTAAAGTTCCATGGGTTTTTATGGTCAAAATTCCTTTGATCCAAATTGGTAGATGGCTTTAGGGCACCCATGCATTTGATTGGCTCATTTCCTTGGAACCATCAATAAACACAGATGGATCAGCCATTTCCAATCACCTCAGGGTGTGCGTGCGTATGTTAAATTGGGGTCCCCCCTCTCCTTCTCAAAAGAGAGGGGAGTTCCTGCCTAACCCGGTGCCTGATCGATCAGTGTTAATCATGAACGACTCCGCAGGGGGCCCAGTCTCATGATCAGAAAGCCAGAGTCCCAAAATGTCCCTGTGTAACCATTACAGAGCAATCAAACTAATCTAACAGGGGAGGGCTACGCTAACTATGGAAGTGTGTGTGCGTGTGCGCACGTGTCCTTTGCATCTTAACAAAGGGGAGAAAACTGCGGATGTAGGCCTGTGCAGCACAGTGGTATCGGCGTGGTTGAATAACCTAGCTACAATGAAGTGTCGGTCCTAGCAGTGCAGAAGACGGAAGCGAAACTGCAGCTCTAACCGATAACGTTACATGCACCAAATTACTCGTTACTCACTGAATACCGACTATATTAATATTGTTAGTAATGTGGAGAGTTGAATGAATAATTAGCATGCAGCAAGAGAGAAACCACATGGGTGGTGTTACTCTATGTAGGTAGCTAGCCAATTCAAACAGGGTAAACACGGCGAACAGTACTCATTAAAATAAACAGTAAACGGACAGATATAACCACACTGATTCACATTAACCTCAGTTAAGACTAAACTAAACTGTATCTACTGCCTGGGATGCTTAGTCAGTCTTATGGAGATCCTTCCACCTGTGTTGTCGTCTCCGGTGGTCGCTGTTGCGCTCCTGGGAACACACGGTCGTGAAGTTGTGAATTGTGAAGGTTTTCCAGCAGTCCGAGCTGGTGTCCTTTTCGCGGCGTGGGTGGCGATGACAGCTGGTCTCCTCCAGTCGTCTGGGGGTGTCTCTCTCGCTGTTTGTAAAGTTCGTTTTGCTGAAGTTTCTTGTGATCAGCTAGCGCAGTGCTGCACGCACGCTAGTTTCCACGTGGGATGAAGTAAACTTAGTCACCGCAAGGCGAGCTAAGTCAGCGGCCCCTTGGAGAGCCACATTCTCTGTGTATCTCAGTCTGAGAGAAAGGGAGGAGAAAAGGCTTTTTTTACTTATAAACTTCTAAACTTGACCTGGCTTTAGTGGACTGCTATTGTGGTAGCTCACAAGGGTCATGAGCTAGGAGGATTTAGTACAGTCCTCCCGTGTTTAATGATTTGACTGTCTTGCATTAAATGGAGGAGGGAGCATGGAAAAAACTGTGAATTGATCACAGAGAAAATAAAAATCCAGAGCACCCATACAATGCAAGGTAGCAAGATATCGAATGGTTACGGTTGTAACTATATTCTAGGAGTTCCGGATGACCATTAGGGTCGTCAATATGGATGGCCTTCTGGGGCCAGATGCATCGAGACTTATACCAGAATTTGTCATGGTACATGACCCCTGCATAGTGATGTAATTCCTCCCATAAAGGGGGGAGCATCACTGCTGAAGTGCTTTGAACAATGTTTTCACCCTTAAAAGGCCCCGAGTGACCATGATCCCTAATGATCATCCTGAACTCATAGAACATGGTTACAGCCGTAACCATTTGTTCTGTTTCGTTCGTTAGACCATTAGGTCGTCAATATGGATGACTTATACCCGAAGTATCAGGAGGGACCATCATCGTTACGTGGATGCCAAGGCCGCAGGTAAGACAATTGCACCGACCGTTGAGCCTGGCACCACATTGACGTGATAAAACCTCGTAAATGTGCTGGGGGAAGCCCACGTCGCCGCTTCACACATTTCTTTGAGGTACGCCTTCCAGGGCTGCCTATGAGGTAGCCATACTTCTAGTGGATCAACCCTGGATATCAATAGGCGAGGGTTTAGCACTAGCCTCATAGGTTGCAGCTATTGCCTTCACTACCCACCGGGAGAGGCTTTGAGCCGAGAGCGCTGTCCCTTTAGTCTTGCCATAGCAGACAAAGAGTTGGCCTGTACGTCTGAAGGAAGTGGTAGCTTCGACGTAGCGTCGCAGCGCGTGCACTGGACTTATCAGGTATGCGTACCGCAGGTCCTCGATCGGCTGGTGGATGTGAAATGCCGAAACGATTTTGGGCAGGAACGATGGATTAGGCCGCAACGTGACTCCTGAGTCGGCCGGTCTCCACCTTAGACACGCTGATGGAGAGAGTGCAGAGCTCACCAACGCGTCTTGCTGATGCCATCGCTAGCAGAAACGCCGTTTTAAAAGAAAGCCACTTAAGGCTGATCATCTCGAAAGGCTCATAGAGCTGAACCGTGAGTGCTTTCAGCACCAAGGGGAGATCCCAGGAGGGAGCTACCAGTGACCTCACAGGTCTCAGCTGCTGGGCACCCTTCAGGAACCGGCTGACATGGTAATGGCTCCCTGCAGGCTTATTATGTACCCAGACATGCCTGCTTGATATGGCAGCCGCATAGGTTTTCAGTGTGCTGG
This sequence comes from Synaphobranchus kaupii, assembly GCA_029718625.1. NCBI lineage: Eukaryota > Metazoa > Chordata > Actinopteri > Anguilliformes > Synaphobranchidae > Synaphobranchus > Synaphobranchus kaupii. The sequence continues at coordinate 29,479,296 of CM056391.1, read as the reverse complement.
CTGCTTTCCTGTTATCAAGTAAGGACTGTAAAAAGTCTAATAGTACAGGGATCGGACAGTGTACGGGGTCCGCACCTTCCCTTAAGCACCATGTGCTAAATAGCTGTCACATATACCCATAGGCCCTCCTCGTAGAGGGGGCTCTGGAGTTGAGTAGTGTCTGCTGGACAGGGGAGCTGCACTCCGTTATCGAAGAGTCTGGCTCCTCAGTGGCCATACCCAGAGACTCATCATGTTTGACCGAGGGTGCCAAACAGTGCCGCTCTGTTGTGATAACAGATCCTCCTGAAGAGAAAATTTCCAGGGTGGATCACGAACAAGGCAGAGGTCCATGGGAAACCAGGGTTTCATTGGACATCTGGGGGCTACCAGCAGGAGCTTGTGGTGCCTCGTGCTGATCCTGTGCAGAGTCGCATTGATCAGCGACTCGGGAGGAAATGCGTATAGCAGGCCGTCTGGCCATTTGTGCGCGTCTGTCCCCAGGGGACTCGAATACTCATTCAGGGAGAACCACTGGAGGCAAAGAGTAGACTCTTGAGAGATGAACAGGTCTATTTGAGCATGACCGAAGCGCCGCCATATCTCCTCCACCCCCTCGAGGGGATAAATTCGCCGGGATAAATCCCCTGGAAAGATCTGCTGTGCTGTTCCGGATACCTGGTAGGTGAATGGCACGCAGGAAAGTAAGTCTGGGAAGTGCCCATGTTAGCAGGCACTGGTTCACTTCCAACAATCGGCAGGACTTTAGACCGCCCTGATGAATTATGTGATATACTGCTGAGCCGTTGATATTGTCCGCCTGATGCAGTCGGGACCATAACCCCTGAGCCCCCCAACCACGTCCGTCGTAACGACCATGCATCGTAAAGGTATAACCCCCATCCGGACCCCTTCTTTCAGGCGGCTCACTCGTCGGCATGGGTGGAGTAGCTGGCAAAATTGACCCGTTACCCTGATTCGGGGATGATGTTCCCACCTGGGGTGCAGCAACTTTGCGTTTAACCAGCGTTGAAGTGGCCTGGCTGTCAGGAGTCCGAGAGGTACAACTGCTGAGGCAGCCGAGATTAGGCCCATAAACCTCAGCAAAGTCCTCATTTCGAGGAACCAATTCACTCGGAACTGAGACACCGCGTCAAGCACAGTGATTATGCGATGGGGTGTCAATGATGTCTTCATGCTTTTTGAATCGAGCAGCAGACCGATGTATTCAATTGACTGTATCAGAATCAGCTGGCTCTTGCAATAATTGACGTTGATCCCAAACTTGGCAACATGTTCCAACGTCTTGGCAGTGTATAAAAGCGTCATACCGTACGATTGTGCGCATATCATCCAATCGTCTAGGTATGGTATGATTCTCAGCCCCCTCAACCTGAGTGAACCACGCTCATGCAGCGAGTAAGTACACGTGGGGCTAGAGACAAACCGAACGGGAGGGCATTGAACTCGTATGCCCGTCAGAATGGCAATCATAGGAATGTGGAAGTACGCATCTTTCAAATCCAGAACCGCGAACCAATCTCCTGTTGAGTCCAGAGCATCCGGAAAGTGTATCTTTTAAGATACATATTTAGGTCTCTCAGATCCAGTACCATTCTCTCGTGAGAGCCTTCCAATTCACCAACTGGTGTCGGCGGCCTGACCGCCAGATGGACCTATGGGGTTATGTCGCAAGTCCAGTGCCAGTACACGGGCGGACGGACGACGAAAAAGCTCGCCTGCCATACGCGGGTTGTGCTTCCCTTCTGACTATTGGTTGGGACCAGCGCACACCAGAATGTTGAGGGGGGGCATCTGCCGCTCCCTGTGTCGTAATACCTCTACAGACCGTTCCAGTGCCTGTCTGGCTGCCTCAGTGAAAAACCTGGCCAGAAACCTCTGATTGTTCTCTTTGTGGCGTCTGGTAGGGGCAATTGTGCCAACCACACTTGACACAGAGTCACAGTGAGCAGGGGCATTACTCAGCCTAACTCACGGGTCATAAACGCAAACGCTTGCAGTGACGCATCGCTCAATGAGGTATAAACCTCTGCATCAAGCATCATCTGCGACTGCACGAGCATTAGCCATGACAGCGAATTACCAATTTGTGCTGCTCTGGCAGCCGCTCTATAAGCCTTACAGAGTAGATTGTTTGTTGCTCTGTATTGTGGCCTCGTTGCAACAGGCGTCTGCCTGGCCTGCCTCTTCTGGGAACACAACTAATGCTGCAATGGCAGGTTCCACAGAGGGCATTCGGTCCAGCCCATGGACCGCCGCGTCTGACATGGACGCAAACATTCTACAATCTCTGGCCATCCGATGCATACCAGGGTGTGGCCAGCCTTTATTTAGCTCTGCCAGAAAACCATTTCCTGCTGGCATAGCCAATCGTGCCCCCTGAGAGGCCCGTCGGTGAGACCTTAGACGTCCCCAAAGTGCTAGCCTGCGGCATATTGCAACCCATGCCTGCCAAGGCAGCACGGAGAATGGTTTCTAGAGAGGCCGAGTATCCGAGCCTCCTCTCGACCCTCTGTCAGATTAGTCTGCTGTCTCGGACTGACTCTGACTAAAGTAGGTGTTTGACACTGCTGTAGAAAGGGCGTCAAAACCATCACAGTCAGCTGTAGTTGCGTAACTTCCGCGGACAGGTTGCCGCCCTTGCCAACCTTGCCCTTTTTCTGTGTAGGGGCCTCAGTGGCGGGAGTACCCTTACGTTCGGGCGTAACCTCTACTGCCGCTGACGTTCTGCCCAAGGGAGGCATGTGCACAAGGCGCTCATGCCTTAGAATAATAACGAGCACTCGTAGACGATAAAACGTGGTGTTGGTCCTTGGCGGTGGAAGCCGAGGCAGATAACGTAGCGAATCACACATAGAATCACGCATACTTCTGCCTTATAAACCAATCGATGTAGCACCGCGCTAAATGATTGGGAAGCCTCACTGGCGTGCTGCCGCAGCCAGTACCGATTTAGAATCAATCACCGGAGCCGTAGCTCACCGATTGTATGGTAGCAAATCTCACTGCGGTACACTTTCCACCCCCAGGTTCGATCACTGGAATGTCATGCCATAGCAAAATAAAGAGCACTTTGCAGACGATAAAACGTGGCAGTGGTCTTTAGTAGGGAAAGTCGAGGCAGATAGTGTAGCGAAGCACGCGTACTCTGCCTTGTAAACCAATTGATGTAGCATCGCGCTAACCGATTGCGAAGCCTTACTGGTGTGCTCGTGCAGCCAGTACAGACTTAGAATAAATCACTGGAGCCGCAGCTCACCGATTGTTTGGTAGTAGATCTCACTGGGGTACACTCTCCACACCCAGGTTCGATCAATGAAATCGCAGAAAGATACAAACCTGTACTTTACTGCATACAAACCTGTTCTCCGCAATTTGTTTCACTAGAGTGAATGAAGTAAACGTGGCAGCACCATGTGCCTATCGCAGCAGTATCCAAGAAACAATATCCGTCTAGGCTAGCAAAGCTACCCGCGGATGTTGTTTACAAGTGCTTATCGCCGCCTTAAGGAATACTAGCGATGTGGGATTCACACAGGATACAAACAGTCTCACGTCTCAATATGCATTGGCGAGAAAATTGAACAGGACTTCCGCAGTGACGCTCCCCCCTTTATGGGAGGAATTACGTCACTACGCACCATGACAAATTCTGGTATAAGTCTCGATGCATCTGGCCCCAGAAGGCCATCCATATTGACGACCCTAATGGTCTAAGGAACTAAATAGAACTTCCCAATGTGTTTATAATGGATAGAGCTTGACAATGTTCCACTTCGGTGATTTGTTTTAACCAGAGTAAAATTAAGTGTTTTTTTAAAACTACAAAATGTTGTTTTCTGCGTGCTAGTTTGTCACTGTAATATTTCATTACCATAAGTTTATATTTTAGTTTTAGAGGGGAGAAAACAGTGTTTAACAATCAATACTAAAGTTACAGTAGGCCTTATGTTAGATATTGAAAGCCTGAAATACACAATGCATGGATGCATAATTTGCATTTAGAAGTTGATGGCTAGCTTTCAGAATTAAAAAAAGGGTAAAAAAACTAGGAGAAACATATTACTCTGATTTATATACCTGCCATGTGGAACATTAATTGTTGTTTTTGTTATTTTCAAGACATACTGTACACCTATAGTACCCTGACTGTACACTATTTTGGTGAAATATAAAATTGATAAACATAGTTTGAATAATTTACCTCAGTGTTATATCTGAGGGGTCTGCTGGAATGACTACACTTTACGGCGATGTTTGAATTCCCATGTTGCTGAATTATTAATTATTTTCCTTTTATACTCTTGCCTCAAACCTGTGACTCAAACCCGGCCCTTTTGCAGGATTCTCCAAACCAACTTTAGAATTAAATCTCTATTTACAAAAATAAAGCTTTGCTTGCTCATCCATTTATGTCTCAAATGGTAGAAACAGGCAAACAGGAGTTGGTGTACATGTGGTATATGTCTGCAGATACTAACAATTACGATGCACTATTTGGAGAATTACTGGGTTGTTTCTGCTTTGGCACAGACCATATGGCCACAATTTTATGCTACTTACATTTCTTTTTCCATCATCCGTTTCTTTAATTTGCATTTGTACGTCACTATTGCATTGGATTTCCAGTTAATTACAGCCCTGAATATCTATCAAGGTCAGTGAAAATGCATACTGTTATTACTGGGATCACTGTGAAGAAAATAAAGTGTGTAATCATTTCAAGAAAGGCTTGAACTGGATCTATGTAAAATATGGGCTTAAACACAAGTGTCTTTTCCCACATAGCAAGGTGATTTTTTATTAAAAACCTTATGCCCTTTGAGGTTTTTACAAAGGGCATACATTGGAAAAAGTAATATGAACAAATTAAATGTTAAGAATATGGACCCTAAACAAGGCTTGACATGAATTGCAATGTTTTATTTGTGCATTGAAGCACTGATTTCAATCATTCTTGATGGCTCGGATTATCTACACTGCCCTCACTTCCTGGTCATAGCAGCAGGCGGGCAGTTACATTTCCTGGTCATAGCTGCAGGCGTTCAGTTTAACTTAACTGAGCAATAATCAAAATTGATAGCAGAGGATTCAGCAATGAGCACTGCTGATGAATATGATTGGGCATTCCAAAGTGGGAGAAAAATGAGGAAAAAGCATTTTTATAACTAAAATTGAAATACCGTCAGGACTGACCATATTGGTGTCAATCTCACATTTATAGTTCATTACTATGTGGAAGAAACATTTTAGTTTTTATTTTCAGGAAATAAAAGGGCAGATATTAATAATTTTTAACAGATGTATGAAAAGAGGCCATAGTTTGTTTTTATATAATGGCAACATTTGGCAGATTTTGAAAGAAACCTCTGAAGTACTGTAATAACAATAATGACTTCCAATTGGCTCTTTGTATTACTGGCCCACAAAGCCCCTGCCCTCCGATACACACTGCTCCTATCACATTCAGCTCAGGAACTGGAGATGGAAAAAACGCTACATTATGCCTTGTCTGGAGTCCAGGGCTTTAATCGAGGTCCACAACGGCTCCCTAGGTTGCTAAATACCGTTATAACTATAGGCATACCGTTTCAGTGATAATGTGAATGACTGCAACCTAAATTTGAATGCGAAATGGTGCTTTGCTAATGATACATTCAGCGGTCTATCTCAAAGCATGTTCAATTTTAATTTAATTGAAGGTATTGCTAATTGCTAGTGAACTATATGCCTGTTTACATACTGTACACCACTTTTGTGTGTGTCACTTTTGGCACACTCAAGAAGGGTGTCATGCCCAAAACATTTGTGCAAAAAATTTTCAATGGGAGTGCTGTCCTGATTCTTATTGATTACATACTCTATACCCCATATGCCAAAAAAGTCCTTAATAGTAACTAACTGTAGTTTGTGCATTACGTGTTGGAAGAGACGGTAGTGAAGTGCATGAAAGTTTTTATTCAAAATGGTGGGCATCTCCCTCTCTCATCACCTGCCTTCATCTGTCTCAGGGCATGTGGGTCTGTATAAGAACAAAAACTGTTTTATAACTTGGAATTATCTGGTCTTCAAGACACCAGACAAACTGGTTCACTAAAAAGCCAGTGCATTAAATGATTATAAAATGATTATGTTAATAAATTTTTTTTATGACTTCCATAATCAATCACCTTTTTGTCCTCATTGCCTTTTTGTCTCTTTCAACCTTGTTGGGGTTAGAGTTCTCTCAGTTGAATTTTCACCAGTCCTTATTTGTGTGTGTGTTTGTGTGTCTTGACATCAAGACACTAACCAGAGTTATTCTGTTGCACGAGTTTATTAGCCATTGTGATACTGACAAAGGGCTCTTTGTGAGGACTTTGTAAAAGGCAGAGGATGGGTGGGTAGTGCCCACGCACATAGTTCCAATATTGACAAAACAACTAGTCCCCTTTTTCAACATGCACAGTTACTGTCTAGTGAACATAGGGACACTTCAGATAAATCAGTTGTGATTTTCGAAAAATGTGAGTAAAGCTTGGTGTGTCAGCTTTCAATAGGACAGATAGAGAGGAAATTATAATCAAAGTATATATTACAGCAATTCAACGAAACAAAAATGGTGTTCTGAAAATAAAAGCAGGATACTTCAATTATCTGGCAGTGGACATGGACAACTGCATTGACATTCTGGTGACAAGAAAATTATCTCCTACAAGTTGCTTAGACTACCAAATCACTGTTACTATAAGTTGATTCAATTCAGGGAAGGACACTTTTTGTGAAAGAAAATATGCTGTATCAAAATTTCAGCAGACGTTTTGTTACACTTTAAAATTACATGTAAAAGGAAGTCTTTGATCTCTTCAGGAATTTTTTTCTTGAAGCAGGTACTTTACAGACTAGATGTGCATTCTACAAAGCATACTGTAAGACACTTCTGACAGTCATTTTGGAGTTTCTGTGGTTACACTGTTTCACAGAACTGTGAGGGAACATGGACCATGACAGTTAGCGTAGTTGTGAAGAACAGCACGCTGGTTTGGTTTGGAATTATTTTACGATGTCAAATGGTGAAGTGGGGGATGGGGGAAGGACATCCTGCCTGATGAATGTTTTACATATGCATTGTTTGAATTTTTAAATGATTCTGTCTGGCATTATGCATCCTGTGCAATATATCCTACTTGATACAGATCAATAAACTAGTTCTGATATTTTAGTCTAATTAATAATGTATTTGTGAAGCTTTTTTAATGACTTCATTAAAAACATTCCACATACTTCCTGCAGGTTGGAAACAGTGGGCTAGAGATTAATTACCATAAACGAATACAAATGGCTTAAAGATTAAAGTGATTCTTTAAGGGTACAGTTGAAGTCGGAAGTTTACATACACTTAGGTTGCAGTCATTTTTAACCACTCCACAGATTTCATGTTAGCAAACTATAGTGTTGGCAAGTCAGTTAGGACATCTACTTTGTGCATGACACAAGTATTTTTTCCAACAATTGTTTACAGACAGATTATTTCACTTTTAATTCACTATATCACAATTCCAGTGGGTCAGAAGTTGACTAAGTTGACACTAAGTTGACTGTGCCTTGGAAAATGTGCCTAAACAGCTTGGAAAATTCCAGAAAATGATGTCATGGCTTTAGAAACTTCTGATAGGCTAATTGACATTATTTGAGTCAATTGGAGGTGTACCTGTGGATGTATTTTAAGGCCTACCTTCAAACGCAGTGCCTCTTTGCTTGACATCATGGGAAAAGCTAAATAAATCAGCCAAGACCTCAGAAAGAAATTATGGACCTCCACAAGTTTGGTTCATCCTTGGGAGCAATTTCCAAATGCATGTTCGTCTGTACAAACAATAGTACGCGAGTATAAACACCATGGGACCACGCAGCCGTCATACCACTCAGGAAGAAGACGCGTTCTGTCTCCTAAAGATGAACATGTTTTGGTGCGAAAGGTGCAAATCAATCCCAGAACAACAGCAAAGAACCTTGTGAAGATGCTGGAGGGAACAGGTACAAAAGTATCTATATCCACAGTAAAACGAGTCCTATATCGACATAACCTGAAAGGCTGCTCAGCAAGGAAGAAGCCACTACTCCAAAACCGCCATGAACAAGCCAGACTACAGTTTGCAACTGCACATGGAGACAAAGATCTTACTTTTTGGAGAAATGTCCTCTGGTCTGATGAAACAAAAATGTAACTGTTTGGCCATAATGACAATCGTTATGTTTGGAGGAAAAAGGGTGAGGCTTGCAAGCCAAAGAACACCATCCCAATCATGAAGCACGGGGGTGGCAGCATCATGTTGTGGGGGTGCTTTGCTGCAGGAGGGACTGGTGCACTTCATAAAATAGATGAATAAAATCATGAGGAAGGAAAATGATGTGGATATATTGAAGCAACATCTCAAGACATCAGCCAGGAAGTTAAAGCTTGGCTCAAATGGCTCTTCCAAATGGACAATGACCCAAAGCATACTTTGTGTTGTGGCTTAAGGACAACAAAGTCAAGGTATTGGAGTGGCCATCACAAAGTCCTGACCTCAATCCAATCGAAAATTTGTGGGCAGAACTGAAAAAGCGTGTGCGAGCAAGGAGACCTACAAACCTGACTCAGTTACACCAGTTCTGTCAGGAGGAATGGGCCAAAATTCCAGCAACTTATTGTGAGAAGCTTGTGGGAGGCTACCCGAAACATTTGACCCAAGTTAAACAATTTAAAGGCAATGCTACCAAATACTAACAGAGTGTATGTAAACTCCTGACCCACTGGGAATGTGATATTTTAGCTTTTATGTGAAATAAAAGCTAAAATAAATCATTCTCTCTACTATTATTCTGACATTTCACATTTTTAAAATGAAGTTGTGATCATAACTGACCTAAGACAGGGAATGTTTACTAAGATTAAATGTCAGGAATAGTAAAAAACTGACTTTAAATGTATTTGGCTAAGGTGTAGGTAAACTTTCGACTTCAACTGTATATGGCATCATTGTTTTTGTGGAAACAAGACTGAGTTTTAGAACATAGGTGAGGCAACTCAGTACTTATTACAATTATTCTTATGTGCACTGAGATAAGGATATAAAGTAACATATGAAGTAAAGATTGTACCCGTTTCATCATTAATCACACTGCCGCAGCATGTATTCTTATCACAACCACAGCGTGGCAGCTACTACTGCTGCTGAGCGTGGCGGCTACTACCACCGCCGCCCTGCTGGTGATGGAAAATGCATCACACACAGGCTTGTTCTCACACACAAGACTGCCTCACTTTGCTTACAGTAACAAAGTGTAAATTTTCAAGTGATAAAGAGAGGTCACGTCTCCCTGGAGTCTCAGCCTTTACTGGGGCAGAATTTGGCTCTGCCGTGACATAAATATTTTCGGAGGGAAAGGTTACACGACTGTAAAGTGTGGAGGCATGCAGATGCAGTGGGTAACCTGACAGTGGAGCACTGGAAATAAAAGAACAGAGAAAAGCAGTCCCCATGCTTACCAGCAGGATAATGGGTTATATAGGTCACTTTAAAGGTCTTATATTTTTCATACTCAGATATACAATACAGTGTAAGCGACTTGTTCTTTATATATCACCAAATAATTAGAACTCTTAGAAGGCTGAATTACATACTTTTTTCTGTTGACCTATTTTATTCTAACCCTAACAATCACAGCTTGTGCTTTACCAACAACCAATTATCTGCCAGTACATACTACATAATTCATGATGATAAAAACATCCTAATAGACAAGTTCTATTGAAAGGCCCCAAATAATTTTTCTTGACAATAGTATAATTTATAATAAGGAAGGTAATGTTGAGACTAGGTCATCGGTGCAGAGGCTTAGTCGTCAAGAATGTGGGGTGTCAATGAGTCAGATGTCAGAGTGGAGTGGATTTAATAACACACCATGTGGGCAGAGGTACTCAAGGGAGAACATTGATTGTGGTGAAATTTTAAAGATGTACACTCTTAAAAAGGTTTGCTCTAACAGCGTGCCCTTTGTTCTCAAGCAAGCAGTCCGTTGACCCGGTGGATCCCACAAAATTGCATTTCATTACACCTTTTTCTGGGTGCTGATTGGAACTTCAGGATGAATGGCAGGGCTGATCAGCAAATCAGTTTAGGTGTAGCAGCTTATTGCCCTGCCTTCCCAGTCACCGGTATCTATTTTTTCACGAAAATTAAATGGCCTTACCATGCAACTACCTTTCCTAATTGTGTCTCTTTTTTTTTGTTTTGCAAATGGCGACATACATAAATGTGGTGACATTACATACATTTTAGCAGATACTCTCATTCAGAGTGATTAACAGAAGTTTTACATTTTTATATAGCATCCATTTATACAGCTGGATATGTAATGAAGTGATACCTGGGAATTGAACCTGCAATACTTAGTTTTCAAGCCCAGTTCCTTACCCATTATACTACATTGCAAAATATGAATAAATATGGTGTATAATTTGGCAAGGCAATTTGTTGTTCAGCACAGATTGGTCTAAACCCAGAAATTCTGAGGAACCATTCTATGATGGATCAAGCCCAAGGCCAGTAACTGAAACCAGAGAATCTGTCATTGTGTAGATGCAAGTTCAGTATATGTGGCTTTTGCACTCACATTACATCTCAACTTGAAGTTCTTCTACATTTTTTAGTCTCATAAGACTGGGGACAGTTAGCAGCAAAATCATAAAGGATTGGGTTTGTGTGCTCTTATTGTGTACAGCACAATAACAAAATGCCACACTTGCTCTCCTAAACTAAATACCCACCCTAATGTCTTTCCTCATGTCAAATACAATTAGGTTAAGAAATAACCTGCTGAAAGGTATTTATGCTGCTTAGATAGAGAAGAAAAACAGAAAAACATAAGCTTTCAAAATGGGATGGCTACAAATCACCCACATAAAGTACACAGATTGAGGCACCCAGCAAGTGTTAAACTTTTCCAAGGTTCCAATTTAAATTTAAAGCTTATGGGTCAGAACAGTCAGTTTGTGGGGTGGTGTTGCTATCCTCAAGGGTTTTTTGCCAGCTCCAACTGGTCCTGTCTGTTCCACTGCCATTAACACCATTGTTGTTAGATTGTACAATTGCACTTTTCACAAAATGGAACAGCTATTAATAGAAAATGAGTACACAAAATACTTGATTGCAGTGCTGTGATTAAGTGTTGTTTATTAACAGTGTCCCACTTTGAAGGTTACACCTACGCATGATGCATGAAATGTAACTGCAAGGAGGATGTCAAGAAGGAATGGCAGGAACATAAAACAACAAGCCTTTGCAAAAAATGTCTCTTTCAACAAATGTTTCCTTTAACAAGGTGCTGACCTCAAAAATTTGTACTATTGTAATTTTTGAAAGTATTGTTATGTATGTTAAGGTACAAGCATGTCTATCCCTCCAAGCAAAATGTCAATAAATGATTTCATAAGATCTTTTCATACATCTGTCTCAAGGTTATCCAAATGTGAAATCACTCTTGGGAGATTCTAACACTTTAAAACTGAAACAAACATTTTTTAACCTTTTGTGGCACTGACAGCTATGTAATAAGTAAGGCCTGGGGAACCAGCTGCATTGGAGAATTGAGGGTAATCATGTTTTAACATGGAAAATTAGCTAGGCAGGAGATCCTACGTGACCACAGCATAGCTTTGCCTACATTAACAGCCAAAACTGAACAATGGCTAACCAGATATCATTCCTCAGCCCGCAAAATTACAGTTTGATGGTAATTTTCCTTAGGCGCTGTTTTTCTGGAGGAGGAACTATGTAATTAACATGGCTTGTCTTTTAAATAGGGTCGGGATCTGGCGAGGAACATCTCTGGTTTCCTGGAGCAATCAGGATTGCTTTTCTACAGGGTAACCCTGACACTGGAGGGGAGCACTATCAGAAGTATAACCAAAATTATTTTTGTGCAGTTAAAATAAATTTCATGAATGTGAAAAAAATCAAAACACAATTCTATTCAAAACAATTCCATTGTAATGCTTCTAGAAACTGCTTGCTCACTATTTATAGAATCTATATCTATAGCTATTGTTCAATGATGATATAAATGGCACTATGTAAATTTCATAAATATCAGCTTGGCAAAAAAACTTAAGAAGCGGAAAAGTAAATTAAATTAGTTAGGTAAAGACTCGGTATTGGAAAAAAAATCACTTATCTATTATGGATAATTGGTGAGAGAAAGGCTGTAAGTCTCAAATATACACTCAGCCAGCTGAATGTGTGTGTGTATTCATATTTGGACAAGAGCTCCCTCAGAGCAAGGTCTGTTTGTTTGTTTGTGTGTGTGTGGTATCTGTGAATATGCAAGTGTGTGTGCAGAGCCTATGGGTCAGGCAGTCCTCAGCTCAGGTTAAAGTCCCCACTGGCTGCTGAAGACTTCCACGCATTAGATCATGGTCTATAACTATTTTTATTTCCACATCGGTCCAATAGAATCAGTGCTCAGATTGGGGTCGGAGGGGCGGAGCTGACCTATTTCTCTGAAAATAAAAAAATCCACATTACACTTCTATCAACACAATGTATATAGACATGTAACAGAACAAGGCCCAACATTTCAGAGAAATTACTGTGAATAAATAAGAAGCCCAAGTGAAAAATATGTCTTTATGCCTCTGTGGCCAAAGTGAAAGTTCCACAACTTGCTCTTTCTGCAGTGACCATAAACAGTGTGTCTGAGAAGCTCTTGGCAAGTTCCAAGTACAGGGGGGAAAAAATCCAGCTGCATTGTTTATTAGGTTACGGTCTCTCATCAATGAGAATACAGGCTTTCCGGGATTCATTCTTACTGTGGGTTTCTGTTGGCATTTTCTTTGGGAATAAAAAGTGAAAAAGGTTTTTCCATTAATCTCTCTCCATTTGAATCAAAGCAAATGCGTGTTGGGATTTATTTTACCTTTTAAAATGTGTTTATTTTTTATCATCTATTGTCTAATTGTTATAACACAATAGTCTCATTTCAGTTTGGATTTCATTAGAGGGGTTGGGCTTTGGGTCAAGGTAGGGGGTTTCATGTGGGGATGGATTGGGTTTCAGTGGAACGGGACTAAGAGGGACCTGGAAATGTTAAGAAAGACCTCAGTATAGTGGTGCCAAATATCTGGTCCCTCCATCTTCATTATTTTGCTGTTTTTTTCTTCAGTTATTATTTTCTGTTTTCATTTATTCATTCCCTTTTCACCCAAGGCCAAAACTCCTTTGGCCAAAATCACTGAATGGGATCATCATTTGTGGCATTGTGCACTTACAGTAGGTATGCATACTTAGATCTGGATTCTATAATGTTTTGTGCTTAAATTACACAATCAAACAAAAATGCTTGTTTTTCACTGTGCAAACACAGTTCATTGAGTTTAGTGATCACCAACGTATTACAAAAAATGTGCCCACGTTGAAAATGCACCTGCATTTGTTTGAAAATCTAAGTTAAGGACAAATGTCAATAGTTTGATTGTCATATTTTACATTTATACCAGTAAATCTTAAAACATCAGTGAACGATAGACTATTCATTTCCAAGTCACAAATGTAGTACGCTGTCTACAGTATCTGTCTCCTGCTTAGAAGGGTGTGTTGGCTTTCTGGAGTGTAGCATGAAATCCCAGGGCAGAGCGAGGTCCAGTGGGCCGTTTGTGAGGGTCAGATCTTGCTGTTACTCACACTATGCGTTCTACTGCTCACACCGCGGCGGGCACACCACAAACTTCTAGATGAACACAGCAGACTGAAGGATATGACCCTGTGGCTTTGGCATATATGAGTCACTGGGGAAGCCCATGCTCTCCATTCTCATAATAAAAGCACACCAGAGATAGTGAAATGTATTATACAGTAGATCTCTTGAGAGCATTTTCAGTAGCCAGGCTTTAAAAGGTTAATTTTTTCATTCTAGCAAGAAACAGTATTGCATTTAGATAATGTATTAATGCTATGAACTGTTTGTGTGTATACAGTTTGCGTTCTATTCTTTTTGCATGTCATATCTGTGACTGGAAAACAACTGTACCACATGTTCCTGATGCTCTGTTGAAGTTTTATTCCCAACCCCCATTTTGCATGTAATTATGTAATTAATTTCAGCAACTGGAGAAGTAAATAAAAACTTTTTAGACTGACAAGGGGTATAAGCTATGAGTGGTTTTAAGCATTACGTCTCCCACAATCACCCAATGCAGGGCACAGTTTTTCCCTGGTCCAAATATTTATGACTGTTTTATATGATTATTAAAAAGGCTTGATAGAAGGTATTTCACAACACCATCTAATAAAGAATTATAACTGATGTCTTTGGTTTCTGGGCCAATTTCAGACACAGTAAATTTAAACCAAAATCTAAATATAATCCAGTAAAATATTGATAGTTGTTAGCAGGGTTGAGGTCTGACAGCCAGCTGACAGATGTACAACATTGTATTCATGTAAACAATGAGCTACCTTTTATTGCTTTTACTGATCTTGTAATACAAAATATGGAAAGTATATTTAATCCATTTTATATATGTCAAATGGGTTCTATTCAACAGAATCCAACTTATTTTACACTCAATTCCCCACTTGTTATTACTGATACTATGGCCGTGACCGAATACGATCCCTACACCCTTTTGAGGGCGCATATTTGAGTCCACTTCGTCTAAAAGCTTTTGAGTGGGCGACCTTTTCTCACAAATGGGGGCACTTAAAATACCAGGATGAAACCCTTATTTCTGAGGTTTTGTTGAGGGAATTCAGGAGCACACTCATCCACAGAACTGTGCACTCATCCGGAAGTAAAAACGTAAAAGAAATAGAGCGTATATGCATATCTATGGTACAAGAGCGGGTCATATGACAAACTACTCTTTTATTTTTGTTAATTCTATCTTCATTTATAATCTACACTTTGTAACCATCGTCATATGTAAACTGATTGATATTCTCAATAAAAAAATAACAAATATTACTACTTCCTCACTAGTTTGGAAAAGAGTTTTGCAGGATTTCTTTCGCACACTGTTGCAAAGTGAGGGGACAGGGCACATAGTAGACGGGTCTGAGTGGACAGGGGACAGGGAACAGGGGTTGTATTCGGTGATGGCCTTTGCCATCATGATGAAAGGGCATAGCAGTTTTTTTTTAGAAACCTAGACAACCAAAAAGTCTGCCATGGTACCTTTAGGTGGATACAAAGCTAGAATTCCTAAAGTAAATCAAAAGTCACTGAACAAATTGTCACATCTCGTTCCTCCTCGTCTTAGTCTACGTCTGGTTTTTCCGTTTATATGTATTTTCTATCCGGCAGTCTGTTCCGTGTTTTCCTTCTCTTCCTCCATTTTGTGTCTCCACTTCCCCACACCTGAATTGTGTTTTCTCATTTGTTTCTTCTCACCTGTTCCTTGTTGTTTCTTCATTAGTTTGGTATTTAGTCTCCTCTGTTTCTGTGTTCTCTGCCAGATCGTCTTGTGCCCTGCATTCGTGCTTGTCTCATTCTTTCCAGTCTCATTCTTTCCAGTGTTTGAGTCCTGCCTGCTCCTTTCCTGTTCCGAGTTCCTGTGTACCCGTGTCCAGTCCTGTGTACCCATGTCCAGTCCTGTGTACCCGTCCAGTTCCTGTTCTCCTGCATGTCCAGCCTGTTCCTGTCCAGCCCTGCTTCAGCCCTCCTGCCCAGCTGTCCTTCCCACGTCCTAGCCCTGCTCCTACCCTTTGCCCTCCTGATCCCCTGCTCTGACGGATTCCCCAGTTCTGACCCCTGCCTGTTCCTGGACTTCGCTTTTGCTCATCCTGCATTGCCTTGCTCACTGGACATTGACCTGTGTTTGTTGACCACAAATAAAGCCTATTCCTACTTCTGGTGTCTGCGATTGGTTCCGATCAGTTCTTATAACAGAACGATCTGGACATGATGGACCCAGCGGACACAGAACAGATCCACCACACCATTGCCTGCCAGGGGGCAGTTATTGGTCAGCACGACCAACTACTGCGAGATGTTATGGAGACCCTGCCTGGCTCACCCCTCAAGAACGTAAACAACGCCTCTTCAGTCATCTGTACTGTAGGGGTCCGGGTCACTTCATCCAAAACTGTCCAGTAAAAGCCAACGCCTGTGAGTGAAAGAGGTCCTGACGGGCGCTTCCCAGACTCCTCCAAATCCCGACCCACTCATCATGCTCTGCTCACCTGGAATGGGACCCAGCTACCTATTGAAGTCCTCATCGATTCTGGAGCGGACGTAAACTTCATCTGCCCTCCTCTGGTCTGTCAGATGGGCATTCACATCGCCCCTATGAATATGCCTCTTCACACTAACACGCTTACCGGGGCCCCTCTGGCAGTGATCTGAGAAGTGACCTGCCCTGTGGAGATATTAGTCTTAGGCAATCATCGGGAGGAGATTTTGTTCTATGTTATGGAATCGCCTTTTATTTCTGTGGTGCTTGGATCACCATAGCTCACCAAGCACAATCCCCAAATTGACTGGTCCCGAGGAATTATTACTGGCTGGAACCCCAAGTGTCACCTCACCTGCCTCAGTTCTGCTGCCAGTTCCATGGGGGCTCAACCCCCTCTTAAAGAGGAAGTTATCAATCTCTCAAAAGTGCTCAATGAACATCATGACCTCCGTCAGGCGTTCAGTCACTCCCGAGCCTGCTGTCTGCCTCCTCACCACTTGTACGACTGCCCCATTGACCTGCTACCAGGAACTTCGCCTCCTAGAGGCCGCCTGTATTCCCTCTCCATTCCTGAGACCGAGGCCATGGAGAAGTACATCACTGAGTCACTGGCTTCTGGTATCCTTCACCCCTCCTCGTCTCTAGCTGGAGCCGGGTTCTTCTTCATGGGCACGAAGGACAGTTCACTACGTCCATGTATTGACTACTATGGACTTAACAACATCGCGGTCAAGAACCATTATCCCTTACCGCTGATTTCACCTGCCTTCTCCACTCTGCAAGGCTGCAACATATTTTCCAAGCTTGACCTCCACAATGCCTACCACCTAGTGCGGATCCGAGAGGGGGATGAGAGGAAGACGGCCTTCAACACCCAGTCCGGGCACTATGAATACCTGCCCATACCTTTCTGGCTCTCTAACGCCCCCGCTGTGTTCCAGGCAATGGTCAATGACGTACTCCGGGACATGATCTCTCGGTTTGTATATGTTTAACTTGACGACATTCTTGTGTTTTCCCGCACTCCTGAAGAACACATTCATCACGTGCGCCAAGTGATTCAACGCCTCCTTGAGAATCAGTTATACATCAAGGCGGAGAAGTGTGAGTTCCATCAGTCATCAGCTCCGTTCCTGGGATTTGTCATTGCCAAGGGGAGGCTGGAGATGGATACTGAAAAAGTGAGGGCGGTCCAGGAGTGAACGGAACCCAACAACCGCAAACAACTACAACTCTTCCTTGGATTCGCTAACTTCTACAGACGCTTCATCTGCAACTACAGCTCTGTAGCGGCCCCCTTGCCAGCTCTCACATCCACCAAAACGCCCTTCAACTGGACCAAGGAGGCCAGCTCAGCCTTCCTTGAGCTGAAACAACGTTTCTCTTCTGCTCCTGTCTTGTCGCTTCCTGACCCCAGAAGGCAGTTTGTGGTTGAGGTGGACGCCTCTAATACTGGTGTGGGAGCCGTGTTGTCTCAACGTGCAGAGGATAATAAAATGCACCCCTCTGCCTTTTTCTTCTCCCGCTTCCAATTTAATCTGTCCTATCGGCTGGGATCCAAAAATATCAAGCCTGTCCCATCTCCATGAAGCGCCCGAAGAGGAGGGGGGTCCCGAGACGGTGCTTCCGCCTGACTGTGGTGGCCGCGGCGAGATTGGATGGTGGAGGAGGCCCTCCTTACCAGTCCGGGCCCCAGCAACAATCCGGAGGGACTGAGTCGGCCGCACTCAAGCGCTAACCTGGTCAAACACCATGGTCCTAACCATCATCGACCGCTTTTCCAAGGCCAGACACTTTGTAGCCCTCCTCAAGCTTCCTTCTGCCAAGGAGACAGCTGAACTGATAGCCAAACACATTTTCCGCCTTCATAGCCTTCCCCAGGAGGGAAAGGTCTGCAGTTTGCCAGCAGGTTTTGGAATTCCTTTTGTTCGCTCATTGGAGCTATCCCTGGCCTCTCTCCAGGTTCCATCCCCAGACCATCGGCCAAACTGAACGCCTTAACCAAGAGCTGAGTAAGGGCCTGCGCTGCCTCGCTGAGAGATCCCCCACCACTTGATCCAGCAAAGACAACAGGTTCCTCTGCTGCCTGGGGTACCTTCCACCCCTATTCCCGGAGGAGTAGAGGGAGGTGGAGACCCCCTCAGCGCAGGCCCTGGTATCCCGTGCCCGGAGGACCTGGAGGAGGGCCCGGTCCGTTCTCCTGAAACACGTCTGTGGGATGAAAGCCCAGGCCGACCGTCGTCGATCCCCTGCCCCCAAGTACACGGTCGGTCAAATGGTTTGGCTTTCGTCCCGGGATATTCCCCTCCAGACCACCTGTAAGAAGCTTACCCCCCGATTTATTGGCCCCTTCCCCATTTCCTGTGTAATCAGCCCCTCTGTAGTTTGTCTTCTCCTTCCACCCCCCCTACACCGCATCCATCCCGTGTTTCATGTTTCCTGTGTTAAACCTGTCTCCACCTCTCGTTTCAGCCCTCCAATACTTCCCCCGACTCATCGAGGGCGGCCCGGCCTACACCGTACGCCGTCTCCTGGACGTCTGGCGCAGAGGGTGAGGTTGCTAATTCCTAGTCGACTGGGAAGGGTATGGTCCTGAGGAGCAGAATATTCTCGACCCCTCCCTGATCCAGGAATTCCTGCGCCGGCGTCCATTACAGGAGGGTAGGGCGCCAGGTGTCACCCCTAGGGGGGGGTAATGTCACATCTTGTGCTTCCTCATCTTAGTCTACGTCTGGTTTTTCTGTTTATATGTATTTTCTATCTGGCAGTCCATTTCGTGTTTTCCTTTTCTCCCTCCATTTTGTGTCTTCACTTACCCACACCTGAATTGTGTTTTCTCATTCGTTTCATCTCACCTCTTCCTTGTTGTTTCTTCCTTAGTTTGGTATTTAGTCTCCTCTGTTTCTGTGTTCTCTGCCAGATCGTCTTGTGCCCTGCCTTCATGCTTGTCTCACTCTTTCCAGCGTTTGATTCCTGCCTGCTCCTTTCCTGTTCTGAGTTCCTGTGTACCCGTCCAGTGCCTGCTCCTGTCCAGCCCTGCTCCTACCCTTCGCCCTCCTGATCCCCTGCTCTGACGGATTCCCCGGTTCTGACCCCTGCCTGTTCCTGGACTTCGCTTTTGCTCATCCTGCATTGTCCTGTGCACTGGACATTGACCTGTGTTTGTCGACGACGAATAAAGCCTATTCATATTACTTCTGGTGTCTGCGATTGGTTCCATTCAGTTCTTGTAACACAAATGTATAAAGTACTGAATATTTGCTATATAGGCTGGCATGCAGAAGGGCATCTGCTATATAACTAATTATTCTGGAGTAAGTGTGTAAAACTTTCCTTGTAAAAACAAAAATGACAGCCAGGCACAACAGAACTGAGATTTTTGCCAATAGGTAAAGAAATATAGATCACTCCTCAGTTGCTATTAGCTTCATACATTTAAAAAGTAAATATCGATGCAGAAAATTATTGTGCTTCAATTTTTGCCAACACAATTAAAATTTTTGGCTTTTGCTGGGGTGTGCAAGAGTGTGATTTGAACAGGTAAATTTGAGCTACATGTTACATTAACATCTGTTCATGTAAGTTGTAAATCTGCACAGGTATTAAAATAATAAAAATTTTACAAGAAGAAGAAATAGCGGGGACCTATGTCATGCAGGGAAACCGGGATCACTGCACATGTGCTACAAGTGGACACCAGCAGTGTTTGCATCATGGCCAAGTGGTGTCTTGATATCATACTTATATGAATTCTGCTCAGCACTTGCACTGTTTTTTTTTCTTGATGTATTCAACAACCATGCCAAATCCTAACTACTTAACCCCTTTTTGCAGATGCATAGTGACCATGGCGCCGGCACCAAGATTTTGCTCAACTGAGACATTCATTGCTCCTGCAGAGAAACTATGAGTGGAAACCATCAACTCCATGTCTTATGTTTATTGTACGCGATTTGTGACAACTCTGCCGAATACACAGTTTCTAAGTGTCACTATTCCCGTAGCAAGTCCATTTAACAAGCAACCCCCCACCCATTCTTGCCTACAACTACACCTACCCATGCGTGACATAGTGGACAATAGTGTCTATGTGTGAGTTCACAAATATATTTCTTCATTAGTATTCCGTCATAGCAACAAGATAAACCCAACAATAGCCTGATTGTATGCCAAAAAGGCAGTGAAAGTCCTGCTCACTCAAATACAAAATAAACGTGAAATTATTGTCACTATACCACGTCATTCTACTACCAATATCTGCTACTAAATGTGAAATAAATATAGAATGCTACAATTGGTTTTAAGCATAGAGATGTCCCTTTCAAAATTCAGTGAACATTTATTGTCTGGGACAATCCGTGTGAGAAATAAACAACACTTTATACCGCTATTACAGGATGTAAAACGGCGATTCATAATACCCCCCAAGCTCTTCAAATCCGTCTCATTCATTCCAGTTCATTCTGGTTTCATTGAATATTCTTTTATCCAATATAGCACATTTTTACCTTAGCAACAGTGTTAACAATGTCTTATTGGATGCTTTGAACGGTAAATTACAGGCGGGCATAACACAATTTCTAGTTTTACACATTCGCATACACAATATACATTCGCTCGCCAAGGCGTAAGAGTTGTTTCCTGTTAATTTTGCAAGTTTTTACGAATTTACCTTGTTTATTTAACTCATCAGCAAGGCAAGAGAAAATCCTCTCTTGCCTTGAGAGTGGTCAGAAGATACCATAGTTACCAAGATACCATCGATAACATAGCATTGACCACATTTGGCATCTGTGTGAAGGGATTAAATTAATGTAAACATATAGCCCCCTCAGCTATAGTCGGTGTACATATTGTGGTGCCAGGAAGGGAGTTGGCGTGCCGTCCTCTACTGGATGGCACAGCCACTACACCCAGGCAGGGGTGCCAGCTGAGGCTAATGTTAATCAGCCCACGTGCTCTTTAGCCGTGATTATTCTCCTTAGAAAAGGTTCCCCAGGCCTAGGAGAGTGTTTTTGGTTGGACTTTGACGTGGTATAATTACACAAGAATTTCACTTGTTTATTTACAATTAAGTGAGCAGGGCTTTTCACGCTGTTTTGGCATACATTCGGGCTATTGTCGGGTTTATCTTGTTGATATGACGGAATATGAATTTTTGGTGGTGAAAAAATATTTTATGTACTCACAGACTAGCTATACGTGACAACAGTGGCATTTGGAAACTCTGTATTTGGTATTGTTGTCACAAATCATGTACGTACTAATAAAGATAGAACACAGAGTTTGTTGTTTCCAGTCATAGTTTGGTTGCAGGAGCAATGAAAGTCTCAGTTGAGCAATCACACAACAGCGCCATCTTTAAGGTGTCTAAGGTGTTTGCATGAAGGGGTTAAAAAGGTGCAACGTCCCCTTCTTTTTACTTGACACATTTGCACCCACCATTACTAATATATAAAATGATCTGTCTTGGCTAACTAGACCTTCATTTGATACATATTGAATGCACTCCCAAGGATCACGTAATGGAAAGTCTTTTTAGGCACCATATGGAAAGAGGGTTAAACACTTCTGTACAGACATTTCTGTACAGTTGTCTGCATGTCCTAATATTTCAGACACAAGGAACAAGAACAAAAAAGGCAATTCAAAGCGAACATTATTAATTTAAGTTTGTTGCGGGCAGATGCCATTAAGGAAGTCCCATGGGGTATCACATTTAACCCTTTGTAGACTTGGACAAGATGAATGCCTTCTAAGGTACAGTGTTGACAAGTGCAATGAATGTCAGATGGTATTAGATTCACTTTCTATTCATGGGCTGTGACTAATGTTCTGAGCTTGGCTGGTTCCTAAAGGACCTGAGTTGTTTCCTGCTCCCCGGTTCCGTGATCAAGAATGTCTTATCACGGTTCATATTTGAAGGTTTAGCACCATTCAGAGTCTTGTCTTGGAAGGGTCAGCATTCTGGATGAGCTGCAGAGGCCTGGTGGAGGTGGAGAGGCCATCAAAGAGGGAGTTACAGTAGTCCAGGCTGGGTAGGTCTCTTCAACTGTGGTTTTAACTGGTTCCAAACTTATATTACAGTGATACAATTTTACATTTGTCTTGGAGACCACATCATAAAGATATGACATGTCATTTGGTGTTGCACAAGGGAGACTGCCTTGATCCTCCTTTTTTTCATTGTACATGCTTTCCTTAGGTAATATCATCACAGAACACAATTTTAATTTCCACAGCTATGCTGATGATACACAATTATACTTTTCTGTTCAGCCGAACAATCCTAATGCCTTATGCTCCCTGACTCTCTGTCTGCAATTAATCAATGGATGAGCAATCATTTCTTAAAATTAAATGAAGATAAGACAGAAATACTGTTAGTTGGCCCCAGAGCCAAAGGGATATACTTTTTCATAGGTCTGTGAGGGTTAGAGTAAGGTTCAGAAAACCAGATATCAAGGATTCAAAAAACGCATCTAGAAAGATACACCACAAAACGGAAGAACCGAACCAGGGGGGAGATGAACAAAAGAACGGGAGCAAAACTTCCCTAGCACAAGGCAAATCAAAGCAACCTCAAAAACGGAGGCGTATCTCGATAAACAGCGAGAATAAATAATTCAATTCAATTTAATTCAATTTTATTTGTATAGCGCTTTTTACAGAGAACTGTCACAAAGACGCTGCACAGGGAAACAGAAGGAAAATTGAGCAAAAAAAAACCAGGCCCCAACCAGCAAAATGAGGTAAAAAACTCCCCGGTAGGGGAGAAAAAACACTGAACAGTGGCGAGAAAAAACTCCCCAGTGGGAAGAAATCTCGGAAGGAACCTGAGACGGGGTGCCCATCCTTCGCTGGCCGGCCCGGTTTAGACTAAAGGTGGACTGAATGGTAATAGTCAATTCAATAATCAGTTCAATCATGAGTTCAAAGGGGGCGGGGTCTGGGACTCCGGTTGCGTGAAGTCGGGAGGATAAACCAAAGGAGGGACAGGTCCGAAGCAGTCTGCAAACTCAGGGTAAGAGGGGGCACGGGCCAGAGTAATCTGCAGCTCAGGGTGAGAGAGGAAAAGAGAAGGTTAGCCCCCCCCCCCCGACATCCTTAACTATAGGATTGACTAAAGAGGTACGTTTTTAGCCTACACTTAAAAGTGTGTCTGAAGCCCGTACATACATGGGAAGATTATTCCATAAAAAAGAAAAAAAAAACCTCACACACTAAATCATTAGGCGTAACAGGAGGTTAGAGAAACAATGCAAAAACTGAAAAAACGAGTGAAAGAAAGGAACAGAAAAGAAAACCTGTTATCCAAAGCTCTATAGGCAAAAGAGCTTGAAAACAAAGGGTAATAGGTAAAAAGAATAAGGATAATGAAAACGATTGGAAAGAAAAGAGAAAACCAATCTAATCCTAATTTCTTTAACCGGACTTTTAACCGCTGCATTTCCTATTAGTTCGAACCAGAAATGCAGTAACCGAATTTCCTATACCTTACCGACTAGCAAGGACAATATCGAAGTGTTGGAAATGTCCTGGGCTATTTATAACTGGCAGGAAACCCGAAACAGGTGCAAGGAATAATAGCCGAGCGAGATCAAAAAATCGGCATGGAGACGGAAAAAATCCAATAGAGCATCCCAATGACGCCAAATAGAATAACGACTGCAGAAACATCAGAGGCTCCCAATAACCATGACAAGGTCAGGAAATTTGGTTCCCCAGATTTAGTCAAAAGTACCATCTCTAGGTGTGATTTTAGACTCTAGTTTTTACTTTCAAACTTCTCATAAAAAGATGGCCAAAACTTCCACCTAAGAAACATTGCCAAAGTATGATCAGTTTTAACTTACCAGAATGCTAATGTTAATTAATGCATGTATCTAAAGTATATTGGACTATTGCAATGCTCCTTTTACTGGTCTTTCAAAAAAGAAATAAAAAAACGAATTTGAGAGATTACAACTAGTTCAGAACTCTGCTGCTAGAATTTTAACAAAAATGGAACAGAGAGCATATCACTCCTGTTTTAGCCACACTGCACTGGCTCCCTGTATCTTTTAGAATTGGTTTTAAAGTACTTCTACTTGTATACAAAGCTCTTATGGTTTAGCACCTTCTTCCCTCTCAGATTCCCTGTTGTTTTATGTCCCTTCCTGAGCCCGAAGGTCCTCTGCAGCTGGTTTTTTAATCGTTCCTGATGCCACCCACAAGAAAATCAGGGCCACTGCTTTTATCCACTATGCTCCTGAACTATGGAACACCCTGCCAAAAATATCAGAGTTGGCTAGCTCAGTGGAGATTTTTAAACGGCAAGTGAAAACTCCACTGTTTTTACTGTATTATTTTATTTACATTGTCTTAATTATATTATATATTATTTACAGTGTCTTATCTATATTGTTTTATTTTATAGTATATTTCTGTGAAATTGCCTATATATTGCCTCTTCATTAATTATAGGTGTGTATTGGGTCAGGACACTCTTGGAAATTAGATTTTTAATCTCAAGAGGTATCTCCTGAATAAATAAAGGTTATATATATTTATATATATATACTGTATATATATATATATATGTATATATATATATATATGTATATATAAACCACTTTGAGTGTTTATTGAGTTCCCTTTAAAAGCCACCTGCATTTGCACCTTGGCGGATTGCTAATTTGATGGCGGATAGTAAGACTGTGAAAATAGCTGATTACAGCTGGCGAAACAGACATGCTTGTGCACGTAGTTAAAGCGTGTGAGTAAGAAATAGGCTATATTGATCAATATTATGATCAATATTATTCGGACTAACCATTATGACGTGTTTTGATATACACAATAGTAATCTTTCACATTAGGGTTTAACACCGACACGGGTTACACCAGTGCTGTTATTTTACAAAATATATGCGGTTTAATTTCGTTATATTATTTTATTTTATTTACATTTACATATTTTATATACTATAAAATACGACTACAGTCTATCAGGGTTATTTTGAGTGTTTATACCATAATTTTTGAAGTCAAACTATCGTTGAATCCTTTACTTTGTGCTGACCTATATTCTCTGTGGAAGTACGGCGGCGGAGCGAACGTGGCCATTGTAACTTTTTGCTCTTCTTTGTTGTTGTAGTCGACCAGTGCCGGCACTACATTCGTAGGTAATGTAAAGTATCGCTCCGCCGCCGTACTTCCACAGAAAATATAGGTCAGCACAAAGTAAAGGATTCAGTATAGAGACCCTCGAGTAAAACTTGTCCACATCATAGCTAGGTTACATTTATTACAGCAACACATCAAAAGATGAATTGAACACATTCAAGGGTGTAAATTAACCATATTAATTTAAACTCTCTCCCGTTAACTACAGTTGAAACTTCAGTACTTCTCCGCCCCCTACACAGAGGAAGCTTGCGTGTTGCCTTGGCACAACCATATTTTAGTATTTTTGGTGTCCTTACTAATGGGAGTTAAAATGGGAAACAGATGATTTAAATTCTGATGATTTATAAAGGCAAATATTTTTAGTCATCATAAAGTTTTATTTGGGGGGGGTTGTACTGCCCTGTTATGTTTATTGAAGGGGTTACAACCCCTGCATCCCCCCAGAGATTACGCCCTTGCATAATATATTCTATACTTTGACTTTCTGTGCTTATAGGAACCATTTTTAAAATAGATTTAGTTTAGCAAAATTATGAAGCTTTGTGGTAGCATTGTGGTATGGCTGTCTAATCTGAGGACAGGGACGAATGAAGAAGAAGGAAATTAAAAACATACATGATATTCTTGGCCACCCAGGCAAATACAATAAGAGCCTACAAGACTCTTAGATTGGCCCGGAAAGTTTCCATTCCTATGCACAGAACCACGGGTGGTAATGAGCCGCAACAAGTAACATTCTCTTTTCCACACTTCAAGAACTCATCTTTCAGCTAGGGCAGCCATGCCCCTTACTTAATTTAAATCTAACGCTTTGCTTCATTCAGTGCATGAACCTCCTGGTGGGTAGGATTAAGAGACTACCAGGGAGAGGGCCTAATTTGTAAAAACATAGTTGGGCCTCCAATGATGTCTGGCTGCCCGGTGACACTTCAGAAAATTAATAAAGATTAAAGCAGGCCAAGCCATTGTGAATGGAGCTGCTGGATTCCAAGCATAATGGCTCGTGCTTCTGTGTGCTACACAGAACATTTGAGTAAAATAGTACCTTCATAGTCCATTGACTGGAATTCCATTAAGTTGGAATGCAAAATGTATGTGGAATGCAGTTGGTGTGCAACCTCAAAGTATATTTGAATTAATAAACAATGGTTACTAGCCAAAAATTATAGATCATGAACTAGATTAACTTAACTGCAGGTCAAATCATATGAAAAATGCTGCTTGGCTAGGAATGATTGCAACCTTGATTATTTTGCTATTTGTTAAGGCTGTGCTGTTCACTGACATGCAAAGGCATAAATTGTTTTGAGATTTCCTTGTGTTAATTATGTACCGCTCACTGAATTGCAGAAGCATAAACAAAATAAATATGCAGAATTGTGCAGCCAGTGCCTATTGCAGGGTTTGGAGTCGATTTATGTCTGATGCTGTGCATTTTAAATGAGGGAAGAAATGAGACTTGTGTAACACGTGCTGGATCAAAGGAAAATGGGAGGTGTTGGATGCCTGTAGCGACATTCTGTGTGGTCATAGACAGGCTGGCGATAGCCTGCGTGGAAGCTATTTTTACTGCACACACAGGAAGCCCACAGCAGAATTTTGTTTCCATATTATTTTAGTATAGACTTGGAGGCTGTACCACAAAGCTGACAAAGAGATGAAAACCCAATTGTCTAGATGTATTAAGGAGAATGGATAATAGTGGATTACATTTTTACTTATTCATTTGGGATGAAAACAATGTACAGCTATCTTGCTCATTATGTAATGCAGTCTTTATTATTTACACTGCAGAAGTTAATCTTTTTATCAGGAACAGACACAACTAGAATTAAAGCCTGGCAATACAACCCTATATTATTGAAATCCTTGGGAATACATTTTACTGTGTGTACATCAGAGGAGGCTGGTCCATAGAGGCAGAGGAGGCTGCTCCTCCTCTATTTTTGAGAGGCAAGAGGGAGATCAAAATATAAAAAAGAGTAATTGGTTGAAATAAACCATTACCAAATCTCAGTATCATTTATAAAAGAATTCTTCTCTCTTCTTTGGAAAAAATCCATTATTGAAATTATGATTAAAATGCTTCATCAGCGACACCTTGCAGGGCAGGCAAGAGGGGAAAGGGCAGTCTGTGTGAAGTGGTGGTGGGTGTGGGGCGCAGAGGAGGACGGGCTCCTGCTGTCCTCCTTAGGGCGGGATCTCTTATATCAATTTAATGTACTTCATTTTTTTCCCATGCTAATCTGTTATTGGCCAAAACACGTAAAATGATGCTCCAACGGAGGACGTCCTCCTTAACCAATCAACAACCAGAATACAATATTGACATCGCGTTGGTCCAATGATAATTTCCTAATTTCATCTGCAGTTCTCTGCCACTGTATTGTACGTGAGTGTGATGAACTGGCGGTAAAGCGATAGATTATACAGTAGCATCAGAGATTTTCTTATAGGGGGAGATCTTTTGCATTGTGAAAAGCGTTACGGCTAGTAGTAGCTTAGCTTGGATCACGTGCACCGTTGCTAGCCAATCGTTTCAAAGTATTGACGTCAGTGAGACTCTTCAGAGTTTTTCGACAGTTATCTACGGCATTTGGAAATATAGTATTGCACGCTCCCGTTCATATTTTGAAAGACAGAAAAACGACCATTTATGATATTACCACTCCATGCACCTATAAAGAGTAGGGGTGTCACGATTCTCCAAATCCGCGATTCGATTTGACTTTTGATTTTAAGGTCACAATTCGATTCGATTTTTTTCCAGCACTATTTTTTTTCCAGCACTATAGTCTAACTAATGGCTATGCCATTGTTAGACTATCAAGTCTTGATTTGTAAAGAAAAATACTTGTTTCTCAATAAGTAACTTTTATTTGAATAATAACAATTATAAATAATAACAAAAATATGAGAATATTTAAACACACCTAAACAGTTAAGAGCTTTATCAAAACTAGACTCTAGAATAATAAACAGTTGAACATTTACCACGCTATTAACAATTTACACATTGGTTTTATGCCCTGACAACGGTCATTTACATTTACATTGTCGTCAAGGCAATTAATTCTGCATTAAATGCTTAAATCCAGCGTTCTCCACCACCGAATAGCGTCGCATGTCTGATGCTACAAACAAGTTGAATTTTGTGGAAGCTTGGCTCTAAATGAGAATGGAAGAGTTGCCTGTGTCAATGTTTTTTTCCCAGTCAAATCTATTTCTTTGTGATGCCTGCGAATGTGTCCTGCCATATTTGACGTGTTGCCTGAGGTGGCGTATGGTACTCGCCTGTAGCATAGCCGACAAACTGTCGTTTTTTTGTCAATGACGCGTTCGTTGTTTATATAACTCACGGGGAAGGCAAACTGTTGCCACACCGGTGACTTGAGGGAAGCAGGAGGATTTTGCAGTTCTGTTTCTCCATCTCCGACTCCGGCAGTGGCCATGTGTCTAAAAGTAATGCAGGCTACCGGTAAGCTAACGTTAACTAGCAGCTGTGTCTTCTTTGAAATATCGTTGTTTTTTTTTCTTCGGACGCACGCCTGCGTGGACGAACAAAATGCAGTGGAAGGCATCAAGTTTTGTTTTGTCGGAAACGCTTACATTAGAGATGGCCAAGTAGGCTACTTTTTTTTTACATTTTACCCATCACATGAATGGCTAAGAAGAGCGCGCGGGGGGCGGGGGTGGAGAGAAAAAAAAAACCTTGGAGAATCGCGAACCAGCTTGTGATTTCGAAGTTCGAAATCGAACGCTCATTTCGATCGATTTTCGATTTCGAATCGGTATCGTGACACCCCTAATAAAGAGTGATTTGATTACTTATCACCACTGTTACACTGAAATATCAGTGTTTACCAAAGACACATGGCCACACTTTAATTGCATTAGGAAGGGAAACCGTTTTTACAGGTGCTACCTAGCTAGCCTATGTAACGTGGGCCTACTGCAAATCATCGGAAGGAAATTTTAAAAAGTCCTTGTCTCGACCTATTATTACAATTTAACGTTACCACTGCACATAGACGTGGCATGGCGATGTGATCAATATACTGATGTTTTGGTAGAATGTTAGTGGGAAGGGAAACCGTTTTACAGGTGCTACCCAAGGGGCCAAGACTGGGTTGTCATTCTGAAGCTCACTTCCTGGTGCCGTTGCTCACTAGCGCCACTACGGTTGGCTGCAGTATAGGTCTTTCCCCATGTAAGTCAATGGCAGCAATGTGGTCAAAATACTCAGTCAATAATTTTTTTACACAAACAAATGTAATTGCAATAGGTGCCTTTCCTTCATCTAATGCCTGTGCATGTGCTGATTTTTTAAAATATTGTGTCGTATGGACAGGGTATTAACATTTGTTCAGGACCAATCAGAGGGACAGGTTGAGTCCTGGGATCACTGGCATAGATAGGTTCTATATGGTTCTCACTGCCCTCACTCGGAGGGGCGGGACCTATTTTTATACAGTCTACAGTGCATCCGGAAAGTATTCACAGCGCTTCACTTTTTCCACATTTTGTTCTGTTACAGCCTTATTCCAAAATTGATTAAATTCATTTTTTTCCTTCAAAATTCTACACACAACACCCCATAATGACAATGTGAAAAAAGTTTTTTTGAGATTTTTGCAAATTTATTAAAAATAAAAAACTAAAATTTCTCATTGTGAATCGCGCTGTGAATACTTTCCGGATGCACTGTATGCTTGGGACAGGGAGACACGCTGTATTTTTGAGTGGAAGTCGATGGAGAACATCCCTTAGTAGCCTACCGTGAACAAGCTGTTGTTTTGTGGACGCAGTTCATAGCATAATAAATTGAGTGCCTTACCCGCTCATCTTCAACATGTTTGTCATCACATATTAATTTTGGTTGGAGCGAGCTATGATATGTCTACTACGAAAAAAAATACTGTTTCGTAAGATGAGACAGAAGGGGTTGTTGCAGCTACACTACAGGCCCAGTGTCTCGGAGCAAGCAGCCAAACTGTGGGTTAAGTATCTCAAATAAATTGCTCCATACCTGTATAACCTTATCAATTTAGATATTAATTTAGCTATTCCAACCCCTCCCGTGCTTAGCAATGCTGGGTTAGCTAGCTAGCAAGCTAACGATATCTCACGGCAAGTCGTTTTAACATTTAGCTAGCAAGCTAACGATAGCTTATGCCAAGCCATTTTAATTTAACAGTTATTCGACTTCCTTAAAGTCATCCTTGCTGGCTGGCCATATAAGTTCGCTAGCTACCGTGATTGCCTGGCTAACGTTACTAACGTTAGCCAGCTGCTCTAGCTAGAAATCTAACTGGACATTTCTACACCTGGATAATTCTTTTAGCCAAAGTGTTAGCGGTATGTTTGTACTGACTCAATACGGATGTTTAAAATAAAACCAATAATTTATCTGAAAAGAATATGGAGTCTGCGTTTGTAAATGTTTGCAATGTTTGTGATTAGGATACAGGATGCAGATGAAAGTTAATACCAGCTGCGATGTAGCTTCTGTGCTTTTAGCTAGCGTGTGAACCCACTAACCTTAATCCCAACTTTATCTGGAAGAGTTTTCAGAAGGGGGTTTCATGCTGTGGCAAACCGTGACAGACTGCTCTGCCACAGTCAAGTTAATTAGTGGTTAGCCAAAAAGACTGTGGTGGTTTGCTCATTTAAGACTATGGGGTCAGCTTGCTACCTTTCTAGCGGCGCTAGGGACATTTATAATACAAGTAGTCTAACAAAATAACATATGTGATTAATTGACCGTCAATATAGTTGATGGCAATAGCGTTACCCTGTTCGTCCATGTGTGGTGGTGATGCATTGTGTCTAGCTTGGCTACCGAGCTCAGCTGGTATGCTATCTAGCTAATCAAATTAGCTGATGTTAGCTGAATATAAATTGAAGACAACTGAATGAACATTAATTATGTGACGAATACCACACATTCAATGCGCATAAATGACACCGTAAAATCGAGGATGAAAATTAAATGTTATATTATAAAACATTAGCAACTTAAGGAAGTTTACCGCAAGTTCGTTTTGAAAAATGGTAAGTTTGGTCAGGTTATGGGCTTTATATAGTTCTGTGGGCTTTATAAACTCCTCAAAAAAAGTTCGGAAACGTTATTTCGGTCGATTATTCCTTCCCTTTAATAATACCAATTGGTATTGTATTTTATATCGTTGGAAAGCCTGATTAGTCACCTTTACAACGAGGTACAACGTGTAAGGATCATGCATTCGTGGAATGAGCAACACAGCTAACCGTGTGGGTAGCGGCCAAAAGAAATGTGCCAAAATCCCCTGCAATATTCTTCTGTTGGTATTCACTCTCGTTTTGAGCTTCAAGTGCTGGCAGGTGTATGCCAGTCACAGGTGTGTGACTGGCACCTGATTGGCACCTAATTGACAGCACTTGTGTGCATGGGTCCTGCAACTTTGTTGAGTGTGTGTGTGCTCCAAGCATAAACATGCCACGTTTGTCCCTTCAGGATAAGGCCCGTGCAATAGGGCAAGTGGAAGCTGGTGTTCCGGTACGCAGAGTGGCAGCATTATTTGGTGTCAGCCCCAGAGATTTACAGGCAAGATTTGCACAACGGTACCACAGACAGATCTCTGATCAGACGGTGAGGAACAGACTGCACATGGCCGGTCTTCGTGCTTATAAGGCTGCCAGGAAGCCTGGAATGACTGCCCTTCAACGTCAGGCCCGTTTGCGCTGGTGTCGACAGCACCGACAGTGGAACCTAAGAATGTGGGGCAACGTCATGTTCAGTGATGAATCAAGGTTCTGTCTGCGGAAGCTGGATGGCAGGATCAAAGTATGGAGACGGCGTGGAGAACGCTATGCAGATTGCTGCACAGATCGCGTGACACCTTTCAATGGGGGCAGTGTCATGGTGTGGGGCGGTATCTCTCTCACAGGAAAAACAGAAGGCTGAAGGCAATTAAAGCAATCTCAATGCAGTGAGATATCGGAATGAGATTCTGGAGCCAGTGGCGATCCCATATCTCCAGAATCTGGGACCTAACGCTCGCCCCCACAGAGCCAGGATCATCACAGAGTACCTCCAGAATTTGGGAGTGGAGAGGATGGAATGGCCTTCCGTGAGTCCAGACCTCAACCCAGTTGAACACCTGTGGGATCAGCTTGGGCGTGCTGTACGTGCCAGAGTGACCAACGCAACCATGTTGGCTGACTTGCGGCAAATCCTGATTGAGGAATGGGGTGCCATCCCACAGCAGTGTGTGACCAGGCTGGTGACCAGCATGAGGAGGAGGTGCCAAGCTGTTGTGATTGCGTATGGATCTTCCACACGCTACTGAGGTCCCTGACAGTGTAAAATGAATAAAGTGTAAAAATGGCCAATATGTGTTGTTTTTTCCTTATTACTGTGGGAGAGTGCAATCATCCAATCCACCAAGCAACTCAAAACGAGAGTGAATACCAACAGAAGAATATTGCAGGGAATTTTGGCACATTTTTTTGGGCCGCTACCCACACGGTTAGCTGTGTTGCTCATTCCACGAATGCATGATCCTTACAAGTTGTACCTCGTTGTAAAGGTGACTAATCAGGCTTTCCAGCGATATAAAATACAATACCAATTGGTATTATTAAAGGGGAGGAATAATCGACCGAAATAACGTTTCCAAACTTTTTTTGAGGAGTTTAGTTCTGTGGCTTCTCCACCCCGAACTGTCAATCATACTGTGCCCGGGCCATATCCGGTTGACCCTGCTCCAAGCCAAGGTCACTTCGGCTCCACGGAGCAGGCGCAGTTTGTACAAACGGCCGGCGAAAAAGACTCCAAGCTTCAATTCAGGTTTTACGAGGCCGTGGAAAGGCAATGGGTGACGTCACAGTGGCTTTGTCCATATTTTTATACAGTCTATGGTGCTACCTAGCTAGCCTATGTAACGTGGGCCTACTGCAAATCATCGGAAGGAAATTAAAAAATAATTTTAAAAAGTGCTTGTCTCGACCTATTATTGCAATTTAACGTTACTGCTGCACGTAGACGTGGCATGGCGATGTGATCTATACACTGATATTTTGGTAGAATGTTTGTGGAATACAATTCCAAGAGTAGAAAAAAGAGCGCAAATTTGGATGTTGAGCTATGTAGCTAATTAGCCAGCTAGCGATGGTATAAGTTACCGTTAAACATCCTTTCAAAAACGGACTCGCTAACAAACAGACACACAACCTAACACCGATTTATATTTTATTATTAAACAATGGTATACAGGCATGGAGCAATCGATTTGAGATACTTATCCCACAGTTTGGGTGCTAGCCCGGAGATGCTGGGCCTGTAGTGTCGTAAATGAATTCTAACTGCTGCAACATTCCCTACTGTCTATCATCTCACAAAACAGTATTTTTTTCGTAGTAGACACATCATAGCTCGCTCCAAAATGAGTATGTGATGACAAACATGTTGAAGATGAGCGACAAGGCAGTCAA
Source organism: Synaphobranchus kaupii (assembly GCA_029718625.1). Taxonomy (NCBI): domain Eukaryota; kingdom Metazoa; phylum Chordata; class Actinopteri; order Anguilliformes; family Synaphobranchidae; genus Synaphobranchus; species Synaphobranchus kaupii. Next base: position 29,445,455 of record CM056391.1, on the reverse strand, counting down.
TTTATTATGTCACGAACAGTGTCCACAAAACATAAGCTTGTTCAGGGTGCTAAGGGCTCTTCTCCATTGACTTCCATTCAAAAAATACAGCCCGAAACAGCCTTTGGTCTCACTGTCGGGACCCCAGGCATTACGCGTTTTAGATCTATGATTGTTGTCTCCCCCTGGGGGAGGGTCTCTGGTAGCATACAGGGATTAAGGTTCTCCGTCATTTGGATTCCAGAGGCGTGTAATAATATTAATTTATATTTTCAAAATTAGCAACACGTTACTCAACCCAATAGTGTAGGCTACGTTTCATGCTGCATTTGATATGCTAAGGCTATTTATTACGAAGAACTCTCCAAGAAGTAAAGTAAATCCCCCTACGACGTAAAAAAAGCCAAGTTACTCACGCATAGCCTACATAGCACTGTCCATAAGTTCCAAAATTCCAACTTGCAAAAACTAGGCCTGCCTTTAAGTCTTGATATCAAAATGTGGCCAAGTTACAACTAACAATATTGCCTATCGTAGCTCACACTAAATAAACTAGCTCTATTCCAAAGCAATGCTATCCAAACTTTCCTAAATTATTTAATGCAACTTGGCCCTGTGTTTCTTCATCTTAGCATATGAAGAGATTGTGCCTCATGGAACAACATATGATTTCAATTCATGTTTTTAACAGTTGATGAATAATTACATTCCAGAAATGATATGGTTGTACTTTGTTGGCAAGTTTACTTTAGAAAATGTACAGGTTTTAAAATGTTAACTGCTGCTACAGCATTCTTTACAATTCACAAACAGACATTTATATGAAGAAACATCATGTACAATAGAGAAAGGGGTGATGAATAAATAAATGCAGATAGCGTACATAAAGCATTTTTACAAACGTATCCAGACATGTTTGTGGGTCAGATGGTGGCAAATAAGTAATAGTACCAATTTTCTTAATTCATTGTGTCCTGAGAGTTACGTACACAAGATGCCGTCGGCAATCATGAAAAATAAATATATATCGGATCAATCTTTGTTTTGTTTCTGTCATGCATAAGCCAAGTAAAAAAATATATGTGCCCAAATTCATACACTCCACGATACTTTAAAACAAGGGGAATATATAGTGCTGACTTTCTTTCCGTGTCCCAATCGTTACGTACATAAGCATGAATCGTTTACTCACGTGTTTCATGGCTGGTGGATTGGTCAACCTAAAAAAAAAAGAGCATTACTGTCTGGTACGAAACTACTAAGAATTGCTTTGTTTCAATTGCTGCCGATGCTACAGGAGCCTGATAAACTTGTGTGTCCAAGCTTCCTCACGCGGTTACGTACCTAAGCCGTTCACATTTTACCTCGCACCAGTTTATCAAAATCGTCCAAATCAAAGCATTTACACAGCCATCGTGTTATAATCGTGTCCGCATATTGAAAGGTAGGATTTTATTTTAATTTTTTAATTTAGAAAATTTATCTTTTCTTGCATTGATTACGTACGTAACGGTGTCCTCTAATCAACCGGGTATTACACAGCCATAAATAGATTAGAGATTCAAAGTCCAGTTTCATTGTGGACCGCCTCGGATGGGGTATGTATCTACACTTTAATGAATTAGAAAAAATAAGTTATACTTTTGCACTCACGTGTCATTGAGACACCATGTTAACATTACTGTGGTAAATTTTATATGACCTGAAAAGACTATTTCCGGTTATTGATCTATCTTCTTTCTTTTTGATAGAGTCAGACAGTTGTCAAACTTGTAAATAAATGTGTTTGCATTGGTTTTTGCAACAATAATTTTTTGGTGTCTATGTCACGTTTATGTGTCCCAGTATCATATTTTGACTTATATGTAATTCAATAAAAAAAATCATATGTAATATAAGTTCAGTGAGAATGAAACAATAACACAACTGGAAATATTGTGGAGCTTGTGTTCTGAGTAACCATACAAAAAAGGCTCAATATAACAAAAATGTTTTGTTTTATTTGTAAATTGAAATGTGAAACTTATTTTTTTGGACCTGAAAATCACAGTTAACGTGGAGTAATTCTTGAAGTAATTCTGTTTGTGCTTGTGTGATACCCGGAAGTAGCCTATGTGTAAACACGGAGGCTGCGTCCCAATATGGTTCACTTTCCTCCACTCCCTCACTACCACTCTACCAGTATGCAAAACTGCCTGAACGTTTTGAGTACAGGTATTTCAGTATACAATGTACCTGACATTGCGGTTTGCGTTGAGACATTAATTAATATGTAACCATTAATACGTAATTTAGATGTAATCAGCAACATTAGATTAAAACACAAAGATCTGTTTCCGGGGCACGGAGGAGAGGAGGTGGTAGTGGAGGAAAGGAGGGTGCATTTTTCGAGTATTGGGACGCACCCGGAGACTGGCGACAGCACAGCCCAAACGCGCTTTTATTATGAAACCATATTTACACTCAATAATGACGGGAAACTGACCCTGCTTTATGAGACTCACTACAGTGTTTGAAATCATTTGTGTTCTTCGAGCTGGGGTCGTAACACAACGATTTGACCATTTTTCGTGGGAAAGTTGCTGTGATCTGGAAAGAAAATGCAAGCACTTGCAACTTTCGCGGAGTTTAGTTGATTTTGTGTTAATAGTTGCGATCGCGACATCGCAAAATCCTGGAGGGACTGAATGAATGTTAAGATGATGATATGTCATGCATGAAGTGCGTAGAGCAAGTTTTGTCAGGAAATTCCTGCTGCGCCCGTCCAGTGTTCGGCCTCAGCAAACACATGTTCTCATACTCAACCAATTAAATGCACACATCACTAATGGAGCGCCCAGGGCCGTATTAACCCAATGGGCTACAAGGGCTGCAGCCCTGGGCCCCGGCCACTAGGGGGCCCCCACCAACGCATGATTGTCAATAGGAATTGCGTTAATGTGATTGAAAAATACAGTGTGATCGCTTGGTCTTTTGCCCTTTCAGTTTGTCCGTAGCTGGTTTCTGTTCCCATAATTCCTTCATTCATGTTGCAGTCAAGTGTAACATAGCAAATTTGTCTAGCACAGTTAGCCTATGAAAATGTCCAGTGGTCAAAGGAAATACGAAAGTGGGGCCCAAAAAAGAAAATTTCAGCAACAAAAACAAGAGAGAGCTTTGGAGTTGTTAAAGATGGACCCAAATTAACCAACTTCTTTAAATCAGAATGCCAGCCTGCTGCTGCTAGTAGTACAACTGATGTTGATCATGAAGAAGAGCCAGGTACTTCAACATTAGCGTTAGCAAATATTAGCGAGGAAGAATCAGAGGTAACAGACAGCGATGGCGCCGAAATATTGTTAGATGCTGCATGTTGGCGAGTCATTACAGAAGAGTTGCGTTCCTACTGGGTCAGGAAAGGAGTTTCGGCCTCCACACTGTGTCAGAACACAGATGTAAATTTTTCTGCATCGGAAAGAATATACAAGAATCAGAAACGATGCTTAAGTAAAATGTTGTTCACCCGCACACTCCGAAATGGGGAAAACGTTTCAAGAGAATGGCTCGTGTACTCCCCTTCCACTGGGAACGTGTATTGTTTTTTTTGTAGACTATTTGGCGAGACAACCTCATCATCTGCTTTCGCTCATTCTGGTTTTTTGGATTGGAAACATGCAGTTTGCCGGGTGGAGGAGCATGAAGCGGGCCAGCCACACCGAAATGCCATGCTCACCTGGCTTGCTCGCACACAGGTGCATGGAATAGACTTGGCGCTAAAGGAACAGTGCAAAGATGAGGAGAATTACTGGAGAGAAGTTTTGAGGTGAGTTGGCAGTCATACAGTTTTTATCGGAACGTGGCCTTGCATTCCGAGAAGAAAACAAAGTTTTCGGTTCTCCCCATAATGGCAATTATTTTAGAACTACTCAGCCAATTTGACCCATTCTCGCAGAGCACATCAAAAAATACGGGAACAAGGGCCAAGGGACACTTTGTATTTATCTCCCACTATCTGCGAAGAATTTATCAGTCTAATGGGTCAACGGGTTCAAGCAGAAATAATTCTTCAGCTGCAGAAAGCCAAGTACTTTTCTTTAATTGTTGACTCTACCCCCGATTTAAGTCACATAGACCAGCTAACATTTGTGGTGCGTTATGTTTCTCAGGAGGGAAAAGTCCTGGAGCGATCTCTGACCATATGCATACTGGCGAAGACAAATTTAGTGTAGAGGCATTCTATGTCATAATAGACAGCCTGATTAGTGCTCTGCAACAGAGACACGGGGCCTATAAGGAGACCTGCGGGTACTTCAGTTTTCTCACACAACTCGGGAATCTCTCCAACAGTGAAATACGCAAAGCAAGCCTCAAATTGCAGAGCAAGTATAACACCGATCTACATGATGATTTTCCTGATGAACTAATTCAATTTGTGAGTTTCCCAGCTAGTGCAGTATGTGCATGCGGGAGGGCCTCGAGACAGTAATAGCCCAGGGCCACGGAATGGCTTAATACGGCCCTGGAGCACCCCTTTTAAAAGCGAGAGTCAGATCTCTCCCATACTGCTTTTGCCTGTGCTGCTCTTGATTGTTTCGCTGCTGCTTGTTCTAAAACAAAAAAAAAAGATTTTGTCCTGTAATCGCCATAAAGCTAAGTGAAGCCAATTCCACATTATTCTGGTTTTCAACCGGTATAGTCGGTCTAAAATGCGTTAAACGCATGCACTCTGACCACTAGGGCCCCTCAGCGCTTGCAGTGTGAGGGCCCCCAGGCCCCTTGGCATTTAAAAAGTGAGCTGACCACTAGGGCCCCTAGGGCTTAAAGGTGATCTGACCACTAGGGCCACTGGGCCCCTACTCGGCACCCTTGGCATTTAAAGAGTGAGCTGACCACTAGGGCCCCTAGGCCCCTGGGGCTTAAAGCGTGATCGGCACCTACAGTGTGAGGGTCCCTGGGCCCCTCCGTGTTTAAAGCATGAGCTGACCCCTAGGGCCCCAGGGCCCCACAGCGCTTAAAATGTGAGGCCCCTGTGTGCTTAAAGTGTGAGCTGACCACTACATCGAGCGTAACACCTGGGCCCCTTGGTACATACAGTGCATGCTTAAAACGAGAGCCTCTCGGAGAGTACAGTGCTTCTGTACAACTGAGCCACTGGTTGGCACGCTACAATATGCTGTGACATGAAACAATCTTCACCAACAAGTCAGTTCATTCTACATAACAGGACAGTTTGAAGGGCGTCACATTATGGCAAGCTGCAAGCCGTTTGTTACTTGACTTACCATAACTAGCTATCCCTTTATTTTAGCTAGATGCCCATTTTCCCTAGCTACCTGCCATATGATTCAGCTTGTTAACAGAAATTAGTTAGCTAGCTGCCATTTTTGCCAGCTAGCTGCCCTTACAACCAAATTAGCTGCGTTAAAAAGCCAGCTAGTTAGACAGCTGAGTTTTTGGCTGACAGCTAGTTAACTAGTTAGGTGGCACACAACTTAACTAGTTATGTGGCATATGTTCACGGGTCGTCTGTGTGAAAGGGGTATAAGATAAAAGGGTAGCTAGCTACAGTGGGTTGAATAAATGTTAAAACAGCATGCCATAGTCATGATGCTTAAATCAAAGCTACTAGCTAGCTAACTATTAGTGCTATTAGTTCAAAACTACGATTAGCTCAAAACATGGGATGCTGTGGCCGTGGGAATAAAAACCTCATTGAGAGCTTATTAGCTAGCGGTTTTGTGAAACATTAAAACAATATACCAAAAGCTATATTTTCTCATACACTAACGCATATATTACGTCACGTGGTGCTGTAATGGCGACATGTAGTCCAGCTGTCTCTCGTGTTCATGTTTGTTAATTTGAATGTATTTAGTTGTGTCTGGCTTTTTGTGTCTGGTTGTGTCTGGTCTTTTTCATGCGCTGTGTGTCTGTTGTGGTGCGGGGAGGCCGGCTGGAGATTTTTCGGGGCACTCCTGCCACTTGTTGTGATGATATTGGGGAATTGTCTAGTTGGGATAATTTTGTTTGTGGTCGTCACCATGGAGACGCATTCACAACATATGCTCAGGAATGTCCGTTGGATCTGCAGCAACAAAGTTTACCATCGCTCTTCACCGGAGTTGAAGATGTCGGGATTGATTCGGGAGTGCAGGCAGTCTTCAAAGGGCAACCATCGAAGGGAAGGAGAAGATGGTGCGGGGGAGGAGTGAGGCGACGAGTGGGAAGGCTGACGCAGTTCGGTGCTCCGTTTCGACAGTGTACAGAGACCGCAACACTGCGTGTATAGAGGAAAGTCGTGGAGGCAGAGTTTGTGTGTTGGACTGCTAAATGACACTGGACATCTCGGAACAGCGGGGGCTATTTTTAATCATGACTGTATTCCACTTTAATTCACTTTGATATTGAATGTCTTTATTTGGTGTGTTTGTTTGTGTGTTGTGGGTCTGCCCACTGTCTATGTCTTTTTTGTTGTTGCTGGTGGCTACAACTGAAGTTCACTAAAGGGAAAATAAAAGTTATTCTATTCTAAATATAAGAGACCCAATCCATACTTAAAGATTAAGGAAAACCCCATTCATTTTTTCCATAGACCGTCTGTTTTTAGATCCACAGAAGTAGATAATGCTAACGTTGACATGCAAATTGTTGACAGCTCTTACGAGGTCTTTTTTTCCCCTGCCCATCGATGGGGTGTGGCCTATGTGCATAGTCTCCACCAAGTAATTTCACTGACTTATCAGAAACCTTTGTGGTTGTTCAGCCAATGAAAAAAAGTTATCTTTTGAATTTAAAGCAACATAATTCTCTCTGTGTCAGGCAGGTATATAAGACATTTCTTGGTAGGAAAAGCCGCAGACAGACGCCTGTTTTCTTGCTTGATACGCCACAGTAATATAGTCAGAGACTTTTTTCATCTTTTTCTAAAACAACAGCCTTTTTAAAGGCTATATCAACAAACCCTCCTAAGGGCTATTTTCTAACAGCCTTTTCAAAGGGTTAGGGTTATTTTCTTTTAAGTGCTTTTCCATTTTTTTCTTTTATCTACTCAAAGCTGCCTTTTGGTACAAGTAGACTATAAAATACTACCACTTGATTGTATTTTCCGACAACAGTATTTGAAGGGTGTTGTCATTATTAATATATACTAATTCAATTATTATTTAATAAGTATTGAGATATGCTATAAATATATTCAGTTCACAAGAATCAAATCAGCAACTAAGCCATTCCTGGTGCTATGAGGTCACTGACCCTGCATTATATATGTTAAGTCAGTGTGGTACCAAAGACAACAAAGACTATCGGGACACTGGTGGTAACTCTGTGGGGATAGGGGCTAAGAAGGGAGAAGTTAAGGACAGTGATCCACATACTACCAGCCAGGGGTTAATATGTTTTTTCTGTCGGCAGTCCGGGCAGAAGGCATCTGTTTGTCCGATGCGTAAACCTAAGCTCAGTGGGTTCTGTTATGTTCCACAGGAGGGAGATATTCCTGGTTGTGAGCAGGGTAGTGACTCTTCTGCATATACTGTAGCCCTGTGATGGTTAATGGTCAGATGGTTCAAGCTCTACTTGATACAGGAAGTTCAATGTCTTTGATCAAGAAGTGTCATGGTCCAGACAGCAGCATTAACTATGACCACCAGACACTGATTCAGTGTTTGCATGGTGATCAGAAACTATGTCAGAGATCACGGTGGTAGTTGATGAGCAAATGTACCTGTTAAATGTCGGAGTGGTTGAGTGCTTACCTGCTGACATGATCCTAGGGAGAGATTTTCCAGTGTTACCTGATCTCTTGCAGATGACAAAATGTGTGGAAGGTCCACCCAATGTTCATGTGTCATGTCCTGTGGTCACCAGAGCCCAAACAAAAGCTGGTTTGCAGCCTCTGCCAGACTTGTATGATAGTCTGTGCCAGGGCGGAACCAAAGGACCCAGGAAAACGCGTTGCCAGCGACGCCTTGAAAAACAGTTAGGTGCTCCATTGCCTGACGTAAATGTGTCTGGTCTTGATGTCAGTGAGTGGAAAGTGCCTGAAAACATTGGTATGTAAACTGTACAGTCTGACGTATCTCTGAAACCTTTGTTTGAACTGGCTTCTGATGTGAATACCAAAAACGTGAACCACTGTGGGGAACATGTTGTGATTGAAAATAGTGTTCTCTATGTACGTGGAGCAGGTGACAATGACAACCGTTTGGTTGTGCCCACAGTTGGAGGCCTTTAGTATTACACCTCACACACACACCATACCATGGGCAGGACACTTAGCACACCAGAAAACCTACATGAGGGTGAGTTCCCATTTCTTTTAGCTAGACCGAGAGAGGGATTGTGCAGTATGTGCTGCAGATGAGGGATCACCTTGAGAAATACAGAGAGGAGGCTAGGAAAAAGCAGGCCCAGAAGAAGTGGTATGACCAGTATGCCCGCAACTGTGAGTACCAACCTGGACAACAAGTCTTACTACTTCTTCCCTCGGCGACTAGCAAGCTGCTAGCCAAGTGGCAAGGACCCTACACCATTACTCGGAAAATGGGACCTGTGACCTACGAGGTGCACCATCCAGACAAGAGTAAGGAGAAACAAATGTACCATGTGAACCTTCTCAAAACATGGAAGGAGAAGGCCGCCTAAGAAACCACACTCATAGTGTGTGGTTTGACGCATACCCAATGCCCCGGATTGATGATCTGCTGGAGCAGATCGGGACAGCCAACTTCATCACCACTCTGGACCTCTGCAAGGGGTACTGGCAGGTGCCCCTGAAGGAGCAGTCCAGGGCATATACGGCATTCAAAACACCACTGGGCCTGTAGCAGTTCACTGTCATACCATTTGGACTCCATGGGGCACCTGCCACCTTCCTGGGGCTTGTAGGGTGGTACCGCAGGTTTATTCCTGGTTTTGAGGCATTGCTGTTCCGCTAACCAACCTCACCACCAAGGCAGGCAAGAATCCGGTGGTGTGGACTGAGGACTGCGAGAAGGCGTTTTCAACACTCAAGTCACACCTATGCTCCTCACCAGTCCTTTGGAGCCCGGACTTTAAAGAAAGGTTCCTCGTTCAGGTGGATGCCTCGGCTATGGGGCTAGGGACTGTGCTAGCTCAGGGGAAGGCAGGGGAAGAAAGGCCCATCCTCTACCTAAGTAGGAGGCTTCTGCCCTGGGAGACCAGGTATTCCACAATAGAAAAGGAGTGTCTCGCTATCAAGTGGGCCCTGGACAGCCTCCGGTACTACCTGCTGGGGAGGGAGTTTGACCTTGACACCGACCAACGGGCCCTCACTTGGATCAAAACCATGAAGGATCACAATGCCCGGGTGACTCGGTGGTACCTGGCATTACAGCCATTCAATTTCTGCATCCGCCACAAAGCTGACTACTCGTCCCGATTGCAACGTCTGCAATCTCGGAAAGGAGGGTGGTAATGTGACGGGGCTCCGTCACTAGCTGCGGGTAGCACTCTAGTTTTCAGCATGTAAGTCACATAATCACATAAGCACTACAAACACATTTATACAGCTTTGATTTTTGCCCTGTAAGTTTTCATTCCCGCTCCCTACATTCATCTCATGTACCATCTTACAGTTTACTTGCGCTAGCTATTTCCATGGGTGCACACTTGGTTTTAGCCATAACGCATACACTCGTTTTTTCAAAGCTTCGGCTTCACCTGTCCCCTCCATAATCTCCTACATGCCCGGTAACAAATTACACACACACCGTTTAGTATTGGATAAATAACATTGCATTCTACTTATCTTCAAGCTTTTTAATTGGTTTGTTGGAGGAGCGCTCTGTCTATCTGTTTGTTTTGTGTGTTTGTTTGTGTGTTCTTCCGGTTTCTCGGGTGCGGCAAAGGACCCCAAACCTGAGCCATGGCAACTCAGACTGGCTTTGTAGTGCCTGTCCCGAGTTGCGCATGTGTGTTGGTCCCGGAAGAGGGAGACACCAACGCTAATTATTTTGATGAAAGTAAATACTTGTTACTTTGTCATTGTTATGAATTTAGTTAATTTATTTATTTTGTATGTTTGTACTCGGTGGAGTGCTCCGGCAGAGTCAACCAAGGCACTGTGGAGAAATTACAACCACATTAGAGAGGCCTTCAGTGGTATGTGCAATGATGATAGTGAGAAAAGAGATACTCAAATTGAGGCCGCTGGACTATGTGCTAAATTGTACACCTTAGAGATGGTGTTCATGGCACATTTCTGGGACGTCATACTTGACCGGTTCCACGCTACAACCATGCACCTACAGAAAATGACATTGACATCTCTGTAGCAGCACAGCTTTTGTCTTTGTTGAGGGATTTTGTGGCGGGACAACGAGACAAGTTTGAGGCTTTTGAAAGGGCAGCCTTAAATGTGACGTGTCTTTCAGTCATATAAGCACAATCTTCAGCGAAAGAAGAAATGCAAACCATTTGCAGATGAGAGCTCAGAGCCAGGTGTGACACTTGAGGGGAGGGAGAAGTTCAAAATAGAAACATTTTATGTGGTCATTATGTGGATAAGCTAGTGGCATGCCTTGAACATCACTTGGACACTTACAAGTATTTGAGCAGTCTGTTTGGAGTTCTGTTTATGTTAGATCAGGTGTCTAGTCATAGTGGAAAAGGTAAATGCACTCTCCGCTGTATATCCATCAGACCTGGACATTAACTTTTCCAATTAAATCCAATTCAAGTGCCCAACTAAATTGCTTGAGACATTGCAGGCACTTAATTTGCAGTCAGTGTTCCCCAATGTTTTTGTGGCAGTTCTTTGCCAGTGACAAACTGCCAGGGTGAGCGGACATTTTCCTTTTTAGGCAGAATAAAAAATGAGCTGCGGAGTAGCATGTGCCAAACAAGTCTCAGCTCATTGTCACTTATGTCAATAGAGTCAGACCTTGTCAGACAGCTAGATTTATTTCACTTGAAGGGTTGTTTCTCCTGACAAATTTTCCTATTGAACTCTATGGAAAAATAAGTCAGGAGAAGAAACCCTTCAAGTTATCCATCCATATCTACTGTATTTCTGGCAGCAGAGTGATGGTTTAAGGCTTGTTTGATATGTCAGACCCTTGATGACTTAGAGCCATTTAGCCAACCATGTGTTCCACACTGTTCCAGTGTAATTTAAAGCTAAATCTAGTCCCACCCCCCAATTCCCATAGAGATCCATTCAAATGCAGAGAGGTTATAGTATCGCTTCTAAGAGTACCTGGAAATAAGATATCAGGAGTCTTTTGATATCCTTTTATACAGAGTCATGATGGCATCACCTGTTTACCTAACCTAACATTTGCTTGAATGAATGAATTCTCTAATTAAACTCCACACTGCTATTATTTTGAACACGCCCCTTTCAATGAATGAGTCAATTACTCAGAACAAGCAGCGTGCATGTCATGACAGTTGGGTCTGTTGTTTTTCTATTACACTACTACATCTACAAGTAAATTATTTGCCATGCAGAAATATCACTACTACTAATAACTGGTTCATCAGGTTACTGATGTTGTACTGCTATTTCTTTGAACACCACTGTACATTTAACTTTATTGGGGTCATCCTTTAGACACTTGAAATGCTCGCATACTTTAGATTTTCTCTCAGACATTCTATACAACTGATCTATTCTTTAATTAATAGACACCAATTGTTCGTTACAAGGCGCACATCCGAAATGAATAGAATAATTTTCACATTGCGACGATTCGACCAATTAAAATTTTGGTCGACTGATCAACTGATGGTTTAGTCGACTATTTGGGGGCAGCCCTAGTTTTTACAGAAATCGCGTGCGAGTAAAGTCCGTATTTGAGTGCAATATTTTAGCCTTTGAGGAGAAATCCAGACTTTCAGCATGCACATAACATGAACGAGCCTTAGAGTTTATATATTTGAAGTCGGAAGTTTACATACACTTAGGTTGAAGTCATTAAAACTCATTTTTAATCACTCCACAGATTTCATGTTAGCAAACTATAGTGTTGGCAAGTCAGTTAGGACATCTACTGTGCATGACACAAGTAATTTTTCCAGCAGTTGTTTACAGACAGATTATTTCACTTTTAATTCACTATATACAATTCCAATGGGTCAGAAGTTTACATGCACTAAGTTGACTGTGCCTTTAAATCTTTAATATTTGGTCGCATATCCTTTGCATGCCATGACGTCCTGATGTCTGTGACCCAACGACATCAAAAGACTCTTGATACCTTATCTTCTGGTATTCTTAAAAGTGATACTATAGAGCTCGGAAAGCTGACGTCACAAGCGTTGCATTCTAGACCAGCCGCCATGTTGGGAGTATACTCTCCCTCTGGATCTGTGTCTGAGTCAAGTAATTCACTAATCTTCTACCCGTTTCCCTTAAAAAGAGCGGGTTTCTTTAGTAAACAAACACGTTAAATAAACTGTTTATTCGCAGATCTGTAACGTTAACTGTGTGTATTAATTCTGACGGATCCCTACAACATTTTCAGGTAAATCAGCCAGATTGTGTGTAAAACATGCTTTTGGATGCAGGGGGTAGTCAGGGATAGGGACGCATCTCAGCCTACGACGGAAGGCGGGCAGAAAATGCCTTCAGCAGCCGGTACTTCGGAAGCGCACAAACAGTTCACGAACGGCTGGGTCCAACAGCTACTCATCTACCGCAGTAGTAGGCTACGTTAAGTAGGTTACACAGACACCGGAGACGTAATGGAAACAACTTGCATAGGACAAAACTGTATACATTCACCAAAGACCATATAGAACATTATCTATCTATTCCTATATTAAAATCACTTCAGTCAGGACCACTGTTGTTCAAGTAAAAGCTTTATTAACATTCTTAAAACAATCCATTTTAGGTTTGGCGGTATGGTTCTGTTCAAAAACCCTCCCGCCAATCAACGCGAGCAAGCATGGGTTTGGCGGTGAGGGCAGCAGCAACAACCCCCCAGTAGGGTTGCACTTAGAACAGAACCGGCAGCACTGAGAATGGTTTTTTACAGATTCCATTCAATCAGTTGTATGTACTATATGGCACTTTTAAGTGTCATTATCACAACAATTTACAAGGAACCGGGCCTGAACCCCCATAGAGCATGCCTAGGGCGACAGTGGCAAGGAAAAACTCCCTGCTGTTAGCAGGAAGAAACCTTGGGCAGAACCTGACTCTGAGGGGGGAGTCCATCCGCCGCTGACTGGCACCGGTTAACTGAATAGCTGATTACAGAATAGAAAAATGCAAGACAGAACATATGAAAATGTCAATATATAATGAGCCGGTGGTAGAAAGCGGACTGAAGGCCAGCAGGTGGCATCATCAGCTGGGGACGGCGTGGAGCTGGAGCTGACCGGCTGCTTCTGGAGAACGATGTTTGTTGATCTATAGCTACCGCTCCGGCGGTTGCCGAAGTGGGAAGGAGAGAGGAAAGAAATCAGTAGGCACTCAAACATATTAGTGAGCCATGCAGGAGCGATATAGGCTAGGTGTCAGTGCGCAAAGGGGAACTGAAGAGGATGCAGCTGGGGTGGAGGGGGGTACGCTCGATTAGCCACCACAGTTATTTGTCTGTTTCAAGTTTATTTAATAGGCTATGAAAAAAGGGATTTCCCGTTGCCTATCATAACCTTATACGCCCGTATACCTTTGAAAAACCGTGTTTTATACGGGAAAACTTATGGGTTGACACCTATGTTGTTGGTATGCGTCCACGGTTGAGTAAAGTAACGTTAACGACAGCTAGCAAAGTAAAGAAAAGCAACTTTTGCTGAAACGACTGTGTTGTCACAGTTGGCTGACTTGTTGATAGGTCATGTACCCAGCCATTAGTGAACTGTGCGCTTCCAATGACTTATAATTCGTAGATTCCTGCATAGTGTAGGCACTCAGGCCATAAAAAAGAATGTTCACTATGTCAAGGTAGGTGAGGGGAGGCAGCCAATCTGGATCCCTACTCCAGTGATTAGCCGGCAGTTCATATGGATCGACATTGTTGATTGTGCTTATTTTTTCTATATAATGTTTTTTGGCATCAACCAGCAATTTTTCTATATATGGTATTTTATCTGTCGCTCTTCCTTTTTCAGTTTATTTTTTCATTTTGCGTGTTTTTTAGTTAGCTAAAGTTACACTTTCTTTTCTAGTAATAGCCTACATTATATAGACTATACTTGGCTAACGCTATATCATACTCCCAACATGGCGGCAGGTGTGGTTGCCATAGCAACCACCCAAGCGCTTCCCGAGCTCTATAACGTCTCTGCATTTGAATGGATCTCTATGGGAATTGGGGAGTTGGACTAGATTTAGCTGTAAATTACACTGGAACAGTATGGAAACACATGGTTGGCTAAATGGCGCTAAGTCATCAAGGATCTGACGTATCAAACAAGCCTTAAATCATCACTCTGTTGCCAGAAATACAGTAGATATGGATGGATAACTTGAGGGTTTCTTCTCCTGACTTAGTTTTCCATGGAGTTCAATAGGAAAATTTGTCAGGAGAAACAACCCTTAAAGTAATCCATCCATATCTACTGCATATCTGGCAGCAGAGTGATGGTTTGAGGCTTGTTTGATACCTCAGACCCTTGGTGACTTACAGCCATTTTACCAATCATGTATTCCATACTGTTCCAGCATAATTTACAGCTAATGGTGATGTTGAAGACGATAAACATGTCATTTACAAAGATGACAAATAGGCATAAGCGCAAAAAATTTGCCTGTGTGCTATGATAGACGCCAAATATCATGTCAGTGGCTAAAGGAGTTTATATAGAATATAGATATTGCATTTAATTTATTTCCATGCTAGGTTGTTCCAGTTAATTGCAGATAGTAACAATGTTGTGTTCAGCTTTTTATTGTAGCCTACCAACCGCTTCTTGAAGGATACAAATGTTGTTTTTTTCAGCGAGTTTGCAATCTCTCCGCGTGTAGGCTATTTCATGACAAAAACACATTGACCGGGACAGTTTTTAAGGGACAGGATACATTTATCAGCACAAGGCAATGATATCTTTGATAATTTCCAATTTGTACTGCTTAGATTATGTTCTCAGAGTTCACGATAATAACAACATTACAGTAGGCCTACAGCAAATAGTAGGCTATAGAAAGGTTGTCTTTGCCCATATTGTACTTTTTTCCTATAAATAATGAAAATTAGATGATATTGCAGTTTGGCGACAAAGCTCTGATTTTATTGCTACACACTGTTTGTACTTAGCAAATAATATAAAGCACACTGTATGTTTTCAATTTAATAAAAAAAACAAAGTTAATTATGCATCACGCAGGCCAGGCTTTAAAGAGTAGTAACATTAATATATGTATAATGTTATTATCGCTGCAGCTTCTTAGCTAGCTAGCTAACATTACCCAACTTCTTGGCTATCAGAATAGCCAGCTAAATTTAGCCACATTAGCTAGCTAGCTATCGTCAAAGGGACGTGTTACTTCCTTTCTACAGTCTGTGGTTACTCCAGTCCAAACCACAACAGCCACATTGGCAATGTTACCATTACATAAGCAGTGCAGTAGGCCATAAACAAAATCAGCCAGTCAGCTAAAAAACACCACAATTTCTGCCCGCACACTGATTGAGTCCAAACTTAGTGGATGTGTTCATTGATCGGCAGTGTAGTATAATGGTTAAGGAACTGGCCTTGTAACCGAAAGGTTGCAGGTTCGATTCCCAGGTAGGACACTGCCGTTGTACCCTTGAGCAAGGTACTTAACCTGAATTGCTTCAGTATATATCCAGCTGTATAAATGGATAATATGTAAAAAATGCAAAAAAGTTGTGTAAGTCGCTCTGGATAAGAGCGTCTGCTAAATGCCTATAATGTAATGTAATTGATAGTAGTAAATTCCAGGAATATTCATAGGTGGAACCTTTCCGTGGGAATTAATATAGGAATAGGGGAATATATGGGAATTACCGGGAATAAACTGGAAATGTTGGCGTTATTTGTACTAGCTGTATTTACATCATCATATGCAGACATAAATATAAACATTTTGTTTTGTCATAAGCAGACATCCATGCGAACATTTGTGAGTAGAACTTTAATGGATTCTTTCATTGAACAACAAACATGAATGATGAATAAAAGAAATGTATTCCCTAACCCCCCCCCCCCCCAACAAAAGTCCCATTCAAAATGGATGTAATCCTTGGGCTGAAATGCAGTAGTGTGGCCTCAATAGCCTTGCTGTAATGCAGGATGCTGGGAATTATTTCTGCATGTGATGGAAGAATGCACAGTGTATGCAGAGGGTGTGGCCTCAATAGCACTGCAATAGTGTGCAGGATGCTGGAAATTATATGTGAATGTGATGGAAGAATGCACTGCACATGTAATGGAAGAATGCACAGTGCAGGGTTGAAATTCAAATTAATTCACATTAAATTGGGGTTGTTTTATCCATGCTGCAAGATCTAGAATGGCATTTTATGTGTATTTTCCAACAAAATTTAAGTTCCATGTTATAGGCTAACATTTGCAATAAACATTGATCAAAATTTCCAAAATTCCCAAGCTTAACTTCCCATGGTAAAGTTCCGGAATGTTTTAGGAAATTTACCGTAACGTTTCCACCCCTTTGCAACCCTAATTGGTAGTAACATTAATCTTCAGTTAATTTATATTTATTCAATGTTCAAGCGGATGTGTAGCAATAGCTATGTACATTTTATAATAATACATTAGTATACATTGGTGAAATAAACATGTAGTGTCGTTAGGTACATTTATAATTTGGCAGTGAAGACAGACAGTTAAAACGTCTTAAGTCATCACATGGAAGCACCAATGAATGTGCAGAATATATATAAATATATATATTGCTTCACACTAGGTGCAAAAGTATAATGAATCAGTCTCATAAAATTTATTATTAAATCATGATTATGAATTTCAATGTTAACTATTAAAATAATAATCAATAACTTAATCTGAAGGTGTAAGTTCTTTTGGAGGATAGGCTCAAATGTTTATCCAAACAATAATCAGACCGACGACCAGGTTTGATAAAACTAAACAAGCTCCCATAGCCAGCTACGCTGTGCATTATGGGATGAGGAAGACGAGCCTTTCCCCATGGTTGATGCTAGATTGGATAGCCCAGAGGGACTTGGGCGGGACCCTGGGAGGGACACTCTGCTGTGATTGGTTGTTAATCTAGCATCAACCTTTTCCCAACCCCTAAACATAACCTCACATGAGTTCACGTAACTCGGGCTCATGTCCGAACTGTTAAGATAGTGTCCCAGGGTCCCGCCCAGGTCCCTCCGGGCTATCCAATCTAGCATCAACCATGGGGAAAGGCTCGTCTTCCTCATCCCATAATGTACAGCGTAGCTGGCTACGGGAGCTTGTTTAGTCTAAAAATGTGCAGTGCTTTCTGCAGTTCGGTCGGACCGAGGTCGGATCATGTTCTCAGCACAAACGAACCGCACCAGAGTTCATTTGGAAGCGTACCGATACCACCTCTTCAACAAGGTCTCGGTCCGCTTGTTTGGTCCGCTTTTGGTGCGCACCCGAGTACGATTGCTGTGTTCACACCTGCCCAAACAAACCAGAGTTTGTGCTCCCACCCAGGGGCGTTTCTAGGACCTGAAAACATCTGGGGCTTAGCCCAATACATATGAGGCTTTACTCAGACTTTGTAAGGGGATCTGGGGGCATTCTGGTCTTTGCACCTGGTCCATTCTGGTGTTTCCTCTATTTCTGTCTTTTTTGTCTCATTTTTTTCATGTCCTCTCTTGTTGGGCGGCAGTGTAGTATAATGGTTAAGGAACTGGGCTTGTAACTGAAAGGTTGCAGGTTCGATTCCCAGGTAGGACACTGCCGTTGTACCCTTGAGCAAGGTACTTCACCTGCATTGCTTCAGTATATATCCAGCTGTAGAAATGGATACTATGTAAAATGTGATAAAAAAGTTGTGTAAGTCGCTCTGGATAAGAGCGTCTGCTAAATGCCTGTAATGTAATGTAATGTTGATCGACTTTTCTATCTCTAACATAACAATTCCAAGTAGGATGACCCAGTGAGTCATTTTTGTAAGGTACAACATACTGTTGGTCTGCCTAATTGCAAATTTCAAATTCCTTTCCATGATACAGATATGAGCACTAGTGTTTTGGTATCAACAATACTGATTATAAGGCCATAATTAAAATGTTCATCATCAAAATAACCTATCTCTCTCTCTCTCTCTCTCACACACACACTTTACCTTTTTCCATAACTAATCCTGGCTCTGCTGGCTGCAACTCATACAAAAACAATAGGGTAACAGCAGCTTCGCTGCTCGTTCCCTAATAATCAGACCCACCAGGATCTCGCAGAGTTATTTTGTGATTGTTGCGGCCTAAAATGCTTGATTTCGCAAGTGTGATGTTAGGTGTTTGTTGTGATGAAGTTGCGGTAATTGGTGGAAGTTGCAAATAAAAATTGTGATTTCAAAAATATATATGTAATTCAATAAAAAATCATATGTAGGCTAATTTAAGTTCAGTCAAGTGTATAACACAACTGGAAATATTGTGGAGCTTGTGTTCTGAGTAACCATACAAAAAAGGCTCAATGTAACAAAAATGGAGACCCCAAATGTGCTTTTATTATTAAACCATTTTTACGCTCAGTAGCCTAATGATAGGGAAACTTACCCTGCTTTTATTTTAATAAAAACATTTGAAGTTGCCTATTTGTGTTTGAAATCATTTGTGTTGCGGCCCCTTCGAGCCGGGGTCGTAACACAAAGATTTGACAATTTTTCACGGGAAAGTTGCGATGATTGGGAAAAAAATGCAAGCTCTTGCAACTTTCACAGAATTTCGTTGATTTTGCGTTAATAGTTAGTAGCATTAAAATCCTGGAGGGACTGAATAATAGTGGTAATACTATACTATGAATACCCCAAACGAGTCAAAACTGACAAACACCACAACATTACAGTTTGCAACAAATGCAAACATTTGTGTAGTAGGAGGGCCTTCCAACAGTTTATCATGGTTCAAGCCAATGATCTTAATTTCTAATAATTTCTATCTTTAAGCTCTCCACACCATCTTGTGAGGGAATGTAATATTAATAGTTCCAACTTCCAAGTGTGTCAGGGAGGTATGTGTGTAGAAAGATAGTGAACAACCTGTCCATCAGAAAGAGGATGAGTAAAGATAACCAGCATTTACGTTTAGCTGTGATAGCTTGCTAATATTAATGCATTCGCGTTATCTGCAATGTGGGGAAAAACAACCTCTTTCTGCATAATCGCTTTTTAGATGCAATTTAAATTGTTGGCCTATTTCTTCGTTACCTTTTCTTCTCCTCTGAAAAAAGCCAAGAAGACTCATTTGTCTACATTGCACAATGCTATCTAAATGGAAGTACAGTGCTTGTGTAGCGCTTTAATGCGCCCCCAATAACAATTGAAAGTACAACTAAAGTTCCGCTCTGCTACAGTACATTAAAATCAGCTCCTGGGCAGAGCAACAAAGCTTTTACCGACCAAAAATATTTGGGGCTAGGCTCAAAACCGGCCTAACAACGCCCCTGCTCCAACCCATGATAGTGACCTGTACAAAAAGGCTTTGTATTTGCCTACTGCAGTTTTGGGTAGGCTATTTTTCTATTTATCTTGTACCTCAAACAAATATTGACAGCACCTCCCAATAGAAGTTATGTGGCTATATGTTCTGCAGTTATGGATAAGTAGGGCCAAGTGAAGTGATATATAAATGTATCCATAAAATATGAATCTACAGATATATGAACATATATCAAAAATGATTTAGGAGTGTGGTCAAATGCCCTTTAACATATCTGTGCCAAATGAAACACTATATAATAACAGGAAAATCAATTAATCAATTAATGATACGAACGGATTGTTACCTAAATCTGCAGGGAAAACATTCCTCTATTTTTTTCCTTTTCTTTCATGCAGAAAAAATTTCCGCTCTCCAATCCTGTGGGCAGGATGTGTTTTGCTTGCTGTTTGCAGATGCAGATACAGCATCATTCAAGAAGACAGAGATAAACTATCACCCTGTCTCACTCGCTGTAGATCACAGACAGTGTATCTGTCAGACTCTATAACTTCCACAAGTTAATTGGTACTGGCAATGCTGAGGAAGGTAGCCTGCTGTTTCTCTCTGACTAACCCTCACTAATGAAATGAAAGAAACTCCCTGGGAGATTCATCACATGCAGGCTGTGGACTGCAAACATAGCATTTCACAAGTCTTTCACTTGGAAAATGTATAGTAATACAGTCACAGCATACTTTCTATGAACAATGTAGCTAATAATCGCTTTTGACTGTTAAAACAAACTCATTTTGGGCGCAGCACTGTGATGGGTAGGCCTTTGAACTGGTATCCGTTTGAAATAACCAGGTTTGGATTATGCTATTTTATTAACATTTTCCTTCCAGACTTAGCTTAACTTTAAGTTTTTATTATTGATTAATGCATAAGTAATTCACATGAGTGGATGTAACAGAGAAGTTTATATCAGGTTGCTCCTTACAACCTTACATATGTGCTGCCATATCTAATTTGAATGCGCCCTCAAACTATTTTAATTAAGCGCACCAGCTGGCTGGATTTTGGGTCTCAGCATGTGACCTGAAGAGATGCCCATAGGGAAGTGTAAAATAGCTATCTAATAACTAGGTTTCAGATATGTCTCCCTGATGGAAAGCTAACTATGTATAGCTGGCTGCAAACTCCCAGTCACAAATAAGTGTTGACAATTCTCAGGCTTGGGTTTGTGATTTCTAGACTATATATCAACTGAGCCTGTCAGAAGCTCACATCTGTATCTGCATGTAGAATACTATAGGTGAAGGTAGATCTTAGTTATATCAGGAACTTTTGATTACAAATGTACTATTTCATTTCAAAAAGCTAAAAATGGAAGAAAATTCCTAGAGCCCATGTTGTAAGTTGAACTTTGATATAATCTCTTACAAGTCTACAAGTATTTATACAGCAGCTGTACTGGCACCAGAAATTAATCTTAAATGCAGCTTGTGTTTGAACATTCCATTTTCTCACTCTTATCATATCTACACATCACAGTGCTTAAAGGTGATTACCTTCTGTGAGTTGTTTGAAAGAGATATTCTGTGTTTACTGCAGTCAAATATAATTGTCTACAGACCCCTGTTAGATGATTATCTCCTGATTATGGTGATCTTATGAAATATTTTTGAGTATATTTATTCAGTGCTAATCATTTGTGTGATATCTGGAAGTGGTTTCTACACCAAAAGATAAAACAGACATTGTCATCTTAGAAGGAGTAAGTGCTAATATCAGATGCCTTTCATAACAAAATGTGATAATAACTTCCAGTAGTAATGTCTGGAGAGACACGGAGCACCATGTGAAAGTCAATGAGTGGCTAGCGCTATGTAAGGGTAAACTCTGTGCTGCACTCTGATCATTTCAGGGAGGAGAGCTGGCTCTAAGGCATGATAAACCCAGATGTGACTGTTAAAAGGCCCCAGGGACTTGAGCCAGATTTTAAAAAAACAAGGACTGGCTTCAATCAACATTGTGCTTTTTATGTAACTCACAATTAAAATGCAATTTGTAGTTAGGTTTAGTTCAGAAATTCAGAAGAAATACTGTGTATAAAAAACCTTTCATTCAAAGTCAAAGTTCAGGACCAATGTCTATTGAATCCAGGCCAAGTGCCTAAACAAAAAAACTTCCCAAAAGCTGCCAGTGTTGCAATGGTAGGGCCTATGTACTGTGGGTATGCTGCAGCAGGGCGACTCGCACTTCCTTCCCTCCGTGTCAAAAGCTCCCGCTCGTCCTGACCGTGGAGCTTTTCCACCCTAGCTCCCCAGTGGTGGAACTCCCCATTCCTCTACGTTGTGCCCAAACACTGCAGTCATGGCCTGAAGACACAACTCTTCAGACTCCACCTTAGCTGACATACCAATCTAGGACCATTCATAGTACTTGTTCCCTGTTTTTTGCTTGTTTGATATAATAGTTTAAAAGGTATAGCTGACTTACCCATAGCTTACTATGTGTACTATATTCAATGTTCATTACTAGGGATAGCTGCTACGTTATGAGAGGGATGTGCTTTGTCTGATCTGTTTTGTAGTTGCTTCAATGACCTTCGCTATGCACTTATTGTACGTCGCTTTGGATTAAAGCGTCTGCCAAATTATTGTAATGTAATGGTATGACATGGTGTGCAGTGCACAGGGGATGGGGTGATTTGATGCAGCCTTTATACGTGGATGACAGGTGGTGTCCGAATGCTTTCTATGCCATGTCCCAGTATGGTCAGATGACCATGGAGGGGATTCGCTTTTTCTCCTTCAGAGAGGAGAGAGACACTTTCAGTTAAGTTGCTGGATTGCATCTAAAGTGAGGCACACTCACAAAAACTGTTAATTATGTGATCAATTGTGACGTCGCTGCCGAGGAGAGTGGACGTGTCCTGCTTAGCTCTCGCCAAGTTTTTTGTTTGTTGTTTGTTTTGTGGTGTAATCTGTTGCTACAGCCATGTGCCAAACTTTACTGGATTTAAGAACAAACACGGACTCAAACTACTCACAGGTTATATGCCCAGAGATTGACCAACTCCGGGCTCCACGCTACGGGAAAAAAAGGCGACAGAGAGGCGGCGTGCTCAATCGCCTAAGACGCTGCCCTACTCGCTCGCCGTTGCCTTCCATTCTGCTGGCTAATGTTCAATCACTGAACAACAAAATAGACGAGTGTTTCTCTGTTCACCGTCAGGACAGAACGAGAGAGTCGGGCAAGTCACGCGGTGGAGGTGTGTGTCTTATGGTAAACAATGTATGGTGCAAAGACGTACGGATTTTATCTAGTTCATTGAATTTGGAATATCTGACTATCAAATGCAGACCTTTCTACGCACCGAGAGAGTTTGCTGCTGGGCACATAATCACCGCTGTTTACATCCACCCGCTCGCAGACGCTACTTCCGTGTTAGGCAAATTATAAAGAAGACCGCCCCGCCCACTCTAAGGACCGTAAATATCTGGTCTGGGAAAACAGAGAACAGATTAGTGGGAAGCATGGAAATGACTGACTGCAGTTATTTTAAATCCTCCACCATTGACTTAGACGGATATGCCAAATTGGTCACTGATCATATTAATAACTATCAGCAGCTGTGTTCCAACCAGGAAGATTCGGTCATTCCCCAATCAAAAACCCTGGCTTAATAGAGACATTTCCACCAAACTTAGAGAAAGGAGGGCGACACAGCTCTACAAAAAAAGCAGATACTCCTTGGAAAGCAAAAAAGGACTACAGGACCAGGTTAGAGAGTCAATACAGTGGATCTGACTCCAGGCGTATGTGGCAGGGACTGCAGGCTATCACGGATTACAAAGTGAGGCCTGCGGAAATCTCCACAGCCGACACATCACTCCCGGACAACCTGAACACTTTCTACGCGAGATTCAACACACTAAACACCGATCCAGTAGTCATGGCTCCCAGTGAGCCTGACCACTCGGCTCTCCAGCTTTCTGAGGCTGAGGTGTGCCGTGTCTTTAAGAAGGTGAACGCCCGGAAAGCTCCAGGTCCTGACGGCATACCACCCCGGGTCATCAAAACCTGCGCTACACAACTGGCTCCTGTCTTCACAGACATTTTCAACACCTCGCTGACAAAGCGTGCCGTCCCTGGGTGCTTCAAAATGACTACTATAGTGCCAATACTGAAGAAAGCCAAGGTGACTAGTCTGAATGACTACCGCCCGGTGGCGCTCACTCCAGTAGTTATGAAGTGCTTGGAGAAACTAGTGATGGCACACATCAATACCATCATCCCGGACTCCCTCGACCCACTACAGTTTGCTTACAGAGCAAACAGGTCTGTGGATGATGCCATCTCACTGGCCCTACATACCACACTGGAGCACCTGGACAAAAGGGACACCTATTCATTGATTATAGCTTCGCATTCAACACCATTCTTCCCACCAAACTGGTCTCAAAGCTGGGAGATCTAGGCCTGGGCAGCTCTATCTGCACCTGGATACTGGACTTCCTAACTGGCAGACCACAGGTGGTGAGGATAGGCAATAAGACCTCATCCACACTGGTTATAAACACAGGAGCACCCTAAGGTTGTTGCCTGAGCCCCGAGCTGTACTCATTGTACACACATGACTGTACAGACAAGCAGAGCAGCAACCGCATCATTAAATTTGCGGATGACACCACAGTGATTGGTCTGATCTCCTCCAACGACGAGTCGGCCTACAGGCAGGAGGTATCAGACTTAGCGCTGTGGTGTCAGGACAATAACCTGGCCTTGAACGTCTACAAAAGGAAGGAGCTAATTGTTGACTTCAGAAAAAGCAAGGGGAACCACTCCCCCATCACCATTGAGGGAAAGAAAGTGGAGAGAGTCAACTGCTTCAGGTTCCTGAGGATGCAGATCTCCGATGACCTCGCCTGGACCCACAACACCGAAACCATCCTGAAGAAGGCACAACAGCATCTCTACTTTCTGAGATGGGGCATGAGCACCCAAACGCTTGTGAACTTTTTCCACAGCATCATAGGGAGTGTCCTGACTGGGGGCATCACTGTATGGTACGGCAACACCACCACTCAGGACAGGAAGGCCATCCAGAGGGTTATAGGAACAGCGCAGAAAATCATCGGAGTGGAGCTACCAGCAATCAGTGACCTCTACACCACACGCTGCTGCAAAAGAGCCAGGTCCATCATTAAGGACAAACACCACCCCGGCTGTCAACTGTTCTGCCGCCTGCCATCAGGGGTCATATGGTGGAGCATCAAAACACGGACAACAAGGTTCCATGGCAGCTTCTTCCCCCAGGCGGCACGCATACTGAACAACCATCAGTAGCCAGCCGCCACCCAACTTCCCACTATCACCAGTGTTTGGACTATCACCCCCCTGGACTATCTTAATCACTTATACATTTACTGCACAAGCCACTTTAATGAACATTACTCATTGTGAACCATTCATCATTCATTATCTCCCACCTCCTTTTTCTTATTTAAAAAAAAAAGTATTTATTTAAAAAAAAAAATTTATAATAAGCTCCCATCGTACTTATATTTTGTCATTGTACTTATATTTTGATTTGTATTCATATCTTATATAATATTTATATCTTAGAGTTGTATTTCGTTGTATTAGTTGTATTTCGTATTTCGTATATGTTGTGTATTTTGCATTTTGCACTTGTTTTTGAATAAGGCGGGTAAGAGCTGGAGTAAGAATTCCAATGTACTTGTACTCGTACTTGTTGCAGATGGCTAATAAAACTCTTGAATCTTGAATTATGGCAAACGGTATATCCTATATTAATTGGAATATGGTAGTATCCGATTATGTACGAGTCATGTAAATGCCTTAACCCAATTGCCAAATTCCGATTAAGCCAATATTCTGATTGCTAGAATTCCGAATAAGACACCAGGCATATGCCTGTATTAACCAGAATATTTGGTCATGTAAACACGTTATTCGGAATATGCCCCTGAATGGAATATTTATTTAGTCTGCTCATGTTCAATCTGCAAGGAATCTTGGATCCATAATGGCAAAAAGTTTGCATTTCTGGAGCGAAGATGAAAAAGACATATCTACAAATAATGAAAGACATGAATATAATGGAATGCATTTACGGGAGAAAGCACCGTAATAGTGACATTTTTAAAAGGGTGTGTGACAAACTAATTAAGGAAGCAGGTTTTATGCGCACCAGTGACCAGGTCAAACATCGCTGGAAAACACTCAAGGCAGCCTACTCTAAAGCCAAAAAAACAAAACAAAAGGCATGTGGGCACTTTAAATAAATGATTAATCATGGAGCCAACCATGCCTTGACAGAACATGTAGGCTACACAAATCTTTTTTACCGTACACTTGTGCACACCAAAGACCGAACTGACTCACAAACATACAATAGCCTACTCAGCACGGCTTCCCAATTTGTACAGGACGATAGCAACACACATAGCAAGTGGCACAGGGGCACATACTGTTTCATCACAAGGTTTCATAATCCTTTCCATCATTATGCACACTTTGTTGAATGAGCCTCTCGACATGCAGATATTTTCACTACTGTTTCCCACCAGTCCTCGTTGCAAACTTTCTTCCATTGTCTCTGGGAGTTTCTATGTAGCACAAATGGCAAATTCTGGCAGATGTTAACTATAGCTCCATTTGCTATTTCCTCACGCTCTCGTCTGCAATTATTGAGAATATGAATGAAAACGAGTGTTCTTGTTAAATTATGTTGTAGAAGTGCTAAGAAGACAACACAATATAACGCAAAAGCAAGCATCTTCCAAACCTTTTGCGGAAAAGGGAATTATAGTGGAAAGGAACGCGCTTGTCCTGGTTTATTCGGAATATGCCGATTAGCAGGAATATTCGCGGAGCTCAACACTCTATGGAGCATGTAAACACTTTATTCTGAATATTGCCTTAAAGGGAATATTGACCTTATTCGGAAAATGGTGTGCATGTAAACATAGTCAGTGTTTCTCTAATGGCATTCATGCCCTCTTAGTTTGAAATGAGGGATTTTGTAGAAAAGAATGAGACGTGACGGAGCTGTTTCTCAGTCTAGGCTGTTTCAGATCCCATCCTGGTTTCTATGGTGTGAAGGAGGCCTAAACCCACTGGACACTGGAGTCTTCATATTGCAAGTAGATTTGTCCCCTCAGTGTCAACAGGTAAACGTGCTAGGTCATGCTACTTCAATATGATCTAGGATGTTAAAAACAGGCTGAGATCATTTTGAAGACTTTATTCAGGTACACATCAGTCATGAATGTACCTATTAAAACAGCAAATGTCAACCAGCCTTGTTGGAGTGCAGTGCCTTACAGAGGGATACATTCATGAATGATTCAGGAGCTGTGAAGTAAGGTGATGCTGAACAGTGGTGTGACCCTTAACTGAGAATTCTGTCTTGCATGTCAGAGATTGCTTCAAGTAAGAAACTATGTTGGTGGAGGGATTTCCTTTGTTACCGTTACAGTAAAATGTTGACAGCTGACATTTCAATTAATTTCTCCCTCCAACAAGGCTGGTTCATTAGGCATATTTCTTCACTCTTTAAATATTTGCCCGAGCAAAGCAAATGTACAGTTTAATTTGCTGTACTCAAGTCATTTATCGACTCGGGGGGAAGCCTTATTAGTAAACCTGCTCATAGACCTGACCAGTCCAGAACTTTTAATTTCACATGCAATGAAGACTTTGGAGAGAAAAACAATCCTTTCAAATTAACCATGGGGGTTTAAATTATTCAAATACGGTAAATTCTTTCTCCTGCTCCCTAGCTTATAATTTGTCTTTTCATTGTTGCCAATTTGCAATATCATTAGTTAGGTGTGCCAACTGTTCTAAGATCAGTGCTGTGGAAATTGTCAGCACACCCATCTGAACTTCATATAATTTTCAAGGAGCCATTTTGACGGTTTTCTGTTTGATGCTACATTACTTATTGGCTCTACTTTAAAAGTAGTAACCTTTGACTTTAGTGTGTCAACTATTGCTTTACTGATGATTGGACTATTATTGCACTACAATGGCGGCACTTTGAATGTCACTTTCACATTAGGAGGTTGCTAAATGTGCTTATTGGACATAGAATCATAGTAAATCATGGCTCCTTGGTCCTGGAATAACCATCAAAAACTCACTCTGCCTTGACCGTAGTACTGTCCTGACTGGACTACTATAACTCTCTCTTTGCTGGTCTCCCTGCAGGTGTCATCAGACCTCTCCAGCTTGTTCAGAATGCTGTTGCATCCTCACAATTTAGGATTATAAGGGTATCATCACCTCCTCTTCAGCCGCATTCATCAGTATTTTACATAAAGTACATAGAACAGTTTTAAAAGCGCACATAATTACAGACACACTACCCAAAGATTGTTTCAGTTCTATTATCAAGTGTTTTATTTTGATTAAGTGCATGTGGGTTTGGCCATTTTAAGCACTGCCACTTCCTAATAAGATTTTTCTATTCTTCATTAATCTGTGATCATTTCAATCACACCCTCTCTGTGTTTTATTGGCTGTCATCAGTCTTATTTAAATAAGTAATCTGGAAAAGGGGGAATGGTCTCACTGTTGAAACTGGCCTGCTCAGCCTACTTAAATAATGAGCACTGGTGTCAAGCAGGGTTTTAATTTAAATGGGGATAGACACTCGGATGCTTAACTAATTAAAGCAGACGGGAGATTAATTTGAAGGGAAGCAATATGTGAGTTTCTGACACTGCTGCCTCGGCTTTTGAATTGCAACATAATTACATATCTTGCCTGCCATTACAATGGATATTTCTCAGGGTTTCCTGACAGGATATCTTGGTTGAAGTCTCCAGATGACAAAACCAACACCTTTTCAGGGTTCATTCAGCACTGTTTCTGAGGGGTGTTTGCCATCACACTGAATGTCTGAGGCCCTTTCTCAATCCTCCTGGTCCTGCACAGCCTTCCTCATATAAAACACATTAAAAACCAGAGGAGAAAGCATAATTAATAACAAAAATCTAAGTTGTATTGAAAAATTTCTTTCAGTTTTTTTCCAGATTTGGTAGCTAATTGTACCCTATGTTATTCCCCCCAGTAGTAACCACTTGAGAATTTGCTGCGACACAACCCTGTCAGCCGATAGTAGGAAGGAGGGTGCCACGTCCTCTTCAGGGTGTGACTCCTCGAGCTCCTGACCATGATTATAACTTGCCCGGGGCCACTAGTGTGCGACGATTCTTGCTGAGTACCTCCCCCCACCCCCACCCCGGGAGCGGCCGCCAATTGCCACTCCCTCAAGGCACCGGCTATACTCGGATCTGGCATGAACCCCTGATCCTTGGTGTGCTATTGCACTGACAAGTCAGTGCTTTTACCGCTGTGCCACCGCTCCAGCACAAAAAACTATGTTTTAAGTGGAAAGTTTGACTTGGTCAAAAGCTGCAAGACAGGAAATTCAAATGAGCGCCATTGAAATGAGCATGGATTTTCACGCTTCTGAGTATGTTTGACTCGCTGTGCACTGAAGTGGGAGGAGAGCCGCTATGTGGGTGTGCCAGTCCATGGCGAGTTGCTCATTTCGGGGCTTTCCCAAGCAATGCATGCATGATCATTCAAAAGCCAATAAACTGTTTTCGTGGATCATATGCCTTCTGATTTAACTTATAAATATAATAATTTGCTTATATATTTAAGCAATAAGGTACGAGACGCAGTACTATATCGTCAATATAGTCACAGTTAAAGGGTGTTGTTAGGCAACCCTTTAACTGTGACTATATTGACGATATAGTATGTCGTCGAGTTACCTTATTGCTTTTATAAAACGGTTGCCAGCTATATTGTAAATAATATATAAGGACAAGGCACACTTTCAATAAAACAATTTTTAATTAACGTTATTAATTTAATTTCAGCAGCAGAGAAAATAGTCCCCAGTGTAGCTGTTGCCATGCAACACAAAAACAAACAAAGCTAGGAATGGAATGCCAGCTAGCAAACAAACTAATAGCTAGCGTTATGTGCTAATAACATAACAATAATAATAATAACAATATAATGTAAAAGTTACAACGTTAGCTAGCTAAGAGCTTTTGTTGATATTTAGTTGGACATTGCCATTGATTGTGCATCCACTGAAGAAATGTCCCATTTCACCGTGCACAAAGGTGACATCGCTGCCGAACATTCGTGGCCTCTTTGCCGCTGTAACGTCGTTTGACGTTAAAATGTTTTCTACAGCGAGAATGTCACTCCACCGTTTCCTTTCTAGTAGATTGGGTTTCCAGTAGCTCTGAAGGGAAGTCTAGCTTTTATGTCCACTCACGGCCATGATTTCTCTTGCCTCTAGCCCAGCATCAGCAAGTTTTTGCACCAGAGTGCTGCGTAGGCAGTGATTGGTGTAGATCCTGGTGCCTGCCAACTTGCAGATCCTGGGCAACATAGTTGCCAGGTAGTTCACGCCCATCCCATCGTGTTCCTGCAACAGACAAATGCTACAATGTTACATTGCAGCCAGCTAGCTAGATACCAATGCAACATATCCATATTGAATGAAACAATTAGCTGGCTTGTTAAGAAAATACATAGGCTAGACCAGGGGTGTCCAATCTTACCTGAAAACGGCCGGTGTGGGTGCAGGCTTTTGTTCTAGCCCAGCACTATGACACCTGATTCTACTTATCAAGGTCTTGATTGAAGAGCACGATTAGTTAATTAGTTGAATCAGGTGTTGTAGTGCTGGGCTAAAACAAAAACCTGCACCCACACCGGCCCTTTCCGGATAAGATTGGACACCCCTGGGCTAGACCTACCAAATGTCGTCAGACATTTCCCACTTCCTCTTCAGGTGAAGGTATAAGGCAGGTGCATTGGAGGGTAGAAGAGACAGGTATTTTTCCAATGAGGCAACAGGGCAGAGGGGATTCCCTGGGAGTGAGTACATATACCCACGCCGCCTGTCCTTCTTGCGCTTTTGGGGATCTTTATGGTTTTTCGTATCTTCGTTAAATGTCATACTTGCGTATTTCAACCCATTCTCGTCCCGAAATACCGAAAATGAGACTGGAGTAAGCTGACGGTTCCCCTCTTTCCCTCGACGTCCAAAGTGCAGCTGGACATCAAACCACACTTTTCTAACAAGACCCTCAGGTTTTGTCGGATCCAGTGATGACTTGATGGTATTAAAGTCACTTGCCGATATGGAAGGGTGGTGCTCCGTTGTGTCATGTCCCTGTCTTCTGAGTGTTTTCACAACTCCAACAAACACATTGTTTGAAGATGTGAAGGCACTGTCCTTCATTAGGCACCAGCACAGGCTTAGTGGTGGATCATTGATGTGCCTGTTCAGACCTGAACGCAGGCTGATATAACTGCTGATATAACTGCCCATAATTCTCGCCCTTTCCATTGCGGACAGTGCCATAGAAATCTCGCAGTACTTCATTCAGCCTTTCTTTTGTTATTGCCATGAAGTCCACTGAAATTGACTTCTCCTGACACCAGTTGGTGAAGCAGTTTAGTGCCCACTTAGTTTGCTGCACAGTGTTTTTTTCGTTGCGCGTCAGTTCAAAGGTGTCGATGTCTTTTTTTACTACGGGAGCATGACGTCCTCCATCTGACTTTCCAAATTGGCTTTCAAACCCCTCATCATTGCTCATGCCCCCGGAAATATCAAAGTTCGCGCAAAACATTTTAACGTTAGATCATTTGTAACGATCACAGATTCAAATTCTCGGAATACCGTTATTTTGCGCTGCGGAGTGATATGAATTTAAACGTCCAGGTAAACGGATGTATTGCATCATAGGGGTACTATATCGCGAATATAGACACAGCTTTGAACGCCTCTCAACCAATCATAATGCCTGGTCAGAATTACCCGTTTTTTAAATATTAAATATATAATATAAATCCCCTAATCAGGAAAAATGTATACTTTGCATTTATTGTGCATTGTCTTTTTTCTTTTTTTTATGTTAGGCTGATTCCTGTATGTATTTCTGTTTTTAATTGTTTATGGTTATTGTTTATGGTTATTACACTGTATTGTGGTCCCGGGGGTAGGCTACTGTGTTCTGTTATTTTTCTAACACCAGATATAAACGCAGCTGTGCGATGCTGATGTGCACACTGTAATATTTGTAGTATTGTAGTATTTGTAGCTGATTACGGAAAGTCAAGCTTGTCTGAAAAGATGTAGACTACTCACTGTAGGCTACAAAACTCTAAATAGTAGGCTAGGCTCAGTCCTAATTATGATTAACAATATTCTGCACTGTAAAAAATGTCTCGTAAGAAAACGGTGAAAAGACTGGCAGCAATGTTGCCAGTGCAAAACATTTAATTCATGTATAAATCCTGTTATTTTAGGGGATGGTCGTTAAATAATGAGTTATCCTAGACATTTAGACATTCCCCATTATATAACGCTATCGTCTTCCACTCCTCGCCTCTGTTCCAAAAATAGAAAAATTCAGTAGCCACGCCCAGTACGTGATGCGCTACACCATTGACTATGACAGCTCACCGCACGCCATGAGCTTGCCGGAAAATAGAGCCAGAAACACTTGCTACACTTTTACTCTCAACTGGTTTGGCTTCTCATGTTTCTTAGAAAGAAATGAGCGCTAACAGATAATGTTTTCTTATTTCCGTTTTTACAAGAATAGGCTACAGATACAAAGATTCAAACAGGTTACGCTAGTCAATAAAATTACACTTACATTACATGTTTTATTTAATATAATGTACCTTATTAAATTAAACAGAAAGTCTGTTACTTTGCAGCTAGCAAAGTTCATTTGCAGATGACATTAGTAGGTAGCTAACTTAGTTAACTACAACCCCCAGCTAACATTACTAACCTTATGTTAGTGCTAGCTGTTGGTAGCGACATACTTTCATAATTGCATAGATAAGAGGACATAAAGCAATTATCCTTCTCATTGTTAATTTCGCCAGTTTCAGTAAACCACAGATGAATTGTGGTGCTTGGGATTCAATCTTTCCTGTGTGTAAATGCACTTCTGCTTAATCAGGAAATGAGAGTGGTGGCTGAGACAAACTTTTCATACATCGAGTGAAAGAGTGCCATATTTAAAATCTTTGATAGAGCCAATTGAAAACAAGAGTGTTGGACAGGAGGGAAGAGATTCCTAATTTCTTCACTCCAATAATTGTTAAAATTGTGTATTGTACTGCTTAGTAGGCTAAACATTCATGATAGGGTGTCATAAGTGTTCAATAACCCCCTTAAACTACCCTCTCAAGGGATTTATTCTTACCCCAAATTTCCAAATAAATAAAAAAATTAAGTGATAACCTAGCACTGTTCCTGCTGAACATGTTTCATGGTAAAACTAATGTAAAAAGTCATGCTTTCATAAAATATGGATTTCTTTAAAAATGCTGGTATATTGAGAACAATCAAATAATAATAATAATAAACTTTATTTATACAGCACCTTTCATACCCAAAGTGCATACAGGGAAAGACAACTCATAAAACATGATAATACAGGTCATTTTTATATAATAATAAAAACATAATCATAAACATAATAAAATAATGAGGCAACAAATAGATCAAATAAAAACCAGTTTAAAATAATAAAACTATGAATTTGAAAAACAATAAAACTTTCAATAAAAACAAGAAACAAGAATTAATAACGGTAATAAAACAGGTGTATGTAGAATTAAGAAATACATTTATTCATAAAATAAGAAAATAACATAAAAAATAAACTATAATTAAAAGCATAAAGAGATGTGTTTTTAGTTGCTTTTTAAAATCTTCAATAGATCGAGCCTCTCTGATCTGCTTGGGTAGGGAATTCCATAATCTAGGTGTATAGAAACAAAAGGAATCTCCCCCACTTTTGTAACGTACTGTGGGAACAAAAAGAAAACCAGCATCTGCAGATCTGAGAGAACGTTGGGGGTGATATCTTACTAAAAAGGTCAGTTATCTATTTTGGTGCTATGCCATTAAGTGCTTTAAAATCAAGTAAAAGAATCTTAAAATCAATTCTAAAATTCACAGGCAACCAGTGAATGACTTGAGTACTGGCATAATGTGTGCTCTTTTCTTTGTTCTAGTTAAATCTTGCACTGCTGTGTTCTGAATAAGTTGAAGCTGTTCAATGTTTTTTTTAGGAAGACCACAAAAGAGCGCATTACAGTATTCAAGAAATGCCGTACTTTGGCAATGTTTCTAAGTTGATAAAAAAGCAGCTTTAGTCACATTCTTAATATGTAGAGAGAGAGTAGAGAGAATTATTTATTTCAGCTTTTATTTCTTTCATCACATTCCCAGTGGGTCAGAAGTTTACATACACTCTGTTAGTATTTGGTAGCATTGCCTTTAAATTGTTTAACTTGGGTCAAACGTTTCGGGTAGCCTTCCACAAGCTTCTCACAATAAGTTGCTGGAATTTTGGCCCATTCCTCCTGACAGAACTGGTGTAACTGAGTCAGGTTTGTAGGCCTCCTTGCTCGCACACGCTTTTTCAGTTCTGCCCCCAAATTTTCGATTGGATTGAGGTCATGGCCACTCCAATAGCTTGACTTTGTTGTCCTTAAGCCATTTTGCCACAAATTGCTTTGGGTCATTGTCCATTTGGAAGAGCCATTTGCGACTAAGCTTTAACTTCCTGGCTGATGTCTTGAAATGTTGCTTCAATATATCCACATAATTTTTCTTCCTCATGATGCCATCTATTTTATGAAGTGCACCAGTCTCTCCTGCAGCAAAGCACCACCACAACATGATACTGCCACCCCCGTGCTTTACGGTTGGGAGGGTGTTCTTCAGCTTGCAAGCCTCACACATGTCCTCCAGACATAACGATGGTCATTATGGCCAAACAGTTACATTTTTGTTTCATCAGACCATAGGACATTTCTCCAAATAGTAAGATCTTTGTCCCCATGTGCAGTTGCAAACTGTAGTCTGGCTTTTTTATGGCGGTTTTGGAGTCGTGGCTTCTTCCTTGCTGAGCAGCCTTATGTTGCCTTAGGTTATGTCGATATATGACTTTTTACTGTTTTACTGTGGATATAGATACTGTTGTACCTGTTCCCTCCAGCATCTTCACAAGGTCCTTTGCTGTTGTGCTGGGATTGATTTGCACTTTTCGCACCAAAGCACGTTCATCAGGAGACAGAACGCATCTCCTTCCTGCATGGTATGACGGCTGTGTGGTCCCATGGTGTTTATACTCCCATGGTGTTTATACCTTCAGGCATTTGGAAATTGTTCCCAAGGATGAACCAGATTTGTGGAGGTCCACTTTTTTTTCTGAAGTCTTGGCTGATTTCTTTTGATTTTCCTATGATGTCAAGCAAAGAGGCACTGCGTTTGAAGGTAGGCCTTAAAATACATCCACGGGTACACCTCCAATTGACTCAAATAATGTCAATTAGCCTATCAGAAGTTTCTAAAGCCATGACATCATTTTTTGGAATTTTCCAAGCTGTTTAAAGGCACAGTAAACTTAGTGCATGTAAACTTCTGACCCACTGGAATTGTGATATAGTGAATTAAAAGTGAAAAAATCTGTCTGTAAACAATTGTTGGAAAAAATACTTGTGTCATGCACAAAATAGATGTCCTAACTGACTTGCCAACACTGTAGTTTGCTAATATGAAATCTGTGGATGAGTTTTAATGACTTCAACCTAAGTGTATGTAAATTTCCATTTCCAACTGTAGATTCTTCAGTTTTAATGTTTACAAATAGTGGCTCTACATTTTTTTTTTTAGGGCCTTTGCGAAAACCTCAGCTTCTCCAGTTACACTGCCGTGCAATAAATTAGGAGGGTGCTATTAGTAGCCCACAGCACTTACGACCCTCCTCTGGCTACAGCCACAGACTGTAAAATG
This sequence comes from Synaphobranchus kaupii, assembly GCA_029718625.1. Lineage (NCBI taxonomy): Eukaryota > Metazoa > Chordata > Actinopteri > Anguilliformes > Synaphobranchidae > Synaphobranchus > Synaphobranchus kaupii. Next base: position 29,410,052 of record CM056391.1, on the reverse strand, counting down.
CATCAAATGCACCGTTTATACACGCTAAGGAAATCATGTTCACGTATATAAACAATAATATTTTTTTAAAACGTTGTACAAATGAGTATTCGCCATTTTCCCTTGTTTACTGTACTATATACAGTACCTGATGCACTTTCGGTTTAGAAGACACCTAATTTTTTGCTCCAAAATCTCTCGTATAAATATGTTTAAGAAACCAAGTACTTACCAGTATATTCAGCTACAGCTGTTTTCTCATGAACCCTGAAGAGTTTATCTTGTTATATTTCGCCAAAGTCCCGTACAAAGTCCCCTACATTTCCGCAGTGACCACCCCTCGCACTGAGGGCTGAAATACGTTGCTGTACTTGTGTGAATACACACGTGCTTTCGTACGTTCTTTTTTAAACGTATTTAAATACATTAGGCAATGTATGTTATGGTTATTATATATATACTGTATGTGACTATTCTGAAATAAATGTATTCTGTAGCAAATTTCTGAATGATACAGCTTCTTCTTCAGTTCGAACTTAAAACCATGGATGTGCAGGGAATATTTTTTTTGATATTGACATTTAAATAAAACTAGTAGAAACCAGGAGGAAATTGCCTCAAAATGGCCAAAGTAAATAGAGTTAAGTGTCAATATCTCAAAAACTATTCACTGCACATCCAAGGTTGAAAGTTTGAATGAAGAAGAGGTTTGTACCATTCTGAAATTTGCAAGTGAACACATTTATGTAAAAATGGTCACGTACGGTTAATACATAATACACATAAAAATACAAAATAAAAACTACAAAATGCCTTGTGTTTTTGTAGTTTAGCACTGAATACCTCAACTTCAAAGTAATGAAGCAAGCCAGAATTCCGTGCAATAATGTGTTGTTCACTTGTCTAAAAACTTGGTCAGGATATCTACAGACTTTATCTTCATCCATTGGTATTTTTCCCCAAACTGACCCGAGGTGTACCAAAATCTATCCAAACCTCTCCAAATATAAAACACATCTTTCTGTCCAGGCATGTAAATCAGTTTATTTTTCTATTGAAACTGTTTTTGTAATACAAAATGTAAAGAAAATCAACCCACTCATGTTTTGTATTTATGTGTATGAGAGTATGCTCTTATAAATTGCGCCCAAAAGTGCCCAAATACCTCTCCGAAAAGGATTACTTACCCTAATGTTATCTAACCTTTACATTTAAAATGGCACTTTACTTCAAAATTAGATGTACCAGAGCCCCATTAGCCAGCACAATAACAGGTTTATCTATAACAAGCCTGCAAGATTACTTTTTACAGCACAAGTAGTGAACTATACATCACTTTGTTTGGCAAACCTGTGATAGTCTGTTACCACCTCCTATGACACGGATGAGGGGTTGGATTTTAGGAGGCAAAAGAACAAAAACAGAAAAATTCTCAAAACACAGAACTATTTACAAAATACAAACACGTGCCAAACTGTTCATGGTGCCCCTTGTCCTTTTTTGTTTTGTGCCACGTTCTGTCACAGTTCCTGTCTGCTGATATGCAAGTTACAAGACTTGCATTTCCAAATAATCTTGTTGCGTTTTTTGTCCTGTGCGCAAAGCACACAGTACTTCCTGCCCGCGGTGGCTTTGAGGTGTGACACAGTGAGGGAAGTGTCCACTGTAGTGACTGGGTTACACTCCACCTTCTCTGTCACAGAAGCCTCTCCAAGGGCAGCAGCCTCGGTCCCTCTTGAGGTTGTGGGCTCCTCTGGTGCAGCAGCCAGCAGCCAGTCACAGTTAAAACAGCTTCTTATACCTCTTCTGGGCAACAATGTAGAACTTCAGCAAGGCGTCAGACAAATTCACTGGAACTGGGATGGGTATCCGTCTTGTCGTCCAGGTACCATCATGGTTCTGCACTCGTCCCCAGAGAACACCTTGTGGATGGTGGAGCACATGGTGACCTCGAGAGTGTCCATCCACTTGGTGTACAGGAGCGGACCATCCCTCAACCAGCGAATGGCACCCCTGTCTGTTCTTTTCAGCAATTATTTGCATGGGGAAAGCCCAGGCGAGGCGGTTGGCACGAATTGTCCCGCAGGCTCCATAGCGCAGCTGGTGGAGGTGGCGGAAAACAGCTGCACTGGCCTTGGCCATGTCTGGCTGTGCTGCAGGCTGTCTGGATGTACTGGGGAGTGGGGCAGGGTGAGTGGAGGGGAGAGTTTTCCTTCTGACAGAGGTGTCAGGTAGGGGAGGGGTGTCTTCACTGTCCTCCCTGAAAAAGACAAATTCAAGTGCCTTACTAAGTAGAATCACTAAAAATGACCAATTACACCAATTATCAACACCAATTATCTCAAAATATGGCAAGTATTACAATTAAGTGAAATATTGCGATGGCAGGTATGCCATCCGCCAAGTTACGGCTTGGCGGGGCATGCCCCATACCTATACAGCACCGAGAGTTTGGCACTTTTCAGGGTTTCCTACAGAAGTAACCACAATTACCATAGACTCTCAGCCCTTAAAAACATTAACTTCTGTATGTTCTGACCTCATGTAACCACACAGCATTCAGATACAACTTCACACATCCACACAATAAAGCCCCAGACTTTTCTCCTTCTTCTTCTTCCTATTTTTCCTGCCAAACTGCCTGCCTCCGTTGTGATGTTATCCAATGGGGAGAATTATTCTTTGAGGGTATGGTCTGTATACCTGCTCATCAAGCTTATCGCCCAATAATAACGCTTCATACTAATGTTTTTTAATGTCAATATAGCTAATGGCTTCACTCTTTCCAAGAAGCTACTGCGGGCTAATGGTCAGAGTTGCTGTCTCTGACACAGAGGATTGTGGGTTCGAGCCTAGCAGGGCGCATGCTTATTTTCCACAAAAACTGTGCAACTGTACTTTTCATTTATTACACTGTTATTATTTTCACATTAACACATTAACATATTTTTATTGCAAAGGCAAAAGAGGTTTCCAATATTAACTGTTCAATGTTTCACTTGTATTTCACTTGTACTATATCACACCCTCCCCAAACCCTCACTCTTGTCTGGTTTGGGGAGGGTGTTACGCTCTGCTCTTGCGGTCATGACTGACTGAAGTCCGAACCTCAACGTACCCTTGCCTCGGCCAACATTTCTTTATTCATTAATTTCTTCACTTCAGATCTGTTCACTTTATCCTTTTCACACATAACACAATGTCACCATAAAATGAACACTACTAGGAAAATTAAGAATTTATGATAATACATTAAGAATCGACTATGGCCTACTATGAGCTGCAATCCCTTAAGACATCGCATTTATAAACCTCCAATTCCCTAAACATATATGATTCATGGTTAGTCACTTTAAAAAAATTACTATAGCCTCCGAACATTGCTCTAGTCTACGGTACTCTGCAGACAATATATCTTACTGCAAACACTTTTAATTATAATTATAATCAGAAGAATAATCTCTGGTAGGCTAATTTCTTAGTAGTATCTATTGTTTTCTTGCTGGCTAAGATTCCTGGGAAATATGCTTTGTCCAATTAAGCTTGTTAGCCAACGTTAGTTTTGCCAGAGAAACGTCAGTCAGCTGCTAGTCAGGAAGCAGGTACAAGCTAGACTACTACGAAGCGAATCAACATGCCTTACATCCATTGCACTACAGAAAACTAAACTAAACCTAGCTACATGGTCCGGTACCAAAAGATTTCCCGCAGACAACGTTAGACTACACTACCGGGGGGAAAAAAAAAAAAACGCAAAGATATTATGCTGTGCTTATGAAGTTTGGCAGCTCGTAGCCGAAACATGGAAGCTTGGAGTTACGCATCCGACAAGCCAGTGTTGAATAGCCTAACGTTATTTCTATAGAATACTAATACGCCTATTTTACAACTGTATTTCCATATTTTAGGCTGTATGTATTTCTTTCAGATACAATGTGTTTGCGTCTAGCTTATTGTGCATGCATGTCTCCATATAGACTTGGTTAATTAATTTACATGCTTCTTCATGATCCATAGTTCAGATGGTGCTGTTCATTGTATTTCATTAGACATTAAATACAGCTCATCTACAAACTCTTTTAATGTAATTGTGGGCTATCGCTAATAGTGAGAGAGTAGAGAGTATGGTTACACGAATGTCTGCATGCATTTATTTGGAATGCATGTACTATTCTGTATGCATGTCTCTCTCGATGTCATTATCTTCATGCATTGTTCATCATTAGTTAGCTACCAAAAATAAGTGAGATGGTAAGATGAAGAAACACAGGGCCAAGTTGCATTAAATAATTTAGGAAAGTTTGGATAGCATTGCTTTGGAATAGAGCTAGTTTATTTAGTGTGAGCTACGATAGGCAATATTGTTAGTTGTAACTTGGCCACATTTTGATATCAATACTTTTAAAGGCAGGCCTAGTTTTTGCAAGTTGGAATTAAGGACTTATAGACAGCGCTCTGTAGGCTATGCGTGAGTAACTTGGCTTTTTTTTTTTTTTACGTCGGAGACGTTTTTGTTCAGATACTATATACTGTATATACATTTCAGACTCATTCTTAAATTAAAATGCATATGTGGTATAAAAAAGTATGCACAGTATCGCTGAAACAAGAACAGCACTGTGCAGAAGGGAGTCCCATGCTCAGGGTAGTGATTTTAACCTGGTAATGAAGAGCACCTGTCAAGGTAATTCCATATCACTCAGTTCATCAGATTTATGATCTTGATATAAGATCACATAGCAAGGAGGAGGTCAGGTTCAGGAACTAAAACTTTCACTAATACAGATCTAATATTAAATGGATATCAGGTCTACGGTACTGTAGTGAGTCTGAGGCATGCAACCTTTCCAATAAAAACTGATTAGCCTACATAAGGTTCTTGTCAGAAACAAATGTTATGTCGGCCTGGGCTCAAGCACTTCTAGATGTTATCTGGAGTAGCCTGAGACCAGCCAGAAAATGAGTCCCCTAATAGCAAGCTTAAATGGATCTCTGAAAGACCATTTATTTTTCTCAGGCTAGATTCAATAACAGGGACGATATATAAGAGTGGAAGAATATCACAGCTGCTGCCAATTTATCATGGGATGGAAACTCATTGTTATCCTTATCTCACCATTGATGCTCTATTTTCAAGCAGCAATGAATTAGGGTTCATCTCACATCCTTGTAATGTGGCAGCCCTTTGGCACTATACTTCCAAGAGGAAGGTACTGTATTGGAGGAATCAATAGAGCACTGACAAAAGGGCACCATATCAACGAGGTGTGCAGGGGGGTGGTTACTGAGTTGTAAGTGGTAACACATTGGGTTTGAAACAGGAGCCAGTAGAACAACAGTCACACCCAGCAACAAGCATGGGGATTGCCATCTAACATCGCTGCGCTGGTTTGTTGGAAATATAAGTTCAGCTAGAAGTCAAGTTCCAAGTTCAATGCACAAAGTGTAATTACTAATTTCCCTTCTTGTTATGTTCTTGTCATACATCTCAGGCCATCACAAGGTTACGATGTTTCTACCCTCTGGACTTTGGCATGTAATTACCAATGTTTTTTTGTTTTTTTTCAAAAAGAGTTAATACGCAAATGGAAGTCTCTAAGTGCTACTTTTAAAATAATTGTATTTAGTAACATATGCAAGATTTAATCATGCTTAATATAATATCACTTTAGTAAGGTATTTGCATTCAGATTAATAAAATAAGATGAATAATTACAATTAATATTTAACTCAGTGAGAACTGGTAACAGTTTCCCATGCTTCTATTCCTGGTATCAGAAAGAAGAAAAATAGTATATTTGGTGTACGAATATTTCCAAAATCCTCCAATTAATATTTCTTATGATATATTGGATACTCATGGTGATCTGGAGTACTAACTTCATTTTATAAAATGTAATATGTTCCTTAAAACTGAATTTATTATGGTGTAGAAACTGGTATGGACCCAAATGCAGGACTCTGAGACAGAACTCAGGCAAAAGGACTCTGCAAGGAGTATATTTATTTAAACAGGGAAAACAGGGAAGGCTAGTGATGGACTGGAAACGGGGTTGGCAAAACTAAAAGGGCTGGACTGAAAACGGAGCAGGGCCGAGCAGGTACGGGAAGCAGGCTGGACGGGCTGGAGCGAGGAACAAGAGAACAACCAGGTTAGAAGCAAATAAACAGACAGAGATCACCGGGGAATGTCAAGACGGGACTGACAAACGTAATGAACTGGCAAAGAAACAGAGAAAGAGGGGAACTAAAACAGAAAGGGGAACAGGTGAAAAGGCTAATGAAATAACAAAAAGGAGTGAGGAATGTGTGCGAGTACTGATGGGATGATTGAAGTGTGTGCGGAATGTAAGCAGAGGGGGGAGAGTGATAGGCTAAATGATAATGAGGAGAAAACGAGGAACAAAACGGGGAACCACGCCCAGCCTGCACAAACAAGGAACTAGACAGACAGGGTTGTTTTTACTGATCGGGCCCGGGGAGTTACATTACATCACTGAAAGCTTACGGTGCTCTAAGCCTTCCAGACTTTATGCAATACTTTTACAATATATTTGGATTTTGCAGGATTAAAAGTCATTCCTGCACATATGGATCATTTCACTGTCCCGAATCAGTGATCTGTACCAACTGTACTGCTATAGGGCCCAATCATAGACGTAAGCTGTACTAAGGATGGGTGAAGTATGTGGATAGATTAGGTATGCATCTTTATGTCCCTAATTACATAACACGTGTTTTTAAATCGTGTACAGCCCTATGTGATTTTTACTGACTGCAATAAAGATCAATGTTTTAAGAAAAAGTACATGTAATGTTTTTAGTGTACAGTAAACCCTGCTATAAACAATCCTAGGTCATTTTTAGCTATAGGTGAACACAGGCAAGCAAGTATGCTTTAAAAAAAACTGTGATCTTCAATAAAATATCTATAATGTAAAAATATTAGCTGCATCAGAATAATCAGAACAATTACAAAACAATATTCCTATCACAGTGACTAGATGTATTAATGGAAGAAAATGTTTTTGACAAAAAAAACCTATTTAGGTTTGATTGCTGAATCCTACTAGCCTGGATATTGAATATTGAAAAGGAACAGTCTAGGAAAACTATTTGTCTAAATGTATATTGGACCTGGACTGGTGCATAGATGTAAAAAACATCCCTCATTAGTGTGGTTACAGAGGCATAGAACTTACCACTGAATAAGCCCCACAGGCATTTTATGATGCCCAGTGCAAATGGGAACACTTAATCACTGCTAATTACAGACCATCAATAAAAATCCATGGATTTCATTCATAAAATATCACGGCATGTTATAAATCAAGTGATCAAATTATATGAATACACATTTTACTCATTATTAAATCCTGTTAATTATTTACAGCCCTTAAGGTATGTCTTAAAATGTGACTATGCTAATAAAGCCATTTGAACACAAAGTTCAAGGCATAGCCCCAAGTACTTTTTCCATTATTGTGAGTCTTCACATCACTGCACTTTGGTCCTGAGAGTAGCATTGCAGCTAGAACAATAATACAAAAAACATCAAGTTACAAATTGAAAATTGGCATGTAGACTGCAATTTATCTCACTCAAATCAGACCCTCTTTTATAGCCCTTCTTCACATCCCAGGGGTTCTTGGATGATGGTCGTGAAATGGACATAAACATTCTGGAAATGCTCACCATATAAACTCATAAAAATTCTCACCTCATTGTCCCTGCTGCAGACCAAATTATAGATGTGTATGTGTATGTGGACAGTTACAAAAACTTTTTTACCTGACCAGAAATAAGCTAGCTACAAGATATTTGCCATTATCAACTGTTACTTTTTTCTTCACAATCATGTTTTGGTGAGTTTTTTTTATATATAACTTTTAAAACATAAATTTAATTCAGAGTCACAGTTAATGGCTACAGTGTGTTTGTTTCCTTTTGTAAAATAATTTTTTTCGAGTTTCACTGAAGCCATAGAGGTGGGATTTTTGTCGTAACTCACATAAAAAAAATTGTTATTCCGAATACATATCATAGTTTTATTTTTTGTTACATTTCATACACAACTGGACTGTGATTTTCACATGGTTTTCTGAAGAATGGCTCAGAGGCAAATACTTTTTTTTTTTTTGTAATGTAATTTTATATATATCTATATATCTTATTCAGTTTATTGAACATTAAGGGCAGGGTGCCACAAATACTGTAACTATATCATTGCATGTCTTGATCATCTATTTCTCCATGTCACAAATGTAAAATTTTAGCCTATGTTGTTAATCATAACTATGGCACAGTGCCAATAAAATGATTTCAGCTTTTTATTTTAGCTGGCTTAGTTCCCAATCTGAAATTACTTTATTGCAGTAATGTGAAACAAATAAGGATATATGCATATTCTGGACCTTGGCAGTAGATGCACATCTTTTATGATTTAATAACTTGCTTTTCTGTATTGAGAACAAGTTATCTGGGTACTATAAATGGGTAAAGAAAAAGTGGATGGAACCCTTAACAATTTTTAACTAAACTTGGTGCATGTGATTGGTTAGTAATGAGTAACTTGCTGTCCATATTTTCACTGACCAGTTTTACTGAAAAGTGTAATGTGTGATTGTGATGAATTAATTTACTTCATTAAGAAATGTGAAATATATCTATCTGTCAAATACAGAATTCTAATGATTTATTCTGCCCTTCACAATATGCAAGGCACAAGGTTAGAGAATAGAACTAACCAGATAATCATTTCATAGTCAGACAGTTTGAAGACTGTTTATCTGATCAGGGCCATGAAATGTTCCAGAGTTGATATTTGCATTTTTACTTATTTCAGTACATCAGCCAAAGTAGACAACACTGGCATATGGAGTTAATTATCTCTGACAGCCTTGCCAGTTAATATCCCATTTACATGTACCAACACAACAGGGTGTCTTCTATTTTCACGTCTCTATGAAGACATCAATCATATCAAGCTGACCTTGTGTTCTGCTTTCCAAAATCTGTTTGGGATCTTTTGCGTTATACAACACCAATAAATGATGACATGAAACCAAGCAGGTGTTGTTTTCTTTTTAAAAGATGTTTGGATGCTCTGGTGTGACAAGAGGAGGTGAAAAGAAGCCTGAGTGTCTGTTTGCCTCTGATCATCAATAAAACAATACAGTACATGTGTGGACACACTCATGCATACGCACACAGCCACACATTCCAGATTTAGGAGGGTTCCGGGTTTTACTCAGTGCAGTTATCCAGCTAACTCCAGTAATCCTGCTTCATAGTATACCCCCCAGATATGTATTTAGCTGCCTGAGGAAGTATAGTCTTTGTTGAGTTTTTTATGGTGTTATTATTGTTGTGATTTCAGAGTGTCACTGATGTTGCTGGCCAGGTATTTTAAGGAATCAGTCATGGTTATTGATGTATTATTGATTTTGAGTGGTGTCATATTGTTTTTGTTTTTCCTGAAGACTATTGTTTTATCCATGGTTTATGAAGTCTGCAGGTTGTTATGGTGACACCAGGATACTGCCCTGTTAACCTTCTCCTGGTGCTGGGTCTGATCATTGTTGGTAATGAGACCAATGATAGTTGTGTCATCTGCAAACTTAAAGGTCATGACAGAGTGATTGTGAAATGTAAACTGGCTGGTAAACAGGGAGAAAAAACATGGGGGAGAGCACACAGCCCTGAGGAGCACCAGTACTGAGAGTCAGCAGGTGTGATGATGAATTGTTGACCCATACAGTCTGGGTTCTGTTCTTCAGAAAGTTCAGTATCCAGTGACAAAGGGCTGGGTTCATGTTCATGTCTTGCAATTTGTGTTAAACGACTGATAGTAGTAAAAGATGAACTGAAGTCAATGAATAGAGTGTGTATATTTGAGTTGGGTCAGTCCAGGTGATGCAGTGAGTGGTGTAAGGAAAGGTTAACAATATCCTCAACAGATCTGTTTGCCCTGTAGGCAAACTGGTAAGGGTCCAACTGAGGAGATGTACATGTCTTCAGGTAAGCGAGTACAAGGCGCTCAAACACTTTCATAACCACTGAGGTCAGGGCAACTTGAAGAAAATCATTGAGGCAAGATGTTTCGGCAGACATTGGGGATGGGAATGATTAATTCCCCCATTATTCCCATTCCCAAGTCTGGCAAAACATATTGCCTCAATTTAAACCACTGGGGGCCAACACACTGGCACAGGGAGGTGTTAAAGATGTCTGTTTACACTGAGACCACAGTGACTCAGCACAGCTGGAGAGAGCTGATCGGCTGCTTTCCTCTTATTTTGTCTTTGGAACAGCCTGCTAACCTCAGCTTTCTGTATGGTGAATAGAGGAGGAAGGGGGACGGCAGTGAGGAGTTTGGTTGCTGTCATCTTCAAGTCATGCACAGAACTCATTAAGCCTGTCAGGGAGACCAGGGTCCTGTTCTGAAAGGGGGGTGGTGGGCAGGACAATTAGTATAGTTGTCCTTTCCATACAGGCCTGGTATCACTAGCTGTCAGTTGTTATCCCAGCTCTTTTTAATAATCCATCGTAGCTTTCCTAATTGTTGACTGCGGTATGTATTTGGTAGATTTACATTTCACCTGTCTCCGCTGTTGAATGCAGGGTTTTTCTCCCTGCATAGAGCAGCCAGTCCTTTTGAGAACCAGGGTTTACCATTACGTCACAGTTTTAGTTGGAATACATAGCTCCTCACAGAGCCTGACGTATGATGTCACTACGTCTGTATACTCGCACAAGCTAATAATTTAGCAATTGCAAAAAATTGGGGGGCAGTAGCCCTCCCCCTAGGAATAAGTATCAAATAACAATATTTTAATGTAGGCTACAATGCTATTAGAGCTCCGTGAAGCTAGTCACAATAAGACAATATTATTGTGGCAATATTAAACAGTGACCAAATAAGAGTAGCATTAGCTTTACTTAGCTAGCTACATAACAACAGCACTATAATATAAGTTACAGTACCTCCAACCATCGCTGCTGTATTAAGTTAGGCTACAATTACAATGCATTTACCAGACGCCATTCCAGAGCAATTTACAGAAATGCATACAAAACATTAAGCAATGCCAACAAGATGATACAAAGGTAAATATCTAGAGACTGGGCAGGTATCCCAGTAGTTATTTATTGAACCTACAACATAGCATTAAAGTGGCAAGGTAGATAGCTACAAGAGGGAATTGCTATGAATAGCTATAACACGTTAGTGCTAGCTAACGTTACCTAACGTTAGCCCACTTTAAATCATAGCTAGCATATCTAACAAGTTATTTTTGTTTGAAGAATTCTTCTAATATAATTTTTTGGATAATAATTTGGATTTTGTCTTTTACTGTACATTTCAAAATGTTGTTTGCGCTATAACTAGCTAAAACTGACGTTAGTGAATCCTTTTATCGAGCAGCTGCTTGTCAAGAAGGGACACCATCCAAACCATCTCCATGGTAACGTGGGGATTCCTCTGTTTTTAACGTAATGGAATACGTCGATGTACAGTAAAATACTTAAATACCCTTACCTTAGGAAAACATTTGAGGGGTTTTATGCAAAGCACTTACGTGATTCCCTTTGGTAAGGGGAAATAATCAGAGTAAAACATCTAAAGAGTTTAGTACATGTAAGTGCTTAGTAAAGCACAAATAACAGCAGCTAGCTAATGTTAGGCCCACTAATAATTTTCCAATTTGCTTGAAAAAAATTATCTTTAGCTTTTAGATTTTTCAAGCTTTGTTTGCAAGCAGATATAGCATCTGTTCTTTTGGCTTTTTTTCTAGCTATCTATGTAGCCAATGCTAGTAGTAGACATTTTAGTAGTAGTAGACAATGCAATTGTAGATATTTTTACACATAGTCCCCCCCATTTTAGGGCACCAAAAGTAATTAACATAAATTTAAATAAAGTCATCATATTTAATATTTGGTTGCATATCCTTTGCATGCCATGACTTCCTGATATCTGTGACCCAACAACATCAAACAACTCTTGATATCTTATTTCCAGGTACTCTTAAAAGCGATACTATAACATCTCTGCATTTGAATGGATGTCTATGGGAATTGGGGGGTGGAACTAGATTAAGATGTAAATTACACGGGAATAGTATGGAACACATGGTTGGCTAAACGGCTTTAAGTCATCAAGGGTCTGACGTATCAAATGAGCCTCAAACATCACTCTGCTGCCAGATATGCAGTAGATATGGATGGATAACTTGAAGGGTTTTTTCTCCTGACTCATTTTTCTATTGAACTTCATGGAAAAATAAGTCAGGAGAAACAACCCTTTTAATGATCCATCATTATCTATTGCATATCTGGCAGCAGAGTGATGGTTTGAGGCTCGTTTGATAGCTCAGACCCTTGATGACTTAACACTAGTGTATGTGCAGTGCATGCGTGTTTGTTTTGCTTTCTGGGATTACAGCAAAACCAGAAATTAAATAAATACCTAGTGACTGGGCAGTTCAACAGTTTGAAAGATACCTCTTCATTTAGATTCAGTTGTGAGTTTTTCACTTCATATAGACTGCTAAAGATTCCCAGGTGACAAAGACACCTTCTGTAATATTATACCTCCACTGCATGCCACATATTTTTGCCCTACTGATCATTTTGCATCGCCTTCTTAGCATCATTTACATCAGAAATAATGTCAGAGGGGTGATCATTTGGTACTACAGTATGGAGGGTGTAGAGAATCTCAGTCATTTTACTTGGCTGCATGTCCTACACCATCCTTAATAGGACCATCAATAAAGTTTAGTCTATAGAAGGTGTAAGTAGTGTCTTCTGGCAAAGGTGAAATCAATACCATTCTTCAACTACCTGCAATCCCAGTGCATGTATACATTCCCTAAAAAGTGTGTATCCTGCATTAATGTTTTTGCTAATTCAGAGATGAAAGTCCCCTCCTTATTCGAAAGGATGGACATTAAGCCATTAGAAATGCATGTGGCGTGACAATGACTGCAGATTATTGACTGCATTCCAGGAGCCAATTAATCAATTATGCATCAATATGTAATTTGCATAGAATTGTTCACTTTAAAGAGTGTTTGGTGTGACAGAGTTGCCTTATCAGTTATGCAAATATCCCCTTTAAGCCATTCACAGACAGTCTGAAGAGAGGAAGGGCCAACCAGTGATCATGTTCAATATCCAATAGGCCTTACTGCTCTACTGCTCGAGACATTTGAATGTTATAAGTGCCGAGGGGGAATTCCCTCATGGTACATCACATGTTTAAGGTTGATAAAGGGTGATCTATAGTGACTTGGGTTCAGAGTGGGGGCCTGGTCATATGCTGTCCCCTGGGGCAGTCCGGTTTCCCTCTTTGCGCAATGGAGACCGCAGCGGTGAGTCGGCAGTGACAGATCGTTGAGGGGACTTTTCCTCTGACAGTTCTCTCAGACGGCTGTTCAACCTTTCCATCTCTTCTTCCTGTGCTTGCACTCGTGTGCGGAGAGTGTGTGCTGTGGTGCGCGCCATGTCTGCTTCCCGTCTGGTGGACTCTAGCGTTTGGGTACGCCAGCGAAGGAAGTCCTCCATCTCTTTCTGGGCTTCGGCGCTAGCTTGGAGCTCCTTGGTTTGGGCTTCCAGGGCATCTCTCATGTGTCTGATGTCACAGTGTGCATCCCACCATACATGGGTATATTTTGTCTCTTGATTTTCGTCATGAATTTTGGGAGCTAATCATACTAAACACGATTACTTTAGGTTTAGTTTAGGGGGAGATTGTTGATTATTCATTAGCAGCGTGGGCTGGCAACCTCAGAGACGCGGTGCTGCAGGATAATAAGGACTTGGACACAGGTTTATTTATTCGGCTCCGTTAGGTATCAGAAACGGCATTATTGGTGATATTGAATAAGAGGCTACTTTCTCCATTCATGAGCATTGAAATACTGGGGACGCCCGCTAGGCGTTAGTAATATTCTACGCAGAATATAAGAGCGCCGATTGATTCTTTGGGCGCCGTGCTGGTGCGATCAGAGGCTATCTGATAGCAGGGTTCACACCTAGCTTGTGGTTTGCGATGCGCAATCGTCTGGGGTTATGCTATTGTTATCTAGCACTTTGAACCCCGGAGCCTGGAGATCCAGAAGGGAAGTGAAAGATAGTATTTGAATGTTACACAGACATAGGGACATTCCTGGGGTTTTATGCAGGCACAAAGAGTTTCCTACTCAGAAAGAGGACTGGGAAAAGAAACACAGAATGATAATTGTCCTACAAAATGTAGAACACTTTATACCGCTATTACACTATGTGAATCGTCGACTCGTAATACCCCCCCATGCCCTGCAAGCCTGTCTCATTCATTACAGTTCATTCTGGTTTAATTGTCAGCTCTTATATCCAATAGAGTACATTATAACCTTAGCAACGGTATATGAAATGTCTTCTGGGGTGCTTTGAACAATTTACTGCCCAGCGTAACGGCAGTTTTAACGGTCTCGTATTGGGCAAGCTCTCTAAATAACGCATTAGGGAGGGGAGTTTCCCTCTATTGATATGTAAGTATTTTTGCGTCTAAAATGCTGTTGGTATTGCTGGCTACATGTACATTCCTTTTTCCACTCAAGCAATCTCTTTCCAATATGTTTGATAGGCCTATTGTTATTTTCGAATTTTGAGTGCATTTCACATAGGCTACTGTAGTGCAATCGTTAATTTTATTTTTGATGTAGGCTACTGATGTTCATTGAAGATAGAACATTTGGCAGCATTTTGCAGATGGTGGAATACTATTTTATTTTCATGTTATCGTACATAATATAGGCAATGGCATATATACTTGTCACTTATGGCATGGCAAATGCTCATTCCAATTTACTGTGTGCTGATATGTGGTAGATTAATGTAAAAATTTTCCTTGGAGTCATTATGAATAGAAACATAATTTTTTTTTTTAAACTACAGAAAAATGCAATCCTGGGGCAAAAGTATACATACTGTAGAGTACAGGGAAAAGTTATGTTTTATTGAGGTACAAGAGTGAATGATTAGGCTACATATTTAGGTGTATGTAACACTGTGATATCAATGTTTTATCTTAATCCATCTGAAGGAGCAAATGTATATGCTTTATGCTTTATAATGGACAAAACATTTTATTAATTTTAATTTTATTTTGCATAGGGGTTTTGGACCCCCTATACTGATGAAAATATAGTAATCCCCACTTGAAAATGAGCCAAAACTGTTGATTTGTAGTTAAATGTATCATATTTTCTTTTATTTAGAGCAGTGCACAATTTAGCCATTTGGATAGATTTGGAGACACTAATGGACAATAGGGTACACTGCCAATATTTTGCATCATAGACCTTTAGTAGTTCTGCATATCATCCTCAGATTTTGCACACTTGTTGACATGGAGTTTATGATCCAGGAAATGTATATATTTACCTCTTTCACGTATGTAGCTCTCAGTATTTTGTTGCAAACTAAAGAAAAGCATTTCTTTTTGCATTTTTCCAAAGTTTCTTTGCATTTGTGGCACTTTATTTTGACTTAAATTATGAAAATAAACAAATCTAAGTTCGTATTGTAAAGGGTACACCTGTCTTGTTTCATTTAAGCTATTTACCAAGTGTATGTGATGCTCACACCTGGAGTTATAAAGCCTTTAACAGGGCACCCCGTAAATAGATGGGAATTGACCAAATTTGCCATCTGCGCCAAGGGGTTAAAAAGCCTAATGTAGACCCCTTTTCCCCTTCTAACTACAGGCCTATATCTAAACTCCTCATTTTATCAAAAGTTCTAGAAAGCTGCCTTCCACCAACTGACAACTTTTTTGTTCAGGAACAAGTTATTTTAAACATTCCAATCAGGTTTCTGTTCCACCCATAGCACTGAGATGGCTCTACATAAAGAATTGAATGATTTGCTTTTGGCAGCAGATGCTGATGACTCCTCTGTTCTAGTCCACTTGGACCTGTGCCACATTTGATAATATAGATCACAATATTCTTATAACCCGGTTAGAAAAATGGGTAGGGATATCTAACACAGCACTAGTTTGGTTCAGATTCTACCTTTCTAACAGACAGTTTTCAGTCCCTCCAGGTAGCTCCGTATCCTTCCCTCCATACATCCACTATGGAGTCCCTCAGGGATTAATCTTAGGCCCAATCATTTTCCCTGTAAATACTCCCCCCTTGAGGAAATGATCATAAAACATAACATCTCATTTCATTGCTATGCTGATGATACAGAGCTTTATGTGTCCCTAAAACCATAGTAATATAACTGCTTTATTACAGTGCCTATAATAAATTTCCATGTAATCAGACAAAATAGTATTAACTTATCATATTTTGAATAAAGTCTCGGAGTTGTGACTCAATTAATAGCAACAATTATTAATTCCTGGCCATGGTACTGGAACCTTATGAACTTTACATACACTTTAATATCCAACCACTTCTTTTTAATTTCCAAAATGATTCCGCTGCTGTGACATTCTGCCACTGATCTTTAAATGATCTTTAAATCATTATTGATTTTTAAAAACAGGATTTTCCTGTATTTAAAATACAGGCCTTAAGATAGTTCAGAGCATTTTGTAGAAGCTATGATCTTGACAGTTCTAGATACGATGCTCTACCATGGTCAGTAAACGCGGTCAGCTGCCGATGACCTTGAGTCGCTCCAGTCATGGAAGATGGAAATAGCTGAATTTGAAGTGATTGTGTCATCCTTTTCCACTCTGGCCCTGGATATGGGATGGTTTGTAAATGTGATCCATCAAAGCATTGATTCCTAGGAAGCGAAAAAAGAGATGGGATGTTAGGGGAATGTGGTGGGGAACTTGAGATGCATCAGAATTGGAAGCTGTTTCCGGTACTCTGTGTTGTGTGTGTGTGTGCGTGTGCGTGTGTGTGTGGCAGAAATCACAGTGTAAGAAAGGGTATTTTTAGAAAGATGTCTATTTTCCTCATCTTGATGTCATTCATAAATCAAACCACACAGAATAATTATTTGACAGGCTATTGAGTTTATGCAACAGAAAGCAAGACTTGTTTCTAAGCATGGATGCTTTTACCAAAGGTTTGTAGTCCAAGCAACTGTCTCACCATCTCCTACAAAATAACCTCCTTGACCCCAACCAAACAGGTTTCAAGTCTGGCCACTCCACTGAGACTACTCTCCTCAAAGTCATAGAGCCACTTTACTCAGAAAGATCTGGCACTCAGCTTTGCCCTTATCCTTCTTCACTTTTTTGCTGAACTCAACATCATCAGTGACTGAATCCTCCTCTCATCGCTTGCAAAGACAGACATCTCAGGCTCCATTCTCACATGGTTTTATTCACATCTTGCTGACAATGTTCCTGGCCTGGAGGGGATCTGTCTCTTCTCCCTGCCCCCTCTTGATTGCTGTCCCACAGAGTTAAGTGCTGTATCATCACCTCTTCTCTTTTTACACTAAATCACTTAGTCCAGTTATCTCTTCTGATGGAATTTCATGTCATAGCTATGCTGATGACAATCAACAATTTTTCTTGTTCTCATGAACTCTGAAGTCCCCCATTGCTTTACACGTCCTGTAGGCCTGGGGTGGACAACCCAGGTCTTGGAGAGCCGCAGAGTCTGCTGGTTTTTGTTTTCACCTTAAATACGACAACTACTAAACGAAAGAAACCAGGTGAGGTGAGTAAACTGTGTAATCGACTGCTTTAATTGATCAATTAAGTGGCGAGTTACAACAACAACCAGCAGATCCTGCGGCTCTCCAGGACTAGGGTTGGCCACCCCTGCTGTAGGCCTTCAGAATTCATCTCTACCAAATTGACCATTGGTGTTACTTCAAAGACAAAGAACAAAAAAGGATTCTTTAAAAAAATAACCTTTTTTAATTCAATAGGCATTACAATTTTTCATTTATGTCATGAAAATAAATTTGAAATGAATATCCTCTGTCAAAAACTGCTTTCAAACAGTAATTACAGGTCTGGCTAACACAGTGCATATTCAGCTAAGAGCCTTCTTAGTTATATAAATACATGACCAATACCACTGACATTTACTGCTTTTGGAATTGGTGAATCTGTGACAAACTGCCATAGGGGCACTGAAATAGTGGGTATAATTGGTACTGATGTTTTCAGACACATACTTGTAGCCAAGTATAGCTCCTGATGTCAGTATTCCCTCCAGTAAAACACCATATTTTACAGCACACCACCTGGCAGAAGACTGTTGACAATATCATATGGAAAAATGTATGGTGCAAATTGAAAATATTAACTTTTTAAAAAGCACTGTGCTACATTGATAACCACTTTATATGAAAACAGCACTGAAATGTGGACCTAGAATATAATCTGCAGTACTTCTAATAATGCATTATCTTTGTAATATATGAGGTATTTGCTTCATTACAATACTGTATATATGACATGTACACAGGTCATTTCTCTGCTCAGGGTATAGTACATATTCCCACTGTAGAGTGTTAAAAATGGTTCTCCTCTGTTGTAGCTACATTGTATGGAAAGTCAATTGAAGGCATACATTTGGAATGTGAGTGTTGTGGTTCGAACACTGGTTTGGACCCAAATGCAGGACTCAAAGACAGATTCAGGCAAAAACTCCTGAAACTCCTGAAGTATATTTATTACAGTGGTCAGCAAAAGACAATGGAACAGGGAAGGCTAGGTGACAGACTGGAAACAGGGTTGGCGAAATAAACAGGGCTGGGCAGGAGACGGGGCAGGAGTGAACAGGACGGGAAGCAGGCAGGACGGGCTGTAGCGAGGAACAGAAAACAAACAGGTTAGGTAGAATTGCAAAACAGACAGAATGGCCGGGGAATGTCTAGACAGAGCTGAGACAAACAACAAACTGGCAGTGAATGAATGAAACTGGGGAGTTTAAATAGAGTGAGGAACAGGTGAGAGTACTGATGGAATAATTAAAGTGATAGGCTAACTGATACGGGGAGAAAACGAGGAACAAAACGGGGAACCACGCCCAGCCTGCACAAACATGGAACAAGACAGACAGGGTGAACTGAAAAACACGGCATGAAACATGAGGAATGGGAAAACAAGAGAAACGAAAGGAAGGTGAACTGGAGGGAAACAGTGGATGTGACAGTGAGGATGATATATTCTTTCAGTTTTTGTAAGCCATGAAAAATTGTGTGTACATACAATTAAAAGAAATAAAAATATGTCCCTGAAATTGCCCAGTAAAAAAGGACAGATCTGATTGATAAAAAGATGGTTGTCTCAGTGTGTGTATATGTATGTGCTCTACTGTCACAGTCTTACATTACATATAGCAGAAAGACTATTATAAGTACAGTAAGGGCAGCAGTTCCATGGTGTATAGTATGTTCAGGCCTGGGTATGTTTTGCTGACTTTAAAGGTGCACTGTGCAGTATTTTTGCCTTGAAAATATTATTAAATAATATTGCTCAGTCATATCTATGATGCACTGTCAATCTGTCTCTGTCTTTGTGCACATTTGCCAAAATGCATGCTCTGCCTGTATTTATTATTCAAAAATATGTTTGGGACATCTCTGGGCATGACGTTCTTTTCTGTGTGGGCAGGGGTGGGTGTGGCTACAGAGCTTGTGGGATCAGCTGTTTCAGTGGAGCATTTGTGGCTAGCTAGGTACTGCAATGGCCAGGTTAAGAAGCACGTGTACAGTGAAGACAAACAAAAAGCCAACAGGCCGTTCAAGCAGAGTCAACCTAGAATTTGCTTTTCCTCGATGGGGACAGTTGAAGTTTATCAAGGAGATGAAAAGCAACTTGGAGTTGACGTGTTTTCTTTTGGGCCTGTAAGTAACGTTACCTCTAGCTATCAAGCTAGATGACCTTTAGTGGGCGGGGTTGATGACAGAGGAGGAGACTTCTTTGATTGTAAACATAGGTCCACAGCAAGGATAAACATCCTGCATAGTGCACCTAGAACAGTCACTTCACTCTTTAATTTGAGTGAAAATACATTATTTTGTAACCTCTTTTTATGTAATTGTTGCAATATAGCACAATAAGAACAACGTGAACATGGGGAGTTTGTTCTACGTGGCATGCATAGCTATTTCTGACATAATGTGGCTTAAGAGGGCGAATAATTCCTCCAAACATGAAAAGCACCTAATTAAGAAAAAATCACACCCAGGTGGTGAAGTAAGCGGTGCAGGTTTATGAGCAATCATATTAAAAAATGCAATAGAAAATGTGTGTGTTGTTTACATGTACAAAAAAAATGGCCTCTGGTTTGGTGATATTTATTTACATATGCAATATACTCTGTTATAAAACGGGTAATTCTGACCACGCATTATGATTGGTTGAGAGGCGTTCAAAGCTGTGTCTATATTCGCGATATAGTACCCCTATGATGCAATAATACACCTGTTTACCTGGACGTAATTAATATCACTCCGCACGTCCGCAGCAAAAACGTTCTGATGCTGTGCTGGAGGCTGGAGAAATCATGTCCGTGAGTGGACATAAAATCGAAAGCTACTGGAAACCGAATCCACTACAAAGGAAATTAGCTAACGGTGGAGTGACATTCTCACTGGAGAGCCAGATTAATCTCTTTTATGCTAGTAACGATAGCAACCGTTTAGGTTTACAGCTGATTCATGAAACCGGTTAAAAAGCTAAATCTGCCGATAAAAAAAGTTTGTATTCGGCACGTTACAGCAACTTTAATGTAGCAAACCATTTTTGTGGTTAGAGGTGCAGTAGCTATTCAGTTTGGAAATACGAATTTAGTTGGAATTTAGCTAGCTAGGCTTAGTAATTAGCTAGCTGTAAACATAGCCGAAAGCAAGTTAACGTTACTTCACATCTGTATAGGCTATATATAGATAACTGTTTTAGCTAACATTATAACTATTACATTATATTATCATTGTGATTATTATGTTATTAGCACATAACGCTAGCTATTTGTTCGTTTGCTAGCTAGCATTCCATTCCTAGCTTTGTTTGTTTTTGTGTTGCATGGCAACAGCTACACTGGGGACTATTTTCTCTGCTGTTGAAATTAAATTAATAACGTTAATTAAAAATTGTTTTATAGAAAGTGTGCCTTGTCCTTATATATTATTTACAATATAGCTGGCAACCGTTTTATAAAAGCAATAAGGTAACTCGACGACGTACAATATCGTCAATATAGTCACAGTTAAAGGGTTGCCGGCCCTCCGCTTCGCGTCGGGCCTAACAACACCCTTTAACTGTGACTATATTGACGATATAGTACTGCGTCTCGTACCTTATTGCTTAAATAACAAACAGGAAAGATTACAGTTATTACTTGAACAATAACAATGGAATTCCAAACTCAACAAGAGGGTGCATGGATTGTTGGGCCATTCCATAACTGACTGGGTCCAGCAGAACACTGGTGGTAGATTTTGTATTGATTTTGCTTCGGGGGGTTGCTACGGCGACTCACCTTGCTAACAGGTGGAATGTTCAAAACTCCATTCTAGCGGCAGCTGGTCATTTCAATTTCAAACCCATTTTCTAACTTGTGACCACGACTACAGTTTTTAAGCTACACAAGACATATTATATACAGATGTGCATCTGGTTCCCAGGATTCCTACGGTGTGAATATCTAAGCTGTGACATGTATATTTTTTGAGATAGAACTGTCTGAAGCTGGGCATGCTTTTCTCAAGCTACTATTGTATTGCCGGACATGTGACGCATAGGCAACTCCTGATTGGTTTAAATCTCATGCTACGAACGGACGGACGGACGGACACACGTCACGTATGGAAGTGGCTGCACCGCTTAAAAATGACAGCTTGTTAAAATTCTGGGATTGCAACTGTGGTTGCAACGAAAACCAGCATACACAGGGGTACTCCAGGACTGGTTTGGGAACCCCTGACTTAGAACACAAAATCCCATTTGATGTGAATTTTACCATCTGCAGGTGCTATATGTTAACAATGAGCAGGCAATCCTGGTCTTGCAGTACCAGGGAAAATTATATCTTTCAATTTCAGTGTACAATTATTTTTTATTATTTATGCATCTTTTACTTAATATAAATATACATTTTATATAAATATTTTATTTGTATATTTATCATTACATGTAAACATTCATTTATGTATTTGGATTGACTATTCAGCAACAATAACTTGACCATACTCTGTATTGTGTAATTCTAAAACACTAAGAAACTCTGCATTGTGGCACCCCTGCTGTAAACCATGCACAATATTATATTTACAGTATTGCACCAAGCACAGGGTTAGTTAGTGTGATCAGATGGAGAACTGTGGAATGTTATCTACCATTCCAGAACGAACATCTGCATGCTGCCACAATGTATTTTACCACGGACTAAGGTGCCTCTCCAGGCAATGTTGAGTTACTGCAATTTCAATGATATTTCCTCACTCCCTTCTATGAGCTCAGTATGTTCTTTGGTTCATGTGACATCTCTTCTCATTACCAAACACGAAAGGCTTTTCTGAGTTCAAGGCTCTGCATTGATTATCTCTTTAGGACCCAGGTATCATTTTCTGTCCACGAGATAGTCAATCCACCACTGCGGGAGGCAGCCATTGATCTGTGTTGTAATTCTGACACCAGACATGCAGGTAAGATGTTTGAGATTTGGCTAGAAGACCCCAAAACAAAAACCACAATAGTGCTGTAATTATTCATCATAAAACAAAATTTGGTATTATGTACACTGATTTGTGTGTCATACCATGATTAAATGTCATGACACAAAAAACAATCAGACTAATGGACACATAGATCTCACCAACAATATCACCTTTGGATGAATGAGCTCTTTTGAAAGGTGGAAGACTCAAAGACAAATGTCACACACAGCTTAAGATGATGGGATTCAGCCAGACAGCCCAGCTGGTCCACAATTCAATTATTTCATTATTTGCCCATGAGTTCCGCAATTAATTTCAGTCACTTCCAAAAGGAATTAAAGCAAATGTACTGATGACACACCTGTGGATTGCACCCAATATCTGAGTACTTGTTATGTTTTTCATTATTTCTTATATTCCAAAAAAGTTGGGACAGTATGTAAAATGCAAATAAAAGCAGATATCAGTGATCTGTAAATTCTCTTTTACATATATTTAATTGAAAACAGTACAAATAAAAGATATTCAATGTTTTACCTTATGAACTTTATTGATTTTTGTAAATATACGCTAATTCCGAATTTGATGCCAGCTACACGTTCCAAACAAGTTGGGACGGGTGACATAAGACTGGGAAAGTTGAAAAAAAACACCTTCCACAGGTAAACAGGTGAATAGTCAACAGGTGATGCAATCATTACTGGGTATAAAAGGAGCATCACGAAGGCATTTACGAGCAAGGATAGGTTGAGGTTCGCCACTTTGCGAAACGTCCAACAGTTTAAGAACAACGTTTCAATTCAATTCAATTCAACAACGTTTGCACGATTGCAAGGAATTTAGGGATTTCACCATCTACCTTCCATAATATTATTAAAAGATTCTGAGAAGCTGGAGAAATCTCTGTGCGTAAATGGCAAAATACGACAAAGGAGACCCCACAGACTGTTGAGCAGCTGACGTCTTATATCAAGCACTTTCAAAACTACAACAATTAGTGTCCTCAGTTCCCAAAAGATTACTGAGTGTTGTTAAAAGGAAAGGTGATGTAACACAGTGGTAAACATGCCCCTGTACCAACTTTTTTGGGAAGTGTTGCAGGCATCATATTTAGAATGAGTGTATATTTACAAAAAACAATAAAGTTGATTAGTTAAAACATTAAATATCTTGTCTTTGCATTGTTTTATAGGATTTGCAAATCATTGATTTCTGTTTTTATTTATATTATATACACTGTCCCAAAGTTTTTGGAATTGGGGTTTGTATATACTATATATACAGTATATATATATATATATATATATATATATATATATATATATATATATATATATATATATATACAGTGAGCACCATAATTCATTGGAAAGTGATACATTTTTTGTTATTTTGGTTGTGTACTCATGACAATGAGGTTGAAGTGCAGACTCAGCCTTAATTTTAGGGAATTTTCATCCATATCGGATGAACTCTTTAGAAATTATAGAACCTTTCGTACATAGTCCCCCCCATTTTCAGGCATCAAAAAATATTGTACAGTTTAACATAATGTAGAATAAAGTAATTATTTTCAATATTTGGTCACATATCCTTTGCATGCCATGACTTCCTGATGACCCAACAATATTCAAAGACTCTTGGTAACTTATTTTCTGGTACTCCTACAAGCGATACTATAACCTCTCTGTATTTGAATGGATCTCTAAGGGAATAGGGGGGTGGGACTAGACTTAGCTGTAAATTATACTTATTCAATATCCATTTATGCGAAAGATGCTGTATTTTTCATAATAATCTATTGACGGCGCTAGACATAAACCACCTTTTTTTCCGAACAAACTTGCATGGAAATGATTAAGTGAAAGCTCTGAATACGCCTATCTTGCAGACACACCTCATTTTCATCAAATCTCCACCCCGCGTGCGTAATGCCGTGTATATACTGGAGAGATGCTTAAAACCCCTATGGAAAAAGAATATACTGCAGTTTTTTGGAAATATATCAAAATTATCATCACAATATATTTAAAATATGCTACAGTATATTACATTTCCATAAGGGAACAGTGGATAAGTCAAGTGTCTGAATCACAAGTAGCTTAAGCTACACGGAATTTCGGGAGTAAGTCCCATTTGTGCGTGCTTATCTCAACTCTGAATCTGGCCCTAAAACTGGCCTTTTCAGTTTTAATTTGAGGGTTTTTATATCCATATTGGGTGAACCATGTAGCAATTGTAGCCATTTCTATACATATTAGGGGACGAGGGTTCCAAAAGTAATTGGACAAATTAGCATAAACTTAAAGGGATAGTTTGGAATTTTGGACATAATGTCTCAATTACGACTTACCCATGATGTAGTTGAATGATGGAAACCATTTTCAGCTAATTCCATGCTGTCCCTTCTTTTGGACATACACACGTTGCCAATTCTAGCGCAACTCTAAGGTAACTGGTAGCATCCACTACCAAATGCACTTAAACACACCACAGTGCACCCAAAGCAAATAAAATACGACGACAGTCTATCGGGGTTATTTTGAGTGTTTATACCGTCATTTTTGAAGTCAAACTATCGCTGAATCCTTTACTTTGTGCTGCTGACCTATTCTCTGTGGAAGTACGGTGGCGGAGCGAATGTGGCCATTGCAACTTGTTGCTCTTCTTTGTTGTTGTAGTCGACCAGTGCCGGCAATACATTCGTAGGTAACGTAAAATATCGCTCCCCAGATAGACTGTCGTCGTATTTTATTTGCTTTGGGTACACTGTGGAGTGTTTAAGTGCGTTTGGTAGTGGATGCTACCGGTTACGCTAGCATTAGCAATGTGTGTATGTAATGGTGGCGTGACATGTGAGGTAGGAGGGGCCAAGACAGGGAACACACGTACCAAAGCTACTAACCGGCTCACTGTCACACGCCAATGAGTAGAAGCACAAACGCCAGGTCTCTCAGTAAGAAAACCAAACAAGGCTAATGGAACAAAGCACTGGGCTCCCATACTTCTACGAGCAAAGTGACTAAAGAAAGAGCCAGAAATAATAAACGCCCTGCCTCGGTAATGAGATGCATAAGAACAGGCGAGTAGCATAATGGCACAAATAACACACACCAAACGTACCGAAGCTACTAACCGGCTCACTGTCACATGCCAATGAGTAGAAGCGCAAACGTCAGGTTCCTCAGTAAGAAAACCAAACAAGGCGAATTGAACAAAAGCACTGGGCTCCCTTACTTCTACGAGCTAAGTGACTAAAGAAAGAGCCAGAAATAATAAATGCCCTGCCTCGGTAACGAGACACATAAGAAAAGGCAAGTAGCATAATGGCACAAATAAAACACACAGCCAACAAACACTGCAAAATAATACGAGATAGTATACGAGGAGGCGAAAGGAACAGAGATCTAACGTTCCAAGGCTACTCTCAGACTCGCAGTCACAAACAAACATGTCCACAACATCGCCAAGTCTCCCAATAGGAACACCTGTACCGAAGGACGAAACAGAACTACAGTTCCGAACAAAATCGCCAAAGCTCCATGTACGGAGACAGGTACCGAATAGGACGAACAGGACAGCTGAACCGGACATTTACCGGCTAAAAGACTAACGCAAGCTTAATAGAAAATAAACGCCCTGCCTCTCAGAATAAATAAAACCCTGCCTGTCAGTACGATAAAAACGCCCGGTCTCTTAGTAAGAAATGACTATACAAATACACCCACAAACAAAGACTCCTCTCGCTTTCACGGAAGAAAGCAGACAGAGAGAGGAGGAAGAGACAGAAAAGGCAAAAGGTCTAGGCAAAGGAAAAAAGGAAAGACCATGAAGTGGAGACAGAAAAGAGCCAGGGGGGAAGAGTCCTAATATATCCACAAAGGCAAGTCCCGCATTACTCCAATATAACCCACTGGAGCAAAAAGGGTCTCCTTAAGAAAACCTAGACCTAATCATACTGACTTAAGCAATCAAAAGGGCAAAATAATACCACACACAAAACAGTGCAAATAATGCCGGACAATACAAAACAATATCAAAGCCCAGAACGGAGGAAAACATGGGCTTAAATAGCTCCAAGGTAACCACGCACAGGTGTGATTCTGAGAGAAGCTTCGCAATCAAGAAGGGGTGGAGCAAACATCCACTAAAAGGGCAGCGTCCTCACGTGGCTACCAAGGAAACCGCAAGGGAAAAAGGGTCAAAAACCATGACAGTGTATGTCCAAAAGAAGGGACAGCATGGAATTAGCTGAAAATGGTTTCCATCAATCAACTACATGGGTAAGTTGTAATTGAGACATTATGTCCAAAATTCCGCACTATCCCTTTAAATAAAGTCATCAAATTTAATATTTGGTTGCATATCCTTTGCATGCCATGACGTCCTGATGTCTGTGACCCAACAACCTCAAAAGACTCTTGATATCTTATTTTCAGGTACTCTTACAAGTGATACTATAACCTATCTGCATTTGAATGGATCTCTATGGGAATTGTGGGGTGGGACTAGATTAAGCTGTAAATTATACAGGAAAGGTATGGTTGGCAAATAAGTCTAAGTCATCAAGGGTCTTTACTCTTTGGAACAGAATACTATTCACAATAGTGAGTGTTGCAAGCACATGACATAAACTTTGAATTCATCAAACTTTACTCCAAAGACCCTAAGATTGGAAGACGACAGACTTTTACTCTTGTCTTCATACATGTCCATTATAATAGGCTTGCACCCTTAATTGCCGGTTGCGGCTATTATTATTGTAATAATAATACTATTTATTATTATTATTATTATTATTTATGACTGAAAACCCCTGAGGCAAAGACAGAGTGAGAGAGACATCCCACCTACACACATCATCCATGGATGATGCCTCTCAGGCCCTCCCATCTTGGCCTGTTGCTGGGCCAAACACTCACTGCACATGCTACAAATGTGACTAATTGGCACGACTCACTGACTGGACCTCAACAACACATAACAAAGAAGTCCTGCTCTGAGGGCTGGCAAGTTTTGAGTTCTCTGGTCTGACTACTGGTGCTGAAAGTCTGCTGCTTAGGAAAGCTTAATCCCTCTACAGTGTTTGGCTCAGGTCCACAGCTGTGAATGTTTGGCAAACCTGTCCTGAATATCTGATTCATTGCCAAGTCTCCAATGACATACCATTACTGTCAATAATATTTAAATAATCCATAATATACTGCCTGGTCAAAAAAAAGTCGCTGTTGCACCCGTCATGCATAGTGCCCACTGTACAAGCCTCTGGAGGCAGTGTCATGATCTGGGGTTGCTTCAATTGGTCAGGTCTAGGCTCAGCAACGTTATGCAGCAATACAATGAAGTCAGCTGAGTACCTGAATGTACTGAAAGACCAGGCTATCCCATCAATGGCCATATTCCAGGATGACAATGACAAGATTCATCAGGCTTAAATTGTGAAAGAGTGGTTCAGGGAGCATGAGGAATCATTTTCACACATTAATTGGCCACCAGAGTCCTGACCTTAACCCCATTACAAGTCTTTGGGATGTGCTGGAGAAGACTTTACGGAGTGGTTCAACTCTCCTGTCATCAATACAAGATCTTGGCCAAAAATGAATGCAACTCTGGATGGAAATAAATGTTGTGACGTTGCATGAGGTTGTCGAAACAATGCCACGACGAATGCATGCCATAATCAAAGCTAAAGGCGGTCCAAAGACATATTAGAGTGTGTGACTTTTTTTTTGGCCAGGCAGTGTAATTTATTTTAAAAATTATATTATTATGGATTCCCCTAACTGGGAATAATTTACAGCATAATATCTGGAAAAAGTAATAAAACATAGACATGCAACACAAACAGAAATGGTATTAAAAACATTCCTCCATTTATTTTATTTCAATGCACATGAGGAGTTCCTTCATGTGCTTTTCCCTTTCATCATGCCCCATCATGTGCTCAAGCTCCACATCGATTAGCAGCATGCGGAAACTTTACAGAGACTTTTCATGGAATGGAATGGGAGTGGAGTTGCATTTTTATGGCCTTCAACTCACACAGCAGGGATGGAGATACCAAGAGCTTTTGTATTCACAGTGTTTTTTCATTCTGTCTCCATTTCCCAGCTACTTCATATATGTACTTCAGTTCAGACCAGCACTATAAAATTGCAGGAATTCTCATTTCTGAATGCACAGACAAGGGGAAAGGGGAAATAAAAATATACATATAAAATACTGGAAATAAAATAAAAGAATACGTATACACAGGGGGTTGCAAAAGTATTCAGCCCCCTTAGACTTTTTCACATTTTGCTGCGTACGAACATTTGATTAAAAAAAAAATTAAATCAGGCTTTTTTACTGGTATTCAACAAACAACCATACAATGTCAATGTGAAAAGTAATATCTACAATTTGTTCCAAAATTATTTATAAATATAAAACTGAAAACAGTCAATTCCTTAATTATTCAGCCTCCTTGAAAAAAAACATAAATCATCACCTCTCCATCACTTTATGCGAAAATGTATAAAGGCTGTCCAACGAAATATTAGAGTGTGTGACTTTTTTTTTGGCCGGGCAGTGTATATATATATATATATATATACACACACACACACACACACATATATATACGTATATACACACACACACGCACACACACACACTTGATTTGGGGAATCAGTTACATTGCATACTGCATACAGTCTCTTACATTAACACCAATGCAATTCATAGGTGTCTTATTTCTGAATGCACAGACAAGGGGAAAGGGGAAAGAAAAAATGATATTCAGACAGCTCAATGAATTAAAAAAGGTTTTTCCTCAAAACAACTTTTTCATGTGCACTATACAGTATCATGACAAAGCAAAGACAATATAAATGCTTCTCTATTATGAGCCATTTTAAATAAACTCTTTAAAAATGAATGCTTTCTCTTAATCTTTCATTATTTTCCTAACATCTGTATCTTTACAGAGAAACAGAAAATAATATTTTCATACATTGGAAATAAGTACAAATTTCGATTAATTCGCTTCATGATGGCACATTAAAAGAATCCCAAGATATTTTTTAATACTCAGATGTTCTCTTCAAAGAGCAGATTGCTCTTCATTTGTTGTAGATCAACCCAGCTGGTTTTCACGTTAACCACAGTAAAGCCTGCCACACATCCCTGGATGTTGGCAGACTCGACGTTGGTAAGCTTGGATGTCCCTGATAGCATCTATCTTTAAACCAGTATCCCTCACTATTTCTGTCAGCTTTCAGCACTACCAAGATTCTCATACCTCCCAGCTGACCCTCTGTTATTTTAATCATGTTTGCTGAGTGTTAAAGTGGCTTTGCAGGCCCCAGCTCCAAATGAGTTGGAGATCTCTTTCAGCCAATCACAGGAGGAAGGAATTTAAGCTTTGAACAGTGGCCAGAACCTGAAGAGCAGGCCCTACCAGTAATGGACTGTACTTAAAATACAATATAGTAAAATACATTATCACAATATTGATTCACATCACAATATATGAGAAAATATACACATTTTTGCCACTTTCAGATATTGGGTATGTGGAATGGAGTCCAAAAAAGGACTATGAAGTGCAGCCTGCACACTGCCACAAAATGGAGCTTCAAAAATTAATGAATGCTTTAAACATTAATGTGAGATGTTTTTTTAAATTCTGATAATAATAATAATAATAATAATAATAATAATTCTAAAATAATAATAAAAATAAAAAAAGAACAAAAAAAAGTATCAGAGCAAATAACAGTTTTTTCAAATAACTGAATACTGTGATTTGTCATTTGGGTAATGACAGGTTCAATTTACCCCAAAATTTCTCCTCAATCTGTTTTGTTTACCTCAGATTTAAATCTTCTGCAAAATTTCAGTGAAAATATGTAATAATCCTCCCCATCTAACAAAGCTGCAAATTATAAAAGCAATAGGTAATTAATATGATTAAGTGCAGTGTTAAAGTAATTGTGGTATTCCTGCTAAAATATAATTAGACCTTCATTCAATGCTGTACATCAAATTAGTACATGTGCAAAAATGGTACAATGCCTCTGAACTAGCGTATGTATAAATGTTTTTATTGCACAATTTTCTATCTAAACTTGTGCAAGATTTACACTTACTGGCAATTGAACTCTTGAAATGGAGAATTAATAATTAGGATGAACATTTAGCACCTGTTTTGACCCATTGCTAATGGATTTTGCATGCAAGTGGAACCCTTCATGGGTACAGTTAATAGGCTATTCTAATGAAAACAGGGATTCCAGTCTGCTGAATTGAACAGTACAGTAGGCTTTGGGGTTTTTGCCACTCGGTTAAGTGGGGGGAGGGGGAGGAGACCTTCACAGTAATTTGTATTGAGTCTTAACTGAAGGTCACTGCAAAAATGATTTTAGACAAAAGGTTTAATCTATCATCTACAAGACTGTGACAAGCTTGAGAATTTTTTTCTCCTCCCAGTAGTTTATTTTCCTATTCACTATCACCTGTACAGCTGTACCCTTAATTCAGCAGCACAAAATGTCTCTCTTAATCGCCCAATAAGACCAGATATTCCAAAGACGAGCATTAAAGGTGCAGCCGCAAGGGAAGAGATGTTAAGTATTGTCATTTTATCATTATCTTCATGAAGGTGGATCACACATACTTTTTCACGCAGCAGGTGATGAGACCGTGTCATACTGAGCAAAAGCACACCAGAGTTCCCCTTATGGATGTGAAAATAGCCACCCGCTGAGACTGGCTTTAATAAATCACCCCTGGGGGATGTTTATTTATAAGCCTATGCCCAGAGGGGCAGAAAGGTAACTATAGCTTCTATGAATTCAGTGATGTTCTGGAATAAAGAAACTATCTTTGAGAAACAAATAGTTTATTTATTCTCAGCACAATTGTTTTTTTTCCTGCTGTATTATGTTTTCTCAAAATAAAGTCCATAGAATTTGGCTAAGAGATTTGGCTTTAGATCAGTGAGGTCCATGGCTCTCTTGAGTTAGTTTGTGTGTGCACTGCATGAAAAAGCTGTGTTTATGGAGTGGACACTACAGTGCACAAATCATAAAATTGACTGAAATCCATTTTTGGTAGTGTGTGGTCCATTTTTACAGATTTATTTGACTTGCAATATTACCAGCCACTTTTTACGTAGCTCTCTTGTATGTAAAGTACTTAAACATGGAGGAACAGAAAATGTTTGACATGCTGACAGCACTTTCGACTGCAATTTCCTCCTATTTATGGATGTTTTTGTTTACAATTTCTGGCAGAAAAAGACTAGTTTTTCAGCCCTTTCTCAAACCTAGGGTGACAGGAATCTGTCGGACATAAATCCTCTTTGTGGAAGAGGCATCATCAAGCCAGGACCTTACCAGTCTTCCAGATCACTTCCCATTATCCTCCATTTCAGGTCTCAACCCATCCGCACAATGGTTTCTCCCTCACAGCTTATATTCAGCTGTGCAGATGGAGATGCACTTGGACAACTGACTGTTCTTTTTGACTTTGCATCACCAGGTTGGCCATCAATAAATCTCACCCTCCTCAGTGTGACAGTGTTATTTTTGTGACACCACTGTCAGATCCAGCTGCTTCGGTAGAGTAATAGTGCTTGATGCATTCAGTGCTTTGTCAGGGAATATTTTCTAAAAGTTGCTAAACTGGTGGCAACTCAAAGCCTGGGACAGCCAGCATTACACAGAAACAGCATTATGATCCTTCTGTACATTTTCTCAAACATTCCAAGCAGTACATTGTTTGAAGTGCAATATACAGCATGAATGGCTAACCTTTAAGATGTGAGGTTGAGGGAGGCTTTTATACACACATGCTCACATACATACAGAAATAAAATCTGCACTCCCACCATGCCTCACTTACTTTAATCCATCTTTTTGATGGGCTAAATTAATTTCAACAAAGTGCAGTGTGTACCATATATTTTCAGTTATGGTTTCAGCAAATTACAGGAATTGTAATAAAATTCATCACAGAGAAACACTTAGCCACAGAGAATACACCTCACTGTTGTGCACCTTCACCACTTTCATAAAGGCACATGTTTCATAAAGTGCTTTCAAAAATGTACAGCTCAACTTCAATTTAATGAACCTTGTTCATTAACCTTTTGACTGACTTCAAGGTCGCTTCAACAATAGAAAAAAATGAACATTTGAGGCTTTTTATACTAATGAAAACAAACTGCATTTTTTTATTTGTTGATGGATTGGCTTAATGCATTTTCCCTTCTGCCATGATCCTTCTTGATTCCAATTTAATTCAAACCCTAGAGCCTGTCTTCATGCTGTAACTTTCAAATGCAAATAGTCCCCACTCAAAGACAGTAATAATCACCATAAATGAAAGATTCAGGTATACTTTAAATTAAAGTTAGCTCAAAAGCACAGACAACGGGATCAACATTCTGGGAGATTGAAGTGTTTGATGTCTTTGTGGCACCAGCGTAGATATAGAGTGTGAGTATTATGGCTAAGATATTTATTAAAGCTTTGAAACGTGTGAAAAAGCTACAAATTCAATGCAGTTAAATGACTGAGGCTAGTTTTCAGTGATCAAGATACTTGAGGGCTGCTAGGTGGCTCATCCTGTTACACTACTTTTCTAGTGCACAGATGGGCCCCAGGACCTAATCTGGCCTGTGATCAGGAGCCCCAAGGTGATGCACAATTGGCCCAAGCATTGCCCAGGGATGAGACAGTTTCAGTCAGCCAGAATGATGGTGTCTCATTGTGCACCAGCGACCCCCCGCTGGTCACTTTGGTGCCCACAAGTTTGTCTCTTGAGCTGCATGTGAATAGTATTCCTACGACTCATGTCCGTGTGAGCCTGACTTGGAAACAACAGCAGCTGAGATCATGTGTTTTAGAGGAGAGCACATGCTTGTCTGCGCTCTCCTGAATTAACAACAGAGGTTCTGATGCAGCATGAGCGTGATTGGGTTTTCCAAATTTTGATGAAAAAGGCAAGATGCATAAAAAACATTTTTGACCAGTGTTCCTGCTAACCAAAGGCACAGTGGATACCTTAAAGAAGGACCACTGGCACATATTTGGCAAGGTCAATGCACCAAACTGTTTTCCCTCAATGCATATCTGCTGAACACTAACAAATCATTTAATCCAATTAAATTAGTCTCTGATCGTCCTATTTTCATATCCAAATTTGCCAGCCTGTGTGAGAACAATTAATAGTCCTGACTACTTCCTGATATAAAATAAACAGATATTTTCTGTTTTGGAGTCCATTGCCATTGGTGAGTAGCTTGCAATACAATACATGTCACAATTGCTTTCACTTAATTAAAAGAATAGATATTATATAGTAATGCGGGGTGGTGTTTATATCTCAATTTCTGTGCGCTGCAATTTATGGCCTGGGATTTATATGGAGGGAGGCACAAATAATGGCCATTAAGCTGTCAGATGGTGGACACAAGATCACATTAATGAAATGAGATAGGGTGATATGTACAAAGCACTTTTGTGGAGGGGACACAGACAAAGAATGACTGAGGGGCTAAGTAAAAACTGGTTTTCATTGCAAAATAAATACACAATGGCACACAGGAAAACACAGGATTACCAGTGCAGCTGTGCAGTGGGGAGCAAGCGACAGAGCTCGTTTAAGGTGTACAGTTTGCAAAACTAGAGCTTAGACTGATAGCTTAATCATCAAGCTTTAAAATGACCCACTTGATAGCAATGTTTTATGTTGCATCTTGTTTTATGTAGCAGATGCTGTTTAACCACTTGGAATTCCTTGAGTGCAAAGCAGTTTGATAAACGAGCCAAATAATCCCATCAATTTACCATTTCATATTGATACTGTAATAATTGCTAAATGAAGAGTAAAACTATGTTAATATAGGGGAATATTTGAAGACATCCTTTCAATAAAATACACGTGCAAGTGTATGCCAGATGTCTACAGTCACAGTTTACACAGGCTATATAACTATATACATTAGTATGATGTGAGTACATTAGTCACTTATAGAGTACTTTCATACACAGCACATTGTATTCAAAATGCTTAGCATTTAAAGTAATCACATGCACCTATTAGCGTGACACTTACTTAGTAAATTATTAAACAATGTGGGCATATTCAGTTTCTGTGGTTGCAGAGAATATTGTGTAACAAGGTATATAATAATAAAACATCTATTGTACAATGTAACTATATAATCACAGTTTAAAGGCCACAGCAAAATAAAATTAATTTACAAGCAGTGTGATAAGACTACTAAGTGTGCAATTGCAACAGTCATCCATGAAAACACAAAACGTTCAACTGTTAACCTCTTAGAAAAATATAATGTGTGATTAGACTAGTGTACTACAGTACCACCTGGGAAACCGTAGTATCATAAGTGCACTGGGGAACATGTGACAGCTTTGTATAAGAAAAGTCACACCCCAGCCAAGGTCCAAGTCCTGTCAGTTTATGTGCACATTATCTTTTACACCCTCCTGAATCAGTCACCAACTCCCTCTGAAGATGTCCCGACTGTTACAGGGTCTGTCATGCGATTTTCACAAAGGGTTTTCTGCCGAAAGGATTTTAGTCACTAGGCCCTTGAACCAAGCAAAGAAGATGTGTCACCTCAACAGACAGCTGCAGTCATCAGTGGTGACTTGTTTCAAATCAGTGACTGCTGTCCCTGTCAAAAGGAACCTCACCCCCTGGCTATAAGTGTCAGTGATCATGTTCCAAGATTAATGTTGAAGCATGGGTGGGGGGCAGGGGAGGTAGTTGGGACAAAAGGTTTATATAATGCTGAAGGATGTTCTTTTAGTGTATTCCAGTTATGTATTTTACAACTCAGCAGCTAGAGGTTCTCTGTACAAACAATATATAAATATCTTGAATTTTTTGCTGGTTCTGACAAAGAAGTATAAATAATTTACTACAGATTTGAACACGAAAGTTAATAGTTTCTTCTGGATTCATTCGTTTAAAATGATAGTTAGTTGCATTCATTATGCAGTTCCATGGATTTTCCATTCTAAAATAAAATAAGTGTCTATGCAGCATGCATGGTAGTTGAATTCATAAAGAAAATGGAAATGCTCTTGAACATTTTAACTGAACAATGTCATTCAATGGTCTAGTTTTTAATGAAATGTTACAGGAATATTTCATTATTATTCATTACTGACAGTATTGCACAGCCACTTCAGAAAATGTTATAAATCTCTATTTAATGTAAATACTGCCACACAGTGGCTGAAAATAAAATACACCAATTACAGGACAGTATACTGGATGTTTTTCTTCCCAATAGGACTGGTGTTCAAAACCCATTTACTTTAGTTACCATACTGATATAAACTATATACTATACAAACAACCTAGTGACAAAACAACTGCAAGCCAGAACCCCATAAACATATGAAAGCACTGCCCTTTGACAAATCAACTCCTTTGGAAAAGGGGTCTCCATTCCTGGAGGATCCTGTCGAGTTAGCGAGGGGTGTCTTCGCAGCCATGGCGACACTATTTAGAGGCCAACAAAATCCGCTGGCTTTCCCCGAGGATACACTATATGAAAGATCTACCTAGATTCTTACTGTAATGGAGGCAATAGAGTTCATTACATATGCAAGCTTCTTGAGCCCTACATGTCCATATCCACTTATCCCTTAAATATCGGACAGTTGCTGAGTCCCATAATTCTTGAGTTTATGAACAAACTGTGCTGTGATTGCTGCAGGCAAGATTGTATAAATGTATCAAGTTTGAAGTTTACACAGGAATAGTATGGAACCCATGGTTGTCTAAATGGCTCTAAGTCATCAAGAGTCTGAGGTATCAAACAAGCCTCAAACCATCACTCTGCTGCCAGATATGCAGAAGATATGGATGGATCACTTGGAGGGTTGTTTCTCCTGACTTATTTTTCCATCGAGTTCAATAGTAAAATTAATCAGGAGAAACAACCCTTAAAACCCTTTCCAGCCCAAATTATTTTCTACAGTTCAAAAAATGATTTCATTTGGTACACATGCTCAAAATAGGCCAAAAAACACAAATCAGAAAAAAAAAAATTGTGTAACATATTTTATTTTTGAGAAAAAAAATTATGCCATATGGCATCATTGGGCTGCAATGGTCAATTTCCATTTTTTCCAGGAACATTGTAATTTTGTATTCAGGCTGGTGGTTTCAAACTTAATAATCATTTTAATACACATGTAACACTGGTAGAAATAATGCATTTAAACAGTATCCTTTCATTAGAGGGGGCCAGGGGCCAATGGTAAAGAGGGCATTAGGGGCAGAGAGGGCCAGGACAGGGCAAATGGTAGAGAGGGCATTAGGGGCAGAGGGGGCCAGGGGCCAATGCTAGAGCGGGCATTAGGGGCAAAGGGGGCCAGGGCCAATGTTAGAAAGGACATTAGAGGTAGAGGGGCCAGTGCCAATAGTAGAGAGGGCATTAGGGGCAGAGGGGCCAGTGCCAATGGTAAAGAGGGCATTAGGGGTAGAGATGCATTAGGGGCAGAGGGGGCCAGGGCCAATGTTAGAGAGGGCATTAGGGGCAGAGGGGGCCAGGGCCAATAGAAGAGAGGGCATTAGGGGCAGAGGGGGCCAGGGCCAATAGTAGAGAGAACATTAGGGGCAGAGGGGGCCAGGGCCAATAGTAGAGACGGCATTAGCTATAGAGAGGGCATTATGGGCAGAGGGGCCAGGGCCAATGGTAGAGAGGGCACTAGGAGCAGAGCAAGACTATGAAAACATGGATTACTGTATGCACAATTACTAATACTTTGGCGGCAATAATTTAATAAAATTAAATACAATACTTGGTCATAATTAATTATGACTCAAATTAATATGTAATTACACTTAAATTCATGAAATTATGTTTCTTAAGTTTAGAATATATGTTCTTGAAATATTTTAAATTTAAGTAATCAATGCTGTAAAGTATGCTGTGCACCAAGTGATATAATACAACACTGGAGAAAAATGACGACTTATGCCCAATGATTCCATATGGCATCACTGTTTTTGAACACCACGCCATACATAGAAAATATAAACCTAATTCAACATATCAACAATTTTACTAATAATCAACATCTCCTGTGACTGTCAAACAAAAATTGATCAAAATTATACATATTTAACATTTTGATATATTTGTGGCAAAACAGCCAGAAATCAGAGTTGTGCTGACCTCACGACCAGAGTGCCTTTGAAACTTCCTCAAATGTGCTCTGTTTCAAACAAACCCCCCCCACCATTGGCTAAACCTTGAACCAATAATGGCTTTTGATACTAGTAATGTTGTCATGTGAATACTTACAACAGGAAGTTTAAAAAATGGGTCTTGAAAATGATAATGCCATATGGCATCATTGGGCTGGAAAGGGTAGTGATCCATTCATATCTGAAACTTTTACGGACTGCACGCTCCCGTGCCAGTAAAGATTCCGGTGTCTTTTACCTACTGTTAAATGCCCTGTAAAATTAACCCCAGGTTAAAGCAATCCTGTGCGAATTGACATGTTAGTAGTAAATATTCTGTTATTTCCTGTGAGAAATTAGTTTTCCCCAGTCTTTCTCCTGGTTTTTCACATATGAGGCACTCGAGGATGCTTTGGTTGTGCTCTCTTTGGTCAAAGTGCAAGCCACAACTATTGGCCGACTTCTAAATTAAGTGTAACGTTACATTAAATAAACAGAGAGCAAATAATAAAAAAAGCAGGCTCAAAAGTAGGCTACACTGGGGCAATGCTTGCGGCAGCTTTAGGTAAGCTATTGTAGCCTAGCTATAGCCTTACATACAGTCAAGCCGGAAAGTCTGCACACCCCTTTCACCTTCTCCACGTTTTATTACGTTACAGACATATTCTACAATAGATTGAGTTCATTTTTTGTCTCGAAATTCTACACAAAATAGCCCATAATGAAAAAGTGAAAACAGGTTTTTAGACATTTGTGCTAATTTATTAAAAATCTAAATGTAAAACATGAGTTGATATGACACCCAAAAGTGAGCTGAGGTGCATTTTGTTTCCACTGATACTGCTTGAGATGTTTCTACAACTTAATTGGAGTCCACCTGTGATGAATTCAATTGATTGGACATGATTGGGGATTGCCAACACCTGCCTATATAAGGTCCCACAGTTGACAGTGCATGTCAGAGCAAACTCCAAGCCATGGGGTCAAAGGAATTATCTACAGACCTCAGAAACAGGATTGTGTCAAGGCATAGATCTGGAGAAGGGTACGGAAAAATCTCTGCAGCTTTACAGGTCCCAAAGAGCACAGTGCCCACCATCATTCGTAAATGGAAGAAGTTTGGAACCACCAAGAATCTTCCTAGACCTGGCCGCCCGGCCAAACTGAGAAATCGGGGAAGACGGGCCTTGGCCAGGGAGGTGAGCAGGAACCCGAGGGTCACTCTGACAGAGCTCCAGCGTATCCTTGTGCAGATGGGAGAACCTTTCAGAAGATCAACCATCCAGGCAGCACTCCACCAATCAGGCCGTTATGGTAGAGTGGCCAGACAGAAGCCCCTCCTTAGTAAAAGGCACATCACAGCCCGCTTGGAGTTTGCCAAAAGGCACCTAGAGGACTCTCAAACCATGAGAATCAAGATTCTCTGGTCTGATGAAACCAAAATTGAACTTTTTGGCCTGAATACCAAGCGTCACGTCTGGAGGAAACCAGGCACCGCTCATCACCTGGCTAATACCATCCCTACAGTGAGGCATGGCGGTGGCAGCATCATGATGTGGGGATGTTTTTCAGCAGCGGGAACGGGGCGACTAGTCCTGATAGAGGGAAAGATGAATGCAGCTAAGTACACTGAGATCCTTGAAGAAAACCTGCTCCAGAGCGCTCTGGACCTCAGACTGGGGCGAAGATTTACCTTCCAACATGACAACGACCCGAAGCACACAGCCAAGAGAACAAAGGAGTGGCTTCTGAGAAAGTCTGTGCATGTCCTTGAGTGGCCCAGCCAGAGCCCAGACCTGAATCCAATTGAACATCTGTGGAAAGAGCTGAAAATGGCTGTGTACCGACGCTCCCCATCCAACCTGACGGAGCTTGCAAGGATATGCCAAGAGGAATGGGCAAAAATGTCCAGAAACAAGTGTGCCAAGCTCGTAGCTTCTTTCCCAAGACACCTTGAAGCTGTAATCGCTGCCAAAGGTGCAGCAACCAAGTATTAGGCTAAGGGTGTGTACAGATATGTAACCCCTAAATAACCTATTTTTGTCAGTAAAATAAAATTGCATATTTTCTAAAAACCTGTTTTCACTTCGTCATTATTGGCTATTGTGTGTAGATGTTTGAGGCAAAAAATGAACTCAATCTATTGTAGTATAACTTATTGTAGTATAAGTTTTACGTAATTAAATGTGGAGAAGGTGAAAGGGGTGTGCAGACTTTCCGGCTTGACTGTACATGTTATGGTCTAGCCTAACAGTGTAGGCTACTATTTTTCTGAAGCCAATGTTAATAAAGAGGTATTGTTAATTAGTGTCTCAATGCAAACCGCAATACAGGCTATGTTTACACTGTACATGCAACTAGGTTACTTGCACTTGTAACTTAAAATATATATAACTTGTAACTTATTAATATATATTTTACAGCTTTAAATGGGCTGACCATGTGGAAGATCTGTGATTGGCTTTGGGAATATTTGTGGGCTCGGCGTCAGTCAAAGTTATGATAGGGCAACTTCATCAATAGTCAACGGCGATTTTGATGACGGTGAAGCAGTCCCAATTTTCTTCAGGCTCTTTTCCTCCGCTCCTCTCTTCCCCTCCCTTCCTCCACATACTTCTGGGTAGTAGAGGAGTGGTAGTGGGGGAATGGAGGAAGGGAGGTGGGGAGTGAAGAATATTGGGACACACCCTGGATGTGTAACGTTGTATGGCGCGTGGGCAACATTTTCGGTGTGACGACAACATGGAGTAGACACTCCCATCTCTGCAATTCTAGACGCTGATTACGGAGGTACTTCATCCTGTCCGAATCAGCCATTAACATTACAGATGTCCTGTGATAACAATTACTTTACAGACATTGTCCTGAAAACTTATCCTGTCCGAATAGGGCTAATGCCTCCTCACACTACAGGAGACGAAGAAATCAGAGTTCCTGAAAAAAATCAAGTGGCGGTAGCCAAGTTAATTCAATGCTATTACTGGTAATATAGCTGTGCAATTTGATACCATTTCAAGTTTCTCCAAATAATTTTACTGACTAGAAAAGTGATGACGTTCAGCTAACGTTAGCTAGCTATGTAGACTCATGATGGCGCCTGTGTTTGGCTTCGCCGCTGCACAACTGTCTCTACCTGTCCTATACATTGTGGTGTTGCTAGCGTACCTGTCTGTTCCTGATGTGTCTGCTGCTTTGATGTATGATCGCCAGACCCTTCTTGGTATCCGATAATCTATGGTGGATCGCCATGATTTTGTTCCGATGGACGGTGTTTTCCAACCCCCGTTTGTCCGGTCTTTCATGCCGTTCCCGTGCTACCTGTATGAAGGTAGGCCTCACCGCAGCTCCCGCAGACGCCGGAGAAAGCGGGGGAAAAGAGCCGGAGTACAGGCGAAACGGCGGTGGCTCTGGAAGCAAGGATTCACCTTTAATCCAGTACTGCTTTCAGCTGTCACTGCTCCACCGGCAGATGGATCCCCCTCGCCTTGGTTGTCTACAGATCCTGGCGTCAGATTCTCCTGCCTCCGACCTGTGTTCCCAGACACGCCCTGTCGATTGACAGCTTTCCCCACAGTGAGACGCTCCGTGAGCCGCGGCGGAGGCGATGCCGACTCCCGGTGCTTGCGCCCTCTGTCCTGGGCATCTGCTGCTGCTGCGACCGCTGTTGCTGGGCCTGTGTCCCTCAAGTTGGCGCTGATAAATGCCCCGCTCCATCGCAAATAATTCCTTCATATTGAACAATTTATTCTCCTCAAAAGACTTGGATTTCATGTTCCTGACAGAGACTTGGAATGAGGAATATGGTCCTTTAATTGAACTACAGGCCGGCGGACTGTACTTTTATCAGCACTCCCAGGACCTCAGGCCATGGTGGAGGACTTGATGTGGTGTTCAAAAGTTGCTTTGCAAGTCGAATGGTGAGCACTGGGACTTTCTCCTCGTTTGAACTGCAGTTGACCAAAGTTGGTCGCTCAAATCCGTTCTATTGTATTTTAATTTACCGGCCCCGGCTCAAATAGTTCCTTCATGTCTGAGTTCAGTGACCTTTTATCCTCTATCATTAGGCTGGAAAGAGTCATTATGGTTGGTGATTTTAATATTCACGTCGATGACAATACAAACAGTTTTGCTGCTGATTTTCTTAACGTCACAGAGTCATTAAATTTTATTCAGCATGTATCTGGTCCCACCCACATTCGGGGTCATACTTTGGACCTTGTTTTTACGCTTGGTTTAAATATTGATTCTATTTGCTCTGTGGAACTGCACGTTACTGACCATGAATGTGTTTTGTTCAACCTGTCTTTTATTTTAGATAATTTTCCCTGTAAACGTGTAAAGTCCTCTCGTGTCCTAAATCACCTTTCTGCAGAGAGGTTTTCTGCAGCCTTTGACCAAAGCGCTGTGCAGACCTCTCAGGCTGATGATGTT
Source organism: Synaphobranchus kaupii (assembly GCA_029718625.1). Lineage (NCBI taxonomy): Eukaryota > Metazoa > Chordata > Actinopteri > Anguilliformes > Synaphobranchidae > Synaphobranchus > Synaphobranchus kaupii. The sequence continues at coordinate 29,367,779 of CM056391.1, read as the reverse complement.
GATTCTCTGGTCCACTCTTTTAATGCGCACTGCTCATCCATTTTGGATGAAGTGGCTCAGAGTAAAACTCGACTTGTTCCCGCAGTCAATCCATCCCCCTGGTTAAACGATGCTATTCGTTGTTTCAGGCGTAAATGTCGGAGGGTAGAGCGTCTGTGGAAATCCACCAAGCTCCAAGTCCACCGTCTCTATTACAAAGAGCTTTTAACTGATTTTAACAATATGGTAAAAGATGCGAGAGCTTCTTATTTTGCTAATCTTATAACCTCTAGTAAACGGAATCCAAAAGTCCTATTTGACACCATCACCAACATTGTCACTCCTGCACCCCCTGATGTACCAGTATTTTCTAATGAGGATTGCAGTAACTTTCTTTCTTACTTTGTGGATAAGGTTAGAGATGTTAGGGCAAACATCATCCCCTCCTCCACTCCCCTTCCTGTCTCCCCCACTCGGCCATCAATTTTAAACTGTTTCTCCCCCATTTCCCTGAAAGACCTTATTAATCTGGTGGGCTCTATGAAAACCTCCTCTAGCCCCTTAGATATCATACCGACTTCTATGCTTAAAAATGTAGACCTACTTACCTCCATTAGTCCATGTCTGGTGTCTATTATAAATAGCTCCCTGCAATCTGGTTGTGTCCCATCATATTTTAAACATGCAGTTGTTCAGCCTCTCCTAAAGAAAACAAACCTTGATCCTTCCCTCTCCAAAAACTATAGGCCCATATCAAAATTACCTTTTATTTCAAAAATTACAGAAAAAGTTGTTGCCAAACAGCTCACTGCTGTTCTGAATGCACACTCCATTTTTGATAAATACCAGTCTGGTTTCCGTCAGAAGCATTCCACAGAAACAGCTCTTCTCAGGGTCTCAAATGACATCATGAGGTCCTCTGATGTGGGTAAATGCTCCGTTCTGGTGCTATTAGATCTTAGCGCAGCCTTTGATACGGTAGACCACTCCATCCTGATGGAAAGGCTTAGGCTGTGGGTGGGTATCTCTGGGAGCGCCCTGGACTGGTTCTCCTCCTATCTCTCAGATAGGAGTTTTTCTGTGTCAGTTGGTCCCTATATATCTGAAACTGCTGCCCTGTCCTGTGGTGTGCCCCAGGGTTCTGTTTTGGGTCCTATCTTGTTTGCACTATATATGCTTCCACTGGAACTGATTATTAGTAATTTTAAAGATGTTTCTTACCATTGTTATGCTGATGATATTCAGTTGTACATTTCCTTTAAGCCAGATCAGACGGACAAGCTGTCTGTTTTACTTGACTGTTTGACTGCTATTAAGGACTGGATGGCAAACAACTTTCTTCAGCTTAATGCAGACAAGACTGAGGTTCTTATCATTGGTTCAGAGAATGTCACCTCTAAAGTTGATAAATGTATGGGGCCCCTTTCAACAACTGTGCAGTCTAAACTCAGAAATCTTGGTGTTATTTTTGATCAAGCAATGCACTTTGATCATCACATAAAGTCAATGTCCCGTACCTGTTTTTTCCATCTCAGAAATATCTCAAAACTCTGATCTGTTGTGTCCCATGGTGAGCTGGAAATGATCATCCCTTCATTTGTATCATCCCACCTGGATTACTGTAACGCCCCTTTCACCTGCCTCAGCAAGTCATCCCTGGACCGTCTACAAATGGTCCAGAACGCCGCTGCAAGGCTGTTAACTAGGTCCAGCAAGACATGCCACATCACCCCCATTTTAGTTTCCCCACACTGGCTCCCCATCAAATTTAGAATTCAATTTAAGATCCTTGTCATCACTTATAGAGCCCTGCATGGTCAGGCACCTGCGTACATTTGTGACCTACTCCACCCCTACATTACCAGTAAGTCACTCAGGTCTTCCGACCAGGGCTTATTGGTTGTCCCCCGCTCAAGGCTCAGAACAAAAGGTGATCGAGCTTTTGAATTTGTGGCTCCTACACTGTGGAACGCTCTTCCTCTGGAGTTAAGATCGGTGGTCTCTGTTGATACTTTTAAAAAGCAGCTAAAGACTCTTCTTTTCAGACAGGCCTTTGTCTAGCCACTTGTCTATGTAACTTTTGCGTTTTTTATGTTCTTGTTTTCTCTTATGTGTCATTGCTATTATTATTTTTATTATTTTATTCTTGAAATTTTTTAACGATGTTGTACCTGTGAAGCACTTTGTGACCCTGATCTGTGAAAGGCGCTATACAAATAAATTTTACTTACTTACTTATGACGTTCTCATTTGTAAAATAAATTCTTATGTGCCCACCCAGGTAGGCTACAATAAATCTAATTTAATAAAAGCAACCATTGTTATCTAAGCTCTCATGCCTTATTATTATCAAGGTGTTGTGTGCACTTCAGGGATGCTGGAATTGAGAGAGCAATTTATTTCCCAAACAAACAAAAAAATACTCTTTGATCAACTTTACACTTGGTGTACGGTTATGAACAAGAGCGACAACTAGCAGTTGTCCTGCTCAAAACAAGTAGCGACTCCCGAAGCTTGCTTGTGCTAGTGTGGATGAATGTGTGAATTGCAGCGTTCTCTAGCTCAAGGTTGTTGGTTCATTTTCCATTTGGTTAACTTCATGCAAGTTGCCAGTGTTTGCTGGAACACATTTTAAAGTAGCATTGTGGTGTTAATTCAGGTAGTATGCAGCGCTTACTTTATTGTTTGTCGTGGTTGATGCTGTGCTGTAGAGGTGCACATTTGTTAAATGCATTTCTGCGTGATTCCCCATTTGGAAGCCGGTTTTAACTTTGCGTTGTGCGAGGATATTCTCGTCTTTTGAATGCCGCTGTGTTTCCAGAAGGAACATTTCAGTAGTAAGCTGCTTGTCAGTTTATGGCTACTTTGCTGAGTTGTAGTCTGTCCATTGTGTAAGCTATTTTGTGTTTTGTGGAGTGGTCTTGTGTAAATATGGAGACTCGCGACAATGGAGAGGAGGCATAGGACATTGGAGACAAATTGACCGGGGTTTTGTTTTGTGGAGACTTTGGTATTGTTCTCAATTCTGGAAGTTTGGCAACAGTGGTTCCATTGCTTCTCGGTACAAAACCGCCAGCCGTCATGTCTCTGTTCTACTAGTGTCTTTGTTTTTCCTAATCTCGTGTTTGTCTTGTTTCTTGTTTGCTTGTACTTCACCAACACCGTTTCCCCTTGTTCCATGCCTGTCGATTGTGATATTTTAGTAAAATAATTTTAGTAAAATACCACTCCCTTGTGTTTTAAATAATTTGTGTCGCAGCCCTTTGAGCTGGTGTCGCAACAGCACAAAAACATAAAAATGATTGCAGTCTGACAGCTACAGGCCCTGTGAACACGAGTAGGCTATTTGATATAGTCAATGTAGACATAGCCTAATGTCCAGGACGGCATTGTGCATACTTTATTGTTTATGCATCCTACTTTACTCATAAGCACCAAGAATCTGTGTCTTCTTCGATGGCGTTTCATTTGGCACAGACACATTGAATTAATTTTTAACTGCGGTATAACATCGGGGATTTGACCTCATCCCTAAATCTTTAGTGAAAACATGTTTTTAGAAATTTTTGCAAATGTATTAAAAATCAAAAAAAAAAATCAGTCATGTGCATAAGTATTCAAACCCTTTGCTTTAATGTATTTTTTTAAAGTATCATATTTCATATTTGGTCTCATATCCTTTGCATGGAGTTTTTTTTATTTTTTTAATGTTCCTATTCATAATGACTCCAAGGAAATTTTTTTACCTTAATCTACCACATATCAGCGCACAGTAAATTGGAATTAGCATTTGTCATGCCCTAAGAGACAAGTATATGGGTGATTATTTGATTTCGGGCACTTTCATGTCCCTGGGATATATTTTTAAGAAAAAAAAGGTTTTTCCTGTTATTTATGTTATCATTGCTTAGTATGATTAATGACGTCCTCTATACTTCATTATTTTGGAATCATTAATTTTTTTATCTACTTTTATACTGTTTTATGTTGGAATTTCACCATTTTCACCTTGTCCCCAACACAGAGTTTTGATGTTTGGTCTTGTAATTCTCTAGGGAAAAAAATTAAAAATCATATAATTCTTAGTATGTATTACTATAACTACAGTTGAATCAATGATTTCCTCTCAAATATTTAACTTAAGTACAATTTGTGACTTTTTTAAATACAAAATATGTATGTCCCTTGATATCGCTGTCATTACCGCCACATCAAACAAATTGCAGGATAATAAAGTTTTGTCAAAGTCTGTTGCTTTGGTAACCGTGGCAATCTGTAGTGACACTGGGGCACATGGCTGTCAAAGAGGAACACTGAGATTTTGATCACCAGAAATGTAGGACATTTTTCCATTTATACTTACTAGTAACAGAATATTTTTATTGCATGTCATTACCAAACATGCTTTAATTGTCACGAACCTAACACGGGCTGAACCCAAATGCAACGACCAAGAGACAGGGGGACATAAAAGGTGATTTATTTAAGGAGCTTGGGGTAGTCCCAAGCCGTACACAGATTAACACAACAGTAAAAGAGAGGTTAGGAAGTTCTCCGGCGCTTGGAACTGCTCCAAGCCGGAGCTGGACTTGGATAGACACCGGAAGTTCCAAGCCGGAACTGGACAGGACACTGGAGTCAGGAGTTCCACACCGGAACTGGACTGGTTCTGGACCGGACGGTCCAACAGGGACTGAATCACGGGAACGTGGAATTGTTCCAAACCGGAACTGGACTTGATACTGGAGACTGGAGCGGTTCGAACTGGAACTGGAACCCTGGAACACGGTAATGTTCCAGACCGGAACTGGAACTGGACTGGAAGCAGAGGAAGGGATATGGCGGGATACGGCAAGGCAGAGCAGTGTAGCGGAGCTCAGGTTGGCCCGGTTGGGGCAGCTGGGCCACAGTGGAGGCTGGAACCATAACCGTAGCAATGGCGGTAGCCACGGCCGGACAGGAACCACTGTAGGGTGAAGAGGCAGAACACCCAACTGCGGGCGCAACGTTAGATGGAGGCAGAGGTACCGCAACACACACAGGGAGTAGTTAACAGCTACAGACTGGCAGATACGGTGGAAGCTGGTAATTAAGACAGACAAGGTTCAGGCAGAGACAACCGCAAACAGACAGGGCTGGTTAAATACCAACAGCAGGGTTAGAGCAGTTAAGCACAAAGTTTAAACCAACTGAAGTCTTTTAGGGGCACAGGACAGGGAAACAAAGGACCAGGATACAAACGGTGAACATTACCGAACTGGCGCTGAATAGCAGCCAGCCGGAGGGTTAAGTAGGGAAGTGAAATTGAAAACAATAAGGAAAGCGTGCGGAATGTAACCGAGGGTGATTGACTAATTGACAGGTGCAGAATGCATGCAGCAACGGGGAAAGGAGATTGAAACTGGAGTGGGGGAAAAGAGTGAAACAAACAGAAGGAACACGCCCAGTCTGTAGCAACGGGGAAAACACGGACAAAGGGAATCCAACATGACACGGAGGGAAAGGGTAAAACATGGAAAACGGACAGTATGGGAACGGAACGTTACAGTACCCCCCCTCAATAAACGCCACCTGGCGTACCTGGAGGCCTAGTTTTGTCCGGGAACAGGTTGTGGAAGTCGCGGATGAGAGAGTAGTCCAAAATGAGGCTTTTATGGAGCCAGGACCGCTCCTCTGGGCTATATCCCTCCCAGTCGCCCAGGTATTGGAAGCCCCGGCCCTTACGGCGAATGTCGAGAATGCGACTCACCGTGTAGGCCGGGGCGTTGTCGATGATCCGGGGCGGAGGTGGAGTGACCGCTGGGGCACTGAGGGGGCTGGAGGCGACAGGCTTAATTTGACTCACATGAAACACAGGATGGATCTTAAGGGAAACAGGGAGGGAGAGTTTAACGGAAACGGGGTTAACAACACAAACAATGGTGAAGGGACTAATAAACCGGGGTTGAAGTTTCTTTGACGTAGTTCGGAGGGGAATATTGGCTGTGGAAAGCCAGACCTGCTGACCGGCCTTGTACTGCGGGGCTGCGGTCCTGTGAAGGTCCGCCAGGTGCTGGGTACGGGAATTGGAGCGAAGGAGTGCGGTGCGTGTGAGTCTCCACATCCGCTTGCACCTAAGGAGGTGGGACTTGACGGTAGGAACTGCCACCTCAGCTTCCTGGACCGGCAGGAGGGGAGGTTGGTACCCCAAGGAGCATTCGAAGGGGGACATCCCCGTGGACGTGCTCTTAAGGGAGTTATGCGCATACTCCACCCAAGGGAGAAAACGGCTCCAGGAAGAGGGATTGCGAGCAGTCACGCACCGCAGGGCGGCCCCCAGGTCCTGGTTTGCCCTCTCCGCCTGGCCGTTAGTCTGGGGATGGAACCCAGACGACAGACTCGCAGGGCCACACAGAACGCCTTCCAAACCTGGGAGGAGAATTGAGGCCCACGGTCCGAAACGATGTCGGAGGGGATCCCGTGCAGCCTGACCACGTGCAGCATCAGGAGCTCCGCAGTTTCGAGGGCGGAAGGGAGTTTGGGAAGAGGGATAAAGTGAACCGCTTTGGAGAACCGGTCCACAATTGTCAGAATAGTGGTGTTACCCTCTGACAAAGGCAGACCGGTGACGAAGTCCACGCCAATGTGACTCCAAGGACGGCCCGGGACAGGGAGGGGGTGGAGAAGACCGGAGGGAGGCTGGTGGGATGCCTTGCTCCTGGCACAAACAGGGCAGGCCAGGACAAAGGCACGGGTATCCCCCTTGAGGGTGGGCCACCAAAAACTCCTCCTGACCAGGGCGATAGTTCTGGCAACACCTGGGTGACAAGCCAGACGGGAGGCGTGAACCCATTCAAGGACCTGGGAACGGACGGAGTCGGGCACAAAGAGACGAGTTAGGGTTATTGCGGGGATCCGGTTGGGAAGCCTGGGTGGCCTTCACGGTCTCCTCGATCTCCCAGGACACCGCAGCCTCAACACAGGACGCCGCTAGAATGGGCTCCGGATCAGCAGGACTGGAAAGGGGGGAAAAAATACGGGACAAGGCATCTGCCTTGGTATTGCAGGAACCGGGACGGAAGGTTACGGAAAAATTAAAACGAGCAAAAAACAGTGACCACCTAGCCTGACGAGCATTAAGCCTCTTGGCCGACCTAATGTACACCAAATTGTGATGGTCCGTGAGGACAATAAATGGGTTACCTGCCCCCTCCAGCCAGTGACGCCACTCCTCCAGTGCCAGCTTTATCGCCAATAGTTCCCGATCCCCAACGTCATAGTTGCGCTCCGCGGAGGACAGTCTCCGGGAGAAGAATGTGCAGGGGTGGAGCTTGTTGTCCAAGGCGGCTCGCTGGGACAGAATGGCCCCTACACCGGTGTCGGAGGCATCAACCTCCACAGTAAACTGACGGGTAGGATCAGGGTGACAGAGAATAGGGGCTGTGGAAAACCGGACCTTGAGCTGTTCGAAGGCAAGCTGTGCCTCGGGATTCCAAACGTAGGGAATGGACGTGGAAGTGAGTTTAGTTAGTGGGGCAGCAATGACACTGTAATTACGGATGAACCGGCGGTAAAAATTTGCGAAGCCAAGGAACTGTTGGAGGTGCTTACGTGTAGAAGGTTGGGGCCATTCTGTCACCGCCTTGACTTTCGCAGGGTCCGCCCAGATTCTGCCCTCCTCAATAATGAAGCCGAGGAACGGTACGGACGAGGTGTGGAACGAGCATTTTTCGGCCTTGACGAAGAGCTGGTTCTCTAGCAGTCGCTGGAGAACCTCCCGGACATGGAGAACGTGTTCCTGAGGGTTTTTGGAAAAAATAAGAATGTCATCTATGTAAACAAAAACAAATTTACCCAACAGGTCACGAAGCACGTCATTCACCATTCCCTGGAAGACTGCTGGGGCATTGGTTAAGCCGAAAGGAACCACCAAATACTCATAGTGGCCCAGCGGGGTATTAAAGGCAGTCTTCCATTCGTCCCCCTCGCGTATCCGAACCAAGTGGTACGCGTTGCGGAGGTCGAGCTTGGTGAAGGTGACTGCCTGGGTGAGGGGTTCAAAGGCGGTGTTAACCTCTTCCTACCGAGGGCAAAATAGGCCAATTTTCGCCTGTTTTCACTAGTGACAAACAAAGGTGGTTATCTCAAAAACTATAAATGGTACAAATATGGTTCATGGCTTTTATTAAAGAAGACACCTACAGTATTACGACTAAGCAGTGAGAACTCATAGAAATCCAGTTTTTGATACTTAACTACAACAATTTATGTACAGAAAATATAAAAAACTAAAAAACGGGTACCTACATTCAAGTTTAAGAATTTTTACCTGGGGAGCTACAAATGCAATCAAGGAAATGACTCCTCTATCTGATTCATCAATATGCTGCCTACCTCTGGTAACAATCTGGTGTCAATATCTCAAACCATTCAAATTTTACAGGTTTTTTTTCAGGTGAACCTTTTTCGTTATCCAAATGGTGCCAAATGTGCCAAAAATGACAATGTTCCAGAAAGGTCTCAATATGATTTATTTTTTAGGTTTTTACAAAAAAATGAGATAATTTGTCAATATTGGCAATAAAAGTTCATTTTTAGACGTGTTCTTGTTGCTCTTCATATTACACAACTAACTACCCGAGGTCACAAAAAGCTGTCAAAACCCATGTAGCAGCACAGTGAATCTTGTGTATTTCACCAGAGCCCCATTAGCCAGAAATGAGTCCAGGAATGTGCAAACAGGTTTTCAAATGAATAATGGGAATAGTATGAAACTTCCCTGCACATTACTGCTAGCCAGTCCTGTCCTTTATTCTGTTGCCACCTCCTATGACAGGGACGTTGGGGTTGGGTTTTAGGAGGCAAAACTTTATACATGACAAACATATATCAACTATATACAAGTGCACTAAGGTGTACTACTAAAAGTGCAGTGGTTAAAAATTCAAAAGTCCACCAGTTTCCTAGATAAAAAATAAAAACACCCCTGCTGTAACAAATAAAAAGATCCTTGCCCTCTAATTGCTGAAGTTACCATATTTACACAAAGAAAGTACAAAATGGCAGGGTCCAAAAAGATTTAAAAAATGAACTAAAAACAAAAAAAGGCAAAGGATCAAAACATGGGGGTGGAGGGTGAGGAGAGATTATTTAACCATTCATACAGAAGCCATTTAGACTACACATTCTCTCAGGAGAGCAATCTGCATCATTACAAACCCCACTAACACTGTCCATGGAATTGTCCACCATGTTGATATACCCATTAGTCCCCCTTATACAACAACAATCAACAAGATCATCTCAACAACAATCATCTCAGACACAAATAGATAGCTAGCTGCTTGTTACCTGTAATTTTGCTTGCTAGCTTGCCACTGTAAAGGTAATACTATCTATATTAATTTAGCTGAGAGGGACCGATTTTATGCATAAGTATATAAGGTTAGTTAGCTTCACAGAAGAAACACAGGGATTCACGCATTGCAGCTAAATTGCACATTTCCTTCGATGCTTACACCAAACTTACAACATCTGTGTTGTTGGCAACGCCACGTAACACGTGCGAGTTTGTCAACACAGACAATACACCATAAGTTTACTTCATAAATTATTTATCATACCGTTGGAATGTGCAATTTGTAATATTAATTGTATGAAAAACAATAAAATACAGTTGACAATGGAATTACGAACCCGCATGGCATTGCGTGAATTCACACTGGTATATCGAAAAATCGGTAATACCACCAGCCCTAACGACATTACCTGCCATGGCGAAATTCAATGCGTTTATAGCATAACACTGTTAGTATGATAAAACAACTTACATGTCAGCAACATCATCTCGGTCATCAGTGGATTCAGCGTCACTGAGACAGGATGAGTCTCCCTCGGCAAAAACATCTTCTGGCTTATCCAGTTCGTCTAGCACTTGGTGCACGGATAAACGCCTCAAAAATCTCGACATAACTACACAAAAACTGTATCAAAAATACTCTAAAGTAAAAAAATGTAACTGCGGGCCTTACCTAATTAATTGTGCTTTGCTAAACGGAATGTAGCGAGCTACGCTACAAGGTAAAAACACTGCGCCATCTTGGTTCGATAATTACGCGTGAGTGCTACTTCCTTATACGCACGGCAAAAAATCCTTGATATACGACGGCTGCAGTGTTAAATGAGGGCTGGTTTGAAAGATAAGAGTCTTGGCTATTGGCTGGAATATTTGACAGACAGTTTTAAAACCCAATGGAAAGCAAATAATACTCGGAGTGGAGGCAGGTCGAAGACAGTTTTTCCCACTTCAGATAGGCCTATTGTGCTATCAGTCAAAGAAATACACCCAATTGACGACGGTTTTGCATAATTCTCTGCAAACAAGTTCAAAACCACTCTGGCTAACATATACTAAGCCGTTGGATTGGTACTCCAGAAACTGGCTGAGTTTCACAACGCCAAAGTGAACACAGCCGAACGAGTCGTAATCAAGTGCAAAAAAGCACAAGTCGGTTTAAAATTGGAAAAAAATCATGTACAGCCTTATGAAAGTTTTAAAGTATTTTTTCTTGAAGCCTAAAGGTATAATGATTTTTTAAACCAAAGTTTTGTGAAATACAATTAAGCAGAACAGTTTACCAGCACATTGTTTATGGTGTGACATCAAGCTGCAATACATGTTTGAGAATTAGGTCAGAGTTTCCAACGTTATTTACAAAGTTTTATCTCGACGTTTTGGGCTTAAAAACCACTTTCCCAGAAGGAATGGATATATCATAAGGATATTTAATCAAAATATTGAGGTGAGCAGTTTATTATATATTATTAAATTAATGAAATGTATAATTTAATAATTTCCGTCACGCCCGCGTTACCGCTAGGGGGCGTTTGGCATTAAGAGGTTAATAAGAGGGAGAGGATATTTGTTCCGGATAGTAACTCCGTTGAGACCCCGGTAGTCTATGCAGGGCCGCAGCGAACCGTCCTTCCCAACAAAAAAAAACCCTGCACCAACCGGGGATGAAGAGGGACGGATTATACCTGACGCAAGTGACTCATGAATATAGGTCTCCATGGGTAATTTCTCCGGACCCGACAGACTGTAGAGGCGGCCAGATGGAAGCTTGGCTCCAGCCAGAAGGTCTATGCAACAGTCGTAGGGTCTGTGAGGAGGCAAAGACAGAGCACGTGATTTGCAAAAGACTTGCGACAGGTCGTGATATTGGCAGGGAACATTGGTTAGGTCGGGTACAGGTTGAATGGGTCTGTTACGTTTGGCCCCTGGGGGGGGTAAAGCAGAGCGGAGACAGTTGGCTAAACAGTGACTGCTCCATGCCAGGATACGACCGGAACGCCAATCGATGTGTGGGTTATGGAGGCGTAGCCAGGTCTGCCCTAGAACCATGGAGGACTGTTTAGAATGAATGAGGAGAAGTTGGATGGTTTCCCGATGATTGCCTGATAAAACTAATTGAAGGGGAACGGTGGAGTGGGTGACTAACCCCAAACTCCTACCGTCCAGAGCGAGAGCAGTGATAGGGGTAGGTAAGGCTTCGGTGGGAATCCCGAACCTCTTGACAAAGGAAATGTCAATGAAATTGGCATCGGCCCCGGAGTCAATAAGGGCAGATGAGGACGCGGTGTTGCTCCTCCAAAGGAGAGTGGCCTTGAATTCTAGGCGGTTCTGGGCAGCATGGTCAGGAATGATAGGGCTCGTCAGTACGCCCAGTTTTCCTGGCGAGCCATCCCTTTTGGGCGAACAGGACATGTGGCGATCTGGTGGCCTGTTTTGCCACAATAAAAGCAAGACTTGGTTAGGAACCGTCGTTGGCACTCCTCGGCGTCCACCGTGATCTTGCCCAATTGCATGGGTTCCTCCTCGGAGGGCATTGATGAGACTCTCGACCCCTTGAAGGGGGAGGGCTGTCGAACACTGGGAAGCGTGGAGAGCGAAAGACGGGAGGGATTCTTCCCTCGCTCACGGGCCCGGGTTCTGAGACGGTTGTCTATGGCGATAGCCAAACTGATGAGGCTGTTAAGGGAGTTGGACTCCTCCCGGGTAGCCAGCTGGTCTTTAAGCTCCTCGCTGAGGGCTTGACGAAAGGCCCCCTGAAGGGAGGTGTCATTCCATCCCGCCTCCGCCGCGAGGGTACGGAACTGAATAGCCATCTCCGCCACACTGCGGCTGCCCTGCCGAACCTGAAGAAGGCGCTGGGTTGCGTCTCGACCACAGACTGGGTGGTCGAAGACGCGCCGCATCTCGGAGGTGAAGATGGCGAAGTTGTTGCATGCTGCAGATTGACTCTCCCACACAGATGTGGCCCACTCCAGGGCACTGCCTCCCAGGCTGCTCATAACAAAGGCGATCTTGCATGGGTCAGAGGCGAAGGAGGTGGGCTGCATGCGGAAGACGATGTCGCACTTCATTAAGAATTTGCGGCACCTCCCCAACCCTCCGTGGTATAATTCGGGGTGTTGAACTCTGGGCTCCCGGCTCGGAGAGGGAGCCGGAACCTCGGGAGGCAGTCCGAGTGTTGGAGGGGTCGGACCCACAGGGATCCGAGGAAGAGGCTGGTGGAGCGATAGCTGGGTGACCTGCTCCGTAAGCCCCCTCAGCACCTCCAATACGTCGTCCAAACGGCGGCCCTGTTGGTCACTGACCGCGGTTTGGCAGGAGAAGGCGTGGCGAATCTGCTCGAGGTCGGCTGGGTCCATCTTTTTGGCCAGTTCGTTCTGTCACGAACCTAACACGGGCTGAACCCAAATGCAACGACCAAGAGACAGGGGGACAGAAAAGGTGATTTATTTAAGGAGCTTGGGGTAGTCCCAAGCTGTACACAGATTAACACAACAGTAAAAGAGAGGTTAGGAAGTTCTCCGGCGCTTGGAACTGCTCCAAGCCGGAGCTGGACTTGGATAGACACCGGAAGTTCCAAGCCAGAACTGGACAGGACACTGGAGTCAGGAGTTCCACACCGGAACTGGACTGGTTCTGGACCGGACGGTCCAACAGGAACTGGATCACGGGAACGTGGCATTGTTCCAAACCGGAACTGGGCTTGATACGGGAGACAGGAGTTCCGGACCGGAACTGGACTGGTTCTGGACCGGAAGGTCCAACAGGAACTGGATCACGGGAACGTGGAGTTGTTCCAAACCGGAACTGGACTTGATACTGGAGACGAGAGTTCCAAACCGGAACTGGACTGGTTCTGGACCGGACGGTCCAACAGGAACTGGATCACGGGAACGTGGAGTTGTTCCAAACCGGAACTGGACTTGATACGGGAGACGAGAGTTCCAAACCGGAACTGGACTGGTTCTGGACCGGACGGTCCAACAGGGACTGAATCACGGGAACGTGGAATTGTTCCAAACCGGAACTGGACTTGATACTGGAGACTGGAGCGGTTCGAACTGGAACTGGAACCCTGGAACACGGTAATGTTCCAGACCGGAACTGGACTGGAACTGGACTGGAAGCAGAGGAAGGGATATGGCGGGATACGGCAAGGCAGAGCAGTGTAGCGGAGCTCAGGTTGGCCCGGTTGGGGCAGCTGGGCCACAGTGGAGGCTGGAACCATAACCGTAGCAATGGCGGTAGCCACGGCCGGACAGGAACCACTGTAGGGCGAAGAGGCAGAACACCCAACTGCGGGCGCAACGTTAGATGGAGGCAGAGGTACCGCAACACACACAGGAAGTAGTTAACAGCTACAGACTGGCAGATACGGTGGAAGCTGGTAATTAAGACAGACAAGGTTCAGGCAGAGACAACCGCAAACAGACAGGGCTGGTTAAATACCAACAGCAGGGTTAGAGCAGTTAAGCACAAAGTTTAAACCAACTGAAGTCTTTTAGGGGCACAGGACAGGGAAACAAAGGACCAGGATACAAACGGTGAACGTTAACGAACTGGCGCTGAATAGCAGCCAGCCGGAGGGTTAAGTAGGGAAGTGAAATTGAAAACAATAAGGAAAGCGTGCGGAATGTAACCGAGGGTGATTGACTAATTGACAGGTGCGGAATGCATGCAGCAACGGGGAAAGGAGATTGAAACTGGAGTGGGGGAAAAGAGTGAAACAAACAGAAGGAACACGCCCAGTCTGTAGCAACGGGGAAAACACGGACAAAGGGAATCCAACATGACACGGAGGGAAAGGGTAAAACATGGAAAACGGACAGGATGGGAACGGAACGTTACATTAATTTGATAATGTTTTTGAATTGTAGTCTAATTTCTTCATATTGTATGTAAATTGAGTATATTGCTAGCTAGCTCTGAAGGTGATGTTAGCAAGTTCGATTTTAAGCTAGCAGTTAGCTTAAAAGTAAAAAATGTCATTACCACCACGCGTCATTACCACCAAAAATGAGGTGGTTTGTTGATCAAATGACTTATACCCAGCCGGCATTTCAACGTTTATTCACGGGTGAATCAACGTCGTGGGTCATGGTTGAATCACTGTTGAAGTAATTTGATCAACAAAAGAAACCCTAAAAATTTCTAAAAACATGTTTTCAGTTTGTCATTATGGGTTATTGAGTGTAGATTAATGGGCAAAAATGGTAATTTTATCCATTTAAAATGAAATCTACAACACAAAGTGTGCAAAAAGTGAAGGGGGTTGAATGATTTTGAGTGCAACTGTATATGAAACCATACACTGTTGGTATACAGAGTAGCCTATAGCAAAACATGTAGGCCCAGTTGTCCTGATATGCCATACATAGTGGAGTTCAAAGGGTAGAAATAAAAACAATAGGTAAATATACATTGAATAGCCTAAAGCAATCACAGCATGCAATTATACGTTGAACCATATAGCTTTAGTATACTTTTAAAAAGTATTTGAAATGTACAGACCGAAAGATATAGGTCCATCTCTCAATATTATCAAAGATTTGCTATCAATATTGGTATGAGGTATAAGAGGAATAGAAAAATGTGCTGCCACGTCAACGTCAATGTGCATGCCTCTAAAACCAAGATAGTCTGTTAATGTTAGCTAGCAACCACCAGTTGTAAGATTTCGAATAAAACATGCAAGGAGGGTTACGCAACAGGACGCACGCTTTAAATAGCCATACCCTACGCGAGTTGAATAAATTGCCCTTTTCCTCTGTCCGGGGCTGGCGACAGCTATTAGCTAGCCTACTTGTTGCGCGAAGAGCGTACGAGTTAAAAGGAGTAGTGGAATATATAGATCAGCGCAGGTAGTTTAGTCTGGCAACTGCAGCATGCAGCCATGCATGCAGAAGGAAGCACGTTTAAAATAACAGAATGTTATTTGAATACATTGCCCCTTTCCTTTGTCTAGCGGACCATAAGCTTAACATAGAACTTGCAGTCACTTAGCTTTTATGCAATGATTTTAGGTATCCAATTTGTTTTCACTGGCAGCATGCAGCCATGCATGCAAAGGAAGCATGTTTAAAATAACCGAATGTTATTTGAATATATCGCCCTTTTCTTTTGTCTCGCAGACCATAGAGCTTAAGAACACAGAGCTTGCCATTAGCTTTTATGCAGAAATTGCAGGATTGCAAGGAGAGGGCATTAAATAGGCTGCCCTGTGATGTGAATGGACTGTGATAGGTGATTCATCACTACAGCTCAGCCGTCAGCTGACTCGACCGGAGCTTCACTCACGTGACCTGCCTGAACTAACGCCATGCTCAATTTAAGGGAAATAATATTATGCATTATAGCTATGCATTATAGTTATAGACTATATGTACATTTATATATCGGCCTATATTTGTACATAAGGGACCTCCAAAATCGAGTTAGCCCCAGGGCCCAGAAAACCTGGGCAGTGTCCGAATCAGCGCACTTGCCTATCAGGGTATGAAATTTTCTAGCCATTTCACCAGCCACATTACCTTTTACAATATAACACAACCTGCTTGGTTACCAGCCAAAGTGGTTGCTAGAGTAAAAATCTAACCATCCACAATCAAAATTTTATCAGCATTTTGCTGGTGTCTGGTGTTAATTTCACACCTTGTTGCCTACTACTGAGTATGCCAGTTGAGTATTTTTAAAAAAAAAGCTGTTAAGTACGCAATAATTCTGAATATCTGTTCTTAATATCCCCGGATGACATACTTACGTATTTCCGGGTTTTAGCTAATCATAGTACAGAGGATATTTCTCACATACTGCTGGTCACAAAACAGTATACAGTAAGCAGTATGTGATAATTCTCCCCTGCCGAGTCCCGCCCCCACCGCGGGAGCGGCTGCCAATTGGCACTCCCTCACGGCAATGGCCATACTCGGATCTGGCAGGAACGGGGATCGAACGCCCGATCCTCGAAGCACAACCGCACCACCACTTTGTCTGCTGCACCACCGCGGTGCCTGCCATAGTCTATATTATGTACAATAAGATTACAATAAAATAATATTCCACCATCAGGAAAATCGGACATTAAACATGGCTGAGCCACCTATGAACACTTACAGTACAGTATGGGAAATGCACTCAAAATGCGAAAATAACAACATCAAACATATGGCACAAGACTGTGGTGGAGTGGAAAAACTATCATACATATTTGAAATATTACAAGCAGTAATACTTACATTGAGGAGGAAAATCTCTGTTATGTTCGTAGGCATATTTTCCAATTGAATCAATACAATGGTATGTTCTTCTGACACACTCTGAAAAGCCATGTAAGCAAGGCAAGGATTTTCTCTAGCTATGCTGATGAGTTGGCCAACTTAAAAACTTGTGAAAATAGAAGGAAAATAAGACTAAAACTAAAAATTCTGTTACGCCTGGCTGTAATTTATTTTACAAAGCATCCAATAAGACTTTGCAAACACCGTTGCGAAGATTATAATATCCTATATTGGATAAAAGAGTTGTCAATGAAACCAGAATGAACTAGAATGCATGAGATAAGTTTGAACATGCAGGGCTTTACGCATGGGGGTTTCAAAAGGTGTTATTGCGTTATAAAGTGGTGCATATTTCTCAAACGGATTATCCAAGAGGATAATTGACCACTGGATCTCGAAAGGGACATCTCTTTTCATAGAACCAATGGTAGGATTGTATATTTATTTTGTACTTAGTAGTAGATATTGACAGTAGAATGACGTGGCATAATTACACAAGAATGTTGCTTGTTTATTTTGCTGTTGAGTGAACAGGGCTTTTCACAGCTGTATTGGCATACGTGCGGGCTATTGATATCACAGCTGTATTGGCATACATGCAGGCTATCTTGTTGCTATGACAGAATAGGAATTTTTGGTGGTGAAAAAATATTTTTATGAACTCTCAGAGACAAACGTTATTGTTCACTGTGTCACGCATGGGTAGGTATAGTTGCAGGTGAGACTGGGTGCGGGGTTGCACTTGCTTGTTAAATGGACTATCTATGCAACAATGGTGGCACTTAGAAACTCTGCATTCAGCAGAGTTGTCACAAATTGTGTACTAATAAAGTTAGAACACAGAGTGTGTTGTTTCCACTCATAGTTTGGTTGCAGGAGCAATGAATGTCTGATTGAGCACAGAACTATATACTAACTTGTGTAGTTCTTATATAGTTCTGTGGAGCAATCACATGGCGCCGGCCCAATAGCCACTAAGGGGTCTGCCGAAGGGGTTAATCAATAATAAAGAATCAGAGGTAAATTCATGATCAATACCACAAAGAAGTTTGGGAATTTAAGTTAAGTGATACCACTACAACTGCATTTGTGTTTACATCTACACCCCCAAACAACAAACCTAGCTCCCTTAGTTTCCACCCAGAGCAAATGCTAAAAAAAAAAGCAAGGATTAAAAATATCAGCCTTGGCACACACATCATTGCATAGCGCTTCACTGCTCCAAAATATCAATCCACCCTTGCAAAACCTTTTTTCATCCTCAGAATTCTTCCTCTGTGCGCATATCTTCAATAACTAATGTGTACCATAAATATCCCACAAAAGTAGGACTTCTTTCAGGAGGCGACAGACAATGCAGTATAAATAAGCATGTATACAAATAAACTGGCAAAACAATAAATCAAAACTAATGTTCTAGTCTGGAATTATATAATGCAATGTTCACATTTAAAATCAGATGGATCAAAGAGGGAACATATAGTAGGATCATCTAAATTCCTGCTTTATTGGAATTGTAAGGGGGGATGGGTTCGGAGGACCAGATGCGACTGAGAGGGGATCAAAAAGATATCCACGAAACATGGATATACACTAGAGAAAATAGAGAAAAGAAACGGGAGAAAAAACTCCAGACGAAAAGCCCAAAATAATAACAACCCCAAAATAGGGCAGGACTCACAGACTCGAGCAGAAATAAAACCGATAGGGAAACAATACCGGCATAAGCCGAAAATAATAGCGACCCAAGTAAATAAGGCGAAGCTTGCAGACTCGAGAAGAGAAATAGATAGGGAAAATAATCTTGGCGAAAGCCAAATAATAACAACCCAGTAAAATGGGCGATCGCTCACAGATTCGAGCAGAGGGAAAACAAAACAGGTAGGAAGCCTGAAGTTCAGAGAACTGACAGAGGGGAAAAAAACTAAACAAAGGCTAAAGGGAGACGGAAAGAAAGCCAAATAATAACAACCCAGTAAAGTGGGCGATCGCTCACAGACTCGAGCAGAAGTACATGAGCATAAAGGCTCTGAATGGCCATTTCCATTTTTTTTTTCTCCTGAGTTAAAACCACCAAGAGAAAACTGATAATGTTAAACTTACTATGATGGATGGTTTCTCATGACTCGTTTTTTCCCCCTCTTTTTCTGGCGCATGGTGCAGACATAAGATGTGAGCATCAATTTGAGGTTAGGACCTGAGATATGTGGTTTCTCAGCCAAGTGCCTTCCAGTTGCCCAAGCTTACTTGGGCTTAAATTTCAATCAGGAGAGGCTGTATGAGCCTGCAACCCCCACCCCAGCCCCGTAATACATGCTAAATAATTTCAATTGTGGCACATAAGCTTTTTCAACAGATAGGGTTGCAGTACAAAGCTAGCCTTGAACATGACACCAGCCATTACTAACCACAATCCTAATCACAGAGCTAATAACAGAGGTGTAGATGACTCTGTTAAATGCGTCATTGAAGGGGTAACTAATACAGACAGGGACACGTGTTGTCTTGGGTAATGAAAGACACCATATACTGTAGATCAACTGGCCCAGAACTCTAAGGAGCATATAAATCACAGTGCTGTCTCTGCCTGATATGGTCAGAAGCAGCATGCCCTCACAGCATCCTATACAACCCACCTGATTGAGCACCAAATTGTTCTATCGAGAGCAGCTGTTGACATGATGTGAAAAATGTATGCAGCGAAGAAGAGTGCCAGACCATTTTCATTTGTCCTTATTTTAATAAAACGACATCAAGAAAATAGACTGAAGTGTGATCTACAGATCACAAGTCATTTCCCCACTACTCCTACAGTACAGTAACAGGGAAAATTGTTAAAGATATTGTTGTCTGTTACTCGTTTTGAATAAAGAAAAGCCAACTTGATTGTTTTGAGGTCAGTTCATATCTCTGACTTTTTTTTCAAGGATAATAAAGAAAAGTACATTTTCAAAGTTCAAGGACCACTGAAACTATGTCCATACAGGGTAACTACTGAAACAGAAGAGTGAAGGTACTGGGAAATTAGTGATTATTTCAGGTTTTTTGCAAGAATACATGGGACCCTATCTTACCCCCGGCGCTAACCCAAACGCAAGTGTCTTTGCTATCTTACACCCGGTGCATGGTTCATAATAACACCTTGCGTTCACGTTGTTTAACTAGCATGTATTCTTGCGCCCATTACAAGTGAACTGGGCGTGTTGGTCTTAAGATGAGGAGTGGCCAGGATTCTTTTTGGCGTATTGCTATCTTGAGCCAGCAGAAAGCGCTTGCGCTAGAACCACCAAAACCTGGTCTAAAGTCATGTTGCAGTTGTTTACATGTTATTTTAACGGCGCATATAAGTGCGTCTACATAGGCGTGTGCATAATGCACGGACCCTCCTATCTGTTACACACAGGGGCGTGCACAAGCATGACTAAAATATCTAGATCACAATGTGAAATATTATTATTGTGTAGGCTATATCAAAAATGCATAATAATAAAAGGTTCCATAGGTCCACATACCTTTCCCTCAGCGAAGGGAAACGATGCCACATTACATTGCTCTCAGCCCACTCCATTAACATCCAGGCGATGTGCGATGGTACGGGACAATGGCTATCCATTAAAAAGGAGCTGATAACACCTATATCAAGCCTAATGCGTGAATTGTCATTCAATGGAAAACTCGCGCACTGCAATAGACGGACATTTGAGTTTTGCAAATGCGCTTCAGATGTCATTACAATACAGCTCTGTTTATCTAGGAATACAGCCTGTAAGTAAATAGAATGGTTTGTGACTGAAAAAAGTTCAAAATCTTGTCCAGTGAATATTGCTTTTATTGTTTTTCAAATAGCCTAGGCTACAACGGATTCGCTGTGCATAAGGTTTTTTTCGATAGCCTATGGTTAAAAAACGGAGATAAATGTCACCATGTTAACTGAATTGTAACCTTAGCTATTCTTCGTCCTTCATATTTTTTAAATTACAGTGACAAGGTTTCCATACCTTCAGCTTATTAAAACCCTCCTGATTTCACCTGTTATTCCATAACTGAACAAAAGATTTTAAAGAGAACTAAGCGTCTAATTAGAAACTAAAACAAATTTGCAGCACGTTACAATTAATTCACAATTAATTTTAATACCATTATCTGCATGTGCGCTTTACAGGAGCAGGTCTGTTTCCCCTGCTGTAAATCGCACTTTTAACGGTCTTCCTGGGAAAGTGGATTGTTTTAAAGTATTACGCTACCAGTAAAACAGGTTGGTCACATTTCCATAAGCAGGACATTATGAAACAAGGGAAAATATGCGTGAACCTATGGGTTGCCAACCTGACCGCTTTATTGTATTTATTGTCATCATTAAGGCAAAATAACATTATTTATTTTATTAATCAAAATTAGAATGCAGGTAATGAACTTCGGATGAAGCTTGAACATGAGTTCATTGCTTCATTGCATAATCAAACGAAATTCTTTAAACAAGCAGGCAAATTTGGCGGAAGCCATTGGTAGCTTATTCTCAGCTGTTGCAGGTGCCTTTAACAAAATTTAACCGCATATATTTTGTAAAATAACAGCACTGTCGGAAATTACCGGGAACTCATAATGGTTTGTCCGAATAATATTTATCATAGGTTACTAGTGATCCATATAGCCTATTCCTTGATCGCACTAAACACGCACGCGCATGTCTGTTTTGCCATCATATAAGCAATCCACCGAGGTGGAAAAGCAGGCTTTTAAAGGGAATGGGATATGACATTTTGATTGGTTTATTGCATGTCACGCCCAAGACACACCTATAATTAATGAAGAGACTAGGTTCAGCCAATTTGGACGTTGCGCCATGCTCAAAAAACACGCCGTTAAAATAGCAAAAGTGGACTTGGACACGCCCTAAATGGACTTTACGCCATGCGCTTAGACCAAGCGCCAAGATCGCCAAGGTAGAGCCCATGGTAGTTAAAGGACGTGAACGCAAGGCATTATTATGAAACATGCGCCGGGTGTAAGATAGCAAAGACACTTGCGTTTGGGTTAGCGTCGCTTAGCGCCGGGTGTAAGATAGGGCCCATGGTGTTAACTACCACTGCTACGCAGATGACACACAACTTTATACTGTATATCAGTTAAGCAAGGTGAAGTTGACCAGTTGTCTAAACTAGAGGCTTGTCTTAAAGATGTAAAGGCCTGGATGACCCAACATTTCCTACAACTCTGATAAGAATGAGATATTGGCAGTAGGTCCCAAATCACTTAGAGATAAATACTAAGTTTTCTTTAAATTTATATGGCTTCTCTGTCTCCGCCAACACAGTTGTTAAAAACCTTGGTGTCACTATTGATTCAGACCTCTCCTTTCAGGTCCACTTTAATAATACCACAACAGTGGCCTTTTTTCACATGAGGAATATATCTAAATTAAGGAATGTGTTGTCCCTGGAGGATGCTGAAAAAATGGTTCATGCTTTCGTAACTCTCAGCTGGACTACTGCAATGTTTTATTGTCTGGACTGGCTCAACCTTGAATCAGCTCCAACAGAATGCAGCTGCTAGGGTTCTTACTAGAACTAAAAAACCTGAGCATATCAGCCTGGTGCTCAAAACTCTTCATTGATTGCCTGTGAAATTCAGAATTGACTACAAGATTTTACTTTTATGGTTTAAAGCTTTAAATGGTTTGGCTCCAGAATATCTTAGTGACTTACTCATTCCTTACTGTCCTCCAAGATTAGTTCGTTCACAAGGTGCTGGCTATTTGAAAATTCCCAGTATATGTAAAATTACAATGGGAGGCAGAGCCTTCTCTTACAGAGCTCCTGTCTTATGGAACAATATCCCTATATATGTTCGGGCTTCAGACACACTGTCTGTCTTTAAGTGTAGGCTCAAAACGTACTTCTTTAGTCTATCCATAATTTGGGAGGGGGGGACCATATACCTGTTTTGTGAACTGAGCTGTCTGTGCTGTTGCCCTGCTACTACATGTGAACGTGCAGGTTTGCTGTCCTGCGTTGTGTTGGGGTACTGTCAGTCCAGGATCACTCTCATGATTGTGTGCACCCCTCTCTTCACATCTTTTTGATATGCTGCTATAGTATAATGCCCTGGGGTTTTCCATATTACACTCCAGCCTCCCCATTTGCAATTGTTGCTCTTCTAATTTTACAAGTGTCTAACCTTCTCCTGTTTCTTTTCCCTGGGGCTTCTGCCCTTTCTTCACCCTGAGCTGCAGACTGCTGCAGCCCTGCCCCTCACCCTGAGCTGCAGCCTGCCCTGTCCCTCGTCTGGTTTATGCCTAAACCTTGACGCAACCCAGATGCCCACACCCATGTATTCTTGGACTTTCTTCTACCAGCTAGTTCACCATATCAGACTGTAAAATGTTCAACCCACTTGATTATTTACTGTGTTAGATCCCTCATTACATTCTGTTACCATCCATTCTACCTTCAGTCTAAACCGGGCCGGCCAGTGAAGGATGGGCTCCCCCTCTCTAGACAGGTTCCTTCCGAGATTTCTTCCCATTGTCAAGTTTTTTCTTGCCACCGTTTGAGTGTTTTCATTCCACTGGGAAGTTTTTACCTAGTTTGCTGTTCGGTGGTTCAGGCCTGGTTTTGCCCAATTCTCTGCCTGTTTCTCTGTACAGCGTCTTTGTGACAATTCTCTGCAAAAGAGTGCACTCTCCTGCGAAGAGTGCACTGGCAGAAGTGTGCTGTTTAATGTGCACTGTTTAGCAGGACGTGAAAAATATCCGCTATACTATTTCCAAACCATACTGTGGAAGTGTCGTAAGCAGGTCATAAGACGTCCCACCAGTGTTGCCGTGTCCGCAGTTTTACAGATAAATTGGGATACTTTCACAGTGCGGGTAAAAATGAAAAGTCGCAAAGCACGCACTTATTTTAAAAAGTAAAAACATGATGATTTCTATTTAAAATACGTTGGTTTCAGTTAAAAATAGCCTATAAATTGGGCTAGTTTTGAGTCGCCATTTGGCTGGAAAGTCTTACAAGATCTGGCAGCCCTGCGCCCCACTCTTGTGCTGCCATGTCACGTGTTGTTTTTATTGCATTTGAAGGAAAACGTCAGCGAAGCTGCGCCTCATTTTTTTAAAACGAAGCTTCACGTCATATTCATGTGACCAAAATGTTAGCCTTTATTTGTTTCATTTTTCATAATTTTGGCTTACAGCTCCAGAAAACCCCCAAAACAGTATTTCAAGAAATTAGAATAGTGTGTCGAAAATCAGCATTTACTTCAGTTATTTCAGAGAATGAATGTTTTAGACTGAATGTCACACTATCATCTAATTTACTCAAAACACCTGCAAAGTTTATCTCAGTTTGGTTCAGTATGGGGAAGACTGCAGACTTGACAATTGGCCAGAAGACCATCATTGACACCCTCCAGAAGATGGGTAAGCCACAAAAGGTCATCGCTAAGGAGGCTGGCTGTTCACAGAGTGCAGTGTCCAAGCTTATCAATAGAAAGTTTAGTGGAAGGGAAAAATGTGGCAGGAGAAGGTGCACAAGCAAAAGAGATGACCGTAGGCTTCAGCGGATTGTCAAGCAAAGACGATTCAAAAATTTGGCGGAGATGCAGAGGGAGTGGACTGAGGCTGGAGTCAGTGCTTCAAAAACCACCACGTACAGACGTATCCGGGACATGGGCTACAACTGTCGGATTCCTTGAGTCAAGCCACTCCACTCATTCTCTGAAATAACTGAAGTAAATGCTGATTTTCGACACACTATTCTAATTTCTTGAAATACTGTTTTGGGGGTTTTCTGGAGCTGTAAGCCAAAATTATGAAAAATGAAACAAATAAAGGCTAGAAATATTTCACTTTGTGTGTAATGAATCTATAATCTATAAAAGTTAAATATATCTGTTTAACTGGTGTAAATTTCGGAAAAAGTTTTAACTGTCCACATGGTGATCCATTGACAAGACGGACGTTTGTGTTTTTGACTTTTTTTCACCCGGACACAACTTTGGATGGATGTCATTCCTTTACAAATGAATTGATTAGCCAGATAACATATTCTTGCACTGTCGAAGAAAGTAAGTTAGGATACCAAGTTTCAGCTCTATAGCTGTTACCAATCCCAAGTTATAAGCTTCCAAAGTCAGAACAAATCACATTTGCGCATTTTCACGACTCGCGAGCGCGAAAGACGGAGGTTTTGAGCAAATTTCAGGAGGGCATATCTCGGAAACGACATGTCGTATGAGGCAAATTTTTTGTGTGTGTTAATTTTTCACACAATGGATTATTATGATAGAGTTTCATCAAAATCTGAGAGAGTCATACAGGAACTTTTCAGAAAACTGGTTGATTTGACACGGAATGACCCGGGCGTGGTTTTTCCCTTTCGGGTCACTCTGTTCCCTTGCTCTGTGTCCGCCTATCTCTTTCCTTCTCTCCGCATGCATTCTGCACACTTTCTGCTCCGCTAATCACTCATGCATACATTCACACGCTGCACATTATTGATACCTATTTACTCTTGTATTTAGTCTCCCGGTGTTCTTTGTCCTGTGCCAGGTCGTTAAGTCTGGTTGTAGTAATACTCTGGTCTTGTCTCGTCTGATACTTTGTATCTAGCTCTGTCTTGCCTTGCTTAAATTAACTCTTGCTAGAAGCTGCGTTAACTCGCCGCTTATCCATTCTTGCCTTGCTGTCAATTAACTCTCAGCTGTTTGTGCCTATGTGCCTATCCTGTCTGTGCTGCAAGTCTACCAATCTGCAACTGTTCATGCCCACTCCACGCTGCCCCATCTCCCGCTCCCCACTCCTCCTCTGCTTCACCTGCCCAGATTCCTGCCACCATCCAGTCCCTGGCCTCTCCCGCTCTCCCACTACTGATCCATTACTGGTTTCTGTTTGTTTGTCTAAAACTTCTCCCTATGCTTCAGGAGTTCTGGTCAAAGCAATAAATTATTGGATTATTGGAATCCCTTGTGTGTGAGTCGTGCATTTGAGTCCAGTCCCTGCTCGGAGTCGTAACAAATACATTAATAAATTAATGTAGGATCACTACTTATCCTCCCAGCTTCAGGTAGCATGTTTCAGTTGCAGTGTCCCCCTACTGTTTTGCAGCAAGCTTGCTGACTAGTGAGCAAATCACTGTCGAACATCTAACTGAATTTCAACACACTGACTCCAATTAAATTTCATATTCCACATTATCGAGCAATATCACTAAATTGTGTGTGTTGTGTGCAGAAGGCTATAATTAAGTACATTGAGTCTCACTGTTCAGCTTTACAAGGAGAATAGTGTTCGGGAATACATAATATACAGTGAAAGGGTAACATCTGCTGGGCAAAAGAAGACCCTACATAACACTCTAGCCAAAAACCTATGCAGGGCATCATATGTTCATATTCACGTTTAACATGTTTGTCCTGAATTTGACTGCTATGGACATATTTTATTATTGGTTGTAGATGATGACCAATAGGGAGAATTAATATTTGCAGGACTGGGACATATCCGATTTGCCAGTTCACAGCAGCAGCATGTTGGCACCAGTTTCGGTATAGGACAGAAAAATTTTAATTATTTAATTATTAATTAGCATTCCATTTGATTTGAGTTCACAGGTGTATCCTGTGAATCATAAAATGTCCTTTTATTTCATATTCCACATTCCAATACTTGGTGGATAAAGAGAGTGACCCAATTCAATTATGTTACAAAGACATCTTGGTGCTACCCTCATTTCTGTAATTATTTACAAAATCACGAGAATGTGATGATATTATAGGGCACAACCTCCTGAGGTATGTCTTTAAGCTAATTTCTGTAATTGCAATAAATGCACTTAAGCCTAATGAATGGGATGTTAATGTATGGACAGAAAAGAATTAACTGTTTATGCAGATGAAAATGAGCTTCATAGCTCACTCTGATATAAATATTAAGTTGTACCTAGTCCTGGCTAAATAATGGAAAATGCATGAATTTATACAAATCAATTTTAAATTTGCTGTGACTGTAATTGTGTGCTTTAATTAGTTACTGTTCATACCACTGTTTTTCATTAATTGAGGTGATGTACACTCCAGCATAATGAAATATGTATTTTGTACATGCTTGCCATTTCCAATGTGGAAAGCCAAGACATGGGTATGGAGTTGGCTGTGGGATTCCAAAAATCTCTTCCCTGAAGTTACTGTAACTTTTTCCCTCATGAAGTGCTTATTTGTATGTTGTGTTTGTATCACCTCATTTCAAAGAATACAGACTGGAATACTGCTTAACATAAGGCATGCACTTTAAAATGTAAAATTCTGATTTTAGAAAAAAATCACAATTAAAATCTTTCTTTCTTAGTGAAATGAATGCAGCAGGCGATATTTGGAAACGGCTTGTCTGACTTGTCAGATCCTTTAAAGATAATGTTCTTTTTGTAATTAATAAAGTAGCTTTGGACTTGTTTTAGTATTTCCCATTCATGTTGGCATATGCATTACTATAGCATTTTTATTGATATGATTTTGCTATGTACAGTTGAAGTCAGATGTTTACATACACGTAGGTTGAAGTCATTAAAACTCATTTTTAACCACTCCACAGATTTCATGTTAACAAACTTTAGTGTTGGCAAGTCAGTTAGGACATCTACTTTGTGCATGACACAAGTAATTTTTCCAACAATTGTTTACAGGCAGATTATTTCACTTTTAATTCATTATATCACAATTCCAGTGGGTAAAAAGTTTACATACACTAAGTTGACTGTGCCTTTAAATTTTTTATATTTGGTCGCATATCCTTTGCATGCCATGACTTTCTGATGTCTGTGACCCAACAACATCAAAACACTCTTGATATCTTATTTTATGGTACTCTTACAAGCGATACTATAACATCTCTGCATTTGAATGAATCTCTATGGGAATTGGGGGGTGGGATTAGATTTAGCTGTAAATTATGCTGGAACAGTATGGAATACATGATTGGTAAAATGGCTGTAAGTCATCAAGGGTTTGAGGTATCAAACAAGCCTCAAACCATCACTCTGCTGCCAGATATGCAGTAGATATGGATGGATCACTTTAAGGGTTGTTTCTCCTGACAAATTTTCCTATTGAACTCTATGGAAAAATAAGTCAGGAGAAGAAACCCTTCAAGTTATCCATCCATCCAAATTTGCTGTCACCCTCCACCACCCCAGCTTCCACCTGCTGTTTGGATTTGCTTTAGTATGGGGGTTTCTGGTCATCTCCTGTTTAGCGGGGGGAGATGCCCGTGCTCCGGAGCAGTACTAAAGCAGATCCATTCACCGCCAAACTAAAATAATTATGCAGCACATTCATTCATTAAACATGTCATTTAAATACCTGAGTTGTCCTGACAGAAATACTTTTACTGATTCATTTTATAATATTTTTTTCATGATCAATGTTTAAAATGTATTATTATTATTATTATTATTTTATTCTATTTTACATTTCCTTTCAAGGGCAATTCCAAATATTAGGAGTTGGAGAACAAATAATAATCAGAAAATACAATAAAAGTTGTTGTTGTTGTGAGTGATATAGCGGCCCAGTCCCACACTCTCACCCCCCACCTGTCATGACACCCTTCCTCCACCCCTGACTATTGCCTATGTATTTTTTTTCAACTTTGACAGAGAAGTAGAAGGCCGTGATGCAAAATAAAACAGACGCTGCTGCGTTCACACCAGTAAATTAAATTTGTGGACATCCGGACATTTAAATTTGTCTGTGTTGCATGCGTTATCCCTAAAGGTAGTATTGAACTTCATGAACTCGATAAGACAGGTCAATCAAAATAATTGTAGCAATTAGGCTACAGTTTGTGTCTAAAACCAGTCTCATGTCAACATAAAAAGTGCAACGCATCATAATTCACAATATTCTTACTGCAAATAAGATACACACACACACACAAACACACTTCTGTCCCAGCCCACTGATTCATTTTATCTACTTACTTGGTTGTTTCTTCTATGTACCTCTAACCAGCCAAGAGCTTTCCAGATTTGGCTACTCCTTCTCAAATGACAGGTATACCTAATTTAACTCACAAAATAGATGCAGTGTCATAAAATGCCCTCACAAATAGATGGCATAGCTTGTTTGGTTGTGTTTAGACAGGATCCGATCCCTGTAGGCTTCAGTTGCATGCGCTAGATTCAACTATTGGGTTGTATTCAGTATTCATAGCAAGGCATGGGTATTGTCATAGATCTGTCAAACCAAAAGAAATACATGTGACTACTAAAAATCTGGCAAAATTGTAGTCCATAACAATTGCAGACATTTTACATGCATAGATTACCAAACCTTAAAAAAACATGAAAACTGATTCATGTACTTTATTGTCTTAACAAATTGTAAATGTGTAAAATTCCATTTTGACCAGAAGAGGGTAGTATTACACAATCAATGTGAAAACATGATTTAGTGATTCATTTAACTCCTGTAAGTACTGTATTCTTTTTGCAGTGTCACCAGTTATAGAAGCAGTAAATCTATCCCTGATGGAACAAGTAGGAATCCTCTATAAAAGATAATAGTCATGTAGGTAAATATTAGTGACTCTAACCTCTCTTTACTGGAAATAAACCTGTTTTTAATTTTTTTTCCAGGATTAGGACCTGAAGCTCAAATAAATAAATACTATTTGATGTGCCAGCACACCTGCTAATACAAATTATCATTATTTTGCTAATCTGTGATTGAACTGATCGTTTTTGATGATATGCACAATTTAAAGATATATACATATAAATTGCCACACAACAGCTCCTCATATACATGTAAAATTAAAGCACAAAAACTTTAAAAAAACTTTGAATTACATTGCATTTGAGTTTGATTGCCTTGCATTTGCCCGATCTTCATAGCAATGGGTGGAGATTGGATGAAATTGAAGCTCTTTGCAAACATGCCCTTTCTAAAAAATGCTAACATTTCTTCATCCCTTCTTGCCACAAACCAAACAGTTATTGGTGATGTATGAGTTCATTGTTATACAATATGCCTTATCTTCAATGTTAGCAGAGTAACTGAATATTAAAGTGGCTGAATATTCTGTCTGAAGAGCCCAGGCACTGTTCAAGTTAGTTGTGGTAGATATTTGGGGCAAGAATCTCAGTCCAGAAGTGTTTTTTTTTGTCTTATGTCACATGTCCTCAGTATGGGCATTTACTGCTGTTTTGGAGTACTGGAATAAGAATATGCAAATGGGTATTCCTGGCAAGGAACATGGAAAGCAGTTAAAAAGACTAATGGTGTTATAATGGTATCATCCATATCACTCTTCAATCTCTGGAAGTGCGACAGAATGAGACTACTGTGACAAAATATAAAAAGCTTTAGGATTACTGCATGATGTGATTCCAGCACCTGTCAGAAAGATCATGGTAGATAAAATCTACGATTTAGTGAGATGCATGTCATGGTTAGAATGCAGGTATTTTTCAAGATGTTACCTTCTAAGAATAGAATGGGGCCAGTCATCCTTCAGTTTCTCAGCTGCTAGGGACTGGAACACCCTTCAAAAAGGTATGAAACTGGACAATTGTATTGCTCTACCTGGCTTTAAAGACTTATGGACTCTATCTCAGACATATGCTGTTGTTTTGACTAATAATGATCTGGTCTATCCTGCTAATGCCAAACGCATGTTGCTATTTATCTTGCCTTGCACTGTAAATGTTGACCTGTTATTAGTTCTGTGTTCTTGCATTTTGTATTTGTATGCTGTTTGTCTTGTCTTGTGCTTCTTAACTGACTATTGTTTGGTTGTGCCTGTCTCTATTGTCTGTTCTTGCTGTCTTGTCCTTATTCTGTTTCACTCATTTTATTTATTTGTAACTCCCTATGCCTCTGCAAGAGCTCTTTTGACTCTTGCCGGGCCGTCATTGTAAATAAGATTTTGCTAGCTTGGTAAAATAAAGGTTAAATTTAAAAAAATAAAAAACTTGTAAGCCTTTCACACAGAAATATATACACTTGCCTCCCCCTCACACAGTGTGGACATTCAGTGCAGATTTTCAGATTTGGATTATAGACCAGAGAGTCCCTTCTGCAAATGGTGCCCATGTGATCTGCTTTACATTCTACGATGCAGCATGCATGAAAGCCCAGTCTGTTAAACTTGGGTTATAAAAATGAAAAAGGAAACATAGTTTTAGCATAGTTATTCAAAACAGTACATTATTTAGGAAACATAGTTATAGCATAGTTATTCAAAACAGTGACATTATTTAATTGCATTTCATAGTTATTGCACAGTGCTTTTTTAGTTCATGCCTTTCCATTGTGAACCTCATAAAGAAGCTGCCTTCAAATCAGATGTTTTAGGAGTACTTTAATTAAACATTTTTTCAGAGAAAATATTTGTACAATATTCCTTTCCTGAAACAGTAACTTAATTTGCTAATAAATTTGTTCCATCAAATATTATTGATTCTTTTATATACAAATGTTCTCATATCATTTTACGAGACAAATAATAAATGTTAAAACAAAATAAACTAACCTTGTTAATTTTGAACAAAATTAGTTTCATCACTGTCTACTTGCAAATTAACAAATATATAGTCTCATATATAAGCTTCAGCTGTTAAATCAAACCTAATATTCTCAATAAAATGGTGAGGAAAAACTGAGCGAAGTAAAAATGTGCCTATGAGTTTATGATGTATGTTTTTGCTTTGGAAATTAAACTATATAAACACACACAAGTTGATTCTCATACAGTATCCTCAAAATTATTCATACCCTTGATCGGTGAGAAAGAAAGGCTCTATGAAATAAAAAATACAGCTAACAGGCTGTTTTGAATGCTCAAGAAATGGCAAAATTATACTCTACATTTTTATCATACAATATAGCTAACCTGTATTGTTTATTTATTTTATATGGCCTTCTTTTCTCATATTAAGTGTGTGAATAATTTTTGAGGGCACTGTCTAAGCAATATAAAACATATATGTGCAGATTTCATAATCAGTACAGTATTTATAGAAAGGGTCTGAGTGGACCGTCACAAGGTCTTGTCCTTGAGGTCCTGATCCTGTATTTCACTGGCTGTGGTGATACCAGGAGGTATCTCTCCATGCATAAAAATAGGAGTTTTGCTGGAATTGCAGGTCAGCAGCGATGTAAACATGTAAACTGTGATGGGTTTCCCCACATGTAACCACCACTCATACCTGTCTGTTTGGTATGGTAGGTACAGAGGGACAGTCAAGTGAACTTAATGAGCATGGTGAGAGGACCATCCTGCCGGCTTTGGGTGACAGTCTGTATCATAGCGGCGGGCGTGGAGACATAACGTGACCCCTTGAAGAAACTCTCAATGAAGGCCCGGTTGATTTTGGAGCCCCTGGTGGAGACGGCACGGAAGTTGTTGCTGAGCACCCCGGAGATGTCCCCTGGGTTGCCGCTGCGGCCGAAGAAAAGGAAGAGGGCGTAGCAGTCCTTGCCAATGGAAGCACAGAAGTCGATCATATTCTCAAGCTTGGTCTTGCTCCCCGAATGGGTGCAGGCCAATTCCACAGCCTCTGCGCGGTCGTCGGCGTTCTCACTCTCCCGCCCTTGCAGATGAAGCACCTGCACAGCCACTTGGACTCGCGGGTTCCTTTTGGGGGCCTCAACAACTGCCCACACCCAGTCGGCACCCAGCAGAACCCTCTGCTCCCTGGTCATGGCAGTGCATATGAACGTGTCGGGCATCCGCAGCTGCACACTTCGGGTGATGTAGGTCATCAGGAAGATCTCATTAAGGGCTTTGCCAGTGGGCCAGAACTTGTTCTCAGGATCCTGGAACAGAAGGTACTCTTGGGTTCTGGCTGAAGCCAGCTGCACGCTGTCACTGAAGAGGGGGGTGATATCTGTGGGGCTGTAGGAGTCCTTGAACAAACTGAATTTGGTCTTTATTTGTCCCATGTCAGCAGGACCAGATTACAGTGTTGTCTCGCGTATTCTCTGAAACCACAGAAACATGTGAAACAGTCTGAAGCTGAAATGTGCAAAACCTATATGGTGTTTGCAGGCAGAGGGTTTCAGTTATGGTACATGTGTGCTATCATGTGTGTAAATGGTATAAGCCATTGGTTTTCAAACTCGGTCCTGGGGTACTACTGCGTTTGTTGTTTTTTGTTACAAACACAATTGCAATCCCAGAAGTTTAACAAACATTTTTCTTAATTTGACTTTTCATGATTGGAGGGATTATTTGTCCTCTTAAACCACGTTGTTATAAATAGCTATGCATGCCATGAAAAATAAAAGTCCTATATTCACATTGTGCTATATTGCAAACAATTACATAAAGAGAGGTAGAACAAAAATAATGAACTGGTCAAATTAAAGACTGAGGTGAATAAATAGGCCCCTAATTGTTGAAAGTGTGAACACCTAGGGCCCTATATTACACCCAGCGCAAAGCGGAGCTAACCCAAACGCAAGTGTCTTTGCTATCTTACACCCGGCGCAGGGTTCATTATAACGCCTAGCGCTCATGTCGTTTAACTACCATGTATTCTTGCACCCGTTGCAAGTGAACTGGGCGTGTTGGTCTTAAAATGAGGAGTGGCCAGGATTCTTTTTGGCGTATTGCTATCTTGAGCCAGCAGAAAGCGCTTGTGCTAGAACCACCACAAACCTGGTCTAAAGTCATGTTGCAGTTGTTTACATGTACCCTCCTGTCTGTTACACACAGGGGCGCGCACAAGCATGACTAAAATATCAAGATTACAATGTAAAATAGTATTATTGTGTAGGCTATATCAAAAAAATGCATAATAATAAAAGGGTCCATAGCCTACCTTTCCCTCAGCGAAGGAGAATGCCATGCACATTAAATTGCTTTCAGCCCACTCCATCAACATCCAGGCGATGTGCGATGGTACGGGACAATGGCCATCCATTAAAAAAGGAGCTGATAACACCTATATCAAGCCTAATGCGCAAATTGTCATTTACACCTAATGCGTGAATTGTCATTCAATGGAAAACTCGCGCACGGCAATAGACGGACATTTGAGTTCTGACAATGCGCTTCAGATGTCATTACAATACAGCTCTGTTTATCTAGGAATACAGCATGTAGGTAAATAGAATGGTTTGTGACTGAAAAAAGTTCAAAACCTTGTCCAGTGAATATTTAATTAATTTTTTTTCAAATAGCGTAGGCTACAGCAGATTTGCTGTGCATAAGGTTTTTTCGATAACCTATGGTTAAAAAACGGAATAAATGTCACCATGTTAACTAAATTGTAACCTTAGCTATTCTTCGTCCTTCATATTTTTTAAATTACAGTGACCAGGTTTCCATACTCTCAGCTTATTAAAACCCAGCTGATTTCACCTGTTATTCCATAACTGACCAAAACGATTTTAAAGAGAACTAAGCGTCTAATTAGAAACTAAAACAAATTTGCAGCACGTTACACAATTAATTCACAATTAATTTTAATGCCATTCTCTGCATGTGCACTGCATGTTCTCTGTTTCCCCTGTTGTAAGTCACACGTTTCCCAGTCTTCCTGGGAAAGTGGATTGTTTTAAAGCAAACAGGTTGGTCACATTTCCATAAACAGGACATTATTAAACAAGGGTAAATATGCGTGAACATATGGGTTGCCAACCTGACAGCTTTATTGTATTTAGTGTCATCATTAAGGCAAAATAACGGTATTCATGTTATTAATCAATATTACTATGCAGGTAGCCTAATGAACTTCGGATGAAGCTTGAACTTCAAGAACTCCATGAGAACAGCCTCATCAAATTGATGTTTGACACTTTCATTGCATAATCAAACGAAATTCGCTGAACAAGCAGGCTAATTTGGCGTTTTCTAAGGTGAGACTGAAGCCATTGATAGCTTATTCTCAGCTGTTGCAGGTCCTTTTAACGAAATTTAACTGCATATATTTTGTAAAATAACAGCCCTGTCAGGAGTTGCCGGGAACTCATAGGCTAATGGTTAGTCCGAATAATATTGATCATACTCCATTTAGCCTATTCCTGGATCGCACTAAACACGCACGAGCATGTCTGTTTCGTCATAAAGCAATCCGCCAAGGTGGAAAAGCAGGCTTTTAAAGGGAATGGGATATGACATTTTGATTGCTTTATTGCATGTCACGCCCAAGACACACCTATAATTAATGAAGCGACTAGGTTCAGCCCATTTGTACCTTGCACCGTGCTTAGTGCCCAAAAAACACGCCGTTAAAATAGCAAAAGTGGACTTGGACAAGCCCAAAATTGACTTTATGCCATGCGCTTAAACCAAGCGCCAAGATAGAGCCCCTAGACACTAAAACTAACCATTTGATAGATATTGAAGAATTCAAAAGACAAAGAAAATGATAATGAGCCAAATCTGGATTGTGGTAATAAGTTCAATGAAAGAATTTAAACACATGTTCAGCAACCTAATTAGGAGCCTATTTACCTCAGTCTAATTTGTTCAGTTAAAAAATGTGTTAACTCTTTTTAAGTAATTGTTTGCAACATAACAAAATAAGCGCAATGTGAACAATGGACTTATTCTTCATGGCATGCATAGCCATTTCTAACATAATGTGGCTTGAGAGAGTAAATAATCCTTATAAACATGAAAAGAATATAATTAAGAAAATTAACAGCTTTCTGGGATTGCAATTGTGGTTGGAACGAAAACAAGCATAAACAGTGGTACCCCAGGGCCAACTTTGAGAACCACTGGTATAAGCAATTCGGAACTACACAGTATGTAAAAACTAACAGTGATTAAAAGTATCACTTTTACAATGTGATGATTGGCTACATACATACGTTATATCAGCCATTTAGTGGTGTAGTTTGCTCAACTGTAATATAATTAACCTTATTTTTATGTTTTTAAGAAAAAACATAAAAACATAAAAAAACAAAGAATGAGTTATGCTGCTACATTATTGCAAACTTATTCTAAATTTATGGACAAAAATGTGAGGAGAGTAAGTGATTTGTGATTTGGCAGAAATCACATTGCAAATGTATCTTGATAGACTTTTACAAGATAATTCACAGATTTCAAACTAAATCTCCTTTTATTAGCTAATTTATTATTCTGAAAAATTAACTGCATAAATATATTGTTCATTGTTTAAATTATAATTATTTATATTTTGACAGAGCCGAAAATCATACTTGCAACCAAAGTGATTCACTGTTACACTTAAGCGTACACTTAAACAGCATCAGATAGGAACTTTGAACAGGAACTATTCTCTCCATTCTCTCCTTTTTCACCACATCATCCATGTTACTCCTGACAACCGATATGCTTAGAAACAGGTTGCACAGTATTCCTCAGGTCTCCCATTTTGAGATGAATGGTTTTGTGTAAAAACTAAATTAACTTTGATAATACACATTTTGCAGATGTTTTAAACTTTAAAATAAACTCTTCTAAATGTGATCATTGTGTCCAATAAATGTGACCATTGTTTCCAATAATTCTCTACCCCTGAGAAGAAAGTTATAAAACTCACCAAAAGCAGTATGCTCTCTTTGTCAGGGGGGTCAAAGCTTGCACCGCTGTTCACTATAGGTACCTATTGAGACATTTGTGCTGATTTGAAGAAGGCATAGAACCAGGAAAACTGATATAGTTCTTCACAATAGAGATGTAAAGATGGTGTCACTGCTTTGACTTTCAAACAGTCCTTTTTATTCAAAATGAGGTGTCACCCTAAATGCTGGGATATTCACTAGCTACATCAGCTTTCTTAGGGCTTTTGCAAATGCACCAATTTTCTATGTAAATCTCAAGGGAAGTCACAAAACCGGTTTCTTGCTTGCTCAAGACAACTAACAACTAAGCTCTTAACAGCTATGTTCGTTTGTTTTTAAGGTGATTAAGGTGAAATTCTGAATGTTTGTGTACAGTTGGACTGTGAAAGAGGTTTCCTCAACCAAATAATGGGTGAAAAAAACTATAAGTGACTTGTTTGAACAAGTTTGAATCAAAATACCTTGTTCTCTAAAAAAAAATGCATTGCAATTGATTAGAATGAATGATCCACTCATAACAGGATACACCTTACCCCAGTTTGGAGGTGAAGGCCTCCCATAATTAATGACATGGTACATGTGGAAAAACATCTCTAATCATAACATGCATTATGTGGGAAGCATTCAAATAAATACAATTATAAGACACAGAACAGTCCTTGTTTATTGATGTCTCACCATGACTTCTAAAATGTAAACGTATTCTAACACTAAAACTCACTAGGAATTCTGCTGTCTGTGGAACAAAAACAACAGAACATCAGATCCCCTTCTTGTAGGTCTTTGGTTCAAAATTCTTGTAGGTCTAAGCCTCTGCATATGTTGGAAGAGCAATGAGCCAAGTTGAATCAAGGTCGTCTGTGTCTTAAAAGAGCAGCTGGAAGCTTGAGCAGTAACCAGGCTAATATTAGCAAGATCAGAAATGGCACACAGCCCTTATTTCACAAAAACCAGCTGAACCGGCTTTGGAAGGAAAACTGTGGATGTATTCCTTGGTTAAGGCGGTGTGTTTAATTTGCAGGTGTGTCCTCAGAGTGCTGCCATTTTGCCCCATCTGAGTTTCCTCAGTGTCTCCCCATGGGTTAGCAAGCGCTGCAAGTGAGAGGTGTGAGGGGTGTGGGTTAGCGAAGCTGGAGTTGCTAATTATTGGTTGAGTACTAGCCTGCACATCATGTACGTACAACTTAAAATTTTACAGAATTGACTTTCACTAGCTGGCTTTTGACCTCGGTTTAATTCATATTGAATGTGTAAACAAATAATTAAAATGTGGAATGTGAGCCATTATTTCCTATTGAAGGTGTTATTAAATCAATGATGAATACATTTTGGCATACTTACTGTGAGATTATTTATCTCATCTGAGAGAGCCTCTATCTGAAGAACTGCTCCTTCTATCACCTCCACCTGAAATATCATGCCTGCTGTTAGTTTCCTTAAGTTACACACAGATATCAAAACCAATGAGACCACCGAGCATCAAAAGAAACATCACGCTACAGGAATTAATTAATATGCTGCAAAGTACAATGATATAAATTTAGTATGTGCTGTGGAAAACCAAAAGTAATTGTATTCTTCGGGGGAATAATAATGTGTGAGGCCAGCACTGTGATATGTTCATACCACCCATAAATTACTTCAAATGGGCTATTTTACATGCACGGCATTTGTGTCCGATAAAATAAAAATAAGATATGAGCAAGCTAGACAGGCCTCTCATTAGTATCAAGCAGACACTTAAACATGCATACAGAAACGCACACATAATAGGATTGCTAGGTAATTTGTGGGAGGACAGCATTTCACAGCTAACACACTTCAGGTGCGTGGGCCCATGGATATTGATTAGGTTTGGTCAGCCTGAAGAATGCGTAAAGTACCCCGTCATGTAGCAGTTTGGAAACACTTGTTTTCTGTGGGCATTTTGCACACATGTAAGTGATTGCTTTAATTTCTCCAAGTAAATCCTATCCACCTCCTAATAGAAACTTTGCTGCTTATGATGCGATTGGACCTCTATTGGTGCCTTTCCTGCACGCTCATCCTGTAAGAACATTCCAGCAGCAGAGGACATATTCTCATGTTTCTTTGTTAGCATTGACATTCATACAAGATATTATGTGACAGTAATGCTAGTTTCACCCTTATTTATTTTAAATTTTGCCTTTACTTATACAGTTTAGGTTGACTGAGCATGCTCTTTTACAGCAACGCCCTGTTAATGCCCCCCTCCCCAAATTAGCCTTACCCTCATCTCATATCTTTGCATTGTGGGAGGAAACCGGTGTACTCAGAGGAAACCCACGCAAACATGGGGATAACATGCAAAGTCAACACAGAAATGTCATGTGAGCATAATAAAATATCAGTGTACTAACTGTACGGAAAAGGAATTTGTACTTTTAAAAAGATTCAGTTATAATTATGTATTTGTTAATGCTCATTATATTAGTTTGTTGTACAAGCACTTCTCTGCCAAGAGAAGTGGTGACATCTTTGACCAATCACAAAGCTAAAAAAGAACAGCATACTGTTAAATGACTGAATCAAAGTACTGTTGGGGCACAGATGCATGATGGGATATTACTGTTCCAATGGGCACTTGTCCATCTTCCATAGAATTAACATTGCAGGGTTAGAAAAAACAGGATGGCAACAAGAAGATGCAATGCATTTTATTATGCATGATATACTGTATGTTATCATGCAGGACAATGTGCTCTTCCAATGCATTTTACTTCAAGTTTCAACAGACTTGTTGAATCCTTTGATTTAAATATTAATGCTGAGGATAGGAGCATACCATAAAATGGATTCATTTCATTGGATTGACATTCTAGATGCAATTTTTTATTTAAGAATTTGCATGCACTGCATTCATAATTAAACAGATGCATAAGAAAACACTATCCAATACTCATTTTATGAGGTTTATTATGCACCACACCCCAATACATTTTGGTAATAATATTACTTACAATACCATAAGAGCAAAATAATATAAGAAAGTATAGTTAAACAATATGTAGGTTATAGCATACAAAATATGTGCAAAATCATCAAACTGTATATTTTCTTTAAATCTTGTTTACAATTGAACATTTCTTAATATCTCTCTCTCACTCTCTCTCTATATATACAGGGAGCACCATAATTCATTGGACAGTGACACATTTATTGTTATTTTGGTTCTGTACTCTAGCACTTTGAGTTTGAGAAACAACCCAAGTTCCAGCATAATTTACAGCTAAACCTAGTCCCACCCCCTAATTCTCAGAGATCCATTCGAATGCAGAGAAGTTATAGTATCACTTGTAAGAGTACGAGAAAATAAAATATCAAGAGTCTTTTGATATTGTTGGGTCACAGACATCAGGAAGTCATGGCATGCAAAGGATATGACCAAATATTTAAAATTATTACTTTATTCTACATTATGTTAAACTGTACAATATTTTGTTGATGCCCGAACATGTGGGGGACTATGTACAAAAGGTTCTATAATTTCTAAACGGTTAATCTGATATAGATGAAAATACCCTCAAATTAAAACTGACAGTCTGCACTTCAACCTCATTGCCATTGTATCCTTTCAAACTGAAAGTGCTAGAGTACAGAACCAAAACAACAACAAATGTGTCACTGTCCAATGAATTATGGTGCTCACTGTATATGTGTCCCTTGTGCAAATATTGCACAAAACTTAAAACACAGCAACTCAGCAACTGTATAAAAGCAGTACAATTATTAGTCAGGAATTACAAATATATATATACAATTGGCTGAATTATTTTTTGCCACACTACCTGGAGTAGCATGATCACTATATTAAAGCCATGAGAGAGATGTTACAGGTCAATAATAAAATGCCAAATTGCTGCTGGAACACAAACCTCCATTTTAGTATGTCCATGAATGCCACCTGTACAGCCCATGGCTCATGGAGGGGCAGGGTTATACAATGGCATGGAAAGGGGGAGGGGGGGGGTGGGGGTTATAGGCTGCAAGCTCAGCGATGATGAGTTGAGGCTGGGTGACATCCACTCTTTTGCCCCACCTGGTCCTTTTTCTCAGGGTCCCTGTCTAAGATGGGGCTCAATCCCCTGAACCCCGAGAATGGCCGGATGGCCCCATTTAGGGGTGGAGGAGGCGCATCCAGGGGGCAAATGTAGTCCGTGGAGTCATCCAGCTTCTTTTTCCTCAGATGCCCGAAGGAGGTGAACCCCAGCTTCTTTGGCTGAAAATGACATTTGAGAAAGTGTCACTCTATCAAACCCTTCCTATTCCACATCTTCAAAAAGGTTCAGTACCCAATCTAAAAATGTACATGTACCACATTGGGAAAGAAAATCTAAATTATGCTCCCATTTATCTATGCTTGCACATTTACGCAAGCTTCGGAAAAATGAAATGGGTCTTAAATAGCTGTGTGCTTACACTACAAAAACCACACACAAATCCCAGAAATGGGGCACCTCTGGGATTAAGCTGATGCAGGCATGACATCTCAGGCAGGGATTAAGGTTTTTTTATTTTCTCTCCACAGAGCAATGAGCTCAAGCTTTCAGTGGCCCTATGAGACCATGCTCCATGCTGGCTATCCCATAATTCACTTCAGATTCCAAATACTTTTCCAAGAGCGAGAGAGAGAGAGAGAGAGAGAGATGTCAGAGGCACAAGCTCCTACCCGGACTTTGGCCGTAGTGGTGAGAGGGGTGTGCCCAGAGGCCTGTATAGCGTCGCGCTTCTCCTGCTGGGCCCGAGAGCCCACCAGTGAGCTGAAGTTGGTGGCCAGGTGGCGTCGAAGGAGCGTCTTCTGCGGGGGGATGTTCAGGAGCATGGCCAGAGTTTCTGTGTTAAAGCGTGGCTCCAGGATCTGCAACACAATTATTCAGAATGAACAGAATAAGCACAGATCTCAGAGTGCTTGGAGAAGGGTCCTTGCATTTTAACTTTTTCTGATGATACCTTTAATCTGGGCAAGTGAAGACTGAAAGGTAGTTGTTGTGTCACATCCATGTCTTTGTACAATCGCTTTAATGACATGATCAAGCTGCTATTTCCACAGGAGATCAGTTAAATGAGAGGGCTGGTGCGAGGACACTTACGATCAGCCCGCCATGCACGCCGCTGCCCCTCAGGTTGGGGGCGTACTCCGCCAGATCCACCGAGCGCAGCCACTCCATAACGCGGTGGTTAGACCACTGCATCACCTCTGAGGGGGATGTCTTATTCTGCCACGGAAAATTGACACGTAAATACCCACTCGCACACATAAACATTAATAGATATGTATTACATATTGATTTAGAACAATTTTGACTATTGAAATCCCTTCTGCTATCTCCCCTGTATGTTTCCTTTGGCTTCTATTTCTCTGACAATCGAAACCTATCTTCATTGCTATCATCATTCATTCCTGCTTTGTATGTTAGTCTACCATGAATATTCGGGCAGGCTAATAGTAGAACTCTGACCCGTCTCTCCTCACCTCATCCCCAGGCCTGCGTCTCAGGCAGTGGGGGTTGAATTTGTTGATATGAAGAACATGGATGGCGCACTTGATGCTGAGGTGGTGGAGCTGGCTGGTGACTTTCATGAATAGGAGGTCATTCTGCAAAATTGGCCAATAGCCAGGTCAGTTTATCTTTGTACAGTGCTGTGCTACTTGTTATAAACCGCTACTAAATGTTTCACATCCACCCCACAGGAATTGGACAGCACTGTCTTACCACCGTCAAATACTGAATCATTCTCCCATCGACCCTTCCTTCATTGAACTGGTCTTTGTACTGAGGCAAGCCAATATCGTCGAGCCAACCTGTAAACACAAACCATGCCGTTTCAACATTCCCTGACATCAGGTATTAAAATACTGAGCTTTGAAGCATGACATCTTCAAGATCTGATACATACGGGTTACCCAGATATGGTCCAGTTCTGATGACTTCTCAATCACTTTTGTGTTGAATGACCGGAGGGCCAGCTGTAGCTTCTTCCTGTGCAGGGAATGCTTAATTCCCATTTCCTGTAGAGTAATAAATGTGACATTTTATGACATTTAATAACAAATTAAGTTATATTGTTGATATAATCCAGGCAACTAGCCCAAAACATTTTGGGAAAATAGTTTTTGCTGCGGAGCTTAACATATAACTGGAAAAGCTCTAGCTCTCTTGTACCTTCTCTAATTGCTGGGGAGTGGCTGAAAGAAGTGTTTGGCCAGTGTTGACCCACTGCCTGGCCAGGTTCACGTATTGTCCCAGACCATAGTCCTCTAGCCAGCCACACACTTGCTCCTTTGTCCACTTGGAGAAGGGAGTGTTCATGTCTCTGCAGGAGAGAATTCAGTACAGATCATTAATATTACAGTAGCACTGTAGCAGGAAATCTATATTATGAAACCCATCTTTACTAAACTGGGTCGTTATGTAGCCCTGCTGTGTACATAACATTCATGCATTTTTATTCAAAAGTTTTTAGTATATCGACTAGCAGATTATTTACTGCTTTCATGATTTCTTATATAATAAGGTATCCATTATTCTTTATGAAGCCTGAAAACACAGAAATTGGCATTCCATCAAAGAATTTAGAGGGAAATAATAACAATTTATCAGATGCTCTTAGAGACTGACATAAGCGTATACAAAAACATTTAGGCAACAAAGAGCTAATTCCAAGTCATTAGGGTCCCAGCCAATAATACATAAA
Organism: Synaphobranchus kaupii; assembly: GCA_029718625.1. NCBI lineage: Eukaryota > Metazoa > Chordata > Actinopteri > Anguilliformes > Synaphobranchidae > Synaphobranchus > Synaphobranchus kaupii. Next base: position 29,324,930 of record CM056391.1, on the reverse strand, counting down.
CGAACGACATAAAGTCCAGTGTCATAGTAGGTGCAAGAGGGAGACTGAGAATGTAGTGCTTCAAGTAGCAAATGGATTTGAGGGTATAGCTTTAGATGTAGCATAGGTGGGGCTAGTAAAGCCAGTAAATGCTCATGGTGAGCCTAAATGCAATTTAAACAGGTGTTTTCAGTCTGTGAGGGAAGGCAGACAGCGATTCTGCTGCTTTGATTGTAGTGGGGAGCTCATTCCATCACTTTTTGCACACAATTGCATGGATTTTCATGACAGGTATTATCCGTGGTTTGCGTTCTCACAAGGGTTTTACTCTTTTCAGTAAATTCTGATTTCTTTGTTTTCTGGCTTTCATCATGTACAACCTATAATGGATCAGACACTTCTCTTCATACCGGATTGAACTCCCAGCATCATTCGTTTGGGCCAATCGTGGCCCAGCTGTGGATCGTACACCCCCCCTCCGGAACTCTGTGGGATCCAGGTCGTCCGCAGGCAGGAATCCTGATTGGCTCCTCCTAACCCTGGGGTGGGGTTGTACTATGAGACAGGGTCCACCCTAGCAACATAACCTTTTAAACTTTGGGTTTAGGGTGTATGTAGTGTGACAGAGTGAGACTTCAGGAACTTTGCTTCATCCCAATATGATTTGCATTGTTCAAGTTGCAACTGTATAAATGTAGCCTGCAGGAATTTCTTTTTATTCTGCATTCGACCAGCTGACTGTTTGTACAGTCCACCAGAAATTCCTTCCTACTTGGGTGACACTATGGCCGAATTTTAGATTTGGCACTGTTACTGTCAAGATTAAATTTTTGGCAGCAAGACGTGTCAGTGCACCAAGAACCATGGATGTACCACCCAACAGCTCAGACAACAAAGCCTTTAGATTCTGTCCAACAAGTTCAAGGGATTGGCAGGAAATGCCATTTCCAGCCATTATACATTAAGCCTCAATATTTCCTATAACTAATAGCATGTCAATGATCAGTGAAGGGGACACTGGAAGAAATTCACTCAAAAATGCAGAGAATGGGAAATAAAAACTACAAAGCAATGGGCTATGGGGTTGCCTGACTCCAAAATCTTTTAAATGTCTTTTTGAAGGGGTATCTTGGTATCCAGAGGTGTGCTTTTTATGGCCGTTGGTTTGCATCAATATGTTTGCATTCAGCCGAATGCCTTGGTTAGAAGTCAAATCAGAGACTGTTAAAACCACACCCCCTGGACATCAGAAAGAGTGAGTGAGAACCAGAGAGACAGAAATCGCATAGTGCATCATGTTTATAAACAAAGGCCACAGCATTTTTAAATGCTACTAACAAAAACGTCAGCAATTTTAACCAAATGAGAGAGATTAATTTACCATTATCTGCATTTTTAGTTTTCCTTTTTCTTCCAGTAGAGGTTCCCTCTCAGTATAATGTTGACATGGGTAATGTTGATTATTTGTGCTCTGGTTTGGATAAACTTACCTTCCCCAGAACTTATGGAGGGCATTGTGGTTTTTCCGGTTGTCAGGGGAGACAGTAGACTCCTGCTTTGAATCATTGCCAGACGATGGCAGTGAGAGGTCAGAGAATGTAGCCTCGTCCGTCTTCTCTGCCTTTCCTGTACACATAAAAACAAGAGTTTCCTGTTACTTCAATATGCGCCTTTTCAACAGGCTTGCTAGGTTAGTGTCTGTAAGTCATGCAAAAAGGCATGCATGATTCAGGTGTAACCCACCAGCTCTAAAAATATATATTTTTCCCTTGATTCTGGACCAAAAGTGCAGTGGTACACAAAGCTGAAAATTATGTATGTACTGATAGAGCTGCCAGTGAACCTTTTTGAGAACTTAAAGAAGTCCTGGTCTATTCATCTGTTCCAAAAACATTAAAACTTTAATGGAGTTAAATTCCATTGCCTCCAGCAGCAGTCACTCATGTCAGAAGCTTCTTCTGTTGAAGTTAAGGGTACAGGGTCCAGTTTCCAGCTGCAACCATCTGTGTGCACGCAACACATTGCCCACATATGGTACCAGTTACACTTGAAAGCAGCCTGAATCTGAGTTCATGACTGGGTGGGGTGTGTGCGGCTGATGTGAAGGAGACAGGAATAATATTGGCAGTCTCTTGTTGACCATTGCTTTCACTACAGGGCCTTGCTCCCGATTTAAACAGCTGTTGCAGACACTCGCACACATGTAAACGGCCACCAAAAAGTGCCTCACAAGTTATATTTACAAATGTCTGGCTATGGAATGACTTCCCTGTTTTGTTTCTCACTGTACTGCTTTAAGTATAGGTGACAGTACTTTGGGCACATGCATTAGTTTCTGTGGAGTACGGTACCTAGAGCTGGAGCGCTGGCACTCCTACACCGATCTTCAGCCATTTCAAGTGAGAAAGCAGAGAGCCACGCGGAAAAGCACAGGAGAAACACCAGCACATTAAGTCAGAGTGCACAATCAGGCAAGATGGGGAGTTAGTGATACAGGAATCAGAATCCATGCAAGACTTGAGAAAGAAGAGAAGAAAGAGAAAGGGAATAATGTGAACAATGCCTTCAGATACAAATTCAGATACAAATTGAGGGCCCGGCTCTTCAGTAAAATACTCTGGTAAAATACTGATTTCTATTGTACATTTGTTCATGTATTCAAATGCTCATATACATTCATACTATACTGTATGTTCATATACATTGTATTTCCCATTTTTCTCATTTGGGTTTACCAAACGTAGAATGCTCGGAAGCATCAATATTCAAATCTGGCCCTCCAATACAAATCCGTCCCTGGTTTTCTTTCTTCCAGGTAATTATCTGAACAAGTCGTGCTACTGATTGGCCAGACTGTCTTCACACCTGACTCCCAGGTAAAGGGTGGGTGTTGCACCAGCAGGCCCTCGAGGACCATTATTTGAATAACAGGGTGAAGCATGTGCAATCCTCTAAGACTCTAGTCTGCAACTGAATATTTTGTGCTTTAAAAGCCCCACAGCATACAGTAGAAGAACTAGTGCTAACACGCCTCTCACTGAGGACAACTTACCTTGTAGTTAACTAAAATGTAGCTGGGAGGTACTGATGCAGCAGTAACCATGGTTGGTACCATGGTACCATGGCTGGGTTAAAGAGATAATTCACCCAAATTAATTTGATTGTTAGAATTTGGCCATTGCCAAATGCCATTGTTTGCATTTCGAGGCTGTGTGTGTGTGTGTGCAGTTACAACCATATGTATAATGATAGAACCTTTTAAATGATCTTGTTTTCATTTGAAACTTGCTGCTTACTTTTTTGTTCAAACAATGGCATTAGTTTTTAATCACATTTCAATATGTAGCTGTTTCACAAGGGTATAATCATATAGCAGTGTGCTGCATACTTAGGGCGAAAGCTCTGTCTCTACTCTGATTTGGAGACTTCTGAATTGGTGTTGAATGTTTTTCTCTCTTTCCATTTTGACTGGATCTGGAGACTTTGCCCGGCAAGGTTTGGCACTTGTTACTGTCATCGATTTGTGGAGTCTGAAAACAAATAGTTGTAGTGAACAAGACATTGCAAGGTTTAACAGCAGATGGCAGTAGTTTTTTCAATTACATTTCTTTTTCACCTCAAATCGGCTGACAATTGCAAGTAAGTCTGACAATTGCAAGTAAGTCAAGCAATTCATTGCAGCACACAATTCCAAGGGAATTACGACGTGTTCAATTTTATTTGTTAATCTTTTTAATACCAGATGCCAAAACTATATAAGTATATGAATGAAAAGACCACTCTGGTTGCGCCTGAAACATCTTTCTGAAAAAGTTGACGTGTAAAGACGGAAGTGAGAGACAGCTATCTTCTATATTAAACACTTCATTATCTGAGGCAATATAATGAAGTGATTGGATTATTAAGTAAGTAAGGGGTTAAAGGCTAAATGTTAAGGTGACATCATCCAGTGGAAGTACCTCTGCTGACACAACTGGTTCTACTGGTTCCTCCACTGCATGCTACAGGTTGGAAAGAGTGATAAGGAAGGGACAGAGCATGTAACAAACAAAACAGACACATAGTTAGTCCAAAAATAAGAAAGTAGTAGGCACTCATTTATTTAAAACTAAATAAAGCTAACATTAAATCACCTTTTCAAATAATCATGGATGTCTAAGTATGATATTATTTTCCCCTCTAGTCAATTTCTGTCATGTACAAACAGGAACTAAAATATCTTTAAAAATGGGAATAAAGGTATTTCTGTCTAGACCTTTTGTGGGTTTGAGAATTTAGTCATTTTGTCAATGCATGCTAGTTGGAATGGCTCTGTGAGAGTTAATAAACAAACAACATTTTTAGGTTAGATACCATGTAAAAAGTGAGTAATAACAATATATTTACAGCTACAGGAGACATAGAAGAGAACATCAGTGCTGGTTAACTTGCAGGAGTTTGCCCAACTCAGAGACTACCAGTGAGTTATTTTGGTTAGTTTAACAAGTAATGCAAAAAGAGATGGTACACATCCAGTAACTTCAGGAGGTGCTGACTGACGGTGGTCAGTTATCCCTGTCACCTATCACCTATGCTTTAAAAAGACTCTTCTCAGAATTTCACACTGCACACCCTGACTAAGGCACTGCGTGCCGAAACGTTGGTAAATAAATAGTTGATTGGAGCATGCAGAGTGTGCGGCTTTCTCCTTCTTTAAAGTTAGTTTAATGTGAGACAATTTCACTTGATTTTTTTATATAAAAGAAATAAAATTGGTCCAACCTTTTTCTTCGATCCACTATGTAACTCCTCCAAACTACTCGATAGTGCCCTCAGTTGTATCCTACGAAGTAAAAAATACACATCTGAAAAAACATTATACAAATTGTATTACAGTAGCTTTCACGCTGTTGATTTCATGGAAAGGCAGGTCTACCCAAGAACTCAGAGTCAACATGGTGCTCCACCATATGAAGGACGATGAGCCTAATTTGCTGTGACAGTCATGGCTCAACATTCAATGAGACAGGCGATGTTCTTTTGAGGCAGGGACATCAGAGTGATGGGGACAGGGCCCCTTTCGTGGGTCTCAAACAATGCCCAACCAAAACAAGGTGCAAAAACATCAGCTTCACTTGCCGTGATCCGTTCTGGACGCTGGTCTTGCTAGGGGAGACCACAGAATCGGGGGACATCTCCACACTGGATGGGACAGGTGAGATAGCAGCGATACTTATTTCAAATCTGGCACATGTGCAAGATACTGCAACATACACCTCTGTTTGAGTATTACTCTCTGAAATGCTACAGTCAAAATAAACTTTGCTCGGGATGTAAACAATTAATAGTTTGGTAAGTTGATTTGATATCAGCCAGCTTACAGACAAGCTAACATAAATGCTACCACCAAGGGGTCAGCTTTCGGCTCTCAACCTCAGCATATATAATGTTGCCCTCTGCTGATATCTATAATTGCGCTCAAAAAGCCAGTTTCTCCATTGGGCTGCATTCATTTTTGACAGTAAAAATAAATTACTTCCACTGATATATTGATGTTAACTTGATGTTAAGTAAAATATCTTTAAAAATTATTCTTTTTCGGTGGTCAATTACTTTTTTCTTACCACACAGACACAGATATAAATATATTTTGTTATGATTTATTCTGGCTTATGTCATATTTGTGCACACTAGTTGGCAACCAATTACATACTCATAAGGCTTTGATGTAGCCGTCTTCACGTCACTTTCTGCGCCATCCTCGTTGTACATGTGACTCCAAGGACACAACTGTGCATGTGAGATGAGCGCATAACGATAAATTCCTGGTTCGGATATGCTCCCCATTGGTTTCTATTGGCATCGCTGTCTCTACATATTATATACTCTATGGTTACCATCAGTAGCCTAGCTTTGCTTCCATGGAGTTGTCAACCACAAATCCTCAGTCTATTTGTCTAATGTCACCCTCTTGTGTTCAGAAAGTGTAATGTCCAATTTTTTTGGGTTCCAAACAACAGTTTTAGCATGGGCTACAAAATTCCATAGCAATAAGACTTTTATGGAAATTAATCAAGTACTTGTTATTCGTTTTGCTTTATTTGAATTTTATATTTAAAATGAGAATCCGAATATTCGGCTATTCATTTACATTTTATTGTGTACCATGGTTCACAGGCTGGCCCAATTCCACACTTACCTGAAGTCTAACTCTCTCTGAAAGGATGATGAGGAGACCAGTAGGGATGAAGAACCATTGGAGGACATCTGCAGGGGGAAATGTGACAAACAGGTGAATGATCTAGACTGAGATGCAGAGCAGGTCTACTTCAACAATTCAGGACAGAGAGAAGCTGGCCCCACCTCTGATTGCGGTGTGTCAGGGTGGAATTTGTGGCCAAGGCCCCTCATCTTCAGGCCCATGTTCAGTTCCTCCTCACTGTTGTCGGATAGAATCCTCGCACCCGAGACTGGAATCACAAAGAAGCTAAATATAGCAGCGTAATATTCATTTCTACTGTGCACCAGTTCATTATGTTTCATGCACACTGTTGCCTGTGCAGTTAGATTACTTGGCTTGGATTCAGTTAACATTTATCATTAAAGTTTATAAATAAGATTTATAAATAAATGCAGGTGTTACTTTTTTCTTCACCAACACAGTTTGGTAAGTTAATTTAAATAGGCCTAATTCCTGAACTTGTGATCTTCAGAAAGGTTAAGACAAATGTTAGTTGAATCCAGGCCCCAGTGTGGAGTCATGGTTGGGAACTAGGTCTTGGGACCGGAAGGTCACAGGTTCAAGTTCTGGGATGGACACTAAAGTTGTATGCTTCAGTATGGTAAAATCTAAAACTTAATCAATATTAAAATATTATTCAATATAGAATTGGACACTCAATAAAATAACTATTAGTTTCTTATGAGTTAAGTTGATCTCCTTTTGATCCTCATAATTTTATGAGCGTCTTACCTTGATTGAGTGAGATGTCTTCTTTTGTCTTTTTGTACTGGCTTAAAAGGACTGTAAGCTCGTCAATACGGCGACCCTGCAACACAGCAATATTCTTTGGCCTGGATTCAATCAACATTTTTCATAAACTTTGACATCCAAATAAAATTTTATTTTTTAATTCACAGGTTGGTGAGTTAAGCAATTACCAGAATGAACTTGTCAAAGTCTTAGGATGAATGTGGATTTCATTCAGGCCTTTCATTTCAGATGTAGCTAGAGAACATCTGCTAAGTGTTCTGCACATTGTGAGCTAATATTCCTTTGCACTGCTTTACATAATCACCATTACTACACTACTTATTGAATGTTTCACTGAAAGCTGAGGAATATTCAGGAATAAGTCAAGTACAAAAAAATCCTATTGGTTCTCTGTTTTTTTCTGTTAGAGGTACCCTTTAATAATTTTTGAAGGAATATTCCACTTAAAAACTATTCCCTTTTTCAGTTTGATCTTGAGCAGATGGTGCACATCATTGCATTATTTTGTCATCAGCAATATTTGTCATCTGCTAAACCTGTTTTTTAGTCATCTGCCTATAAGCAGCAGCAACCAGATGACAACGGTGATGACGAGGGCATCTGGATCTTGAAAGATAGGGGCTGCACATCAAAATCTGAATTCTGGTTAGATCAAAGAAGGTTTGTTTTTGAACAGGTGCCTGCTTGGATCTGGTCTTGCTAAATTTACGATAATTTCATATTGGCTTGGCGATGGGCAGGCTCTGTATGTGGTTAGTGTATATTTCACCAGTGTATTTTGAGCAAAGTAATAGCCATGAATGCTTAGCTTGTATGTTGCAAATGATCCCAGTGTAGGTTATTAGCAGGAGATTAATTTGAGATGCGGTTGCCGAGATAAAGTTTCTGGTCGTGGCACTTATTTTGTGTCTTTAAAGTCTTTCATCGTGTATATAACAGTCTGGCTTGTGTTTGTGTATCCTTTCAACAAAACTGTAAAACTGCAACTCAACTGAAATTATGTATATTACATAACATTTACCAGATTCATCCACAAAAATGTTGGCTTTGTATTACTAGGATATTGAAGCTACTATATACTGTAAATGTTAAAAGTTAAAAGTTAAATTTTCATACCTTTTCTTCATTTTCTGCTAACAATGTCTCCATTCCCATTTTCAGCCTTTGCAATTCCTGATCTGAAAATAAATGTCTGTTTAGTTGCTGGTAATAAATCCTGAAATATCTCCCTGTCTCAAAGACATACATTGAACATGGCATTCTGGGGCAGATTTAAACCTAATTGAATTACATGTAGAATTACAGTCATGCTTGTGGAAGTCATGCAATAAATGACACATTGCTGGTGTAAGAGGACAGGAATCTGATGGCATTAGCATAAAGGGATATAAGGACATAATATCTGTATTGACAAACAGGAGACACACTGAGCACTGTTGCACAGTTCCTCCAGATCTTGCAGTGCTGCTGTGAGACGTGATCTCACACTGGTACACTAATGCTGCGAGGCTCCTGCTTGTGTTGAGGTTTCTGGGCTATGAGAGGTTTTCGCACCGTGTTTACGTTCTTTTCTCAGCCATTTGTTTCTGGTTATAGCGCTGGAGCTTGGCTGAGAATCACTTTAACTGAAACTAAAGATGACAAACCCAGTGCAGCACATTACTCATAACCAGAGCAGTAGTTCACAATTAACTATTTTCTAAATTAACTGTCCATATTCAGATGATTTCCTGTATGTCAGCAGTCAGAGGTCAATGTTTTCCCTAATGATATATAGAAGACAGAGTTTTATTACTATCTTCCTTTGACTGACTCATTGATGGAGGATTGCTTCCATGTTCATCTCATTGGTTTAAAGTGGCAACACCTATGGAGGCAAGGTTGTTACGCAACTTACCAACTCCACCCACAACTCACTTCTACAGTAAGTAAGCCAGTACCAGAAACACTAGGTGAGAGAAAATTTGAAAATGACATTACTTTTGCCTTAACTAAATATACTAACATTATTCCAGCTGTACAGTAAAACAGTTTACCTATATCCACGACAGGCATTGGGAAACCAATCAGCTTCCTTCCAGACATTGTACAGTTACTGCACATATAGGTTCCATGTGCAAGATGACGCATGGTACTAGCTTGGGTGGAAACGCAGGGACTGTGGGCAGGAAGCTGACCCTGACAATTTTTAATTCCTATGGATTACAGGGTGAGATTTAAGTCAAACCCCCTCCATTTTAATGACAGCTCCAGTAAACGCACAAGTAAGGGGTATGATGGACAGGACAGCATACTGAGCGAGATTAGCAAGTGCGATGGCGAGGAGGAAGCTCTGTGTGAAGCAGCTAGAGAATCTGAAGACTTACATTTGTCTTTAAGCCTTCTCTTATACACCTCATCTACCGTGAGGGCTTTGGGGGATGAAAAGGCAACACACAAATTAGGTAGTAAATTGTGCTTGGTCAAATGCTCATTAAATAAGACATGATTCACTCAAACTTGGCCAGGATTCATTAAAAATGTAAATGTAAGTTTGAATATTTTGTCAATGTTTGCCAAATGTTTAATTGCCAAATTGGGTTTAGCGCTTGCACTTCATCAGCACTTGCACTTCAAAGTTTAGAATAAATATTCACTGAATCCAGGCCAATGATGAACAGCCTTCAGGGAACAAATCTGCATTTGCATAAAATATTTAGCCTCAACTCTAACACTGTCTCTTTCAACTACAATTACCTGACACAATGGCACATCATTGTGACGGGAATCAATGGGAGATTGAGAGGTGAGGTAGAGCTGTGTGACTGATTGGATCATGTTACAGTGGAACATATTTCCATATCCTATTCTTCCTATATTCTAATCACGGAATGTGGGGTTGTCACACAGTTTATTAAAGAGCCCTAGAGGGATGAGACCATTCTCACTTGGTTATGAAAACCACAAAACGCAGTCGAGAGTAAGTTAATACTGTATATCAAGGCAAGGCAAGTTTATTTATATAGCACATTTCATACACAGAGGCAATTCAAAGTGCTTTACATAAATATAGAATAAGACATGCAATAAAACAGGAATAAAATGCAGGGATTAAAATCAAAGTGCATATGCGGTGCAGAACATAAAAGTTTTCAGCCTAGTTTTAAAAGTGGTCAAAGTTCTGAGATCATCTGGAAGTTTATTCCAGCTGTGTGTAGCCTAATAACTGAATGGACAGGGACATACAGTCATTCATTTTGATTCACTCAATGGTAATTACCTTTCTCTGGACCGTTGGTGGATTCAGGGCCTCTTGTTGAGAGTTGCCTCTGCAAACAGCCGATTTCTGCATCTTTTTCTGCCAGAAGCTGCTGGAGGTCTGAGATTTCTTCCTGTGAACGAGCTCAGAATTACTCTTGATTCTGCATGACGTGTTGGTGATACTATTTTCACAAACTGTGACTTTCAGAGAATCACAAAAACAAGGATAATGTTCCTCTTAAAAGAAGAATGCATGGTATGGATTAAAGGATAAACAACTATACTCAAAGAGTGCTTTCACATTACAGTCTGCCCTTATGGGGTCATAAGGTCTTTGCAAACATTTATCAATTTTTCAGTTTCAGTTTTAAATGATCCAGATTGAGATCACTTCATTACAATGTCCAGCCTTGTATCAAATTACCTTCTGGACCCACATTCAAACTCGGACCACCCAATTTATCCACGTTTATGGGAGAAACAGGATTCTTTGCCTATACCAGATGCATATAATAAACCTCACAATCACATTGCAGATCTACTGGGATATGCAAAAGCACTCTAAAAAGTGGAATGGGGAAGGTATATTAAATACAATGGTACACACACATAGCAAGGAACTTCATTTAAGCAATCTGTCCTGGTAAATTTGCGTAAAAGCTGGTTGGGTGCTGCATGTTATGAATTGTATTCGTTCTGTGTTATGCATGAGGGCAGTAATCACAGACTGAGGAGAATGCTAAGCTTAATGAAAATGAAAGTCAGGGGTCATACAGTGGCCAAGGAACTCTCATCTCGCTTACTGCTTTTCCCTATATTTCTACTATGTTTCAACATCCAAATTAATGAGAAGATTGCCCGATACTGATGAATGCAAAATAAATATGGATTATCTGCGCCTTTGCACTTCTCAGCTGTGATCCATTTTGATTATTTGTTTACTTAACAGACCCAAGTGACCCCCATAAATGACTTGCATTGACTATGTCACAAATTATCCAGTTAGAATGTGTATACCGTGTACAGTAAACTACTATATAAATCATGCATACAGCTGGATATTTACTTATGATATTCAGATTAATTTCAGGATATCAGCAGTGTCTCAGAAGTGATTTGAACCTGCAACAAGACTGGCCCTAATTTTTGAGGAATTTATTTGAAAGTACAGATATCTATTCAGGCATCCCCAGTTCCTTTAGTGGTTCTATGTGTGGAAGCACTGGAGGTTAGTTTGAACTGTCTCGCCAAATGAACATCAACTGCATATTTTCTTTGCATAGTTCTATTCAAATGCACCAGAAGCCATTGTTTCTATGAGCAAGGGTTTTCATATTCGTTGCAACAGAACATTCATTCGGTCATATTTATTATGCGTTTGTAATACATGTCAAATATGGTAAAATCATACTTATAAAATATAAGAAATAGATGTTAATAAAAACAGAAGGTTCCATACAATTTTCAGACTATAATATTTATTTTCTGTTCAAATGTACAAACTTATTTATATCACATTGAATGGTAACTACACTGTAGATATATAATTATTTTGTATTTCATAAGCAGAATGATTTGGATATACAGCAAACTAGCACCAGCCAGTGCCTGTGGGTAATGTTGATTAATAATGCTGGATATGATTCGATGAATGAGATTCCATTACAGCAGGGGTCACATTATGACTCAAACAGAGAATACTGATTTTTCCCTTTAAACTGATCATTTCTCTCAACATCAAGTCATGAATTACCTTAAAACATGTATAATTTGGCACATAATTCCCTTTTATATGTGATGTTTTTCTTCACTGTGCAAAACTATAATGTAAAGTAACTGATTCAAAGGATCATCTACTAGTTAGGATATATACTCTTCATTCGCTGTGTCCGCAACCAGGACATCCTGATGATATAAAAATTCTGTGACCCCACTTCATTAAAATATACATGAAAGTGCTCAGATTTTCAGAGCAGAGTTTGTTCAATAGTTCAAATTTGAAGCCTCATGTTTATAATGATCAAATTACCGGGGTTAAATCGAATAGTGTCTTAACATTGCAAGGCTCTTATAAGACTTATAAAAACCACGGTGCCACGTGAGATACAATTAGGCCAGAGAGATTGACCTCCTGTCGGATGTATAACAGTCGGTTAATTTTCTCTTAATCAAGTGAACTGAAAAAAAAAAGATTCAGTTGAGAGGAACGATCATCTTAAGCGAAGGATTTCCGGCCTAAATCCTCCCTGAGTGGGGGGGGGTTAGGGGAGCAGGGGAGCAGGGGAGCGATGGAGCTGGTGGTCAGAGGGACTGAGGGGACAGAATGAGTGATGCACCTGAGCTGTCCCGCACTGGTCCTCCCACTGCTGCCTCTCTACCTGCGTGTGCTCTACGGTAAGCTTCAGGCTAGAGAGCTTGGTCATTAGTGACTGGTAGCACACATGGAGAGAGGAGGAGAGAGAGAGCTAGAAGGAAACAGAGCATGAAAAAGTGGTGGGCGCCGTGCAGGCTGAAAAGAGAGCAGGAAAGATTACCTCTGACCTATTTTGCTCAGAGCAAAGACCAGAATGACAGGCTTTTTAAAATTAAAATAAGACAAAAGGCAAACATGAATTTTGAAAGCATGGGTAATGTGATGACCGATTCAGCCAAGCAAACAAAAAAAGATTAAATAATTAGTACACTGGAAAGATGCAAATACGTGGAGTAAAGTGACAAAATTCTAAATGAGGCTAAAATAGCTGAAAGATCCTCCAAATTTATAATTTTCATTTGTTTTTACCTTTGTAGCCTTCAATTTCTTCTCATACTGGCATTTCTCCTCTTGCAGTTCATCAACTTTACTCTTCAGCAGTTTTAATTCTGTCAAAAGGCCCTGTTAACAGAAAAAAACAACTGAGACACTACCGTAATGTACAGCATCCAATTATCAAATCTAATCTGCAAACAGAACACAGTAAACACTGCCTAGTTCCACCATTTAGATACAATTTAATACAAATATGTTGCCATCTGAAAAGGAGGTCACTTTATGCATTAGGTTAAACTGTGATTGCTGGGGATGTGTTGACTGTTGATTGTGATCCGTGCTGTAGAACTCAGCGAAGCCACTATTCTACTGTAAAAAAGGAAAGCTTTCAGAGGCTGGTGGTATATGGCCATTTTTAAGCCTTTTAAGGGAAATGTGGTATTTATTTTTTTACTGACTATTCATTACTTTAAAAATGAAGATGCACAAAACAGAGAGCATAAGCATTGAGACACCACTTCAATACCTCCACCCTCACCCTGAGAGATGTGTCACACACACACACACACACACACACACACACACACACACACAGTGACCGCTCGCAGCTATGATGCTCAATAACAGTCGGACCATGGGGCTCACGTGAACTCGCTTCAACTCCACAGCCTCAGCTGGAGCAGTGAGGTTCCAGCTCAAAATCAATCAATCTGAATCATTCTGTGTCACATGACGCAGGAATCGCGTAAGCCATCAACAAAAGTCAGTCATTAAAGAATTCCACCCCGGTTGTCATGCAGGCACACAACACTGACACGGTAAATTACTTGGGGTGAGAAAAAAAAAGACAGATACAATCGAAGCACACCAAAACAAACTCGACTCCAACACTGAAAGACCTTTTGCCCAGCTCCTGATGTTTGGGTGTCACATAGGAGCATGATTTAGGGTAAGCTTGTTAGTTTCCAGAAGGGGTGAAGTACGGTTAGGTTAGAGGAGAAGTGAGTATTCGGTTGTGTGCAGAGGGTAGGCCTACGTTCTCGCCTCTACAGCGACAGTGGTCCTCAGAGCTGCCGAGGTCAGGGTTCAGACTCTGGTGGGCTTCCTGCAGGCTACTGTCAGTTGCCTGCTTTTCCAGGGCTCTTTTCTCCTGGATCCTGCTACTGATCTCCAGCTGAAACTTACACATCTGCTCCTGGAGCTCACTGATCAGATTGACTACGCACTGGGGGAGGGAAAGACAGATTAAATATATATGAGATCACCTCAAAGAGAAAAGGGGGTATAATTTGAATTCACTGTAAATATTGCAAGTAGGGACATGTCTGGGTGTTGATGTGTGTATCAGTGTATGCATTTGTCTGTGTATGTGTGTGTGTGTGTGTGTGTGCGAGTGTATGTGGTGCATGGGTATGTAGTGCATGCGCGTGCATGTGTGTGTACGAGTATGTGTGAGTGGTGTTTGTGTGCGCGCACGCCTGTACTCCTCCAACACTGTTTTTTGTTTCTCATCATTCCCAAGATATTATCTGGCGTGTACTAGCATGTAAATGTGTCTGATGACATATTTATGTATCTGAAATACTGCGAAAAGGAGGATGGCAGTACTGTTCCCACTAATGTGCACTTAATACAATGTTTCGCCTGAGAAACAGAAGAAATAAGACACTGGCCTACTTATCCAGCAAGCTGATTGTTGTTGGAGTATTTGTTGAGGTATTTGTCTTGTGGGCCCAACCAGTACTGTGTTTTATTACTTTATAGCGTGACTGGGGTAACCATACTATAATGGCAACAAGTGGCTCTCCGGGTCACCAGGTGCAAAAATGGCATTTTATGTATTCCATTTTCATCTTATTTTTATCAAGTGGTTTTTATCTTCCATCTATGGCACTCTATCCCTGTTTTTATGTTAATTTTATGTCTATTTTTCTTTTACTGCTTTCTTATATTCTTGTTCTGCATTTTGTTTTTATTGTTGTGAAGCACTCTGGGCTGCATTTTATGTATGAAAGGTGCTATAAAAATAAAGTTTATTATTATTATTATCCAGCTTGGGAAGTTCTGCTGTGCACATATTTGTCTTACAGCTAAAGTAGAGCTTTAAGAGCTTCTAAGCAGGAGCTACCTGTCGGAAACTATGGCAGGTTAATAATACACTATAAAATCCTGATCTGCAAAAATGTGTTTATTAAATGTATTATTATGTAGGCTTGTCTGTAATACATTTTAATTACAAGTGGAATGCACTCCTTTCAGGTTAAGGATTACAAGGTCAAAATTATTAAGTGACTACAAACCAAAAACATCCCCACTCAACATTAAAAATGAGGCAAATTTTGGCATACTGCCTTGGTGAAATGTGTTATATTAAAACATTGCATGGAAAAGGGTTTTTCATGTCCAAAACCATTGACATACTGTAAGTGAAACAATTAATTACAATTAATACAGCACATGGCTGTATATAAAAAAATGTCATATAATTGACATCAATGACTAGTATATTTAAGTAAACAATGGTCTACCTTTGTATACATGTCTTAGATAAATTTCCAGACATGTCTGTGCGACTGTGGGTTAAGGAAATTCCAATGGCATTCCCTGCTAATGTTAGGCCAGATGACCAAGAACATGTCCACGCCTATATATAGCTGACTGTTTATACCTATAAAGGGCCATTCTATAGTATTCGCTTCCTGTTTTCTATTTAACTTGTGTTTTTGGTTATTTTATAGTTCAGAATGTATAGCTGACTGTGTGTACTACTCATGTTTATTACTAGGGATAGCTCCTACGCTGTGAGAAAGTTGTGCTTTGTCGGATTTGCTTTGTAGTCGCGTCAATGACCTTCAACATGCACTTATTGTACGTCGCTTTGGATAAAAGCGTCTGCCAAATGATTGTAATGTAATGTAATGTAATGTTTAGTAGTTCTAAGCAGGGGTTATTTCTTTGAAAGTAAGTGTATGTGTGGAATGTTCATTTCAAATTTCTGTTGCCCTTTAACATCAAAAAGATTCCAGCAGCTGTCAAGTTTTGTTAATTAAACAAATGCAGAGAGAGGGGTCAGATATCATAGCACTGTACCATAATTGTGTCATGTCTTTTCAAGGCAGTTTGGATTTATGAGGACACAGGGATCAGTGAATGCTCTACACTATAACTTCTGCATATTAAATGACAAAGTAAGAAATCTTTTTTTAATTTGACTTTTTTTTCTTAAACTGAATGTTGATGAGGATAGTCAACAGAAAGGTTTTGATTGTGCTCACTTTTTATATGGGAACCTTTAAGTAACTCATTTCAATTCCATCAAGTATGGACTGGAAATTTCCTGATTCCCTCTTCAACCCCAAATCTAACCCGGCAAAGATAAAAGAGGTGTGTCACACTAGCTCCTGTATATCCAAAACCTGTAAAGCAAGGCTGTTTTCACAATATTCTGCCATGGTTCACACGCCAGATACAAACTGATCTTGTTTTCTCACAGAATAGAGCTAGGAACATAGTGAGTGAGGTGTATAAAATCTCTGTCATGACATGTCGTGACGTAAACCCAAAGAAAACACAAATATAGTGCCTCGGTTTAACGATGAACATATAAGACTGAGGGGCTTTCCAACTGTTACATTTACCTAAAAATGGCAATAAAACAAATCTATTTCCGATTTGTGTGTATGAATATGGTATGAAATAAAATAAGAAAACATCACCACAGATTTAAACACCTGGCTATGTACGATACTAGCTGGAAAATGTTAAACGAGAGAAGAACTGATTAACTGCCACAGTTACTGAGTGAAGGCTTTCAACAGAAATTATCTTTTGTAATAGCCCTACTTAAAAATGATTGTAAATACAGTCAACGATGAAAATATTGCTGAACATGTTGACTAGCACTTGCTCAGTACAGCAAAGTGCTTGGAGAATCTTCACAGACCACCCATGGTTCATCATTCAAGAATTTTAGCTTTCACTGACTCTCCTTCACTCCTATAGTGTTAGGGATTATGAATAGTGCTGTCAATCGATTACATTTTTAAATTGTGATCTCACAATTCTGATAGTTAATCGTGATTAATCACGTATTTAATCGCACTTTGAAAGTACATTTTTTATAGCATTATTTTGTTGTGAGTAAACATTAAGTGATTTTTTTATAATTTAATTCTTTCTTCCTGTCGTTCCCTTCCCTTGCTTCAAGGGATTCCCCCATTGAAGCAAGGGAAGGAAACGACAGGAAGAAAGGATCATTTTGGATCCGAACGCAGCCTTGGTCATAGATCTGAACTTTTTGGGACCTCCACAGCCAAAATAAGAAAATGTGATTAATTGCGCTAAAATATTTTAACGCGTTAATCATTAGAAATCGTTAATCATGAGTTAACGCTTTAACGTTGACAGTCCTAATTATGAAGTTTTATATCCTTTATAGTTGACTATGTCCTTTAAACACTCAGTTTCATTGAATAGCACTGCTAGCAAAAAAATATCTATCTCCTTTCCATTGGCAACAAGACTAGGGTTACCTTCTTATAAATCATTCATTTTAAAGAAGGGAACTCATGATTTTGACTGTTGGACCACACATTTTATTCATAAACAATCTGCTGCATTGAAATTACACAGTTATGGCACCTTAATCTTTACACAACTCAAAGAAATGCTTGGAAGCACACTAAGCTATAAACAAACTGTGATTGCTGTTTAAAGTTGATCAGACAATACATTCTGTAAACAAACCAAAATGTTGTTGCATCCTAACATGCCACTCTCCATATTTCTCGATAAACCCTGGCCAGTATTTGCTGTTTTACAGAAAGCAAGTCAAGCATCTTTACTAATCGTTGATAGAAATTAGAGAAACAGGTTTACAAGGTGAGTTAAATCACAATTGTTACTATGTTTGTTCAGAAATCATTTTGGGGGATGAAGTACTATTTCGGAAAAGTTATCCTGAGTGTTAGTGAGTGTATGCGAAGCTAATGATGCAGCATTCAAATAGTGGTGTTCTGATTTTCGTCCTGCTGAATACTTAAAAATAAAGTCAATTTTGGATGGTAATGTTAACCAGACTAAAACACATAAATCCAGTGTCTTGTTGAGTGTTCAAGGCCCAGAGCTGCAAATAAAGACAGCCTTAGCAATTTATACATAACAGTGCTCATTGAGAACAGTTAATTTGAACACATTTATAAAACAGCACAATGGGCTCTTTCAATGAGAGAGACAGCGCTGAAGTGGAAATGGGAGGAGTGTTTGCTATCAATTGATCAGACTGAAGTAATTGAATTGTAGAATTAGGCCCTATGACAAGAATTAGGCCCTATGGTGACATCTCACCAGCATGTCTTTTCAGCGGGTTTTTTTTGTTGCCACATTCAAATAACAGGACATTCATTGCTGATAACAGCATCCTACATGTGGGCATGTGTGATTATATATAAAGCAGTTATTATATATGGGGCATTTCCCATTTGCAGATACTCAGATTAACTGCTTCATTGTAAGGTTCGTATACCATATGATTTGCCTATTACTTCAACCCTAATAACTGTGTATTAAACCTGGATCTGCTATCAGAAATTGTCAAAATATTATTATATATTATTATTTTTTAAAGAAATTATTATTTGCTTATTGCACCGTTAGTATTTAAAATGTTATACCAGGGCTGGATATGTAGAGAAGCTTAGAAGCCTCGACAAAATTTAAACCCAGAATCTTCTGGATACAAGTTCAAGTCTTTTCACCAATATACCACACTACTGCTACTATTATCTCATATTTATCATGTGCTCAGATCAAAAATAGTATGAACAAAAGAAATCCCAAGGAATAAGCAGGTAAGACCAGTAATAAGGGTTTTGTTAAAGAATGTGTTAAGCGTTAATAAAAGCACAATAAGGGCCGGATTCAGAGATGGCTAACTTAAGTCATGCGCTTAGGTGCCTCTCCTGCGCGGATTTAATGCGGGAGGAGATACGCCGTATTCTAACCTGCACTACGCGGGTGCGTTTCTCAAAATGTGGATGTCACAGGGCATGATATTCGAATGACCTGTTTCTTGTACCTGCCCCCTGGGCTGCCAGCTTTCTGCTAAAAAAATGTTTGTGGGGCTATACATTTTCAATATGTCAGTGACACTGCCTTTAATAACCGCATTTGCCTTTGTAAAATCCTACCTTTGTGCATTGTAGTTGCTCTTGCGTGATGGGGAAGGCAGTGAACGTATTAATCCATCGCATTGATAAAATCATCATAGCTCCTATTGACGACTTGGATATAGCCATCACACAATCAAAATAAATAATCGCTGGACAGTGATTGCATGCAATATTAATAAGTAAACAAATAAATTGTTGGATTTACTGAAAAAAAGTTTTAAAAATCTAATCTTTTTTCTTTTTTTTACAATTTACCGAATAAAGATATTTAGCCTACGGTGGTTGAACACAATAGCCTATATGCGACGTCTTCAACTTAATAATTTTGGAGAAGCTGTGCTGACACAAATCGTTTCTCTGTCAAAGCAAATATGATCCAGACACTGTCTATCAATTAATCCATCTAATGGTATGATATACCAGACAGATGGTCAATCACAGCCTACATTTACATAATTTTCTTTTTATGACAGCTCTTTCATAATTGCAAGTTAGCTATGCAAAGGAAAATATGACCAATATTACGTTCAAATAACATGCGCTCATTCTAATATCCATTTATGCGAAAGATGCTGTATTTTTAAAATAATCTACTGGTGTCGCTGGACATAAACCACCTTTTTTCCGAACAAAGTTGATTAAGTGATTAAGAAAAAGTGAAAACTCTAATTAAGTGACTTGCAGACACACCTCATTTTCATCACATCTCCACCGGGAATAATCAGAATATAACTGGAGGTGTTTTGCCTTGGTGATCACCTGGTCCTATTTGTCCTATTGTCCTTGTGTAGAGATGGCTTCATCTATTGGTGGTGTCCCCCCCCTGAATTTAATTTGAATCACAATGTAGCCTGTGTTGTTTTCATTGCGACAAGATATACATATACTGTATATATATATATTACGCAATGAGCTTGTGTATCCAGACAAGAGGAACTATGTATGACTTTTTACATGTACTACTTCTTATATTACTGCCATCAAAAATACAAAACAGCATCCTCTTGGTTTCCAAGAAAACAACTGAGAGAAAACAACAAGCAACTAACGGTGCGTTTTATCTGATCAACGTAGTCAGCTGCTGACGGCAGGCCTGTGGCTGCTGTAATGTTATTTATGTATGCGTATGCCGCCCTTGTCGCTCTAGACTGGTTTTATCTTACACAAGGCACACATCAAAGTCAGATCCTACCAGAAGCAGGACGCTGGGCTTGGGGCCACACCGAGAGCTGAGGATAAACCAGGCCCTTTTCTCCAGACCTTAAAAGAACACATGCTCCCTCAACTCTCTGGTGCCTGTTTACCCTATCTGGTGAAAGGCAAAGTTCAGTTCCCGTGGAAGTGAAGCCTTTTGGGTGTGTACCCATAGCAGCCAAATCACGACTCCCCCCGCCCGACCCTTGATCCACACCTCAGCTTTGTGCTGCTTGCTGTCTCCTTCGGTAGGTTGGTCCTCCATGCCCACAAGCTTCAACTTCAGATGGGAAACTTCATCCATAAGATCCAGCTTCTCTGTCTCCAGCGATGTCCGACTAAACAGCTCCTAGGACACGTACACAGACACAAACACACACGCACGCACACACACACACAAAAACAAAGTGGCTCAGTGATGTCACATACCACTGGTTGCTAAAAACCCCCGACCCAGTGTTTCAGCAGGATCCACCACTGCTAAATATACACAGATACTTTATTTTTACTGCTCTATTTTTATGCTTTCGGTCACTGGTTGACACAAGAACAGAGGGGCGGGGCCCGCAGGGCACGCCCCAGATTCCGAGGCCAGTGGTAAAATACTGCAGCAAGCTGAGAAAACCCGGGAGAGGAAACATGCGTAGCCAAGGTAGAACAGGTGGCTTTTGTTTTGCGCAGGACCTATATATCAGGCATACTGAAGTTCTTTCAAGCCAAAAACTGAGTTGCACTGCACGGAATTCCCAGACGCACAAACTTCTTGCTGGCTTTCTTTATCCAAACCCAGAGTCAGAGATATGCCACTGCCACATTACTAAAACACTTTAATTAACAATTATGAATTTGAATATTTCTTTCAGGTGATTATTTCTCCAGCATAAATCCGTATTTGGAAGATGATCCAACTTCCAGTTTTAAAGCGTTAGTTTAAAAGTGGCATTATTTGAGCATCATAGAGACCACAAGGAGAAAATATACAGTATATAACCTATGTCATCGGAAAAAGAAAACAGCTCAATGAAGAAACGGTAAAATATAATCCTTCAGCATTGCTACGGAGTGTCAATCAATTTGCTACTTGGCAAAAACCATTTTTCCTTTTAAAGTAATGGAAGTGTTGAGTCAAGCATTTTGAAATAATTCTTTCAACGAACATAATCAAAAAGGAATCCTCTCCTTGAATGTGAGAGAACAGATAGATAAGAATGATAAGAGGATGTATCCTACCTTAGTTCACAGTCAAAATAGTATAGCAGTAATAATTTCTATTGCCTAGGCTACGCATCTGGCTATATGCCACAGGCTCCCTAGCAGCTCACATCTGACAGTGAGAGATGGCTCTTGGACTCACAGCTTGCTCATAGTGAAGTGTGGTGAGTGGAGGATTCGGTCAGGCATCTCATGCTTTTGAAATAAGAATCTTTCCAGAGCCAGAGGTGTGTCTGACCATACTGAACAATTGCAGGTGGAATTCTGGGATTGATTCCACTTGTTCAGACAGGGAGAGAACCAGGAAGGGGCACAGTACCCAAAACCCAAAGTATCACACATTCTAAAAAATAAAAGAAAAAAATTACATACTTGTGGTAGGGGGGCGTGGTTTTAGGCGCTGCCGGCAAGAGAGAGAGTGAACTCGGGTGGTTCGTGGAGCCGGCACAGCTGCCGGAAATCATGCAATTGGTGATTGATAATTGTTTATTAATTTGTGTAATTAACCAATTGCTTTGATTGTTCGACAGTGAGCCTGAGGGCATAAAAGGAAACGGCTGGGAGTTCGAGGGAGACAGACTTGTATGTACCTTGTGTGTTTGTGTGAACCGCCAGAAAAGGCAAAACGAATAAACGGAGTGAAACTCCAAAATAACTGTTGTCCTTCGCCTCTTGACTCGAGGGGTGGCACTCTCCTTGCCACAGTGGTGGCCCGTACGTGGACGTCAGGAAAATTCAAGAGGCAGGATGGACCACAGCCAGGAACAGCCAGGACAGTCGTCGTTAATAGTAGCGCTGGGGAAAATGCTGGAGGGAATAGCTGCCATGCAGGAGCGACAGTCGGCTGCTCATACTGAGCAGATGGAAGCCCTGCGTGTGCAGGCTAATCTCCAGACCCAGGCGCTACTACAGCTGGCTGCTTCTGGGGAGGTCAGAGGAAGGCAGAGCCCCAAGATGACCGCGGACGACGATGCTCAAGCCTTCCTAGAGGCATTTGAGGTGGCAGCGGAGGCGTGCAGGTGGCCACTAGAGGAGTGGTCAGTAAGTCTCCTGCCCCTCCTATCGGGGGAAGCGCAGAAGACTGCGCATAGCCTGCCGGCAGCCGCTCGGGCGGACTTCCCAAATCTAAAGAAGGCGGTCCTCGACCAAACGGGGTTCAGCCCGGAAGACCACCGACGTCGGTTCCGGGAGACCTCCCTGACGGAAGAGGACCGACCATTCGCCTACGCCCAGCGGCTGACGGACATGGCGAGGCGCTGGCTCCGGCCGGAAATAAGATCAGCTGCGGGAATAGTGGAGCAGGTGGTCCTGGAACGATTCATCGCGGGGTTGCCAGCGGATACAGCCAGCTGGGTCCAGTGCCATCGGCCCACCAACCTGGATAACGCCGTCACCCTGGCGGAGGACCACCTAGCACAACATCCCCTCACCCAGCAGCAGAAACCGGAGCCGGCGCCCCGGAAAAAAGTTTTTCCCCGGTCTATTCCCCTCCCCGTTTCCCGTCCCCAAAACCCCTCCTTCCCTCTTGTTAATTTCCCTCGGTTTTCTTCCCCTTCTCCCCACTCAGGCTCAGTGGCGGTGCAGTCCGGCCCACAGGGAGCTCCTCAGACACCTGGACCGGGGTGTTGGCGGTGCGGACAGCCGGGCCACCTGCGCCGCGATTGTCCGCTCATGGAGGTGGGGCAGGTGGTCCGGGTTGTCGGCCCGCCCACCTCCGCTCCCGATCCAGACGGGGCGTACTGCATTCCGGTAAGGGTGCAAGGGAGTGAACACCGGGCGCTGTTGGATTCAGGGGCTAGGCAGATCATGATCCAACAGAGCCTGGTTCGACCCGAGGCTTTGGTACCGGCACGATGGGTATCGATTAAATGTGTGCACGGGGATATACACAAGTATCCTATAGTACCAGTGGAAATCCGCATCAAAAATAAAACACATATTTTGGAGGCTGCGGTTAGCTCCCGCCTCTCGCACCCTCTGATTTTGGGCACTGATTGGACAGGATTTAAACTGGTAGCGGAGAATTTGTTGGGGGTGCGATCACGACCGCTAGGGAAGTGTGAGGTGTGTGCAGTGGACAATGGTGACGCGGGGTCGTCCGACACTGCCGAGGGGGGGGCGGCATCGGGAGAGCCTCCGGTGGAGACTCCCCAGGTGCCGGTGTTCCGCCCCGTGGAGGATTTCCCACTCGCTCAGTCTCGTGACGATACCCTACGCTTCGCTTTTGACCAAGTGATTTCTGTTGATGGTCAGCTAGTGCGCCCGGATGCTGCACGATCTCACCCATATTTTGCAATTATTAGGGACAGGTTGTACAGAGTGAGTCGTGCCACTCAGATAGGTGAGGAAATAACCCAGTTGTTGGTACCTAAAAGCCGCCGGGAAATGATTTTCCAGGCGGCTCACTACAACCCCATGGCTGGTCATTTAGGTTATGAGAAAACACTAAACCGAATAATGGCCCGTTTCTACTGGCCGGGCATTTGGGCGGATGTACATCGGTGGTGTGCGGCCTGTCCAGATTGTCAGCTAGTGAATTCTCCGGCTATCCCAAAAGCGCCATTGCGCCCTCTACCGTTAATTGAGGTCCCTTTTGATAGAGTGGGCATGGACCTCATCGGGCCATTTGACAGGAGCACCCAGGGGTACCGATTTGTATTAGTTCTGGTGGATTATGCAACCCGGTATCCCGAAGCAGTGCCGTTGCGCAATATCTCGGCCAAAAGTGTTGCGCAGGCATTGTTTCAGATAATCTCCCGCGTCGGAATCCCGAAAGAGATTCTGACGGATCAAGGCACCTCGTTTATGTCACGCACATTACGCGAACTATATGAATTATTGGGAGTTCAGTCCATTAAAACCAGCGTGTACCATCCCCAAACGGATGGGCTCGTTGAGCGTTTTAATAGGACTTTAAAATCGATGATTCGGAAGTTCGTACACGATGATAGCCGAAATTGGGATAAGTGGTTAGTTCCTCTATTGTTTGCAGTGCGAGAGGTTCCCCAGGCCTCCACGGGATTTTCTCCCTTTGAATTGTTGTTCGGTAGGAAACCACGGGGTGTCTTGGACCTAGTTAAAGAAAGCTGGGAGGAGGGTCCAAGTCCCAGTAAAAACGAAATTCAATACGTTATGGGCCTACGAGCAAAACTCCATACACTGGGTAGATTGTCACGGGAGAATTTGCTCGAGGCTCAGGAACGTCAAATGAGGCACTACAATAAAGGAACTAAGCTACGGCAATTTTCACCGGGAGATAAAGTCCTAGTATTGCTCCCGACTTCCAGCACAAAATTACTCGCCAAGTGGCAAGGACCCTTTGTGGTCACACGACGAGTGGGGGAAGTCGATTATGAGGTAGAGCGATCTGATAGAGAGGGGGCGAAACAGATTTATCATCTCAATCTATTAAAAGCATGGAAAGAGGTGGTACCGGTCTCCCTGGTTACGGTCGATCAGGAAAGAGATGAGCTGGGGCCAGAGGTACCAAATTCTACCAATCAAACCTCACCCCTTTCAGATAGCCATCTCTTACCGAATCAGAGAGCGGATCTTGCCTTGTTGCAAAAGCGGTTTGCGGATGTGTTTTCCCCTCTACCAGGTCGCACTAACCTCATAAACCACCACATTGAGACAACCCCGGGCGTGACGGCGCGTTCACGGCCCTATAGACTGCCGGAACATAAAAAGAAATTGGTTCAGGCAGAAATAAAGGCAATGCTGGAATTGGGGGTAATAGAGGAGTCTAACAGTGCGTGGAATAGTCCCATCGTGCTAGTGGGTAAGCCGGATGGATCTATTTGGTTCTGTGTAGACTATCGTAAGGTGAATGAAGTGTCACGTTTTGATGCCTATCCAATGCCTCGGGTCGACGAGCTCTTGGATCGGCTAGGCACGGCTCGTTTTTTTTTCGACACTGGATTTAACCAAGGGCTACTGGCAGATTCCCTTGTCTCCTGAGTCCAAGGAAAAAACGGCTTTCTCCGCTCCGGGTGGGTTATACCAATTCCGGACACTTCCGTTTGGGTTATTCGGAGCCCCTGCCACGTTTCAACGTCTGATGGACAGGGTGCTGCGTCCGCATGCTGCTTTCGCTGCAGCCTATCTGGATGACATCATCATCCACAGCAGCAGCTGGGCTCAGCATGTGCGGCATGTGGGGGCGGTGCTCGAGTCCCTGAGACAGGCGGGGCTCACGGCTAACCCAAAGAAGTGTGCAATTGGCCGAGCGGAGGTACGGTATTTGAGGTACCACTTGGGAAGTGGACAGGTGCGGCCTCTAGTGGATAAAACCGCAGCGATTGCGACCTGTCCCCGACCCAAGACAAAAAAAGAGGTGAGGAGGTTTTTGGGACTGGCCGGCTACTACAGGAGGTTTATTCCGGCTTACTCAGAGCTGACCAGTCCCTTAACCGACTTGACTCGGAAAGGTGCCTCAGATCCGGTCCAGTGGACGGAGCTGTGCAGGCAGGCGTTTGAGCGGGTAAAGGAAGCTCTTTGTGGGAAACCGCTCTTGTTCACCCCTAATTTCTCTCTCCCTTTTAATTTGCAGACAGACGCATCGGACAGAGGGCTGGGGGCCGTTTTGACTCAGCAGGTGGAGGGGGTCGACCGACCAGTGCTGTACATTAGCAGGAAGCTATCGCAGCGGGAAGCTAAGTACAGCACGGTCGAGAAAGAATGTCTGGCCATTCGGTGGGCGGTCGGGTCCCTCCGTTATTACCTACTGGGTCGCCCATTCACCCTCTGTTCGGACCATGCTCCCCTCCAATGGCTCCACCGCATGAAGGATACCAACGCCCGAATCACTCGTTGGTATCTGGCTTTACAGCCTTTTAATTTCAACGTGATTCATAGGCCGGGAGCGCAGATGGTGGTGGCCGACTTTCTCTCTCGCCCGGTGGGGGAGGGGGGGTTGGTCAGCAGCCGGATGGCTTCCCGGCCTAAGTTGGGCGGTGGGGGTATGTGGTAGGGGGGCGTGGTTTTAGGCGCTGCCGGCAAGAGAGAGAGTGAACTCGGGTGGTTCGTGGAGCCGGCACAGCTGCCGGAAATCATGCAATTGGTGATTGATAATTGTTTATTAATTTGTGTAATTAACCAATTGCTTTGATTGTTCGACAGTGAGCCTGAGGGCATAAAAGGAAACGGCTGGGAGTTCGAGGGAGACAGACTTGTATGTACCTTGTGTGTTTGTGTGAACCGCCAGAAAAGGCAAAACGAATAAACGGAGTGAAACTCCAAAATAACTGTTGTCCTTCGCCTCTTGACTCGAGGGGTGGCACTCTCCTTGCCACAATACTGTATACAGTGAGCACCATAATTCATTGGACAGTGACAAATTTTTTGTTATTTTGGTTCTGTATTCTAGCACTTTGAGTTTGAAAGGATACAAAGACAATGAGGTTGAAGTGCAGACTGTCAGCTTAAATTTGAGGGTATTTTCATCCATATTGGATGAACCCTTTAGAAATGATAGAACCTTTCGTACATAGTCCCCCCCCATTTTCGGACATCAAAAAATATTGGACAGTTTAACATAATGTAGAATAAAGTAATCATTTTTAAAATTTGGTTGCATATCCTTTGCATGCCATGACTTCCTGATGTCTGTGACACAACAATATCAAAATACTCTTGCTATCATATTTTCTGGTACTCATACAAGCGATACTATAACCTCTCTGCATTTGAATGGATCTCTATGGGAATTGGGGGGTGGGACAAGATTTAGCTGTAAATTACGCAGGAACAGTATGGAATACATGGTTGGCAAAATGGCTGTAAGTCATCAAGGGTCTGGGGTATCAAATGAGCCTCAAAGCATCACTCGGCTGTCAGATATGCAGCAGATATGGATGGATCACTTTAAGGGTTGTTTCTCCTGACAAATTTTCCTATTGAACTCTATGGAAAAATAAGTCAGGAGAAGAAACCCTTCAAGTTATCCATCCATATCTACTGCATATCTGGCAGCAGAGTGATGGTTTAAGGCTTGTTTGATACGTCAGATCCTTGATGGAATTTTAGGCTTATGTGCGCAGCATAGACCCTCTCATCACCCTGGTCGATGCCCCTCCCCCCGCTTACACACAAAACCAGCCGCACACAGAGGCTGCATCTCCTCAGGATTCTGAGGACATTGACTTGGTTAGTATGTTTGTGAAAGTTGTTTGTGAAAGTTAAACCCTCTCTGGTACACTATAATGGATACATATTGCTTCAGCATTAAGCTAGCCAAGTTCTCGACTGTGTTACAATATTAATCTATCATCAGCTAACGTAACAAGGTTATCAGATAAAAATTTTTTTTACAACTAATGTGTTATTTCGCGAGCTAACCTGAAAATAAAAACGAAATAATATACCCTAGTTCATGTATATTGTATCTTGTGGAAGATAATACTAACATTATTCAAGGGAGATATCAGCACAATGTAACAAAGCGCAACCTGCTGTGTTCCCCCGTTTCCCTCACCGAAATATAGTTTCCCTTCACTGCAGGCTCTGTTTTTTTAACAATCTGTTTGCCGTCGCCCGGCTCGTTCGGCTTCTACGTCATATAACAGGGTCTACTTTTTAAAATACTGTAACTTTACGATGAAAAGACAGAGAGAAGATGAAGAGGAAGAATCAACAGAGGTAGCAAAGATTTAATAGCAAGCCAATCAGATTCAGAGGCTTTCTTGTCAATAAACAAGTATTCAACTTTATTTATTGTAGTTTTCAATCCCACTTAAAATGCATTGTGATGGTTTGTGTATTGTGAACTGACAAAAAGTTTTTGAATATTTTTCATCAGACCACATTTCTGGTGGTCTGATGTTAGCTAGCTGTCTAGCCAAAAAAAAGTAAACTAGCCAAAATTCTATATATTTCACATGTTCCATTTCCCATGTTCCAATCACAAAGAATTGTGGATCTAGTGTTTAGATTTTAATCTCAAAGAGCACCAAATTGATACATTTAGCTGTTGAAATTGACAAAATTTTCTTCTAGGGGAGCATGCCCCAGGACCCCCTTAGAAAGTTGGGGGTCCACCCACCACAGTTACAGAAAATCCTGTGGGAAACACTGTACTGTATATATATTACGATATATATAGATATAAACTTTCACTTCTCTGAAATACTCATGACCATGCCACCAAATATGATGGTTGTCATGGAAACTTGTAACTCAATGCCCTGGACTTCCTTCTTATGAATACTGAATCAAACAGACAATTGTTCTTAACTTATTCAAATCAAATCAAATCAATATTTATTTATATAGCGCATTTCACAACTAGTTGTCACAATGCACTTCACAGCAAAACCCAGCCCAAACCCCCCACAAGAGCAAGCCAAAGGCAACAGTGGCAAGGAAATACTCCCTGGTGTAACTAGGAAGAAACCTTGGGAGGAACCAGACTCAAGGGGGGAACCCATCCTCCATTCAGGATCTCTTTTTCAAACATGGGTGCAAGGGGCTTTATTACTGTTAATTAACTGTTAACGCCTGCAGGCACCCATAAAGAGGGCACTAATCAGTTCTTTCTTGACTGCTTTTTTCAGGCAAAAGTGATGAAGCTAAACATGGGACAAACTTACACAAGCAAAACAACACAGTAAAGTCATGGTGTATAAATATAGTTCTCATATAAGTTAGTGCAGACATAATGTGGACGTGGACAAAGCACAAAGTCTAGCCACGAGCCTGCCAAAGGAAGTAAGCCTACCCTGGGAAAACAAATAGTTATTTGTAGCTATAAAAAAAAAAACTCTGCTGTACATATGCCGGAGGCCTGTGATGTAAAATTTAACAGTTCCCATAGGGAAACAGAACTGCCTTTGTTTTTTATTTAGAATGTGTCATTTTTTTCACTTTCCTTTTGTATCAACTGAACTGTTTCATCAAAAATATGCTGAAGTTTGCAGCACACATGCTGTTCAAATCACCTTCTTAAACTGAGATTTATTGAGGTGGAAAGTATTTTTATTGCAGATTAATGCATCCTCTCTTCTTGCTGAGTATGTATAAGCACTACTAAAACTTAATTTTACATTATATTTAATATTCAAATATTCAGTTAAATATTCATTATATGCTTATATTCAAAATTAAATCAAATGCAGCTGCTTCAGAAGATACTGTTTTAACTGACGACATAATTTTATGTAAACAAAGGTTCAAGTGCCATTTTCCCCAGGTTTCCCACAAACCATTATAGTATTGAGACAAAAGACATTTTATATACCCTGCCTTGCACCATGAATGCTATCTCGCTATTGTGGGACCAACTTACATTGCATATTCCTTAGTGATACCTCTGAAGACAGTACAGATAACTTGATCAAAGTATCTTGATCAAAGAACTAAATGGCCCTAAACTTAGGATCCTGAACAGATCTCTCAGCTGAAATTCAACAATCAGACTTGCAGACACCACAACTCTAAAGTGTTCCTCAGTGCAAAATGTAGGACGGATGACTTTTCCATTGCTTGTTGATTGGGAAAAAGGAACACTTCCTCAAGATCAAGACACAGAAGGCCTGATTTACTCAGACCTTTAGCATGTGCAAACCTTTGAGCACATGCAAAACGCATAACACAACCAATGACAAAAACAAACACCATGACCAATCATTCAAATGTGGTGCTAATGTGTGATCCCTTATTCCACATCCAGGTAAAGATAACTTGCAAGACCAAGAAATATTGCTGTAGATGTCTCTGCATTGCACTTGTGAAGTACTTGTGACGTAGCTCTTTGTTATCATTTAATTATTGAAGCGGGAAAGACATCATTTGCTTTGATTTACTTGTCCAAAGTTAAGGACAAATGTTGTTTGAATCCAGGCCCTAATTACCCCGAAGAACATTTCTGAGGTTATTTATGAGATTACTATGAGGTTCATTTATCATATTTGTAATAATCCATGGAACAAAGTGAAAGTGTTGCTTTTCTCTCTGTATGTCAAAATACACATAATTATAGTAGGGCTGTACAGCAGGATTCTCAACCTCTGAAATTTGCCATAGATTAAGCCATCTAATTTAATCAAAATCTTGTGAGTAACCTTGTGACAAAGAAAAGTGAAACTGGTCTGTGCCTGTGTTGGATAACTGAACTAAGTTTCTCCTTTCTGCTGCACATGATCACGCACATGCACACAAGCACTTCCCCTTAACTTACAGAGCTTGCATGTGGACATGTGAAGACATAGACAGTCTGCTGTTAACATCAACAATGCCAATCTGGCACAGTAACAACAGGACACAAAGTCAAATCTAAGGGCAGTGGTGCTAAATTACAACTATGCCATTATGTCCAAAACCACACCTTACTTTATCAATGACTCAGTGAATGTATGAGCTTGCTTCATACAAAATTCAGCTGAAGGAAATAGTATGCCATTTCATTCAGTTTCTCACAGTGAGTGGAAATGTAGACTTACAAAAATAAGTACATATAGTACAAACATAACAACAGTAACCACAAGGACAAAAAAAGAAAATGCAGGCCTGTTGTCATTTACAAACTATGTTTATTCCACCGGAACTCATGTGATATAAAAGTAGAGTAAAGCTCTTACCTGCTGCAGCATTCCCTCAGTGGAGCTGAGCTTGTATTGGTGCTCATCCAGAGAACTCACCAGGTCCCGGATCTTCTCCCCCTGAGCCTCCACCTGCTCTGTGAGCACGCTTACCTGCCGGGCAAGAAGGACAGGCTCAGCGACCAGATAGCCACCCCCGTCTCCTCCCCTCCCATCCTGTCCCACGGTCCTGTCTTGGGAAATGTGCCAATATGCCACACCTTCAAGCAGAAGCTCACCCTACTCCCCGAGCATAGTTTCACACTGGCTGGCTCTTTGCTGCAGTAACGTTTACACTGTATTTGTGATGAGGACAAACTATTGACTGGATTAAATTAACTGAATCGTCGTCATGCTCTGAAACTGGCTTTCTTAGCTACGGTGATTATCTCGTCAGGTCAATGGTTGTGTTAAGCAGGAAAACAAGGAAAACTAAACCACCTGCAGGGAAGCTATAAGCAATCATCTTATGACGTACTCAGCACATTGCACCAATTCGGAGTGGTTTTAAGAAAGGCTGGAGTAATGTGCTTCTGGGTGAAAACAGACCACAACTGACAGAAAACACTCTTGTTTGGAAGCTTGCCAAGACTGACAAGCTTTAGCTTGACGGAAAACAAATCCTGTACGACCTCTCAAAAGGAGCCAAACCAGCACAAGCCAAGTAGATACTGTACATGTCATTCAGATTAAGGTAGACTTCCCCAGCTACTACAATTATCCACAGACGAAACACTGAGAAACATGACAAATTGCATGGCTCAGATTCATATCGTAACTCTCAGGACTCATACTTGCCCAGTACTTTGGTTCATAATTACAATGTGTAAGACAAAAACTGAGCCTTTCACAGTCACTGTGCATGCCACATAAAAGCAGTCTTTGTATATGTCCTCACTTTCACATGACTGTGCTATTCGATTGTCTTTGTTTTTATATGAAGTACGTGGGAGGTTTGGGTTGGGATTGGATGTGTCCTCTGACCTTGTCCTTGTGTATTTATTTTGAGCAAGTAATGTGTAAACTGTGGTGTAAATGTTTTTTTGGGAGCTGTGTAACATTTTGTGGCGGTTTTAGAGTATGCAGACTCTCCACACACACAACAAACAACATGGCAGCTCTGCCTGAGGGCGAATGGGCACACCTAACCTGAAGAACAAGCGACTCTTTGTCACCCTCTAAACGTGACAGGCGCTCCTGGCATGTCTCATTGTTCACCGGCAACTGGAGGTTTACCTGCAGAGAAACAAAGGCAAAGTGCAATCATCAACAATGGGGAGTGAGAAGTCAACAACCACAAGAGAGAAATCAACAGCGGCGAGACAGAATCAAAGAGCTCCATTCACTGTGTACATTCAGAGATTCTTCAAATGTCATTTATGCCAGGAGTAAAATATATTTAAAATTCTGAGCAGACACTCGAGGAAAAAAACATGAATACTGATCTCTGAAACTCAACAAAGGTAGCAGTGTGCTTAGCCTAACTTATTTAAGTTTTGCATTTTCTAATCTTTGGAGTCCTGAGTGTGTTTTAGCTGGAAAAAGGACTCTCCATATTCTTAGTGATGTGTAGTGTGCTCCTGCGGAAGAGATCTGGCTTTATTTAATGCTCTCATGTCCAAGGGCTATTCGAAGCTGAGCACAGCAACTTGTGGTGAAATGGATTTGTTGACACATCAATACATTTCAGCACATTGTCATTTTTTATTTGAGAAACTGCTCTTGGGTGATGTATGTAAGCGACATATCTCAAAATGAGGGTAATTTGTTATTAGGTTAGAAAATGTACCTATAACATCTAGGGCCCTATCTTACACCCGGCGCTAATCGGCGCTAACCCAAACGCAAGTGTGTTTGTTAGTTTCAGACTGGCGCAGGTGTCATTTTAGCACCCAGCCCTCACGTTCATTAACTAGCAAATGAACTTTCAAGTGAACTGGGGCGGGTTGGTCTTAAGATGAGGTGTGGCCAGGATAATCTTTGCCGTATTGCTATCTTGAGCCAGCAGAAAGCGTCATGTCGCAGTTATTTCTATGTTATTTTAACAGCGCAATATAAGTGCGTTTACATACATGCATGTGCACAACACACACAACGTATACACCCTCCTGTCTGCTACACACAGGGGCGCACACAAGCATGCATACAAGATATCAAGATTACATTGTGAAATAGGGATTCATATTTTTCCCAAAAATAAAAAAAATCTCTCCCACAATTGATACAGGTTGTCCCTGTAATCCTGGGAAAATGGGCTTGTTTTAAAGCATTAAGATACCAGTAAAAACCTGTTGGTCATATTTCCATAAGCAGGACATTATAAAACAAGGGAAGTATGCCTGAACCTATGGGTTCCCAACCTGACAGCTTTAGTGTATTTAGTGTCATCATTAAGCCAAAATAACGCTATTTATGTTCTTATCAGAATGCACGTAACATGAACTTCGGATTAAGCTTGAACTTGCATTGCCTGTTATCTGACTGCTGTGAGAACATGGAATTGATGTTTGACAATGCTTCATTGTATAATCAAACAAAATTAGTTAAACAAGCAGGCTAATTTGGCGTTTTCTAAGGTGAGACGGAAGCCATATTCTGTTAGCTTATTAGTTCAGCTTATTCTCAGCGGTTGCAGGTGATTTTTAACTAAATTAAACTGCATATATTTTCTAAAATAACAGCACTGTCAGGAATTACCGGGAACCCGTGCCGGTGTTAAACCCTAATGTTTAAGATTATTATTGTGTATATGAAAACACGTCATAATGGTTAGTCAAAATATTATTGATCCTAATACTGATCCATATTTTCCTTGAGCACAAGTCTGTTTCCCCAACTGTAAATTGCTCTTTTTGCAGTCTTATTAAATCCACCAATATATAAGCAATCTGCCAAATGCAGGTAGCTTTTAAAGGGAACGGGAGATAACACTCTGATTGTTTTATTGCATGTTACGCCGAAGACACACCTATAATTAATGAAGAGGCTAAATTCAGCCCATTTCCACCTTGCATCGAACTCTGCGCTCAAAATATGCGCCCTCTAACTAGCGAAAGTGGAGTTGGACACGCCCTAAATGCACTTGCACCTTGCGTTTTAAACCATGCTCCAAGATCATCAAGATAGAGCCCCTAGAGTTATGATTGGGGTAGCCTTGCCTTGCAGGCTTTTCAGTATCCTCACAGATATACATATAATCTGATCAGAAAAGCACTATTTTTGAGGATAAACCTGCCCAAATTGCAGGGAGGTGCTGTTGATACAACCCGTCAAAATTTGATATGGCAAATTACAATTGTGCATAGTAAATTCATAACTGATGCACCAGAAAGTGCTTGATTAAGAAAATAGTAGGTCTGAACATGAATCGACAGGAGGGTTGAACTGCACTAACGTAACTCTGCAATTATCCCGTGTAACATTTATTGAACCAAGATATCATGTGTATTACAAAAACAAAGACTGAATTACCACTCAAAGCCATTTCATGCACAGGAACATAACTACACAATGTGTTCTGAGTAGCCTATGAGTGCAACTTTGTGCATGAAAATGACTGGAATGTTAACTAAATGTGACTTGGACTATATTACCAAAAAGGTTCCAGATAGATTACGTTAACGGTGATCTGTGAAACATTACTCTGAATTGCTTGTTAGCCACAAAGGTCTCCAGTGACCAGTGCAAACTTTTTGTCAACATCTCTAAACTGACTTGTGATACTCATTTGTATTCAAATATTTCACTTTATCGTCCATGACTGGCAATAATTGACAACAAACTCAATTTTCTCAGCCGTTGCTTTGGAGATTTTAGCTAGCAAACTGCAAACCATGGGCTAAGCATGGAAATTAAATAAAACTTCACAACATATGTGTTGTTTTTTTGTGAAAACTTAGCTAAGTAACTATATTGACAGTAAACATGGATGAACTTTCAGGAAACGATTTAGGCCATGCTTACTGAGTACTTTAAATTCAAGCCAATGAAGGTGTTTCAGAATATGCTAAAGCAGTACTACATTTCTACATAGTTAGGCTTATAATCTGAGAACGTCTCAGCAAAATTTCACATTTGTACTGAAAGACAATTTCAGGGGTTTATAATACAGTATCACAGGAGGAATAACTGACCCCCATGCTCTGAAACTTGACTTGGGACACACAATCAAAGGAGTGGCATTGGCACAAAATCAAAGTGATAAAAAAGGGTGTTTATGTTATGGTTTCCTTAATTAGAGGTCATCATCACCGAAGCATGGAGACATCAGCTTACTGTCATCAATACACACTGAAAAAGCCACACAGTCACAAAGGTCAAAGTGAAAACACTTCCACAAAATGTATTTTACTTCAGATGCAAAGGGGTGTACAGTTGTAAAAATCACATAACATGGCAGAGCACTTAAAGCTCTTTAAAGGAGGTTAATGTCCTGATTTGATAGCAGGGTCTTGGATTTGCCAATGCAAAATAGCTAGTAAAATACAGGAGGGTCTTATCGTGTAAATGAGCTCAGCTTGTCAGAGGTTTTCTTTGTAGCAATAATGGAATGCTGCAGTCACACACGATCATCCCTTTTAAGAGTGGGAAAAAGTCAGAAAGATTAAAGATGCCTGTGCTCGAAGGGACTTTATCTTGCTGGTGGACCTCTTATGAGGTTTTTTGCTTTCTTTTTATCTAGGCAACTGGTTTGCTATGACAGTACCATCAAAGGTCCTTTTGAAATTGCTCACCAGAACCAGATGTATTCCATGCATGGCTATATGTTTAAGATGTATATGCATTTAATGAATACATTAAACCTTTGTTTGGTCACCACATAAGACATGCAGTATTTTGTTAGAAATGGCAATTCATTAAAAAGACAGCGAATGAAAATATAGACCTATATATAGAGGCGGTTGCTATAAGTAGTCATGACAGACTTGGTTAGGGATAAAAAGAAAATCCACTGTGGTGGTCTTTATTGAGCACAAAAATGACTACTACTGCAGGCTGCTCTATTTGCCTATACTGTTAGTACTCATTTAATTTAAAAAAAGGAACCATAAATGCTATAATACATGGGTAAAATGTTTAGTTTCAAAATATTTAACCAATCAAAGCAGAAGTGTAGTCCACACTTCAAAGTTAAGTTCACCAGTGACCACACCTTTTCAGTGGGAGAAAAACTTGCTGTTCCAAGTATAGGCATGAGTGTACTGACCCGGGCCATACAGAGGAGCATTCACATGGGACATTCCCAGTGTGAAAAAAATTGTACGATGAAAACTTAAACTATGATCGCAGTTTGAATTAACAGGAATTTACACTTTGGTAGAACTTTGGGTTGTGTAGTTACCTGGCCATGATATACGAACGTGAACAAAGTGGATTCTGTCAATACAAACAATAACCAGTCCTCTTACCTATTTTTTTGAGAAAATTAAATGGCCCTTTCAAGCGTTCCTGGTGAACAAACCGACCTGCCGACATTTTGCTAGTCTTTTCTGGTAGATTGCTAACAACATAGAAAATTATGCTTTTATAAATAATTGAAATTACACAAATTGGTAATATTCCCACAATAGGACTGGCTATTGTTTGTATTGACAGAATCCGCTTCGTTCACATTCATATACATGCTAGAAGTGTCATTTTGGGCTGCGCTATAGAAGTGAATGGAGAGCCACAAATACCGTATTCTGGATTATCACCCCAGGAGAGCACAGAGCAACTAATTAACATATTTTGCCACCATCTGGGCTGATATCATGGCCAGGTAACAACACAACCCAAAGTTCTACCAAAGTTAAATTTTGCTTTAAATAACAAATAAATACATTACGTAAAATGTTTTGTGACAGTTTTTATATAAAAACACTTGCAAGATTTTGAGCACATCACTGGGCTATCGATTCAGGAGTTAACATACTGGGTTAACCCACTGTCTGGAAAACTACATTGTATCCGCTAGCCAGCTGGCTACCTTAATAAAGTAAACTTGCAGACCCGGGTCTTGTGTGAACGGTTAGGACCCGGGACCTACCCGTAACCATAGTGTGGTGTGAATGGGTCAAACGCAGGTCAAACCCGTGTTCAATATCCCATGTCAATCCTGGGTCTTACGTGTGAAGGGGGTATTACTGTGCAGCAATCACACTATTAATAGTACTTGACCTTGGAATTGGAAATGTACAAAGTAAAAATACAAATATAAAACACACACAAAAATCACTGCTGGTCTGAGCACTATGTTACAAGACCACATGAAGGAATTCCCTTTTCCTCCCTCTTACTGAGACCTGTACAAGAGACTGACAATGCACTACTTTTAAAGCGCACTGTGGGCCATGACACAGGCTGTTAAGTGAAACAATTAACAGAAACCACAGAGGCCCCATTCTCTAGCGCATGGAGACTCAGGAACGCTGGAATGACCTTATGTTGGCCTTACCAAAATGCCCAGAAGACCCTTAGAGCTGTACATTCAAACAGGGAATAGCAATGACTCTCATGGCAATTATTACAGGTGTCACAGCCAAGAATGTGAAGTAATAAATGGGTGAGGCAAGCACTATTTCACAATAATTTGGAGGCAACATCTGGTGGCCCTGTGATTGCCAACTGTACCCTCTTTTCAGCTGCATAGCTTAATCAATGCTGTTCAGGTAAAGTACCTCATTATTAAAGTGTAATTATTAAACTTAAACAGAATTAGTAATTATATGTAATTTTCCTTTTGAAGGGGTACAATGGCATTTCCCCCACTTGGGTTCCCCATCATGTTACAAGGTTGCTTAAACACATTACAACTTCAAAAATCTTTCCATCCTTTAATATTCCAATATGGCTACACTCTCAGAAATAAAGGTACAGTGGAGGTACATTTCACTTCTATAAGGAACAGTTTTCCAAGGGTACCCTGAAAGTACAATAATGTTCTATTTGGGTACTAATAAGTACCTTTTCAAGCAAAAAAGGTAGAAATAAATTATGTATTGCTGGCTAGGGGTATAATCTTATGTACCTAGGGTACCACCCCAGTAACAAGCGTTTGTACCTTTTTAGGTACTTTTCATACCTTTTTTTCTGTGACAGCTTTCTCTCTCTGAATGTAGAATTCCTACCATTTGGCTTGCTCTAACCTGTCACCAATGCCAGTTTGAACACAGCCTACACCTCATTCATGATCAACATGTTCCTTGCTAAAAATAATAACCACAAAGAACAATGAATCAACCACATTTTCACAGAATTCATAATATTCATGACATTCATTCAGTTTTTTCCTATGTTCATCCTTTTGAAATACCTTTTGAATGGCTAAACACCATACAGTGTTTTAGTGCTTCCCTCCAAATATATTTACAGTATAAACTGAAGTTCAAGCATTTTACAGCAGCTTTTGCCAGCACAGCATTTATGAACCTCATTGTTTTGTCATGGTATTGGTATCACAAGATGATGAACATAGTGTCTTCCGCACAAGAACTTCATGAGTCAGTTAAAATACGATAATTAAACATTAGCAGTTACGTTTTAAGTCCTAATTTGGCTTCAGGAGAAAAACTGGACTGGATGATGATTTACCCCTTCATAAATAAAGCTTCATAAATATCTGCCTGGACAAGGAGCACAGTAAACACTGTGTATGAGCAAAGCGGTTTTTTAAATCCAGAGAATCTTTCACTGTGTATGAGCAAAGCGGTTTTTAAATCCAGAGAATCTTTTGGGGAAAACCAGATGAACTTTAATCCCAAGTACTAACCACAACATTATATTCTCATGAGAACAATAAAAACATGTGGGAAAGTGTATAACATCATGTCTTGCAAAAATAAAAATAGACCATCACCACAAATATCTGGGGGACAGTACTAGTATATCTGAGGAAAGCCATGCTTACCTTTTTAAGCCAAGTGAAGTGCTTGTAAAAATCAATTTCACTCTCCATGCTGTATTCCCATTGTTGCTTTAGCTTTTCCCAAAGTCTGAAGTAACTCTCCTTGGCAGATGATCAAGCACTGCACATGGTCTGATACAGTGTAGTGCTGTGAGGACAGAGGCGCTCCCCCTTGCTCCCAGCTCCCTCCACTCTCTGTCCTGATGCACAGCAGCAGCAACTATGAGGACCCAGCGACCAGAAATCACATCTGATTCAGGTGCCAAAGCATCAGGTCTGGAGCAGAGAGTGCCAGGCTGAGCAACAAGCTCTAATAATCAGGTTGCAATCTTTGGAACATAAATAATTACAACTGGTCTAGCCCTCTCTCTCTCACTCTCTCTCGCGCTCCCTCTCCTTCCTTGTTTTCCCTCTCGCTCTCTCCCCTGTTCTTCTACCCCCTCTTGCTCCGTCTCTCTCTCTCTCGGCTGCTTTTATTAACTCAGGTCTTGTGCTTGGTGCAATTCCAAACTTAGAAGCCTTTTGGGTGCTTTTTGGTGGGGAAGGAGGAGTACAAAAACATTCTGAGATGAACACTCGGCTCAGAAAGATGAAGCGATTGGGAGACTTTGGTGAGGGGGTGTGTTCCTGCTGTGTACTTAAACGCTGGCTGGAGAGCATTCCCCCAGGGTCCTCCTTCCTGTGGATCAGTGAGCATTCCTGAGTAAGCACGCATGGCTCCCCTTCCATTTAGTGCAGTCGTGCAGAAATGGTACCAGAACCGAAAGCAGCGCTGCACCTGGTGTGCTTTACGTACCGAATTACAGATTACCTCCCTCAGACCGTGCCTGCTGAAACCTTGCCAACGCTCTTGCCCAGCGCTACTGCTGGTGATGCGAGAGTAGTGGAGGAGGTTGGAGGGGGGTGGGGGGGTAAGGGCGATTGGAGAAGGTGGGCTCCAGCTGGCATCATAGTGCCAACAGGAGAAGAGCAGGGATTTCTGGGATTTCCCTGTCACTTCAATCTCCAGATCACTTTGACATTCTCACATCCCCGCTTGCGGGGGCATTTCCTGTTATTCGTCACGTGGGAATGTGGAAATTTAGCGCCTTGGGTTGGGAACCATGAGTAGGGGCCTCTGGAATGGTCTGCCACATATGATCCTATGCTCTGGTGGCAGAGATATACGCAGGACAAAAGAAGCCATTAGTACAGGGTATTTATGTCTTGGCTTTAATCCAAAAATAATATTTTGTCAGTGAATTTTCTCCTCTTTGATGGGATCAGGCAAATTAATGTTGTTCAGTTGGGAATGGGGGGAAAATGCAAAGAGACAATTTTAGACTCGTAATGTACAGTATGTACACTGCCTGGCCAAAAAAAAGTCGCCGTTGCACCCGTCATGCATAGTGCCCACTGTACAAACCTCTGGAGGCAGTGTTAAAATCTGGGGTTGCTTCAATTGGTCAGGTCTAGGCTCCGCAACGTTATGCAGCAATAAAATGAAGTCAGCTGAGTACCTGCATGTACTGAATGACCAGGTTATCCCATCAATGGGCATATTCCAGGAAGATAATGCCAAGATTCATCAGGCTCAAATTGTGAAAGAGCGGTTCAGGGAGCATGAGGAATCATTTTCACACATGAATTGGCCACCAGAGTCCTGACCTTAACCCCATTGAAAGTCTTTGGGGTGTGCTGGAGAAGACGTTACGGAGTGGTTCGACTCTCCCGTCGTCAATACAAGATCTCGGCCAAAAATGAATGCAACTCTGGACGGAAATAAATGTTGTGACGTTGCATAAGGTTGTCGAAACAATGCCACGACGAATGCGCGCCATAATGAAGGCTATAGGCGGTCCAACGAAATATTAGCGTGTGCGACTTTTTTTTTGGCCAGGCAGTGTATAATACAGCAGAGTATTAGGCTGTATTATATTATTAGGTGACTGATTGCACCAAATACCACCAGAACATATTCTGAACTATTTGGGTGAATTCTGCATAAATTCAACTATATTAGCAAAGACAGCACAATTAAGGTCTACGAGTATATTCAGATGTGGGCCTAGGGAATATACACAGTCTGAATTCCTGTTTGCCTAAGGAATTGGCTGCCAATTTTGCTCCCTCACATTCCTACAGACCCATCACCTAGTTATTACTCTGATCCACACAGCTATGGGATTGAACTCATGCTGAAAAAACACACAAATGCACACACATTCAGGCACAAACACATGCACACATGCAATCATACACGTGCACACGCATGCATGCACATAAGCACACCCTCACCTACGCATGCACACACACTCTTCTACATGCACGTACATGAAAACATTCATACATGATACATGTGCAGGCACATTCACAAGCATGCATGCACACACACACAGATACTCAAGCACAAATGCACACATGCATACACACAGTCATACGAACACACGTGTACGCACACACACTCGCCACACGCATGGACATTAAATCTGCATCCCTACTTTTTTTCCAAAGATGCTTATACAGCATCTTTAAGTTAAACACATTACACTGAAGGGGTTATATATAGTTATGGCTTCCTACAGAGGAAACTGGACTGCGGCATCTCCCTCAACAATGTCTCATCCAGGATTTGAACTCACAAACCTCAAGCTCAGAGTCTTCTCTGAGTCTGACCCACCGCTAGTACCAGGCAGACAGTGTCACATAATCAATTACTGATTCATTCATGTGGCCTAGTGTATGCAAGGGAAGCTATCATGAAAAATGAGCGACATGTGGTCTTCTGATTTCCTGCCGATATTGTGGGACAACCCCCCCACCTCTTTGAGAGGCACATCCCTGGCTTTAATTGAGGAGCATATGTGCCTGATCCAGCATCGAGCTACAGGGCTCTTTGTTGGGTGTGCTGTGGCACTAGAGACCCCTGGAGTACAGGATGCGGTAATCCACGGTACACTCACTCCAGCTGTGGATTCACCTCACTGGCTAGTCAGCAATGTCAGCATACCGTTTACGACGAGTCTTTCTTTTTTTTTTGTTAACCGGCTACATATTCAACCTTGGTCTTTTTTCACAAACAACATGCCAAATACAACCCAACACAGTGCAAAAACCAAATCTTAACAAGCATTTTAATCTTATATTTAGACTTTGGAATCTTATTTCTGTTACTTTTTTGCTAAATAAGACAAACTATCTGGCAGTTGGGTGAGATAATTTCACTTATCAAGCAAAAAGTAACTTAAAACAAGCTAATATCTTCCGCTTTTGATGAAAAAAATAAGATTTTAAGTCTCATTACAAGACTAAAACACTTGTTAAGACAGATATTTTTTGCAGTGCAACAAGTGGACTTTACGTTCTCAGTCATGATGTTCCTGACAGCAGCCTAATTTCAACGTGTGCACTGAGAGGCACAGAACTGCAAACACCTCACTAAGCTTTGCCTCTAATTATGGCCCTTGTGAGTGAACTCATCCTTGACAAATAATATGAACAAGCGGTCTACACAATTTAAAACTCCCAACCATCAGCCAAAGCAATAGTGAGCTTTCTTCACACAGTGCTGGTAATCAGCAACACATTTTCCACTGCTGAGACGGATTACAGAATAGAGAGTACTGGAGCACTGGATGAAAAAGCCATATGTGCAATTATATACATCCTGCCTGGGTGTTTACCCCATGCCTGACATCAAAGACCTGCTGTGATGAACGAGCACGGTCTCTAACGTCGCTGAAGCGCAAACAGCACAGAGAAAGGTCGCTTTCCCTGCGTTACGGTCGCATGCAGTGGGGGCTGCCCCAAATTAGTTACAAGTCAAAAACACTCGGCAGTTGTCTGAACTAGCCCTTTGAAGCTGAGATTCTCCAGGTTTCAGATGGGTTCTGACTTACCTCCTCGCACCAAGGGATGTTTCGGGAGCTCAGACCATGGTTCGGAAACAGGGAGAGGGTGAGAGTGGAGTGACAGAGAACGGAGGCGGTGGAACAGGATGTTCAGCTCAACCCCATCGGAGCCTCAAAGGATTCAAGACTATTTACCACATCCAGCCTTCCCCGTTCTTAGGGAGCCAGAATAAGCTCCATTCTTAGGCAAGCAGGGATCTGAGAACCCAGACCCACATACCTTTCCGGCACACAAAATACACCTCTTTTTGTGAGAATAAGATTAAAATGACACAGGGCTTATCATTTCCTAAATCCGCCAGTTCTTTCTGATACTATGTTCTGGGTACCGA
Organism: Synaphobranchus kaupii; assembly: GCA_029718625.1. Lineage (NCBI taxonomy): Eukaryota > Metazoa > Chordata > Actinopteri > Anguilliformes > Synaphobranchidae > Synaphobranchus > Synaphobranchus kaupii. Next base: position 29,281,731 of record CM056391.1, on the reverse strand, counting down.
TTAGTTATAAAGGCAAACATTAAAAAGCCAACAATGACCTGAAATCTAGCTGTTTTCATGCTTCATGTTTAATGTAGGCTACATTACATTTACATTTAGGTATCTTATCCAAAGGGACTTGCATAAGTGGTCAGAGATAATAAGTCATCTGGAACTCCTTAAAAATAACAAGCTATTTGTATAGCAACCCCAGATCATAACACTGCCTCCAGAGGCTTGTACAGTGGGCACTATGCATGATGGGTGCAACAACGGAATTTTTTTTTGGCCAGACAGTGTAGGTTTACCTTAATAACCAATAAAACACTGTTCTGAATTTGACAAAAAATGTATTTGATGTAATGGAGGTGAATCATTCTGTCATTCAGTGGTGCTTTGAATACTTGCCCCTGAGACAGCATCAGAGAAAATGAGAACCTTCATTGCTTTATTGTCTAAGCAGAGGTCCTTATCAAGAGTAACTTACAAACTCACATTACATAGGCCCATTCACATGCTGTACCTGGAGGTTTAAGTCCTACTTAGCATTTGAATTGACAACACTGTTCGGCACAAATAGTGTAAGAACCCTCGTTAGGAGGATTGGAAGTACTCACCATGCCCTTCTCCAGCCACTGCATGAGGACGTCGGCAGTGGTGCTGGGGAGCTGTTTCCGTAGCAGCACCCTGTCCCCATCAACGGCCTGCATCTCAAGGGCAGCCCGAAGATCCTCTGCCAGTCGCAGTACCTGCTGGGGTCCAGGGTACCCCGGGGAGCCCAGCTCGAACAGGCCGCCACTGAAGTCGGCTGCAGCCTTGGACCCTGCGCCACAGACGGACATCTTTAAGGAGAGAGGCAAATCTCTCCCTGCACTGCTGCACTCTCAGTGTCACCAGCGACCACTACTCCACTTGTCTCCGGTGTTAGTGAACTATACTGTTGCGTCTCAGTGCCGTGGAGATGGGCAATCACTGTGCCACACACACATGGACATCTGGAGAACATGGTGCTGCCACAGTGCTGCCTGCCAGCCATTTCCACTGCAAATATTTTTATTTCATTGGAACATATGTCATTTTTGGTTGAGACAGAAATAGTACACACAAATCAAAAACCTGTGATTAAATCACCACTCCCCTATGTTATCCAGTCATACTGGATAAAGACAAGCTATCTTATAAAAATTGGTTAGCCCCTGATGAGGTTGCTTGGAGAGGTTGTTCATTGGTATGGAAAACCACACCACATGGACATTTTAAAATCAAGTGCAAATGAAACTTGGCAACGCACACCAGAACAGGGCATATAAGTAATATTCCTTGTGACACATTACAACCAATGTGCTCATTCTTCGATTGCCTCATCCTCTTCCTCACTGACTGTCCAGCAGTGGCCAGCACTAGGACAGTTTCAATGGTATTTATGGTACAGCATCCTCAGGACAGTTTTGTGAACACTCTGGCTGGATTCTTTTTTTTTTTTTTTTGGGGAGGTAAAAAAGGACCCCCCTTATTTATACCATGCCTTAATCCATTGTTTAGGTCATAACCTGAACATCCGGCCAAATCGTCTCAAAGACCGTACTCGTAAACATTCGTCGTCATGATGATACTCAACAATTTAGTCATTCTTAGAATAACTAAACCTACTCTCATTGGATTAGTGCACACTCTGGCTGGATACTGTAGATGTTGATGGGAAATAGGGGTGGGGTCATGTGACCTAGCCAGCCAAACAGCATTGAGGAATTGAATGAACAGCAAGTGCACACACTCAGGGCTTGTGAGCATCTTCAGTCAAAAAGCCTCCGGTTTGCTGCCAAATACGCATGCAACTGGTCATGCAGAATAAACCAAGGGAATGCCTCTCCACTATGTAGAAAATCCCCTGTAAATTAATTATTTTACAAAATCATGTCAAAACGCACATCCTTCTCAATGCGTTTCAAACACATTTAATTCAAATATGCCTCGAACCACATTTCAAAACACATTTCTCGACTAATGCATTCTTATTCTAAAAGTGTTACTGTGCTTACATCTCTATAACCCTGATGCAAAAATGAAAAAAAGCTGAATAGATTTATAAAATGCCACATATTCTTGAATGTCCCAGGCCTTATTTGCTTAGAAATAAAAATATATATGATTTACATTGTGTCATTTATTTACTTAGCAGACTCCTGATCTGAACCACTATCCCACAAATCCTGAGTATTTCTGAAAGCACTTTCAGGTCCCCGCATCATCACTCCTTTTGATCATGGGATTTGAGCATAAAATCTTGAGCACCAGAACATTTCACTTGCGGGCAATTCCAGTTCATTTTCTAATATGTGCAAGTTGAAATTGGTGAGCGCATTCCTATTCAGTTGAGAACTGACCATAACCCTAATAAGGAAGATTTTACAATGACATTAATAAAAATAAATAACAACCAAGCACATTTTCAGTTCAGCAGCAGGTTGAAAAATAACCAGTAGATGGCGGTCAATCAATTTCGCACTGAAGCGGACCTATTCTAAAATTCATATCAATTGAATCTGCCTCTAAAGCAGAGGTGAAAATCCAGGGGACATAAAGTAAAAGACCTCCCCAGTATTTTGCTCCAATCACCTGGATTTGTCAATTAACATAATTCTTCAGCAAGGAGGTAGTTTTGGTAATTAGTGAAATCAGCTGGCTGAGTCTATGGGTGGAAGAAATACATGGTAGGACATTTACTTTATGTCTCCTGGGGCTCTATCTTGGCGATCTTGGCGCTTGGTCTAAGCGCATGGCGTAAAGTCCATTTAGGGCATGTCCAAGTCCACTTTTGCTATTTTAACGGCGTGTTTTTTGAGCATGGCGCAACGTCCAAATTGGCTGAACCTAGTCTCTTCATTAATTATAGGTGTGTCTTGGGCGTGACATGCAATAAACCAATCAAAATGTCATATCCCATTCCCTTTAAAAGCCTGCTTTTCCACCTTGGCGGATTGCTTATGATGGCGAAACAGACATGCTCGTGCGTGTTTAGTGCGATCAAGGAATAGGCAATATGGATCAATAGTAGCCTATGATCAATATTATTCGGGCTAACCATTATGAGTTCCCGGTAATTCCTGACAGTGCTGTTTAATATTTGCGGTTAAATTTTGTTAAAAGCACCTGCAACAGCTGAGAATAAGCGACCAATGGCTTCCGTGTCACCTTAGAAAACGCCAAATTAGCCTGCTTGTTTAACGAATTTTGTTTGATTATGCAATGAACTCATGTTCAAGCTTCATCCGAAGTTCATTAGGCTACCTGCATTCTAATTTTGATTTGAACATAAATAACGTTATTTTGCCTTAATTATGACACTAAATACAATAAATCTGTCAGGTTGGCAACCCATAGGTTCAGCATATTTTCCCTTGTTTTATAATGTCCTGCTTATCGAAATGTGACCAACCTATTTTACTGGTAATTAGCCGCTTAGTTCTCTTTAAAATCTTTTGTTCAGTTATGGAATAACAGGTGAAATCAGCGGGGTTTTAATAAGCTGAGGGTATGGAAACCTTGTCACTGTAATTTAAAAAATATGAAGGATGAAGAATAGCTAAGGTTACAATTCAGTTAACATGATGACATTTATCTCCGTTTTTTAACCATAGGCTATCGAAAAAAACCTTATGCACAGTGAATCCGCTGTAGCCTAGGCTATTTGAAAAACAATAAAAGCAATATTCACTGGACAAGGTTTTGAACTTTTTTCAGTCACAAACCATTCTATTTACTTACAGGCTGTATTCCTAGATAATGTATTGTATGTATCTAGGATAATGTGTTCCTAGATAAATGCTGTATTGTCATGACGTCTGAAGCGCATTTTCAGAACTCAAATGTCCGTCTATTGCAGTGCGCGAGTTTTCCATTGAATGACAATTCACGCATTAGGTGTAAATGACAATTTGCGCATTAGGCTTGATATAGGTGTTATCAGCTCCTTAATGATGGATAGCCATTGTCCCGTACCATCGCACATCGCCTGGATGTTGATGGAGTGGGCTGAGAGCAATGTAATGTGGCATCACATTGTGATCTAGATATTTTATGCTTGTCATGCTTGTGTGCGCCCCTGTGTGTAACAGACAGGAGGGTACGCGCGTTGTGCACACACCTATGTAGACGCACTTATATGCGCCGTTAAAATAACATGTAAACATTACATTACATTACATTCATTTAGCAGACGCTTTTATCCAAAGCGACATACAATAAGTGCATACAGAGACGTCATCAAGATCACTACAGAACAGACAAGACAAAGCACATCCTTCCTATAATGTAGCAGCTATCCCTAGTACAACAACTGCGACATGACTTTAGACCAGGTTTGTGGTGGTTCTAGCGCAAGCGCTTTCTGCTGGCTCAAGATAGCAATAGACCAAAAAGAATCCTGGCCACTCCTCATCTTAAGGCCTGGTACATACTCTACGCAAGGAACGCGCGCAACGATGCAAAGAGCAACGCAGGGGGCGTTTCTCGCGTTCTTGCGTAGCAAAATGTGCAGTCCAAATTTTGTAACGCGATGCAAACGTGTGGTGCAATTCCACACGTTTCCGTTAGAGGTGCTAAATGTAAATACTGTTCAATAACAGCAGAATTGCAGACTACACACAAAGAAGTAATAATTTCCGGTTTAAGGTTACTTAAACTTACTTAAGACCAACACGCCCAGTTCACTTGTAATGGGCGCAAAAATACATGCTAGTTAAAGGACGTGTGCGTTAGGCGTTATAATGAACCTAGCGCCGGGTGTAAGGCCTAGGACATACTCTACGCAAGGAATGTAATGGGGGAGTTGGGTTCGGAAGGCCAGATGCAACAGTGAGAGATCAAAAAGTATCTCAGATAATCTGAAACACCACTAGAGTGAAAAGTATTCACAAACAGAGAGAAAAGGATAACAAAGGATGGAGCAAAAGACTCCTGGCGCAGAGCCAAACGAAAAACAACCCTAAAAACAGGGCGAGGCTCAACACATTGAGCAGAAAATAGATAAACAGAATTTACCTTTGAGTCTCAGTAGAAAAGAGACTAAACAAAGGGAGAAAAACAGAAATGAAAATAATATTTCCGTGGTACTGGAAAAAATAAGCTCGTAGATACGAGTGCAGACAAAGGAAATGCCTCTCCTCCTCACACGAGGGTTTAGTAAAAAGAGAGGTGAAAAGAAACCAAGAAAACAATTCCTCCAACTCACAAACTCAGCGAGTAAAAAATAAGAGGAAGTAGAAAGAAGCATAAAATATAGGAATGCCTCTTTAAAGAACAGAAAAGAAGGAAGACTAACAAACAGTAGAGAAAGAGAAAAGAAAAGATCAAAAGATCTAAACCCTAATCCTAACCGGAATTGTCCTGCTTTGCTTATTTAGAACAGCAAGGAAAGCAGTCTCCGTATTCCTATACCTTTACCGGCTACGTGTGAAATGCAAGAAATCTCGAAGAACCGGAAATCGGAAACCCAGAGCTATATATAGCCGGCAGGAAACCACAAACAGGTGCGGAGGATAATTGCAGTGCAAGATGAAAACACCGGAACGGAAGGCAGAAAATCCGATAGAGTGCATGACGCTGCTAAAAGAAAGAACGAACGCCGAAATAAAACGAGGCTGCCGAAAACCATGACAGAACCCCCCCTCTAAGGGACGGCCCCAGACGATCCCTCTGCCTTATTTCTGCGGAAGTCCCTAATAAGAATGGGGTCCAAGATGTTCCTGGAAGGTACCCAGCAGCGCTCCTCAGGACCATAGCCCTCCCAGTCTACTAAAAACTGGTACCCTCTGCCCACACGCCTCTCAGCCAAAATGCGCCGAACGGTATAAACCGGACCTCCCTCCACAAACCGGGGGGGAGGCGGCGGCTTGTCCGCCGGAGCAAGTGCGCTCACCAGCACAGGTTTCAACCGAGAGACGTGAAAGGTGGGATGGATACGCATAGAACGTGGCAACTGAAGGCGCACAGTGACCGGGTTGATCCTCCTGATGATCTTAAAGGGACCCACAAACCGTGGCGCGAGTTTGCGGGACTCCACTCGCAATGGTAGGTCCCGTGTGGAAAGCCACACTCTTTGCCCCACCCGATAAGAGGGAGCCGGGCGACGGCGTGTGTCGGCTGCAGCTTTTTGTTTAGCAGGGGCACGCAGGAGAGAAGTGCGCACACGCCTCCAGACAGAACGACATCTCCACATGAAAGCCCCTGCGGACGGTACCTCCACCTCCCTCTCTAACTCAGGAAATAGAGGGTGGTAGATATCCCAGCTGAGCCTCAAAAGGAGAGAGCCCTGTGGAGGCATTGCGTAGAGTATTATGGGCGTACTCCGCCCAAGTTAGATGGCGACTCCAGGACGTAGGATTGGAGGCAGCCAAACACCGAAGGGTACTCTCCAACGTCTGATTGGTACGCTCTGTCTGTCCATTGGTTTCCGGGTGAAAACCCGAAGACAAACTGACAGATGCCCCTAGCAGGGTACAAAAGGAGCGCCAAAACTTGGCTGCGAATTGAGGGCCGCGATCGGAAACCTTGTTTAAGCGGTTCAAGCTTCTAGTTTAATACTTGTAAGGTTACTTATTGGCTTACTGTTGTGCACGCCAATGATTGATATTGTGTGGACGACTGGGTGTAGGCAGGGGACACAAGAGACCCGCGGGTGGGAGTCATGATCCCTTGCTATGGGCGCAGACAGGGCAGGCGGCAACAAAGTCCCGCACATCACTCTCCATTTTAGGCCACCAAAAGCGTCGGGACAAAAATTCCCTAGTCCGGTGGACGCCAGGATGGGCCGCCAGCTGAGAAGAGTGGCCTCACTGGAGAACCCGAGATCTAATCCGGGATGGAACAAACAAACAGTGGGACGGGCCCCCACCTGGACCCGGATCCGAACACAATGCCTTCTGTACAGCTGCTTCGATCTCCCACATAACCGGGGCTACAATCTGGGAAACGGGTATGATGGGCTCAGGATGCGGTTCTCTGTCAGTGTGGTCGTAAATACGTGACAGAGCGTCCGGCTTAACATTCTTCGATCCCGGTCGATACATTAGAAGAAATCTGAACCGGGCGAAAAATAATGCCCACCGGGCTTGTCGGGAGTTCCGCGTCTTGGCCTGTTGGACATATTCCAAATTCTTATGGTCTGTCCAGACCGTAAAGGGATGCTCAGCTCCCTCCAACCAATGACGCCACTCCTCTAACGCCAATTTGACCGCAAGCAGCTCCCGGTCTCCTACGTCATAATTCCTCTCGGCCGGTGTTAAAGCACGAGAGAAATATGCACATGGGTGCATCTTATGGTCCAGCTCCCACTCCCACTCCCAGCTCCGATGCATCTACCTCTACCACAAAGGGGAGGGAGGGATTGGGAGTTACCAGGATAGGTTCGGAGCTGAACCTCTTTTTTAGCTCCGTGAACGCCGCCTCAGCCCTAGAGTTCCATTGGAAGCGTGCAGGAGATGTCTTTTTGGTGAGGGCTGTGATAGGGGCGGTTATTGTACTAAAATTGTGGATAAACCGCCGGTAGAAATTAGCAAAGCCTAAGAAGCGCTGTACCTGCTTTACTGATGTAGGAGTAGGCCAGTTCTTAACTGCCGAAACTTTCTCAGGATCCATAAGGACCTTACCGTCCGCCACAATGAACCCCAAGAAAGAAACGGAGTTAGTGTGGAATATGCACTTCTCGGCTTTTACGAACAGTCGCGCCTTCAGAAGTGCCTCCAAAACCTGCCTAACATGGCCGACGTGAGATGAGAGATTCGGAGAAAAAAATTTAATATCGTCGAGGTAAACAAAAACAAATTTCTCCAGCATCTCTCTGAGAACGTCGTTCACTAGCGCCTGGAAGACAGAGGGGGCGCTAGTGAGCCCGAACGGCATCACCCGGTACTCGTAGTGGCCGTGGTGGGTGTTAAATGCCGTCTTCCACTCATCACCCTCACACACGCGCACCAGGTTGTAAGCGTTGCGAAGATCGAGTTTAGTAAAGATCGACGCCCCCTGCAGGCACTCAAAAGCGGAGTTCATCAGTGGAAGAGGGTACCTTTTCTTGACGGTGATGTAGTTTAGACCCCGATAATCTATACAAGGCCTCAACCCTCCATATTTTTTCTTGACAAAGAAAAAACCAGCGGCAGCCGGTGAGGTGGAAGGTCTAATAAAGCCATTAGCTAGAGATTCCTCAATGTACTGCCTCATCGCAGTGCTCTCAGGGACTGACAAGGAATACAGAGAGCCCCTAGGCGGAACCGTACCCGGGTATAACTCGATGGCACAGTCGTAAGACCTATGAGGTGGCAAGGTGGTGGCGCGTTGCTTACTGAAAACCTCAGCGAGGTCGGTGTACCTCCCTGGTACATTGGTAGGCAAACGGAATCTGAGCGCCCCTATCACCTCTGAATTTTCAGGATCAACAAGGGATTAATGTGATGATTCCCAATCAAATACGGACTCAGAAGGATCCTCCTCCCAAATAGAATTCCCATCCGCAGAAGAATCCCAAGCCAGGCTCTCCTCGTTTCTTTCAGAGTGAGCCTCCGGATTAACCTGGACAGGAGAACATTCAACCTCCTCATTATCACTGTCGGAGCAGAAAGCGGAACTGTCACAAGTACCACCTGAAGAGGTGTTAATGGAAAAGTAACAGCGAGATTTACACTGAGGACCCCACTGGAGAATAACCCCCCCGTCCCCACCCCACCCAATGTGAGGGCCATGAAGGACTAACCATGAGTGTCCCAGGATGAGCGGGTAAGCTGGGGAATCAACTAAAAAAATGTTTATCCTCTCAGAGTGACCCTGGTAGGAAGTGGACATAACTAGAGACCCTGTGGACTCCTTAATGGTCCCGGAACCCAACAGACGGCCATCGAGAGCAGTAACAAAAAGAGGACGAGTGAGAGAACGTATGGGGATTTTAACCTCCCTGGCCCATTTTGCGTCGATGAAACATCCAACTGCTTCAGAATCAATAAATGCGTTGATGTTAACAGACCGCCTATTCCAAAGCAGTTGGACTGGCAAAAGGGTGCGAGGGAGAAGACTATTTTGTCTCGTTAAGAACCCCAGTTCCCCTAACGAGACCCCTCGTTTCCCTCCAGTTTAGGACACTGGTCTTTGGTGTGACCCCTGCATCTGCAATATCGGCACGAGTTCTCCCGTGGTCTTGGCCCCCTAGGGACGCGAACAGACGACCCATCCACCTGCATCGGCTCCTCCCGACTAAAGGAGGAGTAGGTGGAGGAGTAGACTGGAGATTCTGCCGAGGCCAAAGAAGAGGAACGAACAGGACAAACTCTGCGTTCCCTTTCACGCTCCCTGACGCGGGTGTCGACTCGAATAGCCATGGTGACCAGAGCACTAAAGGTGGTAGGCGGCTCGAGCACGGACAGGGCGTCCCTGACGGGGTCTGACAATGCGTTAAGAAATAACGCCTTAAGTGGTCCGTCGGGCCACCCAGTCTCTCCTGCAAGTGCCCGAAACATAATGCTGAAAGCCGCTATGGTGTCAGTACCCTGGCGAAGATTAGTTAGTTTCATGGCGGACTCTTGACCTGAGACGTCATAATCGAAAACTAACTTTATCTCATCCATCAGGCTATCCGAGTTACGTATAACCGGAGCGTTGGATGAAATAAGCGGTTCCGCCCAAGCGAGGGCATTGTCCGCCAACAAGGACAAAATAAAAGCCACCCGGGACTCATGGGTCGTAAACCGGGATGGCTGTGCTTTAAAACACAAAAGGCACTGAGCCAAAAAACCCCGGCATCTCCCCGGTTCCCCACTATAACGGGATGGTAGCTGGAGTTTGGGCTCCATAGGAGTAAGTGGCACGGGAACAGGGTTAATGGGTGCTTGTGTCACTGGGGCAGTAGCTGAAATGGTCAGCGCACGGAGACTGTCTGCTAAATCCCGCAGACATTCTCCCTGATGGCGCAGCTGTTCCATCATCTGACCCTGCTGTGTGTGCAGGGCCTGCTGACTGGCCTGGAGAACACAAATTGTCTCCTCATGAGCTGTCAGCACTTCCTCGACTCTCTGTGGAGTTGCTGGTCTTTCCATACTGGCTTCGAGATTCTGTAATGGGGGAGTTGGGTTCGGAAGGCCAGATGCAACAGTGAGAGATCAAAAAGTATCTCCGATAATCGGAAACACCACTAGAGTGAAACGTATTCACAAACAGAGAGAAAAGGATAACAAAGGATGGCGCAAAAGACTCCTGGCACAGAGCCAAACGAAAAACAACCCTAAAAACAGGGCGATGCTCAACACATTGAGCAGAAAATAGATAAACAGAATTTACCTTTGAGTCTCAGTAGAAAAGAGACTAAACAAAGGGAGAAAAACAGAAATGAAAATAATATTTCTGTGGTACTGGAAAAAATAAGCTCGTAGATACGAGTGCAGACAAAGGAAATGCCTCTCCTAGTTTAGTAAAAAGAGAGGTGAAAAGAAACCAAGAAAACAATTCCTCCAACTCACAAACTCAGCGAGTAAAAAATAAGAGGAAGTAGAAAGAAGCATAAAATATAGGAATGCCTCTTTAAAGAACAGAAAAGAAGGAAGACTAACAAACAGAGTAGAGAAAGGGAAAAGAAAAGATCAAAACCCTAATTCTAACCGGAATTGTCCTGCTTTGTTTATTTAGAACAGTAAGGAAAGCAGTCTCCATATTCCTATACCTTTACCGGCTACGTGTGAAATGCAAGAAATCTCGAAGCACCGGAAATCGGAAACCCAGAGCTATATATAGCCGGCAGGAAACCACAAACAGGTGCGGAGGATAATTGCAGTGCAAGATGAAAACACCGGAACGGAAGGCGGTAAATCCGATAGAGTGCACGACGCTGGTAAAAGAAAGAACGAACGCCGAAATAAAACGAGGCTGCCGAAAACCACGACAAGGAACATGAAAGCCAACGCAGATTCGGGACATACGCGAGGTCTTTGCTTACATACTATACGCACGTTTACCGGCTTCTTTTCGCCCTGTCCGCTAGTTGGCAGCCTAGGCTAATCTGGTTGGAGCGAACCTTAAACCGAAAATTATTACTTCTTTGTGTGTAGTCTGCAATTCTGCTGTTATTGAACAGTATTTACATTTAGCTCCTCTAACGGAAACGTGTGGAATTGCACCACACGTTTGCGTCGCATTACAAAATTTGGACTGCACATTTTGCTACGCAAGAACGCGAGAAACGCCCCCTGCGTTGCTCTTTGCGTCGTTGCACGCGTTCCTTGCGTAGAGTATGTACCAGGCCTTAGATAGCTAAAGACACTTGCGTTTGGGTTAGCGCCGCTTTGTGCCGGGTGTAAGATAGGGCCCCTGGATTTCCACCTCTGCTCTAAAGGCAGCAAAGGAATTCCAGCAGTCTTCTCCTAATAATGCAATAATCTGTCTCCTGTTTTAATGAGTGTACCCACTGCTGAAAAATTACTCACTTTTAATTTCAGATCTTTGACATCCTCGTGTTTAATCGCATCAACAGATTGCATAATATTGACAGATATGATTATATGCTGCAGAGGCTAATGAGATCACAATTAATGTTCTATTCAGTTAATTCTGAAAGGACGTTTTTAAATTTCCATAAATTATTCAATTGACAAAGCAAGGCACACTATAACCATCAATCCTCCTTATTCTCATTCTTCATCCATGCATGAAGAAATGTTATGTAATTGTTAACTATATGAAATAAACATAATAAATTAGTCAAATGATTCACTGAGAAATAGAGATTCCTCTGTAAATGTATTTTAAATGGTTATAATCTGATTATATCCCTGTTTGATGGATCAAGTTGTTTTATAACATTCAAGACAAAAGAATAATCCCACTCTATAAATCTGACATGCACTGACACTTTCATGTAAAAATAGCCTCAATGCAGTGCTTATAGTCCTGTATGCGTACTGTATATGATATTATTATGAAATATCACCTCGATGAGCACCCTTTAGATTTTTATGAAGGTGTGAGGTTATTATATACACTACATTAAAACACCAACATGCCTTAATCTGACATCTGTGACATTGACACAGCCCTGAACAAACAACAATCATCACAGATGAAATCATCCAAACCCATGGACTAAGGCAGCAATGTGGTATGGTGATTAGGGAAATTAGCACCTACTGTACCATTCAGAAGGTAGGTTCAAACCTGCCAATGTCCCCTCAAGCAAGGCTATTAACCACTGCTGTCAGCACACAACTTATTTAATACTGTACATGACTCTTCCAATTGCCTTTCATTTTCACTAAGACTGTGTTTGACTTACAGGCAAGTCACATTAGATTTTTCCAGATCCATTAATAAAATTAGTTATCTTGTTAAAAAAAATCAGAATTAATTTAGCATGTCTTCAGCATGAGTAGATAGTGTCAGCTTTGACTCCAAATCCAATGAATAATTCTGTTAACTTTTAATATCTTACTACACTGTGCATGAGCTCATATGGGAACACTTGCTACATATTAGTAACAGTTATAAATGTAAGCATGGTAGTAAGATCAGCAGTCAAGTAAAATGCTCATCAGTGCCCAATCTCCCAGCTCCCAGTAGTAATGTCGTTCTTGTCAAAGCAGTGCTTTGAGGGTTGTTAGCTTTCAGCAATCCATAACGCTCCTTCCTTGTTTCCTCATCAGGACAGTCCCACAGTGCTATTTTATACCCACATGAGGGTTGATAAACAGTGCAGTCTGAAATGTATCACTCTTGTAGGAAATCCTGCTATCAGGGGACGAGGAGCAGTGACACAAATGTACAACCACAGAGACATTACATTTAGTGCTCTGTTTAATTTGTGATCTGAATTTGTTGCTGTAACATGAGCCTTCCTCAGCATTTGGTTTGTCTGGTTTTACCTGATCTACTGCAAACATGGCAAGTGCAAACTACTGCAAACAAGTCAAGAGTCAAGCCTGTTTGACACTCAAACTACACAATTATCTGCAAAGAATCTGAAGTTGAATCTAGATGTTTAAAAATAAAAACAGAAACAGAAAAATGTAACTTGTTGTGTCAACACTTAAACATATGTTTCAAATGTAAGCAATACACTTCACATATGATGAACAGTCATATCTGATTTTAGTATTTCAGTTTATGTAAGCAAAGATGTTTTAAAATTTGGATCGCTTAAGGTGTCTATTTATTGCATTGGTAAAGTATGAACAACCACAAGTGGACTGGAAGCTGAGCAATGGAAAGGATCAAGGTCAAAGGTCATTACCAGCAATGATGTCATCCATTTGTTCCAAAGCAGCCTCCAGCATGTGGCTTGCATGTGATTCCATGGTGAACAGCTAGTGTATCTGCTTCTCTATTTCTCTTAGTCCTGTCAAAAGTAACATAATACAAAAAAACACATTCAGTCACAATGTACAAAGCTAGATTGTACAATAAATGGTACATGTGCTCGTGTTGTTTAAAATAAATGCAGCGCATTAGTGCAGAAAAATAAGTGCAGATTTTGTACAATAATGACAACAGTCATTAACAGTCATATTTAATTAGACTTTACATAACATGCATTTCATTTTTTATAGACTTTTTATTATTTTAGACATGCAGTATCATGACATTTGCTATTTCATGATACTGTACCTGCATTTCCAAAACGTCCGGGTGACATATTCTTTGCTGTTACATGCTGTTCTCTTAGCTTGCACTTAATAAATAGCCTTGGAATAGCATGATAAATAAACATGCTGTTCGAACATTTTCATGGAAAGCAGGCATCACAGTGTCCTTGATGTAGCAAAGCACATCACAGCACACGGTGCACATGTGAGCACATAGTGAGTAATAGTGATAGTGCACTTTTTAACCCCAGTGGTTACTTAATCACAGCTTTTTCTCCTGGTCATTCACCACTGGATAATTTTGTTGTATTTACAATATACTGCAGTATATTCTTTTTCCATAAGGGTGGGCCATTCTTGCACCAGTATGTTAAAGGAATAATTAAATTTCTGGAGTTTTTTCTGAAAAAATTGTTTTCAATCATTTCATTGTATGTTCTCAACTGGTTTTAACATACAACAAAAAAAATTCTAATATTGTGTAAGTCGTTCTGGACAGGAGCGTCTGCTAAATCGCAGTAATGTAATGTAATGTAATGTAACAGAATCCACAACAGTTATAGCTAGCCAGGGCTTGTTTCAAGTGAGCAAATATCTGCAAGATGCAATTATTATGTGGCTTTCTGTGGTAGTATTCATCTGCAAAAAATTCTGAAGTGCACTTTGACAATAACTTGCAATCTAAGAGTAACAGTGGTTGCATATTGCTTTTGTGAAACAAACCCTAGTTTGTCAGACGTGAGAATTACTTAAGAAATTACTTAATGATTGAACTTGATCTAGCAAGCCAATTTTCCTTCTGTTTCTCTGCAGCGTCTTTGTGACAGTTCTCTGCAAAAAGCGCTATACAAATAAAATTGAATTGAATTGAAGAAGTGATAGGGTTTTTACACTTTTACTGAAGGCTGTTCAGGGCTTCCCTTGCCATCTGCTATTTGGCAACTGAGATGTTACAGGCTGCATATGACAGCTGCCTCAGAGCTAATCTGGTCAGGGCAACAATAGGCCAGAAAGGGGAATTGCACAAAATAACTGCACACCATTATTGTAGGATAAATAAAAAAACAGCTTTAATTTGTGATAATTTGTTAATTTGTGAAAAAAATCTAACTTTAGTCAGTAGTTCTGCATTCTAATGTATTCTAAAATTACAGTATGTTGCCCAGGGGAGGGAGCTTTTAATTAACCAGGTGCAGGGTAACCCTCCGTCCTCCCCAAATATGGTCTCTTCTGGTTGATCACTGTCTGATATTTGCCTTTGTGAGTAGCGCCATCTGCACTGTATCCAGCTGCAGTAGCTATTATAAGTTTAATTGCAGAGTGAAAAACAAGACATCACTTCACACATTTCAGAGCACTTAAGGGCTGGGGGAAATTCCAGTCTAAATTCAGTCAATTCACAAAATTAATTGCAATATAATTTATGAATTGACAAATTATATAATTTCCTATGAGGATTTTTCACTTTGTGAATTGACTAAATATGTGGTGCTCAATTATATGCCATGGAGGGCTGAGAGTATGCAGCTTTTCATTCCAAGCAATCACTTCACCTGCTAATTTCATTAATTAGTTCCCTCCCGTCTGATTGAAGGTGTGTTAATTAGTGAAATCAGCAGGTATAGTGATTGGTTGGAATGAAAACCTGCATACTCTCTGCCCTCTGTGGCATATGATTGGGCACCACTGGACTAAATTGACAACAGAATTGACCCTGACCCTGTTGCCCTCCCAAAATGATGGATGATGTTCTGCAATGGGTGGGCCTCCAGTTGCTTTTAGGCCATGCCAAATTCAGAGGAAATTGGAGGAAATAACAACAACCAGAAAACCTGTACTGTCAAAAGCTTGTACTATTGCTGATGCTCGTAATGTGCCATATTCACAATGCTTCAAGTTAAATTCCTTCAAATATGTTTAGAGTGGAATATTTTATTGGGCTTTGGGAGGTTGCCTGTAGTATTTAACCCCTTTGCGCAGATGCCTAGTGACCAGGATGCCTGCGGCAAGATTTTGCTCAACTGAGACATTCCAGACTCAGTCCAGACTCTCAGTCCAGTTTTAATTTACGGGTATTTACATCCATATCGGGTGATCTGTGTAGGAATTACAGCATTGCCCTTTTTATACAGTTCCCCCATTTTCAGGGACCAAACGTATTTTACGTGCTGTCTGCACCTGAGTCCCTACACCATCCCTGACATCAGCAATAAAGATAAAATAACACTACATCTACCATATTTCAAAGATGTGTGGGGTGCTTTGGCTCATGAGCAGTTCCTTTCTTTCTCCACACTTTTCTTCTTCCATTACTTTGGTACATGTTAATACACATCTCATCTGTCCATAAGAGTTTGTTCCAGGACTACATTGTTTAAATGTACTTTTTAGTAAACTCAGTAATAGCAAAACTACCAGGTTGTTTGCTATTGCTGAGCTCACCAGTGCATTCTTGCTTCTTAACAATTTACCAATCAATTTATTAAAAATGTTCCACCCCACAATGGCTGCTTTACTGGCAATCGGGCATTGACACTGTCACGGTTTTGGCAGCCGTGTTTCGTTTCTGTGCTCGTTATCCCTTCTGGCAGCATGAGGGCGCTCTTGCCTCACCTTTCGGGGTTTTGCGTTCGCTATTATTTTTCCACGCACCTGATTCGAGTTTCCTGCAGGCTATAAAAGGCTTGGCATTTCCTTCTTCCAGTGCTTCAGTGTTGTTTTGCTGTCATAACACTTGTAGCTGGTAAAGGTATAGGTTTAGGCAGTGGCGGCTCCTGAGCTGAAAATTGGGGTAGCGGAAAACTTCCCTTTAAACTGATTATTGGTCTTAATAATTTTTCAATCCGTTTCCTTGATTAACAATAGGCTACATCAGCGTTTAATTCACCAATTACTCAATGCGATCAAATGTAGCCGGTTCTCCTCAATTAGGCTATTAGTCAAGTAATAAAATTATTTTAACTTGCGTCGCAAAATTGTGCACATTTTAATCAACATTATAATTGTGGATACATGTGCTCTTCGTTCTCCGCACTCTTAATTCCGAAAATATTAATGGAAATTAAACAATCTTAAAGCTCAGCTTTTGTTAGATTATTTTTTTTATTTAGCACAATCTGCAATAAAAAAATAATCTAACAAAAGCTGAGCAGATTTTAAGGCGGAGAAGAAAGAGGAGAGCCCTTATTGCAGCCTGGGCGTATGCGGCAATGATCGCTGCTACATCGGTTCAGAGGGATGTGTGGATGCGGGAAAGGACTCAAGATTGGTGGGATCGTGTTGTTGGAACCTTTGACCAGGAACAATGGGTCAACAACTTTCGAATGCGGAGAGAAACATTCGACATGTACGTCATTAAAATGCAAAAAAGTACAAGATCGTCACATTTTCAATGACGTGCGAATCACAATGACAGGGAATATCCGATCTGTCCGTTTAGATGGCAGTCGCATTGGCAGATATCCGATTAATATCAGATTTATTTCCACATATGATTGAGGCCTGAAACGGATCTGAGAATATCCGATTCCATGTGCTTTTTTCCTGTTTACACGTTCATAATACATATCCGATCTGTGCCACATGTGAGCAAAAAATCGGAATTGGGTCACTTTTACCAGGTAGTGTAAAGGCAGCCTTAGATTCTTAGGATCTGTTTTCGTGTCCATTTGCTGTCCTCCTTGGCGTTTCCTTGCTAGTCTCTTGGAGACTGCTTTTCTTTATTTAGTTTTTCTCCTCTCTGTTGCTCTACTCCCTTTGGAGAGAGAGGTCTTTCTTTTGGCTATTCTGTATTTATTTTCTCATCTTTACGAGCCTAGATCGCCCAGGTTTCCGGGCTGTTTTACTTTCTACCTTTATCTCTCTATTTGTTGCTCCAGCTTTAGGAGTGAGAGATTATTTCCCTCTTTATTTTTATTCACACACAAGCCTACGAGTGTACTCGCCCCTCGGTTTCGGGGTTGCTATTATTTCTCTTCTTGAAATATTATTTCGCTCTCCTGAGAGTGTGAGATATGTTCCCTCTCCCTGTCTTTATTCCTGTCCTCCCTCCTCACGGACAAGCGTTCGTGTTTCTGGTTGATTCGGTTTCTGAATTTACTTTTAGATACCCTGTCGCGCGATCTGGCGGAGACTCTCCGCAACTTGACCATCACTACCGCTTCACCGCCCGTCGCACAAACACCTACAAACCCCACTAACCCACCACTCACCCAGAGAGAGCCTAAAATCCAATTACCGGCCCACTACTGTGGGGAGCCGGGGAGACTGGCTTTTCTGAGGCAGTGTTTAATTTTCTTTAAGGCACAGCCATCCTGTTTCATGTCTCACGAATCGCGAGTAGCTTTTATTTTATCTCTAGTGGGAGATAAACCTCTCGCTTGGGCTAACCCCCTTATTCGGGCCGACACTGCGGTCATGACTAACTCGGATAGCCTAATGAAGGAGATGGAGTTAGTCTTTGACCATGATGTCTCCAGCCAGTAGTCCGCGATGAGATTAACTAGTCTCTGCCAGGGTACTGGTACGGTAGCGGCGTTCTCCATCGAGTTTCGAGCACTGGCAGGGGAGACCGGGTGGGCTAATGGTCCGCTCAAGTCCTTACTACTTAACGCGCTGTCTGATCCTATTAAGGACGACCTGTCGGTGCTCGAGCCCCCTGCCATGTTCGGTGCCCTGGTCACCATAGCTATCTGAGTAGATAACCGTATCAGGGAGCGTGAGCGAGAGCGCAGAGCACATCCCGTCCGTTACTCCTCGATTCCTCTGATTGAATCCTCACCTCGCCCTTCCACTAACCCCTCCTTAAATCAGGAGGAGCCCATGCAGGTGGACGGCTCCTCCTTTCGAGAGCCTAGGGGTGCTAAGCCGCGGGAGAGCTGGTGCCGCTACTGTCAGCGTAAGGGGCACACAAAAGATCAGTGCCCCAAATTGGAGGGAAATGGGGGCTCTCGTTAGGGAGACCAGGATCCCTAGCAAGACAGGATGACACTCTGCCCCACTCCCTTTTACCTGTCCAACTGCGCTGGAATAGACTAATATTAACGCCTTTATTGATTCCGGAGCAGTTGGCTGTTTTATTGACGCTAAATGGGCTAGAGAACTGAAGATCCCCATATACCCTCTTAATCACCCTCGCCTGGTTACTGCTCTAGATGGTCGCCCTTTGGGGTCCGGAACCATTATAAAGGTTACAGGTTCTCTACTTATGTCCATATCCTTTCAGGGTCATCAGGAGAGAATTCAATTCTTTTTAGTCGATTCCCCGGCTTACCCGCTATTCCTGGGACATTCGTGGTTGGTGAAACATGACCCTCATATTAGTTGGGGCAGTGGTGAGGGGATCATTCACCAATGGGGATCCCAGTACAGTTCCCACTGTTGCACTTTGATTAACTTCGCTCCTAGCAGCACTGGTGAAAACTTTGACCCTTACTCCGACAGCGAGCGGGAGGAGGTGGAGTTTCCCCCAGACCAGGATAACGCGGCTCCGCTTTCAGAGAATAAAGAGGAGAGCTTGGTATGGGATTCCCTGGGGGATGGGAATTCTATTTGGGAGGAGAGTCCGTCAGAGGTTGATTTTGACTGGGAGTTGTCACCCGCCTCTCCTCTCGACCCTCAGACCACGAAAGTAGTAGGGGCGTTCGAATTTCGCCTGCCTAATAATGTACCTGAGGAGTACACCGACCTCGCTGAGGTGTTTAGTAAGCAGTGCGCCACTACACTGCCACCTCACAGACTGTATGACTGTGCTATAGAGTTATATCCAGGCACGGTTCCCCCCAGGGGCTCCTTATATTCCTTATTGGGCCCAGAGAGCACAGCTATGAAAGAGTATATTGAGGAGTCCCTGGCTAATGGCTTTATATGACCCTCCACCTCTCCTTCTGGTGCGGGTATTTTCTTTGTTAAAAAGAAAGATGGAGGGTTGAGGCCCTGTATTGACTATCGAGGGCTGAACAACATCACAATGAAGAATAGGTACCCTCTCCCTCTGATGAATTCCGCATTTGAGCGCCTGCAGGGGGCGTTGATTTTTAACTCAACCTTCGTAATGCTTATAATCTTGTGCACATGCGTGAAGGCGATGAGTGGAAGACGGCATTTAACACACACCACGGACACTATGGCTGTGTCCGAATCAGAGCCCTGTTCCACTGTCCCCTGTCCACTCAGACCCCTGTCTACTATGTGCCCTGTCCCCTCACATTGCAAGCAGTGTGCGAAAGAAATCCCGCAAAACTCTTTCCAAACTAGTGAGGAAGTAGTTTGTAATATTTTTTAAATTTTTATTGAGAATATCAATCAGTTAACATATGACAATTGTTACAAAGTGTAGACTATGAATGAAGATAGAATTAACAAAAATACATTTCGAGTATTTCGTAATATGACCAACTCTTGTACCATAGATATGCATATACGCTCTACGTCTTTTACGTTTTTACTTCCGAGTTACTTACTGAAATTGTCGGGTGAGTGCAGTTCTGCAGATGAGTGTGCTCCTGAATTCCCTCAACAAAACCCCGGAAATAAGGGGTTCATCCTGGTATTTTAAGTGCCCCCATTTGTGAGAAAAAGTCGCCCACTCAAAAGCTTTTTGACGAAGTGGACTCAAATATGCGTACTCAAAAGGGTGTAGGGCTCTGATTCGGACACAGCCCACGAGTACCGGTTGATGCCGTTCGGTCTAACTAGCGCCCCCTCTGTCTTCCAGGCGCTAGTGAACGATGTTCTTAGGGAGATGCTGGAGAGGTTCGTCTTTGTCTACCTCAACGATATTTTAATTTTTTCTCCCGATCTCTCTTCTCACGTCGGTCACGTTAGACAGGTATTAGAGGCGCTCCTTAGAGCATGGCTGTTCGTCAAAGCAGAGAAGTGCTCTTTTCATATTAACTCCGTCTCTTTCCTGGGCTTCATTGTGGTGGACGGCAAAGTCCTTATGGATCCAGAGAAAGTGTCGGCGGTTATAAACTGGCCCACTCCAGCATCGGTCAAGCAAGTACAGCGCTTCTTGGGCTTTGCTCATTTTTACTGGCGGTTTATACGAATTTTAGTACGGTAGCCGCCCCTGTCACTGTTCTTACTAAGAAAACAGTGTTGGCTCTGTTCCAATGGAATACTAGGGCTGATGCTGCCTTCAGGGAGTTAAAAAAGAGGTTCAGCTCCAAACTCATTCTTATAAACCCCAATCCCTCCCTCCCCTTTGTGGTGGAGGTGGACACTTCTGAGGTGGGGGTAGGAGCTATTCTCTCCCAGCATTCTCCGCTTGACCACAAAATGCACCCATGCGCATATTTCTCCCGGGCGTTGACACCTGCTAAGAGAAATTATGATGTAGGGGACCGGGAACTATTAGCGGTCAAACTGGCATTAGAAGAGTGGCGCTATTGGCTAGAGGGAGCCGAGCACCCGTTTACTGTATGGACCGACTATAAGAATTTGGAATTCATCCAACAGGCTAAGACCCTTAACTCCCGACAAGCATTATTCTTTGCCCAATTTAGGTTTCTTTTGACCTACCGTCCCGGTGGAAGAATGTTAAGCCGGGTGCGCTGTTGCAAATTTATGATTGCGCCGATAGGGAACAGTGTCCTGAGCCCATCATACCGGCCACCCAGATTGTAGCCCTGGTAATGTGGGAGGTCGAAGCTGCCGTGCAGAGAGCTTTCGCTCTGACCCGGGCCCAGGGGGGGGGCCCCGTCCACTGTTTATTTGTCCCGGTCCGGATGAGATCTCAGGTTCTGCAGTGGGGTCACGCCTCCCAGTTGGCGGGTCACCCAGGCGTACACAGGACGAAATAATTTGTGTCCCGGCGTTTTTGGTAGCCGAATATGAAAAGCGATGTGTGAGAATTTGTCGCCGCCTGCACAGTTTGTGCCCGCAGTAAGGGTTCACACTTTCCACCTTCAGGTCTCTTATGTCCACTTCCCATTCCCACCCGCCCTTGGGGCCATGTCGCTCTTGATTTTCTTACCGGCTTGCCTACATCACAGGGCAACACGGCTATTCTGGTAGTAAGTTTTTAAAGGCGGCACACCTTGTCAGCACCTGAGACCACGTTTTTAGAACACACATTCTTCCTCTGGACGTGGTTTCTGACCATGGCCCCCAATTCATCGCCAGGTTCTGGCGCTCTTTCTGTGCCCTGCTGGGGGCCTCTATCAGTCTGTCTTCCGGCTTCCATCCGGAGACTAATGGGCAGACGGAGCGCACTAACCAGACCTTGGAGAGCACCCTCCGGTGTTTAGCTGCCTCCAACTCCACATCTTGGAGCCGTCATCTCGCCTGGGTGGAATACGTCCATAACACGTTGCGTAATGCATCCACTCGTCTCTCCCCCTTTGAAGCTCAGCTGGGATATCAACCTCCCTTATTCCCTGAGCTGGAGAGAGATGTGGAGGTGCCATCCACAAGCTTGTTTGTTCGCAGATGTCGAGCGGTCTGGAGGCATGTGCGCTTTTTTCCTTCGTGCCTCGGCCAAACAGAAGGCGGTTGCCAACAGGCGTCGGTGCCCGGCTCCCTCTTACCGGGTTTGGCAACGTGTGTGGCTGGCCACACGTGATCTGCCTCTGTGAGTGGAATCCCGCAAACTCGCACCGCGATTCATGGGTCCCTTCAAGATAATCCAGAGAATTAACCCAGTTACGGTCCATATTCAGCTGCCACGCTCCATGCGTATCCATCCCACCATCCATGTCTCTTAGTTGAAGCCGGTGCTGGTGAGCATGCTCGCTCCACCGGACAAACCACCCCCCCCACCCCATGCTTCGTGGAGGGAGGCCCGGTCTATATTGTCCGGCGCATTTTGGCCAAGAGGCGCGTCGGCAGAGGTGCCCAGTTTTTAGTGGATTGGGAGGGTTACGGTCCTGAAGAGCGCTGCTGGGTCCCATCTAAAAACATTTTGGACCCAGAGCTCATTAGGGACTTCCGCAGAAATAAGGCTGAGGGATCGTCTGGGGTCGTCCCTTAGAGGGGGGGTCCTGTCACAGTTTTGGCAGCCTTGGTTCGTTTCTGCGGTCCCTTCTGGCGGCATGAGGGCGCTCTTGCCTCACCTTTCAGTAGTCCGCACCGGGGTTTTGCATTTGCTATAAAAGGCTTGGCATTTCCTTCTTTCGGTGCTTCAGTGTTGTTTTGCTGTCATAACACTTGTAGTCGGTAAAGGTATAAGTTTAGGCAGTCAGTGGAGACCACTTTGCCTCTCGGAGACTGCTTTTCATTACCGTTTATTTTGTTTTTCTCCTCTCTGTTGCTCTACTCCCTTTGGAGAGAGAGAGGTCTTTCTTTTGGCTATTCTGTATTTATTTTCTCTTGTCTTTACGAGCCTAGATCGCCCAGGTTTCCGGGCTGTTTTACTTTCTACATTTATCTCTATTTGTTGCTCCAGCTTTAGGAGTGACAGATTATTTCCCTCTTTATTTTTATTCACACTCAAGCCTAGGAGTGTAGTCGCCACTCAGTTTCGGGGTTGCTATTATTTCTCCTCCGTTTTAATACCTCTATCTGTTCGCTCTCCTGAGAGTGTGAGGTATGTTCCCTCTCCCTGTCTTTATTCCTGTCCTCCCTCCTCACAGACAAGCGTTCGTGTTTGTGGTTGATTCCGTTTCGGAATTTACTTTTAGACGCCCTTTCTGTCGTGCCTGATCCTGTGCTAGGGCTCCCCCTCACAGACACTTCTTTGGTCCTGTTGAGAGACAACATTAACAGACTCAAAACGCAAATACCACACCTAGAATCAACACTAGATCTTTTATTAGCTTTCTTTTGCATTAACTAATGATGGATCAACACACAGTTAGCTAAGAAACAGCTGTGCAGCGAATTGTCCAATTACTTTTGGTCCCCCCCCCAAAATGGGGGGACTATGTATAAAAAGTCTTGCAATTCCTACATGGTTCACCCGATATGGATGTAAATACCCAAAAATTAAAGCTGGCCATCTGCAATTTAACTTAATAGTCATTGTTTAATTTCAAATCCAATGGGCTGGAGTACAGAGCCAACAAAAAAAAAAGATTGTGTTGCTCTCCAACTACTTACAGAATGCACTGTACTTGCACACTGAGTTACTGCAATTTTCCTAAATAAGTACAGCCTTTTCTGGAACAGCACCACACCTACTTTCTGTGCTTAATTTATCATTACACAGGGACAAAAGTGTCTTGTCCAACCTGTTCTGCAAAAGCCTATCCTTTCCCATGTATATTCCCTTCAACATTGTGCTTCAGAAAGAACAACTTTAATACTCAGGCCATCCTGTTTCCATCATACTCAGCAAAAGTTCAAAATCTGCCAGAAAAATACTACACAATCAATGATGGCACACATAAATTTCCTCCCAGCACACCAGTCAGCATGCAAACAAATGTTTCTTCCACCACACATTCCTGACAAAAAGCGTATCTTTCAGAATTAACTTTGATAGTACAGCACCAAGATTATAAACCTGGATCATACCGTGTTTGTCGGGTTTCAGAAATACCACTAGTCAGCTCCTCACAGATTTTCTTTCCATTTAGATAACTTGCCTGTGCTCACCTCTGGATGTATGTTTCTTCCACCACACATTCCTGACAAAAAGCGTATCTTTCAGAATTAACTTTGATAGTACAGCACCAAGATTATAAACCTGGATCATACTGTGTTTGTCGGGTTTCAGAAATGCCACTAGTCAGCTCCTCACAGATTTTCTTTCCATTTAGATAACTTGCCTGTGCTCACCTCTGGATTATGTGTTGTTGTCAGCTAAATGCAGTAGAAACATACTACAGGACCTTCAGAAAGTCCATGCTTCAACAGAGAAGCCTTCACGATGCACACAAGGCAGGTCCAGAAAAATCTTTGACTGAGAGTGTCATATTCAAGGACCACAAGGACCACATCAATGTTGAATGCATGGAATTGTTTTCAAAGAACCACAATTGGGATCTAAATTGAGTTCTCAGTACATTTTTGTAATGTGGAGCAAACTCTGTGGCTTTAAGCCACAACACTCCATAATCCTCCAATACACACTCAAGCAACTTATTTTCACAAAGAAAACACATGCCATAAACTAATTTTGACTAAATCCACAAAGTGAACACAAACAGACATTTTACTTTTGTTTCTTGAGGTCATTCAAGGGTTTGTTTTGTCTATCAGAAAACCCAGCCATTATAGCTTGTGAATTATATGTTGGAATTGGAGTTGGAAAGAAAACATTCCTTACATGGAAATATCACATCCATGCCCTGAATACAATATTTGCTATCTCAATTTGTGTAAAAAATAAAAACCTTTTCATAAATATTAAATATGTAATCTAATAAAAGCTACTGTATATTCCTTTCAGCCAAACCCCTCTATTGCCATAAATCAATATTGACGACATTACTCATATATACTATACACTATATCAACACATTCTATTAAATAAAATTTCTTTTTGAGAATCAATCTAGTTTCTAAATGGAAAATATCCACAGCCAAGGACACTCAAAAATAAATTATTTTGTGATGAAAACAGACCTACCACTTCTCCCTCCCCTGACACACAAACACACACACACACACACGCACACATACACGCACACACACCATGGGTATAATTCTTAATCCGTAAAAAACCCATTGCTTATTGCTTTTTCGGAACATGACAAAATAAACTCAAGATTATTTCACGGTGGAGTGTTCCAATTCTGAACAACATTAATATGTGCTATAAAAGGAACATCTTAGCGCTTACTGCTATGACCTACTCATTCAGTTCAGATTAATAAGGTGCCTCCATCCAGTTCACTGTAGCAATGCCTGTGAGCACTTGCTCGTTTAATTAAAATGTTTACACCAAATTTCACTGGATTAAAAACAAAACTTGAGTGTAGGACGCCACTGCCGTGATGGCTGCAGACTTCCCCTCCTGGTGGTAGCATTATACGCTTGTGTATTTTTTGCACGGTAAAAAGTCGAGGATAATAAAAAGGACAACTGTTTTTTTTTTGTAAAACCATTCACATAATTTTTAAGTGGGGAATTAACAAACGGGACTGTACCCCAGGCCACACCAGCCGGTTTTTTCCTGGGTAAGATGCACTGTCATTATGGGATATCATGAGCATGCAAGACAAGTCAACTCCCCAGAATATAAAATCTGTACTAAAATCTAACAACATCACAATGTTTTTCAGAACAGGGGGGTATACTACGAAGGAAGCTTAACATAGCCAGGGTTTCTATGCGTCAGCTGGCATCAGAAAGCCTGAACACTGCAATCTGGCTTAACCGGTACTATGAGCGTGGTTATCAACTCGCTAAGTGAACACGGGCATTAAGCTCTCTGCGCGTTCCCATAAAAGGGGCGGTGTCTGCAACAACGAGCCTATAGAGGTGCAGCATGGGCTGTACTCATACGGACAGATATAATGGACGGATACGAAGAACATGAAACAATCATGAAAGAAAAAAGCAACACTGTTGCCTCCAACAAAGCCAGGGAGGAGCTTTTGCAAGAAAAAAATAAAAAAGTTAATTGTGTAGGTTAGATTCGTTAGTTAACCCCTTGGCGCAGATGGCAAATTTCACCTATTTAGGGGGTGCTCTGTTTAAGGCTTTATAACTCCAGGTGTGAGCATCACATAAACTTGGTAAATGGCTTAAATGAAACAAGACAGGTGCACCATTTACAATACAAACTTAGATTTGTTTATTTTCATAATTTAAGTCAAAATAAAGTGCCACAAATGCAAAGAAACCTTGGAAAAACCTTTTAAATTTTGCTGAGAGCTACATAATGAAATTGGTAACATATATACATTTCATGGATCATAAACTACATGTCCACAAGTTTTGCTAAATCTGAGGATGATATGCAGAACTACTAAAGGTCTATGATGCAAAATATAGCAGTGTACCCTGTTGTCCATTAGTGTCTCCAAATCTATCCAAATGGCTAAATTGTGCACTGCTCTAAATCAAATAAATATGATATATTTAACTACAAATCAACAGTTTTGGCTCATAAAACTCACTTTTGCATAATTTTCAAGTGGGAATTACTATATTTTCATCAGTATAGGTGGGTAGATATCTATGGGTCCAAAACCCCTATGCAAAACATAATAAATAAAATTAGTTTTGTCCATTATAATGCATATACATTTGCTCCTTCTGATTGCTTAAGATAAAAAACATTGATATCACAGTGTTACATACACCTAAATATGCTGCCTAATCATTCACTCTTGTACCTCAATAAAACATCACTTGTCCCTGTACTCTACAGTATGTATACTTTTGTCCTGGGATTGCATTTTTTGTATTTTTTTAATTTTCCTATTCATCATGACTCCAAGGAAATTTTTACCTTAATCTACCACATATCAGCGCACAGTAAATTGGAATGAGCATCTGTCAAGGCCTAAGAGACAAGTATATACGCCATAGCCTATATTATGTATGATAACATGAACATAAAATAGTATTCCACCATCTGCAAAATGCCGCCAAATGTTCTATCGTCAATGAACATCGGTAGCCTACATCAAAAATACATTTAACGATTGCACTACAGTATGTGAAATGCACTCAAAATGCGAAAATAACAATAGGGCTATCAAACATATTGGAAAGACAGTGCTCGAGTGGAAACACGAACGTACATATGTAGCCAGCGAGACCAACGGTATTTTAGACGCAAAAATACTTACATATTGGAAAAGGGAACCCCCCCCCAATGCGTATTCTATAGAGCTTGTGTAATACTAGACCGTTAAAACGAAAACTGCCCTCACGCTGGGCTGTAGTAAATCTTTCAAAGCACCGAAAAAGACCTGGCATATACCGTTGCTAAGGTTATAATGTACTCTATTGGATAAAAAAGCCGACAATTAAACCAGAATGAACTGTAATGAATGAGACAGGCTTACAGGACATGGGGGTATTACGCGTGGACATTTCAGATAGTGTAATAGCGGTATAAAGTGTTGTATATTTCTCAAACCGATTGTACCAGACAATAAATGACCACTGAATTTTGAAAGGAACATCTCGATGTGTAAAACCGATGGTAGGATTGTATATTTATTTCATATTTAGTAGCATATATTGCTAGTAGAATACATGGTAGAATTAGACAGTACTTTCACAGTTTATTTTGCATTTGAGTGAGCAGGGCTTTTCACAGCTTTTCTGGCATACGATCAGGCTAATGTTGGGTTTATCTCGTTGCTATGACGTTATTCTAATTTTATATGATGAATAAATATATTTATGAACTCAAACATAGACGCTATTATCCATTATGTCACGCATGGGTAGGTATAGACTAGGTGGGGGGTGCTTGTTAAATGGACTTGATACGGGGAAATAGTGACACTTAGAAACTCCGTATTCAGCAGAAATCGTCACAAACCATCTACCAATAAAGTTAAAACACAGAGTTTGTGATTTCCACTAATAGTTTGACTGCAGTAGCAACGAATGTCTCAGTTGAGCAAAAAGGTCCCGCCGGCGTCACCTTCTACGCAAAGGAGTTAATACCTTATTCACCTTACCACTCGTAACAAATAAATCTATACTCTCAGAAAATTGTCAAACAGTTTATTTCTAATGTGAAACTGTACTACTACATTCTAGAGCTCATAAACCCTAAACTTGACACAGCATATTTAAAATCCTGCTGAAGCAATCACACCCACGTTTATTTTTTCAACCTTTTTCCAAAGCCAAGGAGTTGATTGGTCAAAGGGCGGTGCTTTTATACGCTTCAATCTGTACATAACCTGCCCCGGAGCAGGTTACTCTACCGTGCAGAGTAAGTTGCCATGGCAAAATACCCTGGTTAAAAGTTAGTCGGCTTCGTGGTACAGAAACCCCAGGGTTGAAGCTTAAATTAGCTTGTCAACGTCTTAATCTTGCTTCGTAGTACACCCCTCAGGTCTTCTGTGATATTTGACATAAAGGGCTCTTAATGGGCTCAAGCGCATGGCTTGTGGAGAGCCATCACAGTCAATTGCGCAGCGCATTGCGCAACTGGGTGTGGCTACTGAATTTCGCTATTGGTCACCCCTTTGCTGCTATAACCGAAACAGGAAAGGGCCTTCCCCAAACTGTTGCCACAAAGTTTGGAGCATAGAATTATCTAGAATGCCATTGTATGCGGTATCGTTAAGATTTCCCTTCAGTCTAAATAAGGGGTCTGCCCCAGAACAAGGGGTGTCCAGACATTTTGGCCATATAGCGGTCGATTAAATAAAGGTTTGCGTGAATATGCAAAAATGGGCATCCCTACGTTATTTCACAAAATAGTGGGAGGTGGTCATGCAAATAGATTACTTTAGCACATGTAAAGTGATTTACTAAGCACAAAAGGAAGTTTGGGAAAGGTATATTGCGGGTGCATTTCAGTACAAATGGAAAGCAGGTATTAAAAGACATGGAATTGAAAAGATGATGGCTGGTCATGTGTCGTGAACTGGTGCTCTAATAGGGTGGAGGCGTCACATGAATTTCTTATTCCATATTTTCAATTGCAAAGTTTTAT
This sequence comes from Synaphobranchus kaupii, assembly GCA_029718625.1. Lineage (NCBI taxonomy): Eukaryota > Metazoa > Chordata > Actinopteri > Anguilliformes > Synaphobranchidae > Synaphobranchus > Synaphobranchus kaupii. Next base: position 29,252,622 of record CM056391.1, on the reverse strand, counting down.
CATTTCCCTATGGCTGATTTCCTCATGTCTGGTATCATCTTTTACCATTTTGTCTCTAGATTCTAGTACTGACATTTGGAATATCTTATTTTACTCAAAGGTTATGAGCAAATGAGTATGGGGTGGTCGAGCAGAATTTGGGGTGGAGGAGGCTCGGTGAGTCAAATGATGAGTTCAAATAGAGAGTGTGAAAACAGTTACCAATTCATAACTATATATCATCCAAGGACACAGTCAACCATGACCGGGATCTTACTCATTATGTCACAATACCGAACACTAGGAAACTGCATTCACTGTCCTCAACCAATCAAGATGTGGTACTAAAAGTTAGACAGCTGGCCTGTTACTGTGTACCTTGCATTAACAATGATTATGAAAAGTGTGAGAACAAGGAACAAGTTTAACTATTTAAAGATGTGTTTTCTACTAAAGTTACTAGGCCTACAGGTAATCAGGATGATCTGGATGACAATGTTGATGTCCCTAGTGCAGATGATGATGATGTTGAATTGAATGCAAGCACTGTAGGTCTTCTTTCATTGATCTGTCTGGACACTGTGGTTGCTGTAATGCCTTCTGTGCAATCATTAGATGATTATTATCTTCTTCACATAACATCTGATGGTGTGGTGAAACTTGCAGAAGACACAACATCAGCCTACGGTTTGTGTTTTTCAAAGGGTATGGAAGTCATTCTTGGCTATTTCTATAAGTATCAGAAATCAACAAAAGAATACTGAGTGATTTCTTAAGGCTTGTTTGATACGTCAGACCCTTGATAACTTAGAGCCATTTAGCCAACCATGTGTTTCCATACTGTTCCAGTGTAATTTACAGCTAAATCTAGTCACTCCCCCCAATTCCCATAGAGATCCATTCAAATGCAGAGACATTATAGTATCACTTGTAAGAGTACCAGAAAATAAGATATCAAGAGTCTTTTGATGTTGTTGGGTCACAGACATCAGGAAGTCATGGCAAGCAAAGGATATGTGACCAAATATAAAAAATTTAAAGGCACAGTCAATTTATTGTATGTAAACTTCTGACCCACTGGAATTGTGATATAGTGAATTAAAAGTGAAATAATCTGTCTGTAAACAATTGTTGGAAAAAGTACTTGTGTCATGCACAAAGTAGATGTCCTAACTGACTTGCCAACACTATAGTTTGCTAACATGAAATCTGTGGATTGGTTAAAAATGAGTTTTAATGACTTCAACCTAAGTGTATGTAAACTTCCGACTTAGTTGACTGTGCCTTTAAACAGCTTGGAAAATTCCAGAAAATTATGTCATGGCTTTAGGAACTTCTGATAGGCCAATTGACATTGTATGAGTAAATTGGAGGTGTACCTGAGGATGTATTTTAAGGCCTACCTTCAAACTCGCCTCTTTGCTTGACATAATGGGAAAATCAAAAGAAATCAGCCAAGACCTCCACAAGTCTAGTTCGTCCTTGGGAGCTATTTCCAAACGCCTGAAGATACCACGTTCGTCTGTACAAACAATAGTACGCAAGTATAAACACCATGCGACCGTGCAGCCGTCATACCGCCCAGGAAGGAGACGCGTTCTGTCTCCTAGAGACGAACGTGCTTTGGTGCAAAAAGTGCAAATCAATCCCAGAACAGCAAAGGACCTTCTGAAGATGCTGGAGGGAAGAGGTACAAAAGTATCTATATCCACAGTAAAACGAGTCCTATATCGACATAACCTGGTCGACATAACCATCCTCTGGTCTGATGAACCAAAAATTTAACTGTTTGGCCAAAATGACCATCATTATGTTTGGAGGGAAAAGGGTGAGGCTTGCAAGCCGAAGAACACCATCCCAACCGTGAAGCACGGGGGTGGCAGCATCATGTTGTGGGGGTGCTTTGCTGCAGGAGGGACTGGTGCACTTCATAAAATAGATGGCATCATGAGGAAATAAAATTATGTGGATATATTGAAGCAACATCTCAAGACATCAGCCAGGAAGTTAAAGCTTGGTCTTAAATGGCTCTTCCAAATGGACAATGACGCAAAGCATACTTCCAAAGTTGTGGCAAAATGGTTTAAGGACAACAAAGTCAAGGTATTGGAGTGGCCATCACAAAGTCCTGACCTCAATCCAATCGAAAATTTGTGGGCAGAACTGAAAAAGCGTGTGCGAGCAAGGAGGCCTACAAACCTGACTCAGTTACACCAGTTCTGTCAGGAGGAATGGGCCAAAATTCCTGCAACTTATTGTGAGAAGCTTGTGGAAGGCTACCCAAAACGTTTGACCCAAGTTAAACAATTTAAAGGCAATGCTACCAAATAGTAACAGAGTGTATGTAAACTTCTGACCCACTGGGAATGTGATGAAATAAATAAAAGCTGAAATAAATAATTCTCTCTACTATTATTCATTTCACATTCTTAAAATAAAGTTGTGATCCTAACTGACCTAAGACAGGGAATGTTTACTCGAATTAATGTCAGGAATTGTGAAAAACTGAGTTAAAATGGATTTGGCTAAGGTGTATGTAAACTTTCTACTTTTCAACTGTATATATGTATCGATCGTTCGCTCTCTCTCTCTCTGCTATCTCCTCTCCACGCAGAATCGCAGATCAACCGCTGAGATTTGCTTTTATAGCTGGCGCGTAGCCCGCCCTCGCTCCAAAACTTCAGGGCGTAGCTGTACAGGTTTCCATTTCGTCACTGGGAGGCATATGTCAGCTGGATGAAGTTTCTGGCTAATGACAGACTGGACGTGCAGTACCAAACGTTTTACCACTAGAGACACTTTTAAGCCAGATCCTTTGGGTTTACACTGTTTTGCACGGACAGCAGTAACATGTCAAGATTTGGACCAAAATCAATCAGTAATACTTGGAAAAAACCAAATGTATCAGTTTTCATCTAAAATAAGTTGTTTTAGTGCTTTGTTACCCTTTAAAGGGTAACAAAACATGCTGGTTTCGCTAGACCCCGCCCCCTTTTGAAATTCGAAAAATGCCCAAATCTGGGTATGATAAGGTAATAATATTGGGGCTGAGCTCCAGGTATCAAACCACGTCACAGCGGTCTCTCTCTCTCTCGCTCTCTCTCTCTCTCTCTCCAAATTATCCAAATTAAGATGAGCGTTAAGAGGGGTTGACACATATGTGCAAGATATCAACAATATTGGTTTCCATTTCAAAAGTGACTTCATTAACTAACAAAATGTAAATAACTGCTCTCGTCCACAGTCAGCACTGCAGCTCACACTGAATAGTGTCGTGCAGCGCGAGTAATAGTTTGTTTACAAAAAATATTCGACATAAACAAGCCAGCAAGGGCACAGTGAGAACAAAGTAAACAATTGATACTTTACTTACCTCAACAGAACGTAAAATTTACTTTTGTTTTAACATATAAATACAGGAAATATCCACACTGTGCATAAGTAGCTCTCTACGTCCTGTCAGATACACAGTTCTCATATGCTTTATACTATATTTTTATTTTTAATAAAATATAGATAAGGACCTCAGTCTTATCTGCGTTTAGCTGTAAACAGTTGTTAGCCATCCAGTCCTTAATGGCAGACAGACAATTGAGCAATACAATTAGTTCATCAGCCTCATCAGTCTCATTAGTAGAAAAAGAGACATACAGCTAGATATCGTCAGCATAACAGTGATAAGAAATACCTTTAAATTTGCTAACAATATGACCTAAGGGAAGCATGTACAGAGCAAATAGTATAGGACCCACGACAGAACCCTGAGGGGCACCACAGGAAAGAGCAGCAGGGACCAAGCGACACAGAAAAACTCCTATCCGAGAGACAGGAGGAGAACCAGTCCAGGGCGCTCCGAGAGACACCCACCCACTGCCTAAGCATTTCAGTCAAAATGCTGTGATCTACAGTATCAACAGCTGCGCTAAGATCTAGTATCACCAAAACAGAGCATTCACCCACATCAGAAGACAACATTATGTCGTTAGAGACTCTGAGAAGAGCGGTTTCAGTGTAATGCTTCTGACGGAAACCAGATTGAAATTTATCTAAAATGTGTGCAGTCAAGACAGCAGTGAGCAACAATTTTTCTAATAGTTATGAGATTAAAGGCAGCTTAGAAATAGGCCTATAGTTATTGGGAAGGGATTGATCAAGATTCGTTTTATTTCAGAAGAGGCTGAACAACTGCATGTTTTAAAAAGTTGGGATACAGCCAGATTGCAGGGAGCTATTTATATAGAGACCAGGCATGGACCAATAGACCCAAGTACATTTTTAAACATGGAAGCTGGTAAAATATCTACAGGGCTTGAGGAAGGTTTCATACTGCCCACCAGATCAATGAGGTCTTGCAGGCAAATAGGAGAGAATCAGTCAAAAATTGAGGGCCGAGTTGGATAAACAGCAAGAGGAGTAGAAGAGGGGATGATGCGAGCCCTGACAACTCTAATCTTATCCACAAAAAAAGGAAATTACTGCAATCCTTATTTGAAAAGACAGGCACATCAGGAGGTGCAGGAGTGACAATGTTATTGATGGTGTCAAACAGGACTTTAGGGTTGAGTTTACTGTAGGAAATTAGGTTAACAAAGTAAGAAGCCCTCGCATCCTTAACTCTATAAACTTCACCCCTAGTGGTTGAGACGTATCAGTCTCAATTACAGTATTCATGTTTGTCTGAAATTATAAACCACAGCTTTAAGAAAACCCCGTAAATTTTGACGCAGTATTTTTTTAAAAGGGTAGCCTCTTGCGAAAACCTCAGCTTCTCCAGTTACACTGCGGTGCAATAAATTAGGAGGGTGCTATTAATAGCCCAAAGCACTTACGACCCTCCTTTGGCTACAGCCACAGACTGTAAAATGCATAAAATGCACCTTTTATACACGCTAAGAAAATCATGTTCACGTATAGAAACAATAATATTTTTTAAAAACGTTGTACAAATTAAAAAATGAAATTGACAACCTGCCCAGCAATGTTATTGGTGCCGTAACTGTACTGCACAAACATAGCCTCAAGGCTCCATCCGAGGATACGTTTGCAAAATCTGAACAGAAAGGGTTGTCACATCTGTGCAGCTCATGTCATGCAAAATGTATTGCTGAACATCCTGGCTTGATTGCCTGGTGGGACTATAGATGGGTGGGACCCACAACAGCTTCAGTTGGCTGGCTTTAGTGGCTTATTGTTGTAGGTACATCAAATTGACGAACACAAACAAAATGATGAAATTAATAAATTCATTGGCATAGAGGCAATGCGCTCCTAAGTCCTGCTGTGTCAGAAAGCGTCTTTAATGTTTTTAATTAGTTTAGATGGGTAACGTTAGCTACAAGCTAGCTAGAGGATCCTAACCTTAGGTAACTGCAAGTAATCGATCGTCGGTCAGGGACGTGATAATCCAAGGAGGTTATATGTATAATCAACGGATCTATAATAGTTTTTAATTCACTGGTGCTCACCGTGCTCACTCGTCAGATAGTATATCAAAAAATAGTTTTGCCAAATAAAACATGCAAATAAACCTTGGAAATGGCTTTGTCGTAATGTAGCCTATTTTGGCTGGTTACTGTAAATAAATAAATACAAGAACCATGATCTGCCAAGGTACTTAGTTGCCATGCATGTCATTTTTGTCGAGTAGCAACCGAAATTACTGAGTGGGCCTTTAAGATATTCTTATTCAACTTTTACATTTTTGTCAGTAGGCTATAGTTTAAAATTTTGCTGTAATGAGGAATTACTAAATCAGGACAGATTATTCAAATAGCTTTTATTCACCAAGACATGCTATTAGGCCTACACATTTGCCTTTAGCTGTTTTACTTTATTTTTGAATGAACAGTGTCTTTGATAGCTGCAGAGATAGACAAAGTACCAAAAGGTAATGATAGCTAAAAAAAGGAATTAGCTCAGGCTTGCTAATTGTTAGCTTGGGCTAAGGTAGTTGACAATATGATTACATGTACAACATTTGTAGCCTGTTTACAGTGTAAAATGGAAAGGCATTTAACCAAAACAATCGCTAATCATGTATTTACTTACATTATGAACGTAGCTTGCTAGGTTCTAAAAAAAGGTTATCTATCCATCTTTTTTTTAATGACGTACAAGAGGTACATTGAGGAGGTTGACTGTGGCAGATCTGAGAGCTCGAGTTGGCACATAAAAAGACAGGAGGTCTGTAATGTACGAGGGTGCTGAGCCATTTAATGTTTTGTATACAAATAAAAGGACTTTAAAATCAATTCTAAAAGATACTGGAAGCCAGTGCAGTGAAAATAAAACAGGTGTTATATGCTCTCTCTAAATAGAGCCCTAAGTTTAAGCATGTCCAGTACAAACAAATTTGCAGACTAGAGTTCACATAGCAAAAATATATGAAATAATGTGTGTACCCACAGCACCGTGATTCATCATAATTAACAATAATAATAATAATACATTTTATTTATAGAGCACTTTTCCCATGCTCAACGCGCTGTACAGCACTACAAGTACAATAAAAAACTATGAATAAATAAACATACGCAAACCACATATACATGGGACAAGAACAAATATACAGAAGTGTGCCACATGTTACTTCAGTGACAATGAGTACACAGAAAGACTAGTTAGAACAGGTCAGAAAAGTTTAGTCTACATTATAGGCCCGTTTAAACAGATGTGTTTTTAACCATAAAGGTATGAAGGGAATCAGCAGACTTAATCTCAGCAGGAAGGGCATTCCAGAGCCTGGGGGCCACAGAGCAAAAAGTCCGGTCAACCATTGAGCGGGGATTAGTAGAAGGGACGGTGAGTTTGTCAGAATCAGAAGAGCGTAAAGGGGGGGCCCGGGAGTTGCCAGATGTAGTTTGGGGCAAGATCATGCAGGGCTTTATAGGTCAAGAGGAGGACCTTAAAATCAATCCTGGCTTTAATGGGGAGCCAGTGGAGGTTGTACAGAACTGGGGTGACATGTTCTTTGCTGCATGTGCGGGAGAGGATATTTTCTATCAGTTGTTACTGTGAGAGGAGGTTGGAAGGAACACCAGTGAGAAGTGTGTTGCAATAGTCGAGGCTTGATGTGATGAAGGCACACAGAAAAAATGCCGGTGTAAATCTAACACTGCTGGTGTACATTTAACACCCCAGGGTGTTACATTTTTTGCTGTGCATGAAATAATTTTTCAGCATCAGAGAGGGACAGAAATTAACGAATACGGGAGATATTATGAAGATGGAAAAATTACACGTTCTTGATATGATTAATATAGGCCTGGTAAGTGAGAGATGAGTCAAGGATAACACCTACATTTCTCACAGTGTCATCTGTGTCATCACCTAGGTTTATGGAAATTGTGTCTGCATTCTTCAAGGGGAATTCCACTGAAAAATAAGGTCTGATTTGTAGAATATCTAGAATGTAGAGTAGCTGCCCTCCTGATTAAAATTATCTCTCAGCTGTAGTGAGAGCAGAGATATAACCCCAAATTACTGTGCATGTTCCAGGTACCTGTTTTACTGTGGACTACGACGGTCAGGGGCTTACAGTTTATGGGCGGGTGTCAGACAATGTCAGTCACAGGTTGCCACTCCAACGGAATACAAACTGAAGGGCTGGGCGTTACTACTAATCCTGGAAGTTGTTCTTTGAGAGAGGTTAACACTCACTGCCAAGCTGGCCACTAACGTTACAGTTCTACTGAAAAGATGTCACCACCATTAGCTGGAGTCTCCAGAAAAAAACAATTAATGAGCGTCACCAGAAAAAGTGCAAATTAAAAAAAGGCTTTTTGTCTTTTTATTTTGTACTTCATTATGAGTTTGAACTGGCAAAAGTACTGAAGTTAGGGTCAGAGTGTCTTGACAGCACAGAAGATAGACAGAAAATGCTGGTATTCTTGACTGGCTTGGATGATGAATAAAATGCAGCTGTCTGAGCAGAATACAGTAGAACTTCAGTGATACACACACGATAGAGTTACGGAATGACCGGTCATATGATTAGGGTATGAACCCGGAAGTAGCATAAGCCTTTTCAAGCTTCTTATTATATAGTAATAAATAAAATTATCATTGCTACTATCACTGATACAGAGGAGTATTAAATTGAAATCACGGGGGCGCTGCTGAGCAGGGAAGATGTAGGACGTGTTTTGCAGTAGCTCCGCTGGAATGTGACTTCTTATATACTTTATTTGCACTATTTGACTTTGTTGAGAGAAATATCAAAAAGTAGTCACTCCAGACACTGTTTAGCGGATATGCTAACTGGCTAGTTAGCTGTTGTTGCTAGCTACAAGGACTACATTTCCCTTTTACCGCGGGTGCCTTGCTCTGGTAACGTTGTCGGTGGTCTACGGTTGCAAGGTGACTGCAAGGTTGCTATTGTTTTTCTGTTTTCTTTTTTTCTTTTCTCTAGAATTGTTTACTGTGATTACTTGAATGCACATTTGCTGTTTAAATGTGTATAATTACCTCAGTTACAAAAATTATAACACCGCATGTGCCATTCCTAAATGACAGTCTGTCATTTACAATCAAATGATTGTTTGATGCTGCAAGGTCATGCTGCTTGTTTCTTTACTGTTTAACAAGATTGCTTATATGCACCTTTGATGTTTAACTGTGTATATCTGGCTCAGTTATAAACACATTTAATACTGTGTACTTCTATTGAGTTCATAGCATGTCACATTTCCTTGTGGAATGCCAAAGTAGTTGGAGGTAGGTTGATATTAGAGCTACTAAGAGGTGTGACAGTTTGTTTGTTACATTGGGGGGAGGGGGTTACATGCATCCCGTTTGGGGGGATGCTTCTAATGGCTAAGTTTGCAGAGGAACTAGAGAAGCCAATCACTATAGCAGAACTCAATGCAGCCACGTTGTCTCTACAAAGTGGGAAATGTCCTGGACCAGATGGCTATCCTGAGTTTTATAAAAAAAATTTGGCACAAGCTAGCCCCTTTATTAATGGACATGTTTAATGAATCGTTCGACTTAGGTTGCCTTCCTCAAACTCTTACTCAAGCCTCCATTTCCCATTTTTCCAAAGATCCCTTAGCCTGCACTTCCTACCGCCCAACAAGTTTGTTGGACGTTGACTTTAAATTGTTATCAAAGCTGTTAGCGCTACGCCTGGAATCCATTCTCCCATCTATTATCTCTTTGGACCAAACAGGGTTTATTCGAAACAGGCATTCCTTCTCCAACCTTAGACGTCTATTCAATACAATCTACAATGTCTCCACCTCTAATACCCATGAAGCTTTAGACACTAAGGGCTCCATCTTGGCGATCTTGGCGCTTGGTCTAAGCGCATGGCGTAAAGTCCATTTAGGGCGTGTCCAAGTCCACTTTTGCTATTTTAACGGCGTGTTTTTTGGGCGCTAAGCACGGCGCAGCGTGCAAGTGGGCTGAACCTAGTCTCTTCATTAATTATAGGTGTGTCTTGGGCGTGACATGCAATAAACCAATCAAAATGTCATATCCCATTCCCTTTAAAAGCCTGTCTATAACCAGGCTTGGATCGTAAACAAAAAGGCAGGCTTGGAAAACCGCTCAAAAGTGCACTGACAAACAGGAGGCAACAATTTCGCCAGGACAAGACATGAACACTGAGCTTAAATGCAGGTGTAGACAGGTGCAGACACTTAGCTTGAGAGCAAGAGCTTGGTGACCGCCTGAACTTTCTTGGGATCCGCCCTGATCTGTCCCTTCTCCACAATGAAGCCCAGGAACTCGACAGTGTCGGCGTGGAAGACACATTTCTCCACCTTGACAAACAGTTTGTTCTCCAACAGTCTCTGGAGAACTTGCCTGACGTGGATCTCATGTTCCTTGGCATTGGTGGAGTAGATTAGGATGTCATCGAGGTAGACGAATATGCGTCGGCCCAGTAAGTCCCGAAGGCGCCTGGAATACGGCGGGTGCGTTAGTGAGGCCGAACGGCATGACCAGGTACTCAAAGTGTCCGAGGGAGGTATTGATGGCGGTCTTCCACTCGTCACCCTCTCGAATACGAACCAGGTGGTAGGCGTTGCGTAGATCTAACTTGGTAAAGATGGTGGAATTGTGTAGAGGGTGAAAGGCGGAGTCCATCAATGGCAGAGGATACTTGTTCTTAACAGTGATGTTGTTGAGTTCTCTGAAGTCGATGCAGGGACGCAATGAGCCATCTTTCTTCTGAACAAAGAAGAATCCGGCGCCCATGGGTGAAGAGGATGGGCGAATCAGTCCACTGGCTAGGCAGTCCCGGATATATTTCTCCATGGCCTCCCTTTCAGGTCTGGAGACATTGTAGAGATGGCTTGAGGGGAGTGTGGAACCGGGTAGCAGCTCGATAGCGCAGTCGTAGGGTCGATGAGGAGGGAGCGTCTGTGCCAGCATCTTGGAGAAGACTGTGCCCAGGTCATGGTAAGGGGTGGGCACCTTCTCAAGAGAGGGATTGGGAACTTGCGGTGGAGTGGGTGCGCCCTCTGCTGGTGCAGGGGCGGATCACAGGCAGGACTGGTGACACTCACGACTCCAGGCTTGAATGTGGCTTGAACTCCAATCGATGGTAGGGTTGCGTCTTTGGAGCCAGGGTAATCCCAGAATGAGCGGATCGTTAGGGGACCAGATGACGTGGAACTGGATCATCTCATGGTGGTTTCCGGAAATGATTAGCTGAATGGGTTTGGTGATGTGGGTCATGCGGCAAAACGTCTTGCCATCCAATGACCGAACATTCTCGGGGTGGGGCAGTGGGAGGGTGGGAATGTCCAGTTCCTTGACCATCACATCATCAATGAGGTTCGCGTCCGCTCCGGAGTCCACCAACGCGTTCACCTGGACCATTCTATCGGGAAGCATCAACATGGCAGTAAGGGTGGGACGATGGTCATTCCTCGCAGACCCCTCCTGGTTGTCGAGCGCTCTCACCTCAACGGATGGGCCTGACTTCTTGGAATGGAGGGTACACTGCTCTTGGGTATGTCCCAGCCTCCCACAATAAAAGCAGGAACTGGTAGCTCTCCGACGTCTCCGTTCCTCGGGCGAGATCTTCATACCCGCATGGGAAATATCCATGGGTTCGAGTCCCTCAGCTTGCATCTCCTCGGGACGTGAACTAGATCCTCGCCTGGGGTACGGCTGGCCGGGTAGAACCTGTCTTTCAGTCCGGCGTTGTCTGGCCCGGTTGTCCAAATGAATGGCGTGGTCAAAAAGCAAGCAAAGTTCATACACAAAAAATCCAGCCAAAACCAATGTACAGTACCGAGGGAGGAGGCAGTCTCAGAATCGGTACACCATGCAAAAGTCCAGTAACCAGAGTAGCTGTCAGCGGGGCAGAAGTACAGGCAGATGGTAGGCAGGCTCGGGGTCGAAGGCAATGCAAGAGTCAAGACCGAAGTCCGCTCCGCGGGGCAAAAGTACAAAAGACAGCAGGCAAAACAGTGGTAAACAAAACAGAGGTCGATAACAATGGTCTATAAACAGGCTTGGATCGTAAACAAAAAGGCAGGCTTGGAAAAACGCTCAAAAGTGCACTGACAAACAGGAGGCAACAATTTCGCCAGGACAAGACATGAACACTGAGCTTAAATGCAGGTGTAGACAGGTGCAGACACTTAGCTTGAGAGCAGCATGCGAATGGAAATCAGGTGTGGAAGGCTGACAAGGTAACAAGATAATTAGTAATCGTTAGTAATAAACCTATCCTGACCTAGCGTTAGTAAATTAGTAAATGACCAATGCACCAGAAACGTAAGGTAAACATGAACACATGGTTAGAGAGTTAGTATTACCCAATCCTGATCTAACGTTAGTAGATTAGTAAACTAGACACAGGAGAATGAAAAAATTAGGGAAGCGTGAGCGACAGCAAGAGAGATTGAGAAATAGCATGAATGCAAGGCTGCGGAAAAACACGGAAATGTGTATGCTAAACAATGAACGGGAAACGTAACATGAATCAAATCTAAAACGTGACATGACAAGAAAATAAATCGTAACAATAATCAAACATGAAATGTGACATGACATAAAAATGAAACGTAACCAGAATAAAACATAAAACGTGTCGTGACTAGACTAAACACAATACGTGACATTTACAAGAAATCTAACTAAGACAGAAATGAAACATAAAACGTGACAAGAACAGCTAAAACCATGACAGCTCCTCCGATAAATTTGGGAAACTATGGGGTTCATTCTTCCAATTCGTTCAGAGGGTAAATTTCCCACTCATTCCTGATTGAAGCAACTTTTGCGGTTTGGACGGGTATCAATATTATATCTGTTGTGGCGTGGGTGATATGCTGCTGTACTGACTATTAGTGTTGACACGGTTTACTACTAGCTGACTGATGGGTTTTTTTATTTTATTTTTTTAATATTTTGTGTTTGTTTATGGTTGTGTTATTTTAGTTTTCTCTGTATTTGTAAGCTGTTACTTTTGTCACTTTTTTATAATGTCTTTTTATATAGGGAATACATAGAGTACTCGGAAGTAAATTCGGAAGTAAATTCCCCATTCATTTAGAGCATAGACTTTAACTAAAGCTTACTTTTAAACCATTTCTACTGATTATATCTTACCGTCAATTTCCCGGATTGTTCAATATAACGCCCGTTCGCAAACTATCGTTTTTCTGGACCAGCTTCGAGTATATTTTACGTTTCAGTATTTTCTTGTGATTATATCAGCGCTGGAACTGTTTAAAAACTCGATGTCCCATAATTCCCTACGAACGTGCAGCCTTGTCTCCAGACGTTGTCATGTAACATTAGCCAGCAGTAGCACACAGGTCCGTTTTTAAACACTTTTTTTCTAACGTTAGCTAGCTAGCTTGAAGGACTAAAAGCTAGAATTGCTTTATGTGGTTAACCGTAGCGCAGTTTCTGACCTTGTCGGGCGGGCTTCTCTACTTAGCAAGCTAACGTTAGCTCATCTTCAGCTACAGTACTCCCATCTGCCCAAGAATGTCCAGACAGACGAGATGATGATATCTTATTGGTCAAGAACCACCCGTGCGTTGCAGTACTGGATATGCAGTCCGTTAAAGTGGACTACAAATCGAACTACAATGATTAAAGCATTACTTTAAAAAATAAAAATTGGAACATGCAATATATGGTCTATATCCTTGTACCACACAGGCTAATCCAGGAACGTTTCGGTTCATTCTAAAAAACAAATTTCAAGAAATAGTCGATAGTCTCCGAAGCCCATTCTATTCTTCCATAGGGAATTTACTTCCGAAACCAGACTCCGCCCACGACTGACGTACTCACTTGAGTACTCTATACCTTTTTACTTTTTATAAATACTCCGATGACACAATTGTATTTTCTTGCAAAACCCAATAAACAAAGTTTAAAAAAATAATAAAATTTGAAACTATTTGCATTGATTAAAAAAATATAACTGTGTTAGGAGCAAGTGTTCATAAGCAGCATAATGAAAAAAAAAGCAGTACCCTCTCCTGTTCAATAAAACACCTTTCAATGCATTTCTCAACACAATGATGCATTTAATTAACCATGCTAGACACAGTTTAATTTGAGCTGGGTAGTCAGAAGCTGCCCGTGCGTCCGCAGGCTGTTGCTCCCGTTTCAATGTTACCTCACTGATGCTATGTCTTTTATGACACTGCAAAAACCATCTCTAGATTGCTTTGAACTCAAAGATCACCTCATGTATATGCTTTTTAAAGCACTTTTCTTGTTCAATTGCTTTCAGTTTCTCTATGTCATTCCTGGGCACAAATAAATTTCAGAAGCTGAAACTGAATACAGAACATATTACATTACCCAGGGCCAAATTTATAGTAATTTATGCAAGAATACTCTTTACAGTTCAAATTGTTCGATCTCCAGTACAATGTGTACAAAACATAGGAACCAATTATTTGCATAATTAAAGGTTGTATCAGCGATGCTGGGCCGAAACATAAATGATCACATTCATCTGATTTTTCCTCACGATCCGCTAGCTGCCCGCCCCATAAGCAGGCCGTCAAAAAACCGCGTCTCTGTAGGCAGCCTATGCTCCAAGATCGTACACAAAAACAAATGGTACTACCAACCACTCAAAACCAAAATAAACAGTATTCCAACCAATCACAATGATCTGCACAAACGCTAATACTCTTATCTCGCTGAAATCTTGACGGATTTACAAACGGTTTGGTTTCTTACAAACGTTATTAACGTGGTTATAATTCTGGATGCTTGAACACTATTTTTTAAAACATAACATAATTATTCATAAAACAGAGCTGGCTCTGTTTGTTTGGGATTTCGCTTCAGAAGTGACGTCACCCAAAATCGCTGATACAACCTTTAATTCACCTCAGTATATAAGGAGTGCTAAATCAAAGGCTTGTATGGTCAAAGTGTAACAGAGCATTGAAATGGTTTATGGTTCTTTGCAGTCTTGTAATATCTTAAACGGTTTTGAACTCCCTGTTGTGGCATGATGTTAAAATGCCTTGAAATGGCCATCAACCCTGCTTTTGTCATTCAGAGACAACACAGACTTTATAAACAAGGCACTCCCTTATGGAAATGTAATATACTGCAGTATATTTTAAATATACTGTGAAGATAATTTTGATATATTTACAATATACTGCAGTATATTCTTTTTCCATAAGGGATGATACTTTGAAGATTAAAAAAGTGAAAATACAGCTCTCACCTGGGCAAACTGATATTTTTGTGAGGGGCAGAGAGGCACAAGGACTTTTGTGGCAAGGTTGGTATTTTCATGATGTTTTTTTAGCACTTGCCCTGGGTGGGTGAAATGGGCTGGGTCAGTCATTTGGGGGTGTGGATTAGTGGAAATGCATGGATTAGTGGTATTTTATACAAAATTCCAGAGTTCTTAATGAAAAAAATAAAGACCAGTTGAATATATGTTATCTATGATTTGTTTTCAAATACTTTTCACCTATAGTAGAACCTCATAGTACAAACCTCTGTGTTTGACCAAAATTAGACAAAAGTGAATGTCTTTTCCCTATTGCTATACAATGCAGGGAAATCAATGGTATATGATCTATAGAGAGCCAGACCAATAAAAAAATCAGGGTAGTCTGATTAAACTACCATCTTATGATGTCACTTTCAAAGTTACGGATATTCCAAAGTTTAAAAGGTACATCCGGCGTAGGGTTCATTATAGCGCCTAGCGCTCACGTTGTTTAAATACCAAGTATTTAAATACTGCAAGTGAACTGGGTGGGTTGGTTTAAGATTTTTGGCGGATTGCTATCTTGAGCCAGCAGAATGCGCTTGCACCACAAACCTGGTCTAAAGTCATGTCGCAGTTGTTTACATATTATTTTAACGGCGCATATAAGTGTATCTACATAGGTATGTGCACAACACGCGTACTCCCTCCTGTCTGTTACACAAGAGCACACACAAGCATGACTAAAAATATAAAGATTACAATGTGAAATATTATTATTGTGTAGGCTATATAAAAAATGCATAATAATAAAAGGGTCCATATGTCAAAGACCACATACCTGTCCCTCAGCGAAGGGGAATGCCGCATTAAATTGCTTTCAGCCCACTCCTTCAACATCCAGGCGATGTGCGATGGTACGTGTAAGGTTACATGTATAAACTATTTGCAATTATACTGGATCAAGTTATGATTTAGCCTAAATTTGCCAATAATTCCTGTAATCTTCTAGGGGGACAATCTTCTGTTACGGGACAATGGCTATCCATTAAACACCTTGCTGACAACACCTATATAAAGCCTAATGCGCGAATTGTCATTTACACTTAATGCGTGAATTGTCATTCAATGGAAAACTTGTGCACTGCAATAGACGGACATTTGAGTTCTGAAAATGCGCTTCAGATGTCATTACAATACAGCTGTCTTCATCTAGGCCTACAGCCTGTAAGTAAATAGAATGGTTTTGACTGAAAAACGTTCAAAACCTTGTCCAGTGAATATTGAATTTATTGTTTTTCAAATAGCCTAGGCTACAGTCCCCGGGATTCACTGTGCATTTTTTCGATAGCTTACGGTTAAAAAAAACAGATTAATTTAAATTTCACCATTTTAACTGAATTTTAACCTTATTCTTCATCCTTCATCCTTCATCCAGGTATAAACTGGGTGGGGGGTTGCTTGTTATATGGACTTGCTACGGGAAAATAGTGACACTTAGAAACTCCGTATTCTGTAGAGTTGTCATGAATCGTGTACTAATAAAGATAAAACACAGAGTTTGAGGTTTCCATAGTTCATAGTTTGGCTGCAGGAGCAATGAAAGTCTCAGTTGAGCAAAATCTTGGCGCCGGCGTACTGGTCACTTGGTATCTGCGCAGTTAAGAACTTTTGATTAAAGGAAAGTTATGTTATTTATAACTAATAAAGTATTTGTAAACATTTTAAAAGGACTGTCCAAATACTTGGCTTACCATTATTTTCAACCCTGAAATAATATGGCACTGTTCAAAGTGACTTTATCCTTTCATTTAGCTCAACAGCATATAAAAATATGAGAAAGCTGGTAGCTCATTTATTTTAAAATTTAATAATGACAACCAATTATTTGGCTTCTCACTGCAAGTTGTAAACTGTATATGTCCTGCTCATATGTTGTTGTAACCTTGAGTTTGCTATTCTCTTTCAACCCCGGTTTACCTCTCAACCCCGGTTTACCGCTAACAACACAACATGTCAGCATCAAGTGAGCTGAGTATAAATACTCTAGAATGGAGATGTTAAGAGGTGCATCAGCAATCAAGCTGAATCAGATTTGAAAATGTATATTGCAAGCAGTGAGTCTGTGCTACCAAGTGCAGCGATTCATGCAGATGTCCCCACATCACATGCCACAATGTTAATTTGAAGCCTTTGGTCCAAATGGAAGTAGTCATTAAAATGCCTCATCCTGAACTGAAAATGCCTAGCAGGGAGCACAGCCACTGGCTGGGATGTGCATGTTCTTGTTCTGGTAATGAAAACATCTAAATCACAGGGTACGTTCTTGTCTTCTCTACAGAACTGTCCTTTTCTGAGGGCCTGAAGGAAGTTTTTTGTTAATGTAAGATTCTCCCATATAGCGATACACAGTTTAAAGTGTTCATTAGACAACCATATTGTCTTCCCAGAGTTTGGTATATTATGTCTATAATGTCCTGGAATGTAATAGACATGCATACCTATCTAAATTGAAGAAGGCACATCTTGTTGACAATAATCCTAGTTGAGTGCTTGCTTGATAATGCTTTGCTATAAATATTAGACACGACACTATACATACTAGACAATACTAAAACACACTAAATACTATCTTTTCATATCAAAATTTTGTAAGTTTGTAAACAAGTGAACCACTTGTAACCAAAGCTAACTTAGTATGTTATCTCCGTTAGATCCGCTACTCCCCAACTCTGCCTACTAATGCATTCCAGACAATGAAGCTTCAAAGATTGAATATTTTATTTGACCTAAAATAACGTAATTCACAAATATCTTTCTCAACCATCCGCAATTAATCAGAATGTCATTTTTTGTGACCTGGCCTGTGTCGGCTGATTTTCAGTCAACCTAAGCATCACACTACTGTTGGTTGGGTTGCTGTCACAGAACTGTATAAGGTTGCTGTCTACTCCCACCAGCATGATATATTGCGCATAATTCTGATTCACAGTCATGCAGACGCTGGATGCCATGTTATATGATTTTTCAACATTATTAACACAGTTACGCACAAAGGCATAGAAAAGCGCTGCCTTTTGCGTACTTTGAATATTGCAGAATCAAAGAGAGCATGTGCCACACAGCTGACTTGTAGAAAAGGCAGTGCTTTTTTGCAAAGAATAGGCTATGTCTAACATTTTATTGGCTTTAATCAGCATTCCTTAATGAAAGTGGTATGCAACATAAAAATACAAATGAATAAATAGGCTGCACATAATTTTAAAAAGTCCCATTCCTTAAGAAAATCTCATTTCCGTTTCATTTTAAACAGATACCTTTTGACCCTCGTGCCCTCTTTTATCGATGCATTAACCTATCCGCCATAGTTAGTTTGTGCTTTAAAACTATTAATTTCGGCAAGGTCCCAAAAAGGGAGTGAATTGGGAGCCTGACAACCGGGAGTAACGGTGATGTAGTTAATGTTGGTAGTATTCACACTATGCATATACAATGCGATAGGCTCAACAAAATTACGTGCTATACCAAAGTAAAATATCCCTTTAAAAACTTTTCCTGCCTACGTCCATCGTATTCCCCATTTTCTTATAAACGTACTGCCAGTTGTAGACTCGCTACCACCCTGGTACTGAGGCTCCTAATAGGCACGTACGTGCGTGTGGGTGTATAGACTATATGTGATTGGTTACCAGGCATGTACTTATGTGGAATACATGGGCTTTGCTCAGGTCATCTGACCTCGTCATCCCAGCTGTAAGGACTAAGCACCGGTTTTGGGGGGGATAGGGCTTTCTCCATTGCAGCCCCATCCTCTGGAACTCTCTACCCCAAAATATCAGAGAATCGCCAACACTCCACACTTTCAAAAAAGCAGTTTAATCTCACTTCAAAATACCATTCAACTTAAAATTCACCAGCTGCTTTTCTCACTTTGTTTCTAGTAACCTAGTTCTTGTGTCCTTATGTTATCCTTATTTTTGCTTTTCTCACACTTCATTTTATTGCTATCCTATTGTTTTCTTTGCATTGTCATGTCTTTTTCTGTTTTGATTTAGTTATTTTTATCTTTATCTTTTCTTGTAAAGGCGCTATAGGCTATAAATAACATTTTCAAATTTCACTTTGAAAAGTATTATATAAATTATAAAATATATTATTATTATTATTATTATTATTATTAAATACAATTTATTGTGGGGGGAAAAATCCCTTAAATCTATGATGGCCTCACATTTTTAATGGTCTTACAAATGTAAATCTGTTATTAAATTACATTAACCTCATTCAAGTAGGCTACTGAAAATTACTATCATTTTACGGGTTTTCTGTGTTTGCATATTCTACCATAATTAACGGTAATCGACTGGAAACTGCCCTCATGCATTTTGCCATTTTTTTACCGTGCGCAGTCCGCATTTGTTGTGCGCTGTCCGTAGTTCTGGATACGCCAGCAGATACATCCATTTCCCTGATCGAATGAAGATACACAACGCACTAAACATGAGGTTTTTGAACTGTGCCTTTTAAGTTTTTCTTCAAGCGCAAAATGTGATTAGTAGGCAGTCCAATTCACTGATTGCGTAATTAGCTATAACCGTAGTAAATAATATGTTAATTTCACGCAGATTGCGGACTCACCAACATAATCATCAGGCTGAAATTTGGGCTGTGACTTACATCTGGCCCTGAGAGCCATGATAGTTTCAACACACATCCTGCTGAAGCAGTTTGTCTTGTGGTTCTTAAACAACAGTCTACAATTAACACAAAGTCCTCCCCAATTCCCATAAAGACCCATTCAAATTCAGAGAGGTTATCGTATCGCTTGTAAGAGTATGTGAACATAAGATGGGGGGGGTGTATGAGGTATAAAGGGTAATTCCACCAAAAAACATTAACCTTATTTAAAAAGTAACTACAATCTAGATCAACTTATTCATGCATTCCATTATTTGAACAATTCTGTAATAATATTTTATATAATAAGAAACTGGTAGAAAAGCATCTTTGTGCTGCCCCTAATGGTTGGAATTTCCTTTCTGCTCCCCACACTGCCCCCGCCCCAATCGTGATGTCAGAGTACCTCTTTGGAGGTACCTCTATGTCATATGGATAATTGTTGTTGCCCACAACGGAAACAGCCGGCACCTGATTGGTTAGACCCACAACGTTACTTTTGTTTCGCCTCCACGTTTTTAAACCGGAACAACGTGGCGTCCTGTTCAATTCTCTTATTCCACCTAAATAGTCCACTAAAATATGTTTCTGAAAATATTTGAGGTGAGAAATAGGCCATGCAGTTGCTGAATCTTGATTCATATTTGATGTGCAATGTCTAGTTTGACAGTTTGATCCGAGTTATACAAAATAATTTGTACATAACATACGTTAATTTATGCAAATGACGATGGACACAGCTCCTTCGCCCAACCCCTCTCCATTAAGGCACAACTAATTAAGTCTCTAAAAAGTCTTTGTGGCTGGCAAAAATAATTTCTGTACTGAAATATCCACAGATAAAGATGAAATTTTGGTTTATACCTCTTCCGCAACTACAGTGCTGTCAGTGGGCATGTAAGTTTCATAGACACATAGGCGGAGCCAGCGAGGGGGAAAGCAAGACCGTGTCTGTTACTGTACTGAGTAGGGACACAAGCTAGCCATTTTATTATAATGTCAGAAATTTACATTGATACGTTGGTTCCTAAAGATATTTTGGCAAAAGAAACCAAACAGGACTCGAGTTCTGTCCTTATGCGGTTACAGAGTGGACAAATAGGCTAAATGAAGGGCTGTGTTTTCATAAACTAATGGGCGTATTTCCCCCATTTTTCTGGAGACTCCAGATAATGGTGGTGGTATTTTTTCAGTAGAACTGTTACATTGCTAGCGAGTAACGTGGCCTCTCTAGTCTCAAAGAGACGCTGCAGGACTAGCAGTAAAATGCCCAGCCCAGCCCCTTGGCCTCCACTCCGGTAACATTGTTCAGTGGGCGTGGCAACCTGGGACTGGTGTTGTCTGACATCGCCCATAAACTGTAAATGCTCTTGGCCGTTGTAGTTCACAGTAAAGCAGGTACCTGGTACATGTGCAGTAGTTTGGGGCTATATCTCTTCTCTCACTACAGGTAGAAAGTTGGCTGAGAGCTCATTTTAATCAGGAGGACAGCTACTTTTCTACAAATAAAACATTTTTTTGGAATTACCCTTTAAAGATGAAAGTCTGCACTTTAACCTCATAGTCACTGTTCCATTTCAAATCCAATGTGCTGGAGTAAAAAACAACACAAATTGTGTCACTGTCCAAATACTTACGGACTGTAATGTATGTAGCCAGAGCTTAGTATCACAGGGTTCTATCTGAAGATAGATAGTAGCTACAATTTGGGGCATTTAGAACTTTTAGAATGTAATTTCAGGGGTTAGCAAAAAAGATAAAACCATGAGCATTCCCATGTTTATAACAAGTTTTTGACAAAAATGTAATATTAGAGAACCATATTTTTACCTCTCTACATGTGCAATTATTCCACAGGCCGAAACACGCTGAAACTGTTCATGCACCTCTCCCGTGAATATCCACCTGTTAGCCATGCAAATAACTCTAAATCAAGAGTAGCCTGTGAATTGCTCAAAAAGTGTACATGCTGTAGGCTACACCAAACTTTCAAATACCGGAAAGATACAGGCATACGAAAACAGTCTGTCTTCAATCCTACTTAAGAAAACAAGAAGCATTTAAACTGTATGATGAGAAATTGTATCGACTGAAAAAAACTCAACGACGCCGCGGGAGGTCGCAAGGGTATAGCTTGGGCTGCAGTGGGTCTCATTCACAGTAGCATTATCCCCTTGCCCGTAAACAACTAGAACTGCAGCTACACCGAATTACAACATATTGCAGATCATTTTACAATACCTAATCAAACTAAAATTCAATTTACCTTACAATTGAAACCAGTGACGTTCACTGTCTCCAAGTTTTCCAATTGTGAAACACCAGCATCGAATTAAATAAATTCTATTGAACTTCAAGTGCACTCTCTCACGGCGTCTGGACACTTCGCTGTATGCGTGTCATAGCACTGTAAGCTAGGTTACTGTCGCCATACTCAAATTCTTGAGTCTTCCAATCACCTGTCATGTGATTCCAGAGGCGTGCCGCAGGGTAAACTGTGTAAGCCTACTGTACTCGCTTCTTCCACGATTGAACTAGCGTACACGTCCTGGATTTGTCACGGGACTCGTGGGGAGTCTGAATAAAACAAAGTAAAGAAAAATAGTAGACTTCCAGCAAACCCACAAGAATATTTTATACTGTCGTTTTCTGAAACACGTCTTTAGTTACACAGCAACAATTGTTGTTTCGTTTCAAACGATGATGTGAAATTACCAAATCGGCAAGCCAGCGCAAAAGCCACAGTGCCACCTGGTGAGTGTGCAAAACAAAAAAGTAGATGGCAATACTATTATTATCCAGCATATTCATGCAATATTTTGCCACGAGATAGTGAAACTCCCTAGAGCTGAAGGAACCATTGTGAGCTGCATGCCCAAACCGCAATTTCTATTAAAATACGAATACAAAAGCAAAGAATAAATGTGTGTGCGTAGGCCTATGTGAGTGTGTGATAAGAAATACGTTTTTATTATTATATGGATAATTTAAATATACATTTGAAATAATGTATTTATTTATCTGAGTAGCCTATTTATTTTTAAATTATTTAATTTAGTTAATTTCCACATTTACTGCATACGAAAAGCCATACTGCTTACAAAAACATGCATTCACATCTGTGAACAGATCCGTAGCTATACAACTTATATTTTAATGTAAAAAAAAATGTTAACAGTTATACTATATATACAAAAAAAAGTGTAATATTTCGTTGGACCGCCTTTAGATTTGATTACGGCGCGCATTCGTCATGGCATTGTTTCGACACCTTATGCAACGTCACAACATTTATTTCCGTCCAGAGTTGCATTCATTTTTGGCCGAGATCTTGTATTGACGACGGGGGAGTCGAACCACTCCGTAAAGTCTCCTCCAGCACATCCCAAAAACTCAATGAGGTTAAGGTCAGGACTCTGGTGGCCAATTCATGCGTGGAAATGATTCCTCATGCTCCCTGAACCACTCTTTCACAATTTGAGCCTGATGAATCTTGGCATTGTCGTCCTGGAATATGCCCATTGATGGGATAACCTGGTCATTCAGTACATTCAGGTACTCAGCTGACTTTTAGAATTTTATTGCTGCATAACGTTGCTGAGCCTAGACCTGACCATTGAAGCAACCATCATAACACTGCCTCCAGAGGCTTGTACAGTGGGCACTATGCATGACGGGTGCAACGGCGATTTTATTTTGGCCAGGCAGTGTACATTTACTTAATTAGATGATATTTAGCTTTTTATGTTCTATCTAGGCCTATACAATCACCAATATGTATATTCCTTGGATTATTGACTAGATGACCATCTTACCCCCATTGTGTGTAATTACACAATTTCAAATTAATGAAGAAAGCTTTGCTGATTTGTCATCCATGTCCTTTTAATATACACTCATGTGAAAAAGTAAGTACACCCTCAAACGGTAGTCAGTATTTTTGACATATCTGGTCATAAGTTCATTTTAATTTCAACCGTATTGATTGATCAAGGTAAACAAATTCAACAAATGATGCTAAAAAAAAGTAGAATTTGGAATCACTTAATTGGAATTAACAAATGCAAATTCCTCATGAGGAAAACGTAAGTACACCTACCTTTACTATCAAATATATTGATTAAAATTGATGTCTGGTGCACAAAACAGGCGTAAATGATTGTCCAATTATTAGATAATAATTTGGAAGTTCTATGCTTACATAAAAACAGACAATTGGTCTGGTTTAGACCTAACCATCGAGGTGTGTGCTAACATATCGTGCCTAGGTCAAATGAGCCAGCCGGAGCCCTGAGAAAAAAGATTATTGATGCTCATGAGACCGGGAGGACTTACAAAGCCATTTCAAAGCAGTTTGAAGTACATCATTCAACTGTTCGACACATCATATCCAAATGGAGAAAATTCCACATCACCGGAAATGTGCGCAGGACAGGCTGACCCACCAAATTCACCCCAAGAGCTGACCGAAAGATGCTCCAAGTAGCGGCGGCAGGATTTAAATTGTGGGTGGGCCAAGGTAATTTGCGAGTGGGCCAAGTTAATTAAGATTGAGAGAGTGTCAGATTCATTTAGTTTAAATTTGACAATATGCTGGTAAAGTGCCTTTAATTGCAACACAAAAAACACAGTATAAATTGATACAGATATTCTGCCCTAATTTTTGAACCAAATGCAGTTCATGTTTTCCCCAATAACGAAGGTTACGACTGTAACCACGGTTTTATGAGTTCCGGATGACCATTAGGGTCGTCAACTTACGAATATACTTTCTTGTTGCCGGATGCATTGCGACTGTTATACCAACAATCTGTCAGCCATGACTTCCGTGTGATGACGTAACTTCCTCTTCGTGTCTAATAGAGCAACAATTAAGTTTTTTATTTCATGAAAGTTTAGGCCTGCGTCTAAATGTCTCCTGCAGTAGGCTATATTTGCGAAAATTTGATGCACCTACATATAAAAAAAATAAAATGGTTATTGAATGTTACATTTGGACTTGCAAGGAATGCATTTCATGCAACTGCAAAGCATTGACAAGTTCAAACTAAACTCCGTTCCTCTCACGCAGCCTATGTCTGCATTTTTTTTTAATGAGGGAGGGGAGAGGGGGTCGGGTTGGCCCGCCAAGTCATTTGAATCTTAGAAAATGGAACTGGCAGAAAATTAATTGGGAACCCCTGTTATACAATGTCCTGAAGGTTTGATTAAATCTTAAGCTTTATCGCATTCACAACTGCCCGTCCACGTTTCTTTGTTATTTACTATGAACAGTAAGCATACATGAACAGTAAGAAAAGTTTGGGAGATGTTTTCTGGCTACAGGGTTGTCTACAGCAGGTATAGGCAGCTATGATAGCTAGCGTTAGAGAAGTTAACTTTATTGGCGTCATGGTTCTGTTACCAATAAGAGCACAAGCAAGGAGAAATATAACTTTCAGCCGTACTGATGGTTTGCAAGGTAGGTGCGCCTGATGTTGATGCGTTATTTGTTATTGGACATCTAACATTGATCCAATATATAAATTATTTCTGTATAACGTTGAACAAGTTAACATTAACCAATGCCTAACTAACTACCATTTTCGGTTGATTTGGCCAGTGACCCATTCCTATGTCAGCTTAAACACACGTGGTCACCCTGAGTAGCGTTGTTTTCAGTGGGTGGGTGCATCAGCAACATGAAAGACAGTCTAGTTCTGATTGGCTGTTCGTGTTGTATTTGGGTAAGTAGAAGAAAGGGATGCAAATGTTAGTTTTATCGAAAATAAATCTCATAAGTTTATCATCGTTATCGTGGCAAATTTTATTACGAGAATTATCGACATCGTTTTATCACCCAGCCCTAGTTGGTGACACCAAAGTGACACGAGAGTCATCCGGCCACCATCCCATACACTCCTCGGTGATGGACAGAGTGCAGAGCTCACCAACACACCTTGCTGATGCCATTGCCTGTAGAAATTCCGTCTTAAAATAAATCGGCCAGTGCACGGGTCCGTGCAGTGCTGTGAGCACCATGTGCAAAATAACTGCCACATATACCCATAGGCCCTTCTCATAGAGGGGGCTTTCGAGTTAAGAAGCCTCCGCAGGACAGATAAACCATCACACGGAGGTCATGGCCATGACAAATTGTTGATATACGAGTCTCAATGCATCCGGCAAAAAGAAAGTATATTCGTAATTGGTCGAAAGAACTGTGGGGGGGGAGTGTAAGGTTCGGAGAATCAAACACGACCGATAAGGATTTCTAAAAGCGTATCTAGAGAAAGATACGCCACAAAACGCAGAATAATCCGCACCAGGACTGGGATAACACAGGATAGGGAGCAAAACTTCCCTAGCACAAAGCAACCTCCAAAAACGGAGGCGATCTCGATAAACAGCGAGAATAAATAACATAAGAACCTCACGCACTAAAATAATTAGGCGTAACAAGAGGTAATGAAACAAAACAAAACTCGAAAAAACGAGTGAAGGAAAAGAATAGAAAAAACCTTGTTAGCCAAAGCTCTTGTGGCAAAAGAGCTGAACACAACTGGCAACAGGTAAAAAGAATAAAGGATAAAGAAAGATTGGAAAGGAAAGAGAAAACCAATCTAATCCTAAATCTTTATAACCGGAATTGCTGCGTTTCCTATTAGTACGAACCAGAAATGCAGCGACCGAAATTCCTATACCTTACCGACTTTGTATGTCAACATAGCAAAGACAATCTCGAAGTGCAAAAATGCAGAAGTCCTGAGGTATTTATAGCCCACAGGAAACGCATAACAGGTGAAGAGAATAATTGTCGGGCAAGACACGAAAACTGGAACGGACACGGAAAAAATCCGATAGAGCATCTTGACGACACGAAAAAGGAAACCAAAAGCATAGAAAAACAAAGGCTGCAAATAACCATGACGAACTAAATAAAACGTTAAAAACATTCACGTAACAACACTTAATTGGACTTCCCAGTGAACAACAGTAATCCTTGGACGACTAAATTGTGTTGGAATCACCTTTTCAACGACATTTGTACATGTTTGTCATTCACTGCTTTCTTGTATTAATTTACAGTGACTTCAGTGTAATCCATTGTTGTTATTGCATGACAAAATAACAATCAATAAACGTGATGATCCTAATTTTTACTTAAATTTACAGCTTATTTAGTCAGTTTTTTCCACATTTCATTTCACATAGGCCTAACAGGTCAGAAATAGCTTTGAATGGCTTTTGATAATATTCTTTCAAATGTTGCGTTTTTCCGAGTTGACACACGCCTCTGCAACTATACTGTTTCCATTAACAATACCAATACCATTGTTTCATTTGCCCGACTTCACACGTTACAAAATCACACTTACAATTTCTTTTCCATATTTTTTCCGTTGGTTACAGTGACTCTCTCATAATTCTTTTGGCAAACTGGAAAGGGGAGGAGTGTTTTGATATTTTCGGATACGTTAAGTTACGCAAAGCTAGATAACGTTACTCATAGCTAGTTAGAGGTTTATGTTTTTTACGTAATGCAGGTTTGCTAGCACTGTTTCGGACTGTACTAGCTACTGGAGTAGGCTAGTGCGCGCAGCAGGTGGTTCTTATCTGTTGTGTTCAGCTGTGATTGGCTCAGTCAGTGGATGCTACAGTTTTTTATAGGTCAACAAGTGTATTGCGTAGCCTATATCTCATAACGTGGCATGATAACGTGTTACGAATTATGGACATCGAAAAAAATATAATGTACAGTATATATTTTAATACATTTTCTTTTTGGATGGGCCGTCATAAAAGTGGGCGGGCCCAGGCACAATGCTGGCGCCGCCACGTCAGAATCCAAGAGTAACATCTAAGGACCTACAGACTTCACTTGCCACAGTTAACAGTGCATGAGTCAACAACTCAGAAATAGATTGCAAAAATGTGGCCTACATGGCAGGATAGAAAGGAAGACGCCCCTGCTCTCCAAAAAGAATATAAAAGCACGACTGAACTTTGCCAAACAACATCTGGATAAAGTTAAAAACTACTGGAAAATGTACTCTAGACTGATGAATCAAAATCGAAGTTGCAATGCAAATCATCATGTTTGGTGAAGATGCAACACTACCTTTGACAATAAAACAATCTACAATTAATGTTTCATAGCTATGCTCGTACCACAATCTGTTAGGATCCTGTAATCTGTCTGTTTCGTCTGTTATTATGTTTCCTGATTTCTTTTCCTATTTTCCCGCATTACCCTCACGATTGTCAGTCCGCGTTCCATGTTCCTCAGATTCCACTCCCTGTCTTTGTCATTGCACTATTCAGGTGATTTTGGGAACATTCGGGTTTCCTCTGTATTTCGTATCTCGTTTTCTTCCTTCTGGCTTTATTAATATTTGTATATAATACTAATGTACTAATCATACTAACTGTTAGATTAGATTTAATACTAACCTGCTAACAAACTAACGTGTGTATAATACTAACCAGCTAACCTACTAACATTAGGGTTTTAGAGTTCGCTACTAACATTACTAATTACTAATTAACCTTGAGTTTCTACCTGCAGCTGTCATTTCTCCTTGTTATCCTATCCCTGTATCTATCTGATTTCGCATTCTCTGCACGTGTGTCCACTTTCGCGTGCCTCCCCTCTGAGCTGTGCACTTGTTTACCTGCTAACCCCAGGCCGTTTGTTATCATTGTGTCTATGTGTATTCCAGTCCGTGTCTTACGTTTCCCCCGTTATTGTATTATTGGTCCTTGTTAACCCTCATTGTTCTCACCTGTGTACTCTCCCATTTCCCCTCCTCTTCACACCTGATTCCTTTTGTGTAATCTTGTGTATTTAAACCCTGTTATTTCAGTCTGTCTTCGCGAGTTCCTCACAATATTTTTGCTACTGTGTTTCTGAGAATCTGCCTGAGTTTTCTGTTTATTCCTTAGTATCTGTTTCCTAGTTTTTGTTATCCCTAGTTTTTTGCCTGTTGTTGTTTTTGTATTCAGTCTGTTTTGTTTTCTTTTTGTTCCTCCTACGCCTCCCCGGTTTTGACCCCTGCCTGTGTTCTCGCGACCCTGTTTTTGGATTCTGTTTTTGTGCCTTTGCTTTGCCTTCCCGGTTCCGACCCCTGCCTGTTCCTTGACTACTCTTTGGACTGTGTTTTGTATCGTTGCCTGTCTCCCCGGCTTTTCGACCCTGCCTGTTTGTACCATGGATCACTGCCTTGACCAGCATTAAACTTTGGTTTTTTGTATTCCTGCCTGCGTTTGGGTCCTTCCCCCACCAGCCCATAACACAATCCACAGTATTGTCGTTTTCATTTTAACTGGGGAAATTAAGCAAAAGAAAAGCGCAGGGCGTTAGCATATCGCATAGCTTGACTTTTTTTACGGTCTATAAGCTTGACAATATACTTGTAATACAACTTTATTATGTGACCAGTGCATTGGAAACAAACTTGTATTATGGTTAAGTTGATAGTAATCTATAAGTGTTTTTACAGTGTAGTTCTATGACAATTCATGCAACACACAGATATGTGCCATCATATTATAAACTGTTAAGTGCATATGAGTTCTATTTATACTATATAGAGCAAAATTAAATTTAAGTTGAATCGTGTTAAACTAAGTACAGTATTATGCATTATAGAAGTATGCCTCCAATATCGACAGCCTCATAACAAAAGTGCCTAAGTAATTTTTTGTAGTCTTGAGAAAAAGGCAAAAATAAATCTGCCTAAATCAAATCGTGGATTTAGGCAGAATAGCATAAAGCGGTTCAGGAAGTGCACAGTGACCTGCAGTGACTTGAGCATTTTTACACTGTTGACGAATGATAAATCAAGTAATTTAGGCAGAAAATCTCAAAATGTCCAAAAAATGACTTAGGCACTTTTGTTATGAGGCTGTCTATATGTCACTATCACATTTCACATGCATTTTTAAACCATTTTCTGGTACTATTCTGTTCCATGACAAATACACTTCCCAGTGAAGTAGGAGAAAAAAATGCAACTTTATTAGGACCAAATACTGCTCAATCCTCCAAGAACTGCATTTATAGCATCTTAGTAGCATCACATGGAGAAGACAAATAATAATGATAATAAAATCTTAGAAAAGTTACAGTCCTTCCAAACAATACAATTGGTTATTTTGAGTGTTTATATCATCATTTTTGAAGTCAAACTATCGTTGAATCCTTTACTTTGTGCTGTCCTATATTCTGTGTGGAAGTACGGCGGCAGAGCGATCGTGGCCATTGCAACTTGTTGCTCTTCTTTGTTCTTGTAGTCGACCAGTGCCGGCACTACATTCGTAGGTAACGTAAAGTATCGCTCCGCCGCCGTACTTCCACAGAGAATATAGGTCAGCACAAAGTAAAGGATTCAACGATAGTTTGACTTCAAAAATGATGGTATGAACACTCAAAATAACCCCGATAGACTGTCGTCGTATTTTATTTGCTTTGGGTGCACTGTGGAGTGTTTAAGTGCGTTTGGTAGTGGATGCTACCGGTTCCCATAGAGTTGCGCTAGCATTAGCAACGTGTGTATGTCCAAAATACGGGACAGCATGGAATTAGCTGAAAATGGTTTCCATCAATCAACTACATCATGGGTAAGTCGTAATTGAGACATTATGTCCAAAATTCCGAACTATCCCTTTAACACAATGATTTGACCATTTTTTGCGGGAAAGTTGCGGTGATTGGAAAAAAATGCAAGCTCTCGCAACTTTTGTGGAGTTTCGTTGATTTTGCGTTAATAGTTGCAATCGCAACATCACAAAATCCTGAAGGGACTGACACTTGCAGCGTAGAAGGTTCCGGATCTCACTGACCTCGGGCCAGGGAATTTGTCTTTCACCGCATCTGTGAAAACAAAAATGAAGTCTGAGACTTAAAACATTTGAAAATAGTACAATTAAATCCATTCATAATGATGAGATCAATATGGCATATCTGTACATATCTGGGTTGAACGTGATAGGGTGTCTCTTCCAAACAGAAGGGTAGCAAAGTCCTCTTGCTACCAATCCTGTTGAACAGGCTCTTGGAGACTTGGATCCTTGAGTTGGCCAGAAACAAAGAACTCTGATTACAACAAGATAAATAACACCCCTCAAATCAGAGTATGTCTCACAATATCCAAATAATGATCAATATGAAGATATAAAGATTAAAAACGAATGTACTTACAGGTATTGTGTTAATAAAAGTATAAAGACGAGGATGGTGACGGATATTGTTGAAATCCGTCTGTGCACCATGAGGAGAAACAGACTTCCTTTAAAAAATATAAAAAAACAGACTTTGGCTGCGTCCCAATCCAGTTTTTGCTCCACCCTCGTAAACTTCACTTGCAAACTTCACTTGGGGGAATCCCTTTTGAGACCAGGATGTACCCTTGGTCTCCATTTTAAGTGTGAGTCCAATCCATTAGAAAGCCAAGTGAAGTTTGTGACATAGCCCCTCCACCCTCAACTTTTCTCAAGGGAACGTGTCTGCAAAAGACCAGACTCGGCAAGCTCATATTACCCACTATTCACATCGAACGTCCTGTTCAGTGATAATCACGTTAATGTTTATCGCGGTATTACACATTAAAAGCGCAAACAGAATGGCAAAGACGATGTATAGGCTAATAAATACAGGTTAATCAAGAGTAGTTTGCTATTTTGTATTTCATAGTTTAGCAAATTGCATTATGCAGCAACAGAGTAGCGAACTGTGTGATGTAGGCTACTACAAGGTTCTCTGTAGCTTAATCTTGATTATTAGGCTGCTGACTAATTTTTCCGTATAATTTGCCAGATAGCCTAACAATCAAACAATTTCATTTCTCAATAACCAAGACGAATAGGTAAATAAACTTGTGCAGCATTTTGCTATATCTACATTTGTGCTGACGCAAAATGCGTTAATAGCCTATGTCATGCGAAGTGATCAATGAACAGCACATATTTGGGTAAATTCGTTTTTCTAGCTTGAAAGCATACATTGCCCTCAACGCTGGTTCCAGCAATTTAAGAGGTTTTCCTCTTTAAACGTAGCCTATGCTTTCTAATGTTTAAATTGTTTTGACTAAATCGAGTGCCATCTTAAATTAATGACATTCTTTAACGTGATGAGGAGAAAATGTAATGCGTGCAATTCAGAGAAAACGTAGTTTTTTTTGCCAGTTAATTATTCAGAATTATTGCCACCCTTATTAAACAATCTCACGTTCGTTAGCTCTTTGTCATTGTAATTTGTTAATCATTAGCCTACAGGCGACATAATTGTTATTGATTAGGCTATTCAAGGAATTTGTTTGATTGACATAAGTAAGCAAAATAAACAGAAACAGGTTGAAAATATGTTCGGTTTAAATGCTTTATTTAAATGCTACGCAATTTTATGACACATAAGTATGCTAGCCCACACAACTTGCTGTATTTATTGATATGTGTTATTCAGTAAATCAATTGCTTGACTGATAATTAGTGTAAACAGGTTGAGAGTTTAATCTGTTTAAAGGTAGGCTACGGTGACAGACGTTTTACATGATCTGAGATCCCACGATACGCCACTGTGCAGCAGCATGGTTAACTTCCGAGTAAAGATGCATGGGGTGAAGTGTGTCTCAATTCAAATAACCCGCTCTGCCCTCGCTCCCTCCCACTCGCTAAACGCAAGTGTATACTCTTGTTTTTTTTGGTATGTGCGTCACACTCACATCCTCCGAAGTGAAGTTTGCAAGTGAAGGTGGAGCAAAAACTGGATTGGGACCATAGAACTGTTAATATATATTTCTATGATTGGGACGCAGCCTTCCTGAATGACTTCCTTCTTATTCTTCTTCTTTAGGTTTCATGGCGGACCAAAACTTTAAGGTGCATACCGCCACCTACTGTACTGGAGCGTAAACCTTACATATCGAAACCGTTCACTAAATTTTATTAGAAAGCCCAGAATTCTTAATGAAATAAAAACACTGCTCTTCTAACATTCACTGTGTCACACAGTGTTTGGGGAAAAAAATTATAAATCAAGCTTCATATTAGTATAACTTACCAGGTTTGAAATAAAATGCACTTTTTATTACTATACTTAAATACAATTTTAGTTAAGTGACGTTAAAGTAGATTTTCATAAAGTGTGCTAATAGTAGACTATCCAGGGATGAAAATAAAGAACACTTTTTAAAAGTATTCTAAAATACCACAATTAATACTTCAGACTTAGTATACTTATTTGAAGTGCACTAAAGTACAACTTCAAATATACTTAGAATTAAGTGTGATCTTTTGTAAGTACACTGCAATACACTTTCAGCTAAGTGAACTTAAAGTAGACTTTCAGGAAGTATACTAATAACATGCTTTCCAAGGATGCAAATAAACTTATTGTGAGAAGCTTGTGGAAGGCTAACCAAAACGTTTGACCCAAGTTAAACAATTTAAAGGCAGCGCTACCAAATACTAACAGAGTGTATGTAAACTTCTGACCTACTGGGAATGTGATGAAAGAAATAAAAGCTGAAATAAATCATTCTCTCTACTATTATTCTGACATTTCACATGTCAGAATTTAGGATTAAATGGATTTGGCTAAGGTGTATGTAAACTTTCGAGTTCAACTGTACACGTACACAAGGGGAAAGCAAATATAACAGAGATTTAAAAAAAATAGTAATAAAAAAAGGAAAGACACAGCAGAACTCAATTTCTGAAGGTCCTTTTTGCTACGGAATGTCCCAGCAGAGTACAGTCTCATGAACACAATCACAAATGGCCACTGTCCCTGCCACAGTTCTCGTTGATTTAGGTCCAGTTCTGAACATGCTCTAAAGATATCCATGCACGCTCTTAACTCTTTAATAAAAGTAGGCACACACAAAAAAAACAGGCTAGAAACTTGGGTCTCTCGAGGTGTCCTTGGAAAGGGTCCCATATGTCTAGAAATCTACTGGGTTTCTCAGCGATCTCATATCTAATGTGTAACATACTGCTCAACCCTGACCTGAACTGGGGTGCAGTTTCTTTATTCCAGACCATTAAAATAGTTTTCTTAACTATTACCATACCGTACTGAATTGCTAAAATCTCTAAATACTGTAGCTATAAGTTCCTATTTTTGGTGACCAGCCTAAAATGGCAATTGGTGGGTCTGGGGTGAGATCAATTTCATATACCTCAGAGTAACACCGAAACACCTCTGACCAAAACCCCTGAAGTTTTGGACAAAACCAAAACTGGTGACCCAGGGATCCCTCAAAGTTCTTACACCTGGCACATTGAGGTGTTACAGATGGATAAATCAAATGCAACTTTGTCTGAGAGTAGTGTAGTTTATGTATCATTTTGTACTGGATTAACTGATATTGTGAGTTTATGGAACAGGATCTGGAGAGCCTCTATCCAAGTATCCTCAGAAATCACTGTCTCAAGCTCCTTTTCCCAGGAATCTTTCGGGTGTTGTGTGGATGGGATAAAATCCCTTCAGAATAAATCTACAAACCTAGATACGAGGCTTTGTGGTTATACAGATATATAAAATTCTTCGGGTGATTCATTTCAAAATTGGCAATGTTAGTCTTGACGTAATTCCTAATTTGTAAATAACGAAAGAAATGGGAGGATGGTAGTCCAAATTTAAGTCTGAATTTAGTGAATGCAGCAAAAAATTTAGCAATGTATAGATCACCTATGGTTACAATCCCTCTTCTCTTCCAGATTGCGAGAGCATTGTCAATTTGTGACAGGGGAAATGCATGATTATGTGAGATGGGTGAACACTGGTTTCTGGAAGTTTCAATACTTTTCTAATCTGGTACCAAATTTTGAGTGAGCTCTATATCATAGGGGTCTCTCTCATCAAGTCCCTTGTAAGCATCTTTCCTGCAAAAAGTAATGCAGGAAGGGAAGAGTTAGAGATGTCTTGCTCTATGGCTAACCACACTGGGGTGGAAGCGGACACCTCTCCAGGATATGCCTTCCACCAGTAAACAAGGGCTCTTGCATTAGTTACCCAGTAATAATTTTGAAAATGTTGATAATGCCAAGCCCCAACATCCCTAGACTTACAAATGTGCATTTTTGCTATACGATGTGCTTTATGTCCCCAGATGAAGTGCATAATAACAGAGCCCAGGTGCTTAAAGAATAAATAGGTATAAAAATCTAGGCAAGGTGACCATTTTCACTGCATTGACATGGCCTATAAGTGATAGAGGGACTACCCTCCAGGACTCTATATTGCTTTTAAGCTTGTCTATCATAACCTTACAGTATAATTGAATTCATAGAACATCTTATAATTTCTGGAGACTGTAATACCGAGATTTTATCTGTGACTTTGAAAGGTAGGTTGCTAAGGAATCTCTGGTCCAAGCTATTGCATAATGGCATAAATTCACTTTTTTGCTAATTAACTGTGTAACCAGACAACTTACCATAGTCTTTAATAAGCTCTAGCAGAGGCCCAAGAGAATGTTCTGGTTGTGACAGGAATAGGATTACATCATCAGCGTAAAGGGAAATGTGGTGTTTCACCCCTCCAAACCTAACTGGTATGATATTTGGGTGACGTCTTATGCTTATCGCCATGGGTTCAATAGCAATGGCAAAAAGTAGCGGACTTAATGGACACCCCTGGCGTGTACCACGATAGAGGGCAAACAGGGGTGATCTGTCTCAATTTGTAAGGACTGAAGCAGTGGGACAAAGGTATAGCATCTCGACCCACGCAGTGAAGTTTTAGCCTAAACCAAGCACGTTTATAACTGATAAAAGGTGTTTCCATTCCACTTGATCAAAAGCTTTCTGTGCATCAAGTGCAAATATGGAACTTTTTGAATTCTTGTCATGTTTTCTATACATAATGTTCATAAGCCTGCGCACGTTGAAAAACGAAAACCTCCCAGGGATAAAACCAGTTTGATCTTGGCGTATTATCAAGTGGATGCATTTGTGTAACCTATTGGCCAGAATCATTGTGAACACTTTAAAATAATTTCCAAGGAGTGCGATGGGCCTGTATGAAGATGGGTCAGTATCCTCCTTATCTTTTTTTAGAATTAGAGATAAGTTTGCAGAGTAGAGTGATTCTGGTAGCTTCTTGTTTTTAATGGAGTCTTTGAACATTCTTAACAGAAGAGGGGCAATTTGATCAGAGAAGGCCTTGTAACACTCCATACCAAAGCCGTCTGGTCCTGCTGCTTTGCCATTGGGAAAGCCCTTAATAGCTAAAAGCAGTTCCTCTAATGATATGCTGGCATTCAGCGCTTCTTTCGCTGGAGCACTAACTTTAGGGAGCTCAATAGCGCGGAGAAAACCTGTAATGTCTGCCCAGTCCACATTACTGCTAGAGGTGTACAACTCCTGGTAGAATACCATGAATCGCTTATTGATCTCTACAGGGTTATTTATCAGTGAACCTGAGCTAGATTTGATCTTATAGATAGCGCTGTTAGCTTGGGACCCCCCTAAGTTGACGGGCTAGAAGAGAGCTTGGCTTGTCCCCCAGTTCAAACTGCTTCTGTCTAACCTTCAGTGCTTATTTGACCTGAGAGAATATTATTATATTCATACTTCAATTTCATGATATCGGTAAGAGTAGACGGATGGTGTCACTCTGTATCTTTGTTCAAGGGTTGCAAGCTGGACCTCTATCTCAGACAACTTTCCACGCCTCTGCTTTTTTAACTGCCTCAAATGCTATGATGTGGCCTCTTATGACAGCTTTAAGAGCCTCCCACAAAGTGGAATCGGAAACATCCCCCCTGTCATTTGAAGTCAGATAATCAGCTATATAGGCCGAGCATTGTTCCTGGAAAACTTTATCATTTAGCAGAGTTGGATTAAAGCGCCAACTATATGGGGATTTTTCAGCTTCAAAATCTCCACTGATAAGGCTACTGAGCAGTGATCAGATATAAGAATGTTGTGATACTTGGAGGAGGTGATCTTTGATGTTAAAGCTGGGGTATGCGATTTTCTTTTTGGTAATATCTGGTGAAATTCTCTTCACATTCCGACAGCTAGCAATAAATCAACTGCTCTGGGAAAAAAATCCGATATCTGTGGCTGTCCCAGGACAGATTTTCAGGGACTTCAGTTTTTCTGCGCTCCCTGTAGCCAACATCCAATCAGGGCAGCTCTCAGCCAGGAGGCGGTCTTAACCTGCCTATCAAAATTGTGGCACGTGTCCCCGAGAGGCTCACTCACTGGCCACAGCAATGTAGTCATGGCAGAGAAGCAGCAGCCAAAATTTCTTATACCAGCTTTGCCAACAACAGCGTATTCAACTAAAGTAACAAAGAAAAGAAAAAATGAAGAAGAAAAGGAGACATTGGGAAAAGAAGTTGATCGAGCTAGAAATAAAACCAGAGTCAACATCGGACGGGCATATCAAAGATGGAGAGAGCTACGGGACCTAAAAAACCTGAAAAGTGATGCAGAGCTCGCTCTATTTCTACTAGACAGGTAATTTATCTTGCTTGGTCTAACGTTATTTATTTGTGAATTTGTTTTTGTCCCGAACTGCAACGTTAGCTTGTTAGCTAGTTAGCTAACGTTAGTATAAGCCCAATGCCGGGATGTGATCCCACTGCTAACCATAGCTAGTTCTATGTTAGCTAAGATAGCTAGCCATGTAGCTACTGTCATGGAGATGTAGCCACTATCATCCTAGCTAGGTTCACAGGGATGTGTGTTATCAGCTTAGTATTCTTAGCTAGCTAGCTAACTTTATCAAGTGTTGTACTAGTAACGTTAGTAAGTTATAGCGATTGCTGTCTTTACCTTGCTTTTATTTTTTTTGTCTAAAGTTTGCTAGCTAGCAACATAGGCAGCTAACGTTACCGAAGCTATCAAGCTACTGCTAGCTAGCCAACAATTCAGTGTCAAATTCAAATCTTTCGTAAATATTATACTTGCTGTGTAACGTTAGCTCCAAGTAAAATAGGGCCTATATATGTTCATTTATTACATTCAATACAATAAGAGTTTCTTTTTTCTCTTACCTGAGAATGAGACATGATGACACGCAGGTGGGTGAAGATGCCAATGCGAGTTCTCTATGTTACTATCGTTACCAGGTCAGCGCGCGTTCATGTGCTTGAGGGGAGGGGCCAGGGGAAGGGAAAAAGAGGAGGGGTTGGGGTTTTCGCCGCTGTATACATTCAAAATCTTTGTCCTTCTGCCCAGATTCTGCTCGCGCCAAAAACCTGCATACCCCAGCTTTAATTTTTAATCTATTAAAATATAATCAATTATATTTACGATTTATGGACCTTTGAGAAAAATTTGTAATCTTTATCCGTTGGAGGTTGAAGCCTCCAAATATCGACTATGTTCATTGAACAAATAAGATTGTTCAGTACTGTAGTAGAGTTTAGAGGGGAGAAGTTGAAAGCCTGTCCTTAAAGGGGTCCAGGATGCAATTAAAGTTCGCTCCAATGATCAGGTAAGTATGAGTATTGGATATACAGTGAGCACCATAATTCATAGGACAGTGACACATTTTTTGTTATTTTGGTTATGTACTCTAGCACTTTTAGTTTGAAAGGATACAACGGATGAATCGTTTAGAAATTATAGAACCTTTTGTACATAGCACCCCCCATTTTTGGGCATCAAGAAATATTGGACAGTTGTAGAATGAAGTATTAATATTTAATATTTTGTTGCATATCCTTTGCATGCCATGACTGCCTGATGTCTGTGACCCCAACAATATCAAAAGACTCTTGGGGCCCTATCTTACACCTGGCGCAAAGCGGCGCTAACCCAAACGCAAGTGTCTTTGCTATCTTACACCCGGCGCTAGGTTCATTATAACACCTAACGCTTACGTCCTTTAACTACCATGTATTCTTGCGCCCGTTGCAAGTGAACTGGGCGTGTTGGTGTTAAGATGAGGAGTGGCCAGGATTATTTTTGGCGTATTGCTATCTTGAGCCAGCAGAAAGCGCTTGCGCTAGAACCACCACAAACCTGGTCTAAAGTCATGTCGCAGTTGTTTACATGTTATTTTAACGGCGCATATAAGTGCGTCTACATAGGCGTGTGCACAACGCGCGTACCCTCCTGTCTGTTACACACAGGGGCGCGCACAAGCATGACTAAAATATCTAGATCACAATGTGAAATATTATTATTGTGTAGGCTATATCAAAAATGCATAATAATAAAAGGTTCCATAGGTCCACATACCTTTCCCTCAGCGAAGGGAAACGATGACACATTACATTGCTCTCAGCCCACTCCATCAACATCCAGGCGATGTGCGATGGTATGGGACAATGGCTATCCATTAAAAAGGAGCTGATAACACCTATATCAAGCCTAATGCGCGAATTGTCATTTGCACCTAATGCGTGAATTGTCATTCAATGGAAATCTCGCGCACTGCAATAGACGGACATTTGAGTTCTGAAAATGCGCTTCAGATGTCATTACAATAGAGCTCTGTTTATCTAGGAATACAGCCTGTAAGTAAATAGAATGGTTTGTGACTGAAAAAAGTTCAAAACCTTGTCCAGTGAATATTGCTTTTATTGTTTTTCAAATAGCCTAGGCTACAGCGGACTCGCTGTGCATAAGGTTTTTTCGATAGCCTATGGTTAAAAAACGGAGATAAATGTCATCATGTTAACTGAATTGTAACCTTAGCTATTCTTCATCCTTCATATTTTTTAAATTACAGTGACAAGTTTTCCATTCCCTCAGTTTATTAAAACCCCACTGATTTCACCTGTTATTCCATAACTGAACAAAAGATTTTAAAGAGAACTAAGCGTCTAATTAGAAACGAAATTTGCAGCACGTTACACAATTAATTTACAATTAATTTTAATTCCATTATCTGCATGTGCGCTTTACAGGAGCAGGTCTGTTTCCCCTGCTGTGAATCGCACTTTTCACGGTCTTCCTGGGAAAGTGGATCATTTTAAATTATTACGCTACCAGTAAAACAGGTTGGTCACATTTCCATAAGCAGGACATTATAAAACAAGGGAAAATATGCTGAACATATGGGTTGCCAACCTGACAGATTTATTTTATATCATTAAGGCAAAATAAATTTGAATGCAGGTAGCCTAATGAACTTTGGATGAAGCTTGAACATGAGTTAATTGCATAATCAAACGAAATTCGTTAAACAAGCAGGCTAATTTGGCGTTTTCTAAGGTGGCGTTTTCTAATTGGTCGCTTATTCTCAGCTGTTGCAGGTGCTTTTAACGAAATTTAACTGCATATATTTTGTAAACAGCACTGTCAGGAATTACCGGGAACTCATAATGGTTAGCCCGAATAATATTGATCATAGGCTACTATTGATACATATAGCCTATATGGGATCGCACTAAACACGCACAAGCATGTCTGTTTCGCCATCATAAGCAATCCGCCAAGGTGGAAAAGCAGGCTTTTAAAGGGAATGGGATATGACATTTTGATTGGTTTATTGCATGTCACGCCCAAGACACACCTATAATTAATGAAGAGACTAGGTTCAGCCCAGTTGCACCTTGTGCCATGCTTAGCGCCCAAAAAACACGCCGTTAAAATAGCAAAAGTGGACTTCGACACGCCCTAAATAGACTTAGCGCCATGCGCTTAGACCAAGCGGCAAGATCGCCAAGATAGGGCCCTTGATATCTTATTTTATGGTACTCCTAATATGCAGATAATATGCAGTAGATATAGGGTTGTTTTTCCTGACTTATTTTTCCATAGAGTTCAATAGGAAAATGAGTCAGGAGAAACAACCCTTAAAGTGATCCATCCATATTTACTGCACATCTGGCAGCAGAGTGATGGTTTGTGTAACGTTTACTTTAGTGTACCGAGTACTTTAATGTAACGTTAGCTGGCTAATCAGCATTCTCTCTTATGACATAGCAAATGCTAGCTGCAACAGCTGTAACCTCCTGGAAAATCCTGGTAATTCTCCATCTGCCATGGTTATTGGCAGCCTCTGCCGACACTTCGATATTGTCTTTGCTATGTTGACAACGAAGTCGGTAAGGTATAGGAAATTCAGTCACTGCATTTCTGGTTCGTACGAATAGGAAATGTCACAGGGCAAACACTGTCTTAATTTTTGCACTATATTGAGTTTTTTATTTTGTTGCACTATAATTGCTGTGTACTATAAACATTGGTATAACATTGGTATATATATTACATCTTGTGCGGGGCGTCAGGCCGGGAGCGAGTTGTCTGTCTACGGAATAGCGGCTCACTATTGTTTTCATTTCTGTGTATCCAGAATCCACTTCCGCATTGACGTCGCGCAGGCCTGGAAGGGCTCGGTTTCCCGGGTTTTCTTTTAAATATTACTCATAGGAGTTAAACGGGAATGGGATTGGTGTAGCATTTTAAATATTGAATGTTGGCTGGTTTCTCCTCAAGTCTGTGGGGCTAAAGTTATATGCTATAGGGTTTACTTGTTCTTTTTTTGGGTTTTCCTTTCTGTTTATTTATTGGGCTATTTGCAATTTGTAAATCATTGTGGTAC
Organism: Synaphobranchus kaupii; assembly: GCA_029718625.1. Lineage (NCBI taxonomy): Eukaryota > Metazoa > Chordata > Actinopteri > Anguilliformes > Synaphobranchidae > Synaphobranchus > Synaphobranchus kaupii. The sequence goes on along the minus strand of CM056391.1, from coordinate 29,211,805 downwards.
ATAGCATGGTAGTGATTATAGAGACATATTAACTTACCTGCTCCCTTTAAAGTAAGGATTTATTGCCAGCTGTCATTTCTTATGTTCCTTGGGGGATGTGTTCTTGTGGCTCTGAATATTAAATGGGATTGAGGAACAGACAGGAAAAAAATAGGAAATTCTTGTAATTAACAGTCTAACCTACCATCTTTTCTGCTATGAGTAATTTTAAAAGGGGTTAACTTTTAACTGTGGTATTTATAAATAAAAATAAAACTTATTTTTATACTTAACTCTGCCATTCTGTGTTTGCGTTGCAGTGGCCCGGGATAAGGAAACCATTATTATATAAATTATTAAATTGATTGCTGGTTTAAAAACCCGACAGAAACGCAAGTCCGGTTAAAGAAATTAGGATTAGATTGGTTTTCTCTTTTCTTTCCAATCGTTTTCATTATCCTTATTCTTTTTACCTGTTACCCTTTATTTTCAAGCTCTTTTGCCTATAGAGCTTTAGATAACAGGTTTTCTTTTCTGTTCCTTTCTTTCACTCGTTTGTTTCGAGTTTTTGCTTTGTTTCTCTAACCTCCTGTTACGCCTAATGATTTAGTGCATGAGGTTCTTTTGTTATTTATTCTCGCTGTTTATCGAGATACGCCTCCGTTTTTGAGGTTGCTTTGATTTGCCTTGTGCTAGGGAAGTTTTGCTCCCGTTCTTTTGTTCATCTCCTCCCTGGTTTGGTTCTTCCGTTTTGTGGTGTATCTTTCTAGATACGTTTTTAGAATCCTTATTGGTCGCGTCTGGTTCTCCGAACCTTACTCATAACCCTCACACCATCTGAACAACTCCAATGAAATGAACATACAAGTTATTGCTACTGTCTCAAACTCATAACGTTACACAGCGCACTGTAGCATTGCGTTGCACTGCATTGTTGGCGATTTAAATTTAGAAAATATGGGTGGGCGGCGCTCTCTAAGTAGATTAAAAACACATTCCCTAATCGATTTAAAAATAGGAATAATACTTCTCTTTATTTGTAGCCATCTTCATAGAAACATTAGAGGGAAAATTAATCCAGGCATATGCAATTCTTTCAGCTAGAATGTAGGCCTATGCATGTTTGTGTAAGCCTATGTGTATGCATCTCTCTCTAGATTTAATTATCGTATGGTTCATGATTTTATATACATTATAATCATCAGTTACTCATAAGAAACACTGTACAAAAATAAATGAAATCTGAACAAAAATGTTTTCAACGTACAAAACACTGGCTATAATAAAACAAGCAAAGTTAATCCTGCCATTAAAAGTATTGATATCGAAATGAGGCCAAGTTAGTTTTTCATCAGGAGTTTTCATGAGCAAATTTGGGTGCAAGATCACCCTAAAAATTACATTTTGAAAATATAAACGTGGAAAGTAAACAAGATATATAACTAAAAACACATAGATATAGCATGTAATATGAATGATTCAGGATCTATATTTCTCAATTCTTACTGTATAGAAATACATTTTTGTTCTTTTTGTCAGTTCACAAGCATAGGAGAATGCAGTGACTCCTCAGATATTACTGATTACAATGACGAAGACTATTATGTCCCTGAGTCTGATGGCAGCTCCACAGAACACAGTGATTAAAGTATACCACTTTACCCAATCCCCCCAAAAAACGCTTTTAGTGCAAAGATATCCACAGTTTAATAAAAACCAGAAAAGAGAGCAGGAATTGTCAATGGAAGGCTAGGCTTAGAGCAGGACTGTTCCATTGAAGGATTGGAGCACAACTATTCAGTGAAAGGTCCTGAGAAGGGAGGGAGTGGAGATACATCCTCAGAAAGCTCAGTCACCATCAAACCATCTCTTCAAACAGGGCCACGTAGGGTGTACAATAAGAAACACTACTGCCTTTATTGTTGGCATCTTGAAAAAGTCCATTGTAAAGAGCCTGAGGTCATCAGAGCTGTGCTGTATCCAAAAAATTCAAGAGCCATGCTGAATCGTCTCAGGAACAGGGGGAACTTTGCACAGAACTCCGAGGTTGCCAGAAAAGTCTTGGGTGAAATGGTTACTTGCCGCAGACCTGCTAAAGTGGGAAAGCCTACTGACTTTATACACTGCCTGTACTGTCAAGGTTTATATCCCAAAAAGAGCTTATGGAAACATGTCAGATAACAGAAAAATTACAGAAGTAGTGCTTATTTTTCAACTTCATAGTTCAAACTTCAAATGTAACTTAATACATCTTTATGATCATTGGGCCTCATTCATGAAGCATTCCTAAATATGTGCGTACATTTATGTATGAAACGAGTTGGTACGAAAAAATCTACGCAGGATTCATCAAACCGTGTGGGAAAGGCAGATTTTTCCGTATAGAGTACTCAAGTGACTACGTCACACTGGTTTCGGAAGTAACTTTCCCATTCATTTAGACCATAGACATTAACAAAAACTTACTTTTAAACAATTTTTAGTGATTATGTCTTACCATCAATTTCCTGGACTGTTCAATATAACGCCCGTTATGTAGTTTTTCTGGACCAGCTTCGAGTATATTTTACGTTTTAGTATTTTTTTGTGAATACACCAGCGCTGGCACTGTTTAAAAACTCAACATCCCATAATTCCCTCCGAACGCATAGCGTTGTCTCCAAACGTTGTCATATAAAGTTAGCCAGCAGTAGCACACAGCTCCGTTTTTAAACACTTTCTTCTAACGTTAGCAAGCTAGCTTGAAGGACTAAAAGCTAGAATTGCTTTATGTGGTTAACCGTAGCGTAGTTTCTGACCTTGTCGGGCGGGCTTCTCAACTTAGCAAGCTAATGTTCTTCACCGGGAGCACTTCCAAAAATGTCTAGACGAGATGATGATATCTGATTGGTCGAGAACTACCCGTGCATTGCAGTAATGGATATGTATGGTCTATATCGTTATACCACACAGGCTAATCCAGGAATGGAAAGTGGTGTCCCCATGTTTGGGTACTTAGGTCAGGTGTACCCCACATTGCACCTATACAGGTATTTGTGTGTGTGTGTGTGTGTGTGTGTGTGTGTGTGTGTGTGTGTGTGTGTGTGTGTGTGTGTGTGTGTGTTGATCAGTAAATGGTAATGTATGATCCAGGGCTTAGTATGGAGGGTCGAATGACGGTTCTATGTGGCAGGGCACAATGTCACATTTAAATGGGAACCGAGCACAATAAATCACCATTGCACTATAGTGCTACCTGCTGCTTTGCCTTTTTTTTTTTACTTGCACAGTAGCGGCTAGCACTACCCGCACCCAGAGATGGGGTGTGACAGTCATGAATAGGGCTCATGCGGAGTTGTGTAGCAAAGAGCGAATTGAATGCCTGCAATAAAGCCTTTGATGGTGGACAGCTGAATTTTACAAGATTGAAGCAAGTATGAAGTGGCATACCATGGAAATGCCTTTTTTGACGCATGCGGTCACACGGGTGTTATGGTAGTGAAGTGGTCCCTGAAGTGTATGGTCACACTGTTGTGATTAGAAGATAGACTGTATAAAAATATGGACAAAGTCACTGTGATGTCACCCATTGCCTTTCCACGGCCTCGTAAAAACCGTATTGAAGCTCCGGATGCATTTTTCGCCGCCAGTTTGTACAAAATGCGTCTGCTCGGTGGAGCCGAAGAGGACTCAACCTGTCCCTCTGATTGGTCCTGAACAAATGTTACTACCCTGTCCAAACGACAATATTTTAAAAATTCAGCACATGCAGAGGCATTAGATGAAGAAAAGGCACCTATTGCAATAACATTTTTTTGTGGGAAAAATTTATTGACTGAGTATTTTGACCACATTGCTGCCATTGACTTACATGGTGAAAGACCTATACTGGAGCCAATCGCAGTGGCGCTAGTGAGCAACGGCACAATTGCCGCTCCCAGCCCAACCAGGAAGTGAGCTTCAAAACAAAAGCCCAGTCTTGGCCCCTTGGATTAGAATCATAGGCAGAAGGTGAACCAACTGCAGGGTAAGGCTAGGAGGGGGAGGGGGAGGTGTCCAACCTCTTGCATTAATTTCAACGTAAATACCGTTTTTTTGAGTACAAGAGCCCATGTAGGCTTTGGTTGTAAAGTACCAGTCAGGTTGTGTTTAGGAGTTAGGGTTTATAAATCAAAGGTACTTGAAGCTTTTGTAACATTTGAATATTACACCATTTATTTTAATAGCACACAAATAGAAAAATAAATAAACAACACTCTAAAACAGAAATAAAAAATAAGTTGTTATAAATAGTTTTTTTCTATCGGCATGGCAGCCAACACACACATCATTTATAATATTTTTAATTGACATTAACAGAGAGTGTGACAGCGTGTCCAGAAATGCTCCGTGAGTCCATGATAATCCCTCATCTTGACTGCCGCTTCCCTGACAGGACAACGCATTGATGGATGAGACTTCCTAGCTAGCTAACTAACCAACTTACGTTAGTACAGGTAGGCTAACCATGCAGCAATCGGCTACACACAGCCGGCCAGCTTAGTTACCTCCTCTGCAGTAGGCAGTAGCCTAGTGGATTGAGTGAGCTCGACCTTGAATCCTCTATCGCTAGCATTTGTATTTAATAGCCTACATTATTTTAATCGCCATGTCCGGCCTTAGCCTTCCCCAGCCTTACACACCCTCCACCTATGATTAGAACACTTATAACGTCTGGTTACGAATGACACAACAATAAAACTTTGGGTTAAAGCTTGTTCTTTCTAGGACTAAACACACTTATGTTCCACAAAAACATGGCACCAAATAAACTCTTTACAACTCCGGTTTTTGTGTTCTCAACGAGAGCATGCAGACGTTCACACTTTCTCAGAAGTAGCAACAGTTTATTGAAAATTGAAAATTAAATGCAAAACAAAAATTTAAATGTGAAAAGCATCAGCCATATTGCCAAGACCTGGCATATAGGCAACCTTTAAAATGAAATAATTTATTTTTTATTTGTTTCAGATTTTTCCCATTTTCTCCCAATTTGGTAGCTAATTGCACCCCTATGTAATAGCCATAGCATAGCAATTGCTTGAGAATTGGCCGCTACAACCCCGTCGGCCAGTAGTAGGACGTCCTCTGCAGCTCCTGACCATGATTCCAGCTTGCCCGAGGCTGCTTGTATGCGACAATTCTCTCCTGCCGAGTCCCGCCCCCATCCCGGGAGTGGCCGTCAATTGTCAGTCTCGCAAGGCACCGGCCATTCTCGGATCTGGCAGGACCGGGGATCAAACCCCCGATCCCCAGAGCGCAACTGCACAGACTGAAAGTGTGCGCCTTTGTCCACTGCACCACCGTGGTGCCAAAAAAAATAATTTATGAGCACACACGCCAGCGCTGCTTTTAAGCATTAGCTGCAGAGCGCACAAAAATGCTGCTTTTAGCTTTAGCACAGTTAGCTCCAGTCCACCTCCCTTTCGTTTCCTTCCCATTCCTTATGTTTCATGTTTTACAGTTTACCCTGTTCGTCTCGTTTCTGTGTTCGCTGCAGGCTGGGTGTGGTCCCCGTTTAGTTCCTTGTTTCTCCCCTTATTGGTTAGCCTATCACTCTCCCTCTAGCACACATTCCGCACTCCTTTCAGTTATTCAGTTAGCCCCCTCACCTGTTCCCTTCTCTATTTAAGTTCCCCTCTTTCACAGTTTCGTTGCCAGTTCGTTTTCACTGCTCCATTTGATATCACTCCCGGCCTATTTGTTTGCTACTCTGTTTGCCTTAACCTGTTTGTTCTGTTCCTGGTTCCAGCCCACCCAGCCTGCCTCCTGTTCTGCCCTGTCCAGCCCAGTTCCCTTCTCCTGCCCTGCCTTAGTTCGCCAACCCCGTATCCAGCCAGTCACCTTTAGTTTCCCTGCTTGCATGCTCGCACCTTGGGGGGAAGTGTGCGAGACTGGGCCACCGCCATTTGGGACAGCCAGCTACCCGCCAGCATCCATGTCCGAGAACAACGTTTTCCTTTGCTACAGGTAGGCTACACCCTAAACACTCTGAGCAGCATTGAGCAAGCAGTGTGAGCAGCAAGTCTTTTAGAACAAGAAACAGCTAAACAAACAAAAGCAGCACAGGTAAAGGCAGTATGGACGAGATCTGACTCTCGCTTTTAAAAGCGGCGCTCCATTAGTGATGTGTGCATGGGATTGGTTGAGTATGAGAACATGTGTTTGCTGAGGCCGGCCATTAGTTGGGCACAGCAAGAGTTTCCTGACAGAACTTGCTCTGAACACTTTGTTTGCGACACTTGTTTTGTTTCAAAATTTATTACAGTTACTTGTGGCAGTGTTGAATGTTGTATAGTGTGTCATAGGGCCTTTGAGCTCTCGCTCTATCTCTCTCAGTCTCTCTCTTATGATAGTCAGATATCAAATATACAGATCCTTTCCAAAATATTTGAATATCATGGAAAAGTTGTTTTTTTTTCCATAATTCCATTCAAAAAGTGAAACTTTCATAGATTATAGATTCATTACACACAAAGTGAAATATTTCTAGCCTTTATTTGTTTCATTTTTCATAATTTTGGCTTACAGCTCCAGAAAACCCCCAAAACAGTATTTCAAGAAATTAGAATAGTGTGTCGAAAATCAGCATTTACTTCTGATAGACAGGCATGGTACTGGCAGACAAATGATGTCATTGACAGATAGGCAGGCATGATGCTGGCAGAGAAACTAGCATGCAGGAATACATTTAGCCTACATCCTGTTATTTATGTCCAGCAGATGGAGCCCCATGACATAATTTAATTTATGGAAGAAAGCAAATATTCCTTTGTATATTCCCTACAATTCATGTATTTAGTCTAGTCATTCAGAACATCTAAGTCAGAGACTGTCTTTTGATGCAAACAGAAAATGCATATACGACTCTTTCCTAGTGCTAAAGCTTGCTGAATGGGTCAGCTACCCGTTTTGCTGAACCATTTTTTACTTAAGGTGCACTTGATGATTGATGTTATACCACATACAGTATGTAATTATAATTATTCAGATTGATTATGACACTTATGCTTGACAAATTATTGTAATATTGTTATTCCACAGCAGTATTTTGTGATTGTGGTATGGACATTTTTAGTATTTATACTGGTTTAAATATGTATTTATTGTATGCACTATTCTGTAAATTGATCTGGCATGTGTCTGATAAATGTGTAAAGGCAAATTTAAATGCATTCAGAATGGTGTTTTTGTACATTACCACTGAAGATATCTCTACTACTCTGAGAATTTGTGAAATTTCCTCCTGCAGTTTAAATTTGAAACATGCAAGTATATTATGAGTATATTTATTTAACATGCCACTGGAACAAGCTTTGTGTGTAAGTATAAGTAAAATTACATTTAGAAAGTGCATTATCAATTATGTATATTATTGTGCAATGCAATTGAAAGCTCATGTGGTTTAACTTGGCTTATAATGGCCATAAAGGATTTATGCAGTAACCAGGGTGCATAACAGAAACATTTATGGCCTGAAGACACATTTAGATTTCATTCCTTTTATTAATGTTTTTGTTATTGTTATATCGTTTACCATTTGCCAGCATACCATTTGCAAAACCAGCAGTTGCTTTTCGGCATTTGTTTTACTAGCAAATCTACTTCTAAAGGTGGGGTGACTGCATTGGCTGAGCTATTCTGAGTGTTTGATTTATTAATATCCTATTCAAAATACTTCTCTATCTCTGTTCTCTATGTTCTTGTAGCAATGCCTGTATATTTCAGTTTGTGTATTTCTCCGTATGTTCAGTCTGTCTTATGAGTCATGTTGTATTCGGTTGCACAAGGAATATTGTAGGCAGATGAAATTTGGCTCTTGACATGTTTCAGCATAATGTTTTCACATTACTCAAAGTAAGAAATGTAAGCAGTAGGTATCTTTAAAATGGAATGCATCATCATGTAAGGAATTTAATGCCGTTTTGTACACGTAACTGAACAGAACTCAATTTTAAATGTGTATCTTTTTTTTTTAACAGTACCTATGAAAGCTAAAATTGTAACGTGGTTGTTTGCAAAAACTGATGATTCATTCTGCATTTACTTCCATTATTTTCACACAGCGTTAAATATTCAGTCTTGATTTTAGAATGACAACATTTTATATCTGCCACAAATTATTACAGAAACAATTGAAATGCTTTTAGTCAACATTTCTGTGTTTCTGTATTTTACCCAATGAAGTGCTACAAGCAAAGCACCTCCACTAAGAGGCAGCATAGAGTTTCCAGGTTGCATTGAATTCAGTTCTATTCAGTGAGGACCTTGGACAAATTGTATGAAAAATAGCCTTAATAGCATTGACCTCTTATTATATTGTTCAAGAATAGTACATCACCATAGATTTTCAAACACTGGGACTGATCAAAGCTGGTAGAGTTACAGATTTGAAACCTGAATCCCAAGCAGCATTCATATCTGTAAAGTACTGTACTGATGATTGTGTGCTGTATACATTAATACTAGTTATTGGCATTGATAATGTGAAATTAAAAAAACCACATTCCTAATATGAAACATTAATGAGAACAAGCAATACCTTTTTATTCAATACATTATTCAATATTAATACAATCAACATATCTCATCTTCTGACCTATATACTGCATTCCATTTTATATTTCACTTTCAGATTAATTAAGTTTTTCTCCCATACAGAGTTCTTGAGTCTTCAGATAATGGCCTAAAAGGTCATTTTTTAGTTAATCCGCCCAGCTGAGACCTCTGTCTCATGGGTAATAGAGATAGATAGACGTTGGCCTTTCCTGAAAAATGCCAGGGTTCTCAGGCTGAGACTGGTTTTTGAAAAGATTCAGATGCCTGCCATTTCTTCAGATGTGCTCGCACATTTTAGCACAGCTTCTGGAAAGTGCTAGAAAAGCTGTTTAGTGTCTGCTATGGTAAGCAGGATCCAGACATGCTTAAACCATGAGATATTATTTTTCAGAGTTTTTACTTTTTATTTTGCAATGAATATGTGATGGCTTTGTAAACTGAAGTCCACTTGGTATGTAGAGATTCCTCCAGTAGCGATGGGCATTCAGAATCTTTTCGAGGAGCCGATCTTTTGGCTCCGTTCACTGAAAAGAGGCTGAAAAGTTCATGTGGCTCTTCGTTCACTTATACTTCCGGGTTTTTCTGAAAAATTAGGTTTGATGTTGCATTTACATCCTATAAGTGTTGGACACATGCAACAGTGCTGCCACAGTGTCTGTGACATTTCTATCATTTTATTTAGTGTAATGTACAGGTCTATATGTATTGGTTAATGTGTTGTATTAATTATTAATTACCCACAGTTTCATTAAATATGACTAGATCACTTCATCCTACATGATATTGCATTTTAATGTCATAAAAAAATGTCTACTCATCTTTCTTTTGATTTGACTAGTATATTAGGTCTGCCATAATAAAGATTTAACTAGACATATACCAATGATCATTCATTTAAGAACATAACGTTGGCTAATGACGGGAAAAAAGAGCCAAATGGATTGCTCCAAAAAATGTTAACAAAATGCTCACTCTACATTCACCAAAGAGAGAGAGAGAGAGTCAAAAAGAGCCATTCCTTTGTGATTGACTCACAAAGCATCCATTTGCCCCTTTGTTGAAAAGCAATATTGGCAATTCGTTCCTATTTTCACTGTGCAGGAATACCAAATTAGAACGGTACAGTGGGACACCTGGCCTTTCAGACTCTGTGTCCAACACATAATACAGTATCTGTATAGGCCGAATTTCAGTTTATTTGACGCATTAGGAAGACATTGTAGACATCGCCTCCGGTTGTGACTGCAATTTCAGCATTAGCGGTCGTGACTGCTAATCCTGCCTATATTGAACTTAATTTACCAATCGATAAATAACTCAAGTCAATCAAAATCTGTGTAATCTAGTGCAGCACCATTCTCAGAGGAATTGCCACAGAGGGCTTTGCTGGATATGATGTGTAGAAGCGAGTAGAGTGAATTCAAGTTAAAGCTAGTCAAGCTATATAGGGTGGGCAAGTCTAATTGCTCCAATGTTGATTGCTGCAATAATGTAACTGCTTCGTTCAGAGAACTCTGGAGTGTAGAAATACCATACAACCTTAGAGTCCTTGACCTAGAGGCTCGCTACAGATGTGGATCTGCAGTCAATTGAATTCTGCATTCTGTACTCTCTACCAAGGTTAAACCACATTCTCATCTCCTTCTCGTTGTCCTGCCACCGTGGAGCTAAATACGATAATATGAAGATGTGCAGTTTTCTGTGTGCATCGTAATGTAGGGAATACATGATCAGGGGCTCAGGGGAACATGTAACGGCAGCTTCGATTTAATGCTTCACGAGGAGGTAAAAGCAAAGCAGGCTGATTGTTGTTCACTCCTGACTTACTCCGATAATTCCTCCATTTCATTGCACATCAGCACAATGGGGAGTGGAGGAGTGAGAGCAGGCCTGCTGTGATTTCCCCAGTATCGGCCATCCTTTCCCCACTGCAGGGTATCCAGTGTGCTGATTCTGTCTTTGATATTCATCCTTTTTGATATCAGTGACCTTTTCCCCAGTACTTATTTTTTCTGTGGTGCATTTTTCTGTGTGGTTGTGAAGTAAGCAGGCAAAGCTAGTCAGTATACGGTAGCTTGGCTGTATTCTGCACTATACTGGTCTTGAGATCATTGAGATCGTCATTCTTGAGTTGGGAGCGCATGTGTGTGCTGGACGACTGAACAGGATTTGTTCATTGAACCAGAGCCATCTGATCAGGGCTGGATTAAGACTCTATAGTGCCTCTGGGCATCAGCACCCCAAAAGGCCCCCCCTAACCACAATCTTGCCTTTGATTTCAACATAGCCTACACAAAAAAATCTAAATGTTATTACCAGAAAAATAAACAAAGTAAGGCCTAGGGACAATACATTTTCTGTACAAAATCTGAACACAGTGCCTAACAAGAGAGACATCAATAGAAAAATATTACAACAATTAATACTTTATCCAATACTCAATCCAATAAATTATAGCAATAAGTGGTGAATCCATCTGTTAGCTACTGTTGAAAATATAGAAATCACATTGTAACTATTGATGGGTTCTGAGTTTTGTCCTATAAGAGTAATTATGCATGTGTGTGTGTGTGTTGATCAATGATTTGGTGTAGCAGGTGAGGGCTGATCTTTGGACAGGCCTCTGCCCTCCCTGAACGGACATCTAGTGGCATAAGTTATCGGGCATGATTAATGCCGTGAGTTGTTGATGAACAAGAGCATGTTATTTGGGAACATTTGGGAGATATGCTCTCACAGATAATGTAAACATTTGCGTCAAACTCAAGGCCTCCGAGGGTATATAAGCTTGGCTTGATGACCAGTGCGTCAAAGGTTACTGGACCGCAATTTGCGCTGTCTTGGTGATCTTCCTGCTGGCCGGTGTGATTTGCAATAAACTTTTACTTATACTCTAGTAAAGTGTTTGTTGTATTGAGTGAGTTCCTGCATTGTCCTGACTTGGATTATTGAGAAAGAAGCCGGTTCCTAACAGTTTGGCAACGAGGATGGGATTTGGAAACAACTTCTGATTTGGATCAATGGAATCAACGAGAGGGTGAGTACAATGGGTTTTATACAAAACTTACCACCCTCATTAGATGTTGAGTATCTTTGAACCAACTTCTACAGGTGACTCCTAAATCTTGTTTTGTAAAAAAGGCACAGTGTGGTTAGTACATGTTGTGAATGTTACATTTTGAAAGCTAGTGTGACACTGGAGTGTCATTTCCCGGGTGGCTGACGAGTGCATTGAGGCACTCTAAGGAGCATATAGTTCTCAAGAAGGCTAATTTTAGATTGGCTATTGACATCAGGCATAAAGGCCATTGGTGTGATATCTGCGCAGATGTATGTGTATGTGTATTTGTATTTGGTGTGTGGCTCTGTGATTCTGAGAGCTTGAAGTCTGCTGCATTCTTCCTAGTCCTCGTGTCGTAGATAAGCACAGAGCGTGAATAAATTGGCAATAGGCAGTAATAACAGGAAGTAAAGAAACCACCTTTTTGAAGTAAAACACATAAAGAACCTTGTACAAAAACACAGTCATCCCCATACTTGCTGGTAATAAAGGTGGTCATATCAGGAGGAGTGCAGGCAGACTTGTGTGAGTGTGTGTGAGAGAAAGGAGAAATTATTCCTATTAACTTCTTTGTGTTTACAAACTGAATTTCTGAATATGGCAGGCATGCTGAGCCGAGAAGTAAAGGGGGGATGGGGAATATGTTTTGCCAAGAGATGAGGGACTTAGCATTGAGGCCTGTGATGCCTCGATATAGCAAAGCAGATAAGGCAAATCCCGCATTCCCGCATAAGGCAAAGTATACATGGTGTGAAATACATGACTAAGTTTTAAAATGCATGCTAAAGTGTTCGAACACCCGCGCCTGCGTTTGTGACAAGCTGTTAGATTCTAACCGAATCTACTGCTACTATATAACTGGGTTTACCTCTGTATGTGTAAAATAGAAGTGATTCAGTATGTTGATGATTTGTTTATCACAAGTGTGCACAAATTGCACAGTAGGAAGTTACATACTTGTAAGTTCACAAGGGGTGGGGGACTCCAAAGTGCTCTAAAGCAAGCACTGCCACTGATAAGAGTTCAAGAAGTGGAAATTGTTGTGTCTCACGCTGGTAGGAAAATAAATTGTCTGTGGTCCACGTGGCTCTGTGGACCCTCTGAGAAACGTACTTGCTCATGCCATCAGTCCATCTGAACTGTGCCAGCCCTGCTACTATCCCCAGATATGGGTGAGCCTCATCATTGCGGTATTGAAATTGAACCAGGTAACACTTCTAAGGTAATGGAAACACCAATAGCAGGGGCACTTGATCTGTACATAGACAGATCTTCTTTTATGTTGACGGGAAGTACCACATGGGGTGGGAAGTGTGTACACAGGACGGGGCACTGGTAAGGCAGGGTCAGATAACACGACAGTGTGCATAAGTAGCAGGATTATATGAAGCAGCAGAGGCATGCGAAACAATGGCAGGCTATGATGTAAACATTTACACTGATTCACACTACGTGTTTGGGGTAGTACACAATTATGTAGGTTTGTGGGCGGATAGGGGGGGTTCCCAATTCAAAATGGGGGAGTAGTGGAGAAAATACATAAAGCTATACAGGCCCCAAAACAGGTAGTAGCGTTAAAGGTGAGGGCACACGCCAAAGGAACAGATCAAAAACAAGAGAAAAAAAGCAGAAATAGAGGGAGAGATAACACTGACTTTGGAAGCAGCTTCAGGATCTAGCAACACAAGCAGAGAATTGGTTATGGATGGAAAATGTGTGCAAAGCATTGGGGATCAAACAAAGGTCCCCCTGTGTGTATCACCCAGAAGGCAGCGGGATGGTCGAGAGGGCTAACCGATCACTGAAAAACAAATTAACTAAACAATTTTTCTCTGCTGCAGGGAAGGATTGGGTGACCCAGCTAGCAGCTGTGCTTCTCTCCATGAGAGCAGGACGGACTAACCCTAACAAAACTTTCTCTCCTAGGAGTTGCATGACATGGGAGATGTTAGTGGAGCGCTGCAGGCTCCTTTCACAATTAGTTTTGCAGGATCCCAGGACAGAGGAGGATCCTGCGAAAGAGGAAAGCAAGAAGTGCAAGGTGGAACCGGGAGAAGAGGTTCTGGCCAAAGCTTTCCAGAAAAATTAAAAAATCACTTGAAAGTAAGCGGACCAGACCATACACAGTTCTGTTGACAACACCATCAGCGGCCCGAGTCTTGGGAATCACAGTGTGGGTCCATTTGTCACATTTAAGGAAATACAAGGGTGAGACTCAACATGGGGCACAATAATCCCCGCCCACCCTATGGCATCCCAGGGAGCCTGTTTGTCGTTATGGGTCTCTGTGCTGGAGACACCCGGATCCCAGACGTCAGAATTTGTACTAGTGCCAACGGTTGGACGTGGGACTACAACTTCAATCACAGATGGGTATTCCTCCAGTGACGTGAGAACATTTGGTATATTGTTGATTGTCATAAATGGGATTAATACATCATAATATAATGGTGCACCACCCTTGCTGTAATGTTATAATGAGGAAAGGTACAGGTGGATTGGTGTGGAAAAATCTGACAGTATGGATTGATACCGGTATGGTTGGGAGATTGCATGGAGTTTTTAGGAGATATATGGAGGCGAACTGGGTAAAGACAGCAGTGGGACTGAAGGAAGACTGTTGCCCCTCTGAGGAAGCAATTCACAAATTTGCTATTCACGCAGGAGGAGAGCTGACCATTAGATGTCCTCCTCCAGGGAAGCCCGGCTCCTGTCCTAAATTTGCCCCAAGTTTGGTCTGGCACCTGAAGGGGAGGCCCTCCCAGCCATGGTAGGAGTATCAGTCCAACACTCTCAATTGTTGATTAAAGTGAATCATATAAGAATATGGTCATGTAGGAAAATCTATTCAAATGTTAGTGTCTAATAATGTTGCAAAGGTTACCTGTCTGTTATAATCCTGCAGCAACCAGAAAAAGCAGGGACTTGTTGTCAGACATTGCTGCATGGGGAGGGGGTCATGGGGTCAGCAGCAAACGCTAGTACTATGGCTTTACATTCTAATAACAGGCTGAAATTTTATTGGCAGATGGAACGGTGTCGGTGGCGAAGGGAGGGCTTCTTTCTAACCAGGCTACATGTCTTCTGGCTTCTGCTATGCATGATACAGGAGAAGAAAGCAACCAATTGTTTGACAAAGCACTGCTCGGGGGGAATGCTCAGACCCAAAGATTGGAGGTGTGTTATCAGGCCGGAACAGAGTTCAGCATGGAGGTGGCAGCCCTGATAGGAGATCTGCTCGCGTCCCAGATGCTGAGCTGGGTGAGAACTGCAGTTCCGGAAAATGGCATTATGGGTGACGGCAGGGGAGGGGTCCCTATCGGTAATAGGGCTTTGCCAGAAGGATCCACAATATTTAATACATCATGACTGACAGCCATAAATAGATAGCGTTCTCCCAGGAGCAGTGTTCCACGGTAGGAGAATGGGTGCTGTGCAATGTTCCCCAAGATTCAGGACATGCCCTGTCATCATCACTGGGACCTGATGTAGAAGTTAAAGGATTATCAAAATTGATTGGAGCTATAGCAGTGTGGGCAGACTCTCTCACTTGGTGTGGGGTGGGTGCTTTATGTGCTTCGCAGCAACTTTGCATGCTTACTTCATTAACCCTTCTGGCTTTTCTGTTTCTATCTTAGTTGCTTGTGATGCCACCACCAACACCACTTGTCATGCCATGCCCATTAGGAAATAGCTTTTAGGACCATGTAGAGCCCGTTTTTTGGCCCGTGCTGACCCTGTGCAGCATCGACTTGACCAGTGACAACGGCGAAAAAGCGTACAGCAGGCCGTCCGGCCATTCGTTCGCTAATGCGTCTATCCCCAGAGGGCTCGAATCTTCATTCATCGAGAACCACTGTGGGCAATGAGTGGACTCCTAAGAGGCGAACAGGTCTGTCTGGGCATGACCGAACCATCGCCATATCTCCTCCACCACCTCGGGGTGGAGACGCCATTTTGCCGGGATGAAAATCTCCTGGCGAGATAGAAAGTCCACTGTACAGTTCCGAACACCTGGGAGGTGTACGGCAGGAAGAGAGGCAAGCCTGGGAAGTGCCCATTTTAAAAGACACTGGGTCACTTTCAAGGACTGGAGGGACCTTACTCCGCCCTGATGATTTATGTTGTACACTGTCGAGGTGTTGTCTGACCTCACCATTTCATGCTTTCCCTGCAGCACAGTGCTAAAAACACTGCTCGGAGTTCGAGCACATTGATGTGGCCCGACTGATGTGGTCGTGACCACACTCCTTGAGCTGGCCGGTGCGGACAGACAGCTCCCCAACCAGTCAGCGAAGTGTCCGTCGTTACCATGATGGTACCGTGATGGTATAACCCGTGTCCAGACCCCTTTTTTAGGAAGCTGACTTGTCGCCATGGGTGGAGTAGCCAACAAAACCGATGCGTCACCCTGATTCGAGTGTGATGGTCCCACTTGGGATGCAGCGCCATGGCATTCAACCATACTTGAAGTGGCCTGGCTGTCAGGAGTCCGAGAGGCGCAACTGCTGAGTCAGCCATGATTAGGCCCATAAGCCTCTGAAAAACCCTCATTTCGAGGACCCGGTTCACTCGGAACTGATACATTGTGTCGAGCACAGTAGCTATGCGATGGGGCGTCAATGATGCCTTCATGCTCCTTGAATCAAGCAATGTACTCGATGGACTGTTTCGGCGCTAACTGGCTCCTGCCATAGTTGACAATGATGCCCAGGCTGGAAATATGTTCTTACGTCTGGGCTGTGTGTGTGCCACACTGTACGACTCGGCACATATTAGCTAATCGTCTAGGTACGGCAGGATTCTTAACCCCCTCAGCCGGAGCGGCAATAGAATCATGCTCATGCAGCCGGTAAATACGCAGGGGGCCAGCAAAAGACCGAATGGGAGGACATTAAATTCGTATGCCAGACCTCGGAATGCAAAACGTAGAAAACCACGATGCTCCACACAGATAGGGATGTGGAAGTATATGTCTTTTAAGTCCACAGCTGTGAACCAATCCCCTGGTCTCATGGTGTGTATGACATCCGATGTCCGGAGCATCCGGAAAGTGTATCGTTTTAGATACGCATTCAGGTCCCTCAGATCCAGAACTGGTTGAGAACATATTTTTTCGGTATTAAAAAATACTTTGAGTAAAAGCCACCGAGCCGTTCGGAGGGAGGCACCAGTGACACAGCACCCTTTTTTAGGAGGCCAGTAATTTCCTGCCCCAGCATTCCTGACTGGATGGGGTCCAGTGTATCTGACCTCAGAAAATATTGGGGGCCGACAGGTGAACTGGAGGCGGTAACCTTTCAAAATTGTGGAAAAAACCCATGGGTCTCTTGTGAGGGCCGCCTAATTTACCAGCTGGTCTTGGCAATGCTGTCCCACCATCGGCCCCATGGCCTCATGCCTGTTTGGGGCCCCATCTGGGGGGTTTGGGGGGTGACGGTTTGCCTGCTGTCCCCTAGCCTGACCGCCAGATGGACCCATAGGTTTTGCGTCGTGAGTCCGATGCATGTACACGGGCAGGCGGACCACGAGGAGTTCCCCTCCCATACGAGGGCTGTGCGTCACCTTTAGCCATAGACTGGGACCAACGAACAAAAGAGTGCTGAGGGAGGGATCTGCCGCTCCCTGTATCTTAACGCCTCCACAGAACTCAAGTGTCTGGCTACTCCGGTGAAAACTTAGTCGGGAATACCCGGCATGTTCATGATGGTTCTCTTTGTGGTGTCCGGGAGAGGGGACTGAGCCAACCAGACCTGACGCCAAGTCATCTTTAGCAAAGACATCATAAATGTGAATGCCTGCAGAGATGCATCACTGATTGAAGTGTTGACCCCCCGCATCAAGCAGCGTCTGCGACTGCACGAGCATCAGCTAAGAAAGTGAATTACCAATCTGCGCTGTCTTGGCAGCTGCATCATATGTCTTACAAAGCAGATAATCTGTTGCTCTGCATTGTGGCCTAGGGCAACGGGCGTCTGCCCGGACCGCCTCCTCTGGGGACACTACCAGCGCCGCAATGGCGGGTTCAACAGAGGGCATATAGTCCAGCCCATGGATCCCAGCATCCGACATGGACGCAAATGTCCAACAGTCTTTGGCCACCCGCTGTAAGCCAGGGCGTGGCCAGCACTTACGTAGCTCCGCCAGGAAATCGCTAGATGCTGGCATGGCAAAGTGCGTCCCCTGGGGGGCCCGGCGGTGAAATCTAGACATCTACTTAGTACTAGCCTGAGGCATATCACAACCCATGCGTGCCAGGGCTGCAGGGAGAATTGTCTCTAGAGAGGCTGAGTAGTCCACTGAACCTTCAGCAGAACCTGAGCCTTCCACCGACCCTGTGTCAGATTGGTCTAATGTGCCGGACCAACTCTGAGCAAGCTGGGTGTTAGATGCCGCTATGGAAAGCGCATCAAACCCCTCCAAATTCTGATCTTTGTATGAATCCTCCTCTGCTGGGGGCCCCTCCAGGGGACCGTGCTGGGGAGCCATTTCCCCCTTCGTACACTCTACCAGCATCTCAGTCAATTGCTGTACTGCAGCGTGCAGCTGCGTGACTTCTGCGGAGAGGTTGTTGCCCCTGCCGGCCTTGCCCTTTTTTCGTGGCCCTCGGTGGTGGTAATACCCTTTCATTTGGGGGCAACCTCTACCACGGATGGCGCTCTGCCCGAGGTGGGCATGTGGGACATGAACGCATCCAATCGGGCCTGCTTGTTCTCCAGCGACATACCCATACAGCATGGGCAGGGGGCCGAGAACGCCTCCTGCAGGTGCTCTAGGCTGAGGCACAGGCAGCACCAGATGTGCACATAAGCTATATCCATGGCTCGCCCACATTCCGTGCACAAGGCGCTCGTGCCTTAGCAGGATAAAGAGCACCCAAGGACGTAAAACGTGGCAGGCGGTCTTGAGTAGGGGATCACAGATTGTAGGAAAACAAATCTCACTGGGGTACACCCATGCCCAGGATAGATCTGGAATCAGTGAAAATACAGGATACAAACCTGTACTTGCTGTATACAAACCTGTTCACCGCGTAGAATATGTTTTGCTGGAGTGAACAAAATAAACACGGCAGCACCATATGCCTAACCGCAAACGATATATGCTAAACGTAAATAACTGCAAAGTTTAGCGCTAGCAAAATATCCAAACAACAATACCCAAAAAAACGTCTTTATTAATGTTAACTAGCTACAATGGCTATGATGTAACATATAGCCTATATATTACCTTACGACCCTGCCTAGGCGTAAGGGAAGAGCTGGAGAGCAGACGTGTCGTACTGGAGAGCAGACGTGTCTTTCGACTGCTCCTGCAATATCGCTTTTGCTTTTTATTTTCTGTTTACTTCTTACTTTTATCTTTTTTTAAAAACAACAACACATACACTGCCAAAAATGCCCTTCTAGAAAAAAGCTAAATACTCTCAAATCAAATTGCCTTGTTTCAAGCAAAAAAATCTGCCAATGGGGTAAGCATTTTTTCCTGAAATTAGCATAAAAATCTAGCCATTGAAAAACATTCATGATCTTAAAACTAGACAAAATGTCTCAATTTAAGGAAGTTCAGCTATTTACAAGCACAGCAAAATCTGATATTTTAGATATAATTGCTTAAAATTAGTTTTTGTCCTTGGATTCATCTTACTTAAATAATTTGTATCTTGAAATAAGAATACAATTTCAGCAAAATAATCTTATAAGAAGATGTCATTTCTTAAAACAACATAATACAAAATAAGCTACTATGTCTTAAATTAAGGCGCAGGAAGCATTTTCACTTTGGGTCTCAGGGTCTTTATTATCATAACAGACAAACAACTGAAATTATAAATAAAACAAAAACACAAATCCAAAACCCTGACATTCAGACCATGCTTAGCAACCCCTCTAAATCCTAGCACAAGTGGAGGATGCCACGACATGATAAAAGTTGTCAGCTCCCAAAAGATGAGCTTTACTCAACAATGCTAAACCGAGTGACTCCAATCTGTTCAATTAACTAACAACAGCTGAAAGCAATGAAAAAAGATACGCTTATCTGAGTTTGAGTGTTGCCTAGACGATCCACGACACAGCAATTATGCACTCTGTTACCGGAGTGTGACTTCAAAACCGAAGTACGTACCGAACCGTGACTTTTGTGTACCGTTACACCCCTAATAAATATTTAATATACATATTAGGAAAATAGTTTGCGTAGTTCGAAGCGTCCACGTTCGCGTATTTGCGTGAGGAATGTTTCGGTCCTAAGCTAAAATAAGAGTTTACCTGGAAGCCTGCCCACATGGCCTGGCCATGTCAATCAAATGAGCAGGAACCGCCCATTCATGACGTTTACACCATTTTAGCTGTTTCTGGCTTTAAAAATGGCGGCGGGATGTCAACAGTGTAACATTCAAAACATTAACAAAAAAACACTTTGCGACCGACTTATGAGGTAGGAAATACATTCAACATGTTTATTAGACCACAAGGACACATACAATGTTTTTTGGGGAGAAAATTTGAATGTAAACAAAGAACGAGTTGTTTACAATGAAACTACATAGTATCCCTTTAAGCTTGTTAGCTAACGTTAGTTTTGCCAGAGAAACGTCAGGAAGCAGGTACAAGCTAGGCTACTACGAAGCGAATAAACATGCCTTATACATCCATTCCACTACAGAAAACTAAACTATTTATTTTATTTCATTAGACATTAAATACAGCTCATCTATACACTCTTTTAATGTAATTGTGGACTATCGGTAATGTTCTCATTCTCGTCAGTACACGGCGTTAATGGCTACGCGAATGTCTGCATGCATTTATTTTGAATGCATGTATTCTGTATGCATGTCTCTCTCAATGTCATTATCTTCATGCATTATTCATCATTAGTTAGCTACCAAAAATAAGTGATATCTGATCAAAAACATCTCCGACGTAAAAAAAGCCAAGTTACTCATGCATAGCCTACAGAGCGCTGTCTACAAGTCCTTAATTCCAACTTGCAAAACTAGGCCTGCCTTTAAAAGCATTGATATCAAAATGTGGCCAAGTTACAACTAACAATATTGCCTATCGTAGCTCACACTAAATAAACTAGCTCTATTCCAAAGAAATGCTATCCAAACTTTCCTAAATTATTTAATGCAACTTGGCCCTGTGTTTCTTCATCTTACCATCTCAAGAGAATGTGGTCAATGAAACTGTATGTTCCACATCAAACTGCAAAATGAGAATAATTTATAGTGGAAATACTCTGATTCAGATGTGTTGCACTTAGAAATTAAACAGAAAAATTACTACACTATAGGGCATGTTCGAACAATTGTCTGCATCCACTGCTTTGGGTCTATGAAAAGCACAGAATGGATAAAATGTATTATTATTATTATTATTTATTGATTTATTTATATGGAATATTTGGATTTCTATCAAAACCTGTGTGGTCCTACAGAGCATAGATATCCTTGTGTTCACAAAATTCTGTTAGCAAATATCATAACTATTATTATGTTAAGAAAATTAGTACTATTACTTATTTGCCATCATCTGACCCACAAACATATCTGGATACATTTGTAAAAATGCTGTATGTACGCTATTTTCTAGGTAAAAATATTAGATTTTTATCTGCATTTATTCATCCCCCCTTTCTCTATTGTACATGATGTTTCTTGATAGAAATGTCTGTTTGTGAATTGTAATGAAATCTGTAGCAGCAGTTAACGTTTTAAAACCTATACATTTTCTGAAGTAAACTTGCCAACAAAGTATAACCATATCCTTTCTGGAGTGTAATTATTCATCAACTGTTAAAAACATTCATTGAAATCATATGTTGTTCGATGAGGCACAATCTCTTTACATGCTAAGATGAAGAAACACAGGGCCAAGTTGCATTAAATAATTTAGGAAAGTTTGGATAGCATTGCTTTGGAATAGAGCTAGTTTATTTAGTGTGAGCTACGATAGGCAATATTGTTAGTTGTAACTTGGCCACATTTTGATATCAATACTTTTAAAGGCAGGCCTAGTTTTTGCAAGTTGGAATTAAGGACTTATACACAGCGCTCTGTAGGCTATGCGTGAGTAACTTCGCTTTTTTACGTTGGAGACGTTTTTGATCAGATTGTACATACGGGATAAAAAGGTTGGAGGGTTATGGTCGGTGTATACAGTGACCGTATCAGAACTAGACAACATACACTTCGAAGTGCTGCAAAGCTAGCAGCAATGCTAGTGCCTCCTTCTCGATTGTGGAATATTTTAACTGGTGCTTGTTAAACGTCCGCGAAATGAAACAAACCGGGTGGCATCTACCTCTAACTTAAATGGTACCACGAAGAGTACAGGGGCACTGCATAACAATGCCTTCACACATTCAAAGGCATGCTGGCATTCTGAGGACCAAAAGAACGACCTAGTGGGACTGAGAAAACTAGTGAGAGGCTCGAAAAGTTCCTGCAAAAGCTACGGTAGTAGCCAGCCATGGCAAGGAATCTGCACAACTCACATTTGGTAGTGGGTGCAACTTGAACTTGAAGGGTTTCTTCTCCTAACTGATTTTTCAATAGGAAAATTCATCAGGAGAAACAACCCTTAAAGTGATCCATCCATATCTACTGCATATCTGGCAGCAGAGTGATGGTTTGAGTCTCGTTTGATACCTCAGACCCTTGATGACTTACAGCCATTTTACCAACCATGTATTCCATACTGTTCCTGTTCCATAATTTACAGCTAAATCTAGTCCCACCCCCCAATTCCCATAGAGATCCATTCAAATGCAGAGACGTTATAGTATCGCTTGTAAGAGTACCAGAAAATAAGATATCAAGATATCAAGTTTTGATGTTGTTGGGTCACAGACATCAGGAAGTCATGGCATGCAAAGGATATGTGACCAAATATAAAAAACTTTAAGGCACAGTCAACTTAGTGTATGTAAACTTCTGACCCACTGGAATTGTGATATAGTGAATTAAAAGTGAAATAATCTGTAAACAATTGTTGGAAAAATTACTTGTGTCGTGCACAAAGTAGATGTTGTAACTGACTTACCAACACTAGTTTGCTAACATGAATCTGTGGAGTGGTTAAAAATGAGTTTTAATGACTTCAACCTAAGTGTATGTAAACTTCCGACTTCAACTGTAAGTGCTCTCGGAACGTAGTCCAGCACGTTGGACTTGGGAGGCAAATTATCTGTCATGAACTGTTCTTTTAAGGGACTTTGCACAGTATGTCTGAAGACCAACTCTGCAGGACTAAAACCGATGGATTCCTGTACGGTTTCTCTCAAAGCAAATGAAGCAAATGGAACCCCTTCATCCCAACATTTCCCTGTGTCCAAACAGTACATACACAGAACCAACTTCAACGTCTGGTGCCAGCGCTCCAGTGCACCTTGTGATTCGGGATGGGAAAGCCTTGAGACATTGAACCCCATTCATGAAACGTGAGCAGAACGTATTTGTACGTAAATCGTTCATATTAGTAAATTCGGCCGTATTTTGGCATTCATCAGCATTTTTGTATATGAGATTTGTTCCCACGCATTAACAAATTTTACACATGCTCAGGACCACGTGTACCGTGTTCGTAAATTCATAATTCAGGTAAATGTAGCTTCTGAGTGATAATTAGAATATGAAGTTATTTTTATTTTCTGTTAAATTCACAAGACTAAATGTGGCCTTTGAAATATTGCAAATGTAATAAATTACAATAGTACAATTGTAAAAAGCAAACACTTTAGATCACGCCTATTAATCGCCTCATTAATTGTAGGCTATGAAGCTGTTTAATTAGACCTATAACGTAGGCTAATGAATGCTCCCAGTAGCCTACTATTTTTTCTAAATTGCAAAAAATGTAAATTCTACATGACCTTACATAGGCTATAGAATAGAATAGAATAACTTTTATTTTCCCTTTCGGGAACTTCAGTTGTAGCCTCAGCAACAAGAAAAAATTACAGATAGTGAGGCAGACCCACAACACACAAACAAACACACCAAATCAAGACATACCATATCAAATGTATAACTGAGCACCAAACTGCGTCAGCCTTCCCACTCGTCGCCTCACTCCTCCCCTGCACCATCTTCTCCTTCCCTTCCATGGTTGTCCTTTGAAGACCGCCTGCACTCTCTGATCAGTCCTGACATCTTCAACTCCGGTGAAGAGCGATGGTAAAAATTGTTGCTGCAGATCCAACGGACATTCCCGAGCACATGTTGTGAATGGGTCTCCATGGCGAGACAATTCGCCAATATCATCAAAACAAGCGGCAGGAGTGCCCCGAAAAATCTCCAGCCCGCCTCCCCGCACCACAACAGACACACAGAGCGTGAAAAAAGCAAAACACAAAAGCCTCACACAACAAAATACACTCAAATTAACAAACACGAATACGAGAGACAGCTGGACTACATGTCGCCATTACAGCGCCACGTGACGTCACTATGCTAATTAAAGCACACATTTAATTAATGAACGAAATTTGCTTTAAAGTGGCTTACATGTCTGTAGCTAGGGTTGCAATTGTGGTCAACAACTTAATCCTGCTAATGCCAGCGTACATCCAGTTCCCCTACAAGATGCAAAACCAGGTGTTTTTATGAAATTGCCAACGCATCAATGTGACCGCAATTAGAACGCGCCAGGGAGATTCTAAAATAAGGTAGGCTATGATTACCCGATTTCAAACCACAACTCACATGCACAGAACCCCAACAAAATTACAAAATGAATAACGTTTAATTTATTTCCAGGCTGCGAGAAAGCAATGCGCTCGCTCGTCCGAAGCAGACGTAGATGCGCAGCTATGCGTTTCTTCGCCTCCAATATAACCCCTTGGCACAGATGGCAAATTTCACCTATTTAGGGGGTGTTCTGTTTAAGGCGTTATAACTCCAGGGGCCCTATCTTACACCCGGCGCTAAGCGGCGCTAACCCAAACGCAAGTGTCTTTGCTATCATACACCCGGCGCATGGTTCATTATAATGCCTTACGTTCACGCCATTTAAATACCATGTATTCTTGCGCCCATTACAAGTGAACTGGGCGTGTTGGTCTTAAGATGAGGAGTGGCCAGGATTCTTTCTGGCGTATTGCTATCTTGAGCCAGCAGAAAGCGCTTGTGCTAGAACCACCACAAACCTTGGTCTAAAGTCATGTCGCAGTTGTTTACATGTTATTTTAACGGCGCATATAAGTGCGTCTACATAGGCGTGTGCACAACCCGCGTACCCTCCTGTCTGTTACACACAGGGGCGCGCACAAGCATGACTAAAATATCTAGATCACAATGTGAAATATTATTATTGTGTAGGCTATATCAAAAATGCATAATAATAAAAGGTTCCATAGGTCCACATAACTTTCCCTCAGCGAAGGGAAACGATGCCACATTACATTTCTCTCAGCCCACTCTATCAACATCCAGGCGATGTGCGATGGTACGGGACAATGGCTATCCATTAAAAAGGAGCTGATAACACCTATATCAAGCCTAATGCGCGAATTGTCATTTACACCTAATGCGTGAATTGTCATTCAATGGAAACTCGCGCACTGCAATAGACGGACATTTGAGTTTTGAAAATGCGCTTCAGATGTCATTACAATACAGCTCTGTTTATCTAGGAATACAGCCTGTAAGTAAATAGAATGGTTTGTGACTGAAAAAAGTTCAAAACCTTGTTCAGTGAATATTGCTTTTATTGTTTTTCAAATAGCCTAGGCTACAGCGGGTTCACTGTGCATAAGGTTTTTTTCGATAGCCTATGGTTAAAAAAGAGCTAAATATCACCATGTTAACTGAATTGTAACCTTAGTTATTCTTCGTCCTTCATATTTTTTAAATTACAGTGACAACGTTTCCATACCCTCAGCTTATTAAAACCCGGCTGATTTCACCTGTTATTCCATAACTGAACAAAAGATTTTAAAGAGAACTAAGCATCTAATTATAAACGAAAACAAATTTGCAGCATGTTACAATTAATTCACAATTAATTTTAATACCATGTGCGCTTTACAGGAGCAGGTCTGTTTCCCCTGGTGTAAATCACACTTTTAACGGTCTTCCAGGGAAAGTGGGTTGTTTTAAAGCATTACACTACCAGTAAAAAGAAGGTTGGTCACATTTCCGTAAGCAGGACATTATAAAACAAGGGAAAATATGCGTGAACCTATGGGTTGCCAACCTGACAGCTTTATTGTATTTATTGTCATCATTAAGGCAAAATAATGTTATTTATTTTATTAATCAAAATTAGAATGCAGGTAATGAACTTCGGATGAAGCTTGAACATGAGTTTATTGCTTCATTGCATAATCAAACGAAATTCGTTAAACAAGCAGGCTAATTTGGCGTTTTCTAAGGTGAGACGGAAGCCATTGGTAGCTTATTCTCAGCTGTTGCAAGTGCCTTTAACAAAATTTAACCGCATATATTTTGTAAAATAACAGCACTGTCGGAAATGACCGGGAACTCATAATGGTTTGTCCGAATAATATTTATCATAGGCTACTAGTGATCCATATAGCCTATTGCTTGATCACACTAAGCATGTCTGTTTCGCCATCATATAAGCAATCCGCCGAGGTGGAAAAGCAGGCTTTTAAAGGGAATGGGATATGACATTTTGATTGGTTTATTGCATGTCACGCCCAAGACACACCTATAATTAATGAAGAGACTAGGTTCAGCCCACTTGCACGCTGCGCCGTGCTTAGCGCCAAAAAAACACGCCGTTAAAATAGCAAAAGTGGACTTGGACACGCCCTAAATGGACTTTACACCATGCGCTTAGACCAAGCGTCAAGATCGCCAAGATAGGGCCCCAGGTGTGAGCATCACATAAACTTGGTAAATGGCTTAATTGAAAGACAGGTGTACCATTTACAATACAATCTTAGATTTGTTTATTTTCATAATTTAAGTCAAAATAAAGTGCCACAAATGCAAAGAAACTTTGGGGAAAAAAATAGTTTTTCTTTAGTTTTCAACAAAATACTGAGAGCTGCATAAGTGAAATCGGTAATATATATACATTTCCTGGATCATAAACTCCATGTCCACAGGTTTTGCTAAATCTGAGGATGATATGCAGAACTACTAAAGGTCTATCATGCAAAATATAGCAGTGTACCCTGTTGTTGAATGTTTTTTGAATGTCAGGTTGGCACACAGTGCTACACAAATGACATTTTCAAAGAGCTAAAAAAATATATATATATATAGAAACAGAAAAAAACACAATTGAGTCAATTTGGGGAAAACTGGAAAATTATTCTCTGACCATTTAAAAATATGTTGCGATTTGTTGGCAATAGTGAAGAGTAAGGGTTTATATCTTTCAGCCAACAGCAAATGGGCATTTGAGATTCTTTCATTATCTTCTGAACTGGCTCAGCTCTCTCCTGCATTTCCATAATTTCTTTACATGTTTGTTTTTCCATGGCCCCTGGCCCACCACTATGTATTTGTGTAGCAAACTGTCTAATGGTGTTGTCAGGAACTTCAAAGGCTGTCAGCCTAAACCCCTATGGAAATGTGTCCCTTCGTACTGTTTGAGGCAAGAGTGGAATTGAACCAAAGAGACTATTGAATCGGCCAAATACTTAAATCAGTGGTCACGCCATTCAGACCAACTGAATAAACCTTTTTCTTTGAAAGACTACTGAACATTTTTCCATTTGTATGTCTTCATTCCCCACAAATAGATTTAGGAGTCAGAAAGAACTAGGACAGCCATGACTCTCGATGCCATATCACCCCTCTTTGGCATATACACGTAGGCTACATGATCATTTCTGTTTGGTAATTGCACAGAGGATTCTGACAGATCAGTGTGCCACCTTTCTCATACTTCAGAAAATGTAGAGTGATATGTTAAAAGGGATATTGCCGGTAGATCTGTTACCATCACCCAACAGTACACACACAACAACTGACAGATCCGATCCTCGCATCTGACTTGCTTGCTACATCAAGCTGCAGCAATTTAATTACAGCAAATTAATTATAGCAAATAACTTTCTTTTTTTTTTTTCTCCTTGGCCATCTACATGTGCATATATACAGAGTATATACATGGGGTAGAATAAGGGTATTAACAATACCAGCAGAGTCCTGCAGTTTTGAGATTTGGGCTTGATGATGAAAAATCTGATGGCAATGCCATCAAATCCATTTTTTGCCAATTATGTTTTCGTTATACTGCCAAATGTAAGCTATCACCTAGGAATATTAAGGCTTACTGTGGATAGCTGATAAATATCTGAGCTTGTGAGTGTAGAAGATATTGTCTCTCTTCTCATCATTGTTTTGACAGCTATCCACTCAATGAAGGGATGTGATCAGGTTACCTTTGAGCCCAAGATAATTGCTGGCTCTGACTGTGTAGCAATGACATAGCCTAGGTACTTAGCAGTGTTTAGAATCGGTTTTACCGAATAAGCTGTGAGTGTCCTTTTGACAAGGAAGTCACATTACCAACTTCTTCTGTATCTAGATCACTCTCTGTCTAATTTCCCCACACATTTTAATCTGAGAGTGATAAATAGAAAATTTATTTTATAACAATGAGGCAGCGAGGCAAATGCTGACAAAGTTTGGTGCAGAGGCACACAAGGCTTGAGAGAATGAGGCCACTGCATCTTTAGATTTTTTTACTAGACTTTTTCCATGTTGTTTTTGCCTCTGTTAGCATATTGTGCACATTGATCTTTTTATAGTGCATTGCAGTGGCGGTTGGTGAGCTGAAATTTGGTGGAGCAGAGAAATTGCCCTTAAACTGATCATTGTTCTCAACCTGTTTTCAAAATGTTTTCAAAATGTTTCCTTGATTATCAATGCTGCAATTAACTCACAAAATACTCAATGCCATCATATAGCCAGTTCTTTCCATTTAGGCAATTAGGCGAGTAATAAAATATTTTTATTTGCGCCGCAAAATTGTGCATATTTTATTGACATTATTTAAAATTGTGGACAGTTGTAGGCTACTCTTTGTTCTCCGCACTCACACTAGGGGAATATTCATGGGAAATAATTATGTGCATTTTGCAGATATTGTAATTTAACAGAGTGGTGTATTTGTTTTTCTTAAGTGTAATTAGTGATTAAAACAGACTTTCCTAAATGAATTTCTTGTTTAATATCCCCAGATAAAGAGGACTACCGCACAGTCCGAAAAGTAAAGGGAAAGTGTTGGAGGCAAAACGCTGAATCCAAATGTCGCCACTCCAGACCAGCGGACCCGACCCTCGCGAACTTCGGTCTTATGTACTGTGATGTTGACTGAAGTGCTCAGTGTCATTACGTCAATTCTGCAAGGGTGCAGGGCTGCGAGGGTATAAAATGCGCTAATGAGACGCGACTTCAGGTGTGACTCATTGCCGTTGATATGATCAAATAAATAAATCAACGTCTGAAAATAAGTATACATTTAGGCTGTGTGAATTGGCTATTACTTAAATTGGAAGACCTTCTTTGGTTGTTTTTTCCACTATGCTTTTCTTATTTTCCTTTTTGGCATTGCTTCCTTGAGGTCTTTCATATCATCGCATCCTTATTGCTATCAATTTTGGCTAATCTCACGGGCAAAGTCTGGTGAAGTCTGCATCCCAGCGGACTCTCCGGAAGTGAACATGAAAGTCTGCATGAACCGCATTGCGTGCTTGATGGATTGTAGAATTGGGAAGCCCTAGCCACACCTGAACGCGCCTGTTATGTCCACCAGTCTGAAAGTGCGGTGAAGACATTTGGATTCAGCCCAAATATTCAAAAAGAAGCACAATTTCTACACATTTTCTCCATTGAAAATTTCACGTATGACATTTATTAAAAGTGCTAGCGCTGAGCTTTCCATCAGAGACCTTTGCCAGAGCATGAAAACACACTGGTGCACCAAACATTTAAAGCCTGTCATTCCTTTGAGGGGAGGGTCACTCATTACTCAACAGCTGTGGTAGTCAGATCCATTTTTTTCTTTTTTTTAATTTTCTCATTTAATTTCAACGTGGTTCACATTTATACAAAACATAAATATACATTCACTATCCCATATATACACACCAGTAAACACCAACAAGGACAAAAATGAAAGGGATATCAGGCAGGGCCATCATGAATACTAGGATCATCCACTGTCTTAATAGAAAAGGTACAAAAGAAGAGGTACAATAAAAAAATAGATTACAGCATCACTTTCATGTCAAATTTATTATTGAGACATCTGGGCTGTAGAGTGTCAAGAGCAAAAATCCAAAACAATTCTCAGATAATTTTTTCTCAGTATTACCCCCTCTATGTAGATGAATCTCTGTACACAAAAAATGGAGAGAACAGACACTATGGGAGTATTCATTCAAATGACAAGCAACAGGATAGTTCTCTTCTTTGCGTCTTATGCTTTTATTGTGTTCGCTACTTCTTTGCTTAGGACTAGTAGTTTTACCAACATAGATCTTATCACAAGGGCACTTCAGAATATAAATAACATTTTTGTATTACAGGTAATAAAACCTTTTATAGGTTTTTCCCCCATCAGACCTAGGATGCCAGAACTCAGAGGTTTTAATGGAGTTATTGCATTGAGCGCACAGGGGTAGTTACCATCTCTGAGGGGAGCAAGCAGCATTTGTCTGGGGTTGGAGGTGATGTGAGCATGCACCAATTTATTTCTTACGGTACGGCCACTCCTGTGAACAAAAAGTGGGGATCTTAAAACTTTTGACCAAGGGTACAGTCAGAAGGTTAGAGTCGATCCCAAGGTTTTAGTACAATATGTTTTATAAGATATGTCTGAGGAGTAAAGGTGGAAATACATGGCACTTAACAGTTATAAAAAATAATTTAAAAAAATAAAAATAATAATAGTAAGTTACAAAAATAATTCCTGGCTTGTTGTAGGCATCCTCTACACAATGTGAGAGATAACCGCTTTCTTGAAATCTTTTTTTCATAGCAGAAGCTTTTCCAATGAAAGCCTCTGTTGCTGGTGTTGGTGGACCAGTAGGGGGCAATCTTCCCTCTGGTCAAATAAATCCCAATGCCCCAGTGCAGTGTTGGGGACACTGTGCTGTAGGAGATGCCATCTTTCGGATGAGACGCTAAACCGAGGTCCTGACTCACTGTGGTCATTAAAGATCCCATGACACGTATCGCAAAGAGTAGGGGTTTCCCCGGTGTCCTGGCTAAATTCCCAACCTGGCTCTTTCAATCTGCCACCTAATCATCCCCCAGTTAAATTTGCTAATAATCATTCTCTCCATCTCCACCTCAGCTGATGTGTGGTGAGCATTCTGGCGCAAAATGGCTGCCGCTGCATCACCCAGGTGGGTGCTACACATTGGTGGTGGTAGAGGCAAGTTTCCCCCTCATCACTGTAAGCACTTTGAGTATCGAGAAAGGCGCTATATAAATGCAAGGTATTATTATTATTATTATATACTGTACTGTGTCTAATTCTGTAAAACTGACTTTTGGGCAGACCTTGTGTTAGTGCTTCAGGGTGGGAACTGCTGAAAAGGAGAAATATAATGTGGTCAGTCTCCTTTTGATAAAGTGTAGTAATAAGTCTGCTATCAGAAAGTTCAATCCACATATCTAAGAAATGAGCATGTCTGAAGTCATATTCAGAGGAGAATTTAAGATCAGGCATAATGGCATTTAGAAAGGGTAGGCCTCAGAAACCATTATTTACATAGACATTAAGACTTTCAATTGATGATTTCAATTGAATGTCACAGACTGGCATTCAAACTTAAAAACAAAAAGGAAACCATGAACCTTATGGTATTCTAAACCACATTGGGCCCTACATAGCTTTCTGTTCTGTCTCTCCGCAGAGGTAATAACACTCTCCCGTAGTGGTGACGCCCTAGGTTGTATGCATAGATAAGGGCCTCCATGTGGCCTTTATGCACATTTCCTTTGAAGGCAGTGGGAAGGGAGAGAGAAACAGGCAATATTCTTATGGTCCATCCAACCAGAGCAGGCTACTTAACAATGTAATATTGCATGGTCCATAAACAAGTTCACGATATCAAATGATATTCTCACTCTCTCGAAGGCTGTAATCTAAAAACAGGAGATCTAAAATTAACAGATTTAAGTACCTCCTGTTCAATAAATTGTTTAATCTCCCCAACATGATGTGAAGATGCTCTGTGTTACTTGGTAACGGATTATTCATCATTGGCCTGCTTGTTAATGAAGGAAAATAAATGAAAGAGAACAATGATCAGTTTAAACTTTAAAGGAAAGTTTTCAGCCCCACCAATTTTCAGCTCACCAACATCCACTGGTGCATTGCCTGCTTGCTGTACCATCATTATGTATTTGAGGGGAATCTCACGTCCAGAAATTGGATATGGTACTGTGTGCTTTACATTTGGGCTTAAAATGAGAAATTCCACACATTGGCTGAAGCAAAACTCACTGCCACCTATCTATACAACAGAGGTATCCAGTCATATAATGAAATTACAGTTCTACGCCAATTATTAGAGTAACTGAAAGAAGTAAGAGTAATATATAAGAGCCATTACATGATTGCCTTGTGGGGCTGCTGGGTAGTAAAAGGGATAGTTCAATTTCTGGGGTTTTTTGATATTATTTTAGTTTAAGTGTATGCTTTTGGTATGTCCAGACAGTTTTAGTATGCGATGCGGGATATTTTAAATATTTACATAAGTTTCTGATAACCTTCTAGCTTTACAATGGCTAATATATAGATCATTAAAGGATGTTTGGTCTAAAGCATGCAAATAGATTGAAGCTAACTGGTACGGGACAATGGCTATCCGTTAAAAATGAGCTGATAACACCTATATCAAGCCTAATGCGCAAATTGTCATTTGCACCTAATGCGCGAATTGGCATTCAATGGAAAATTCGCGCACTGCAATAGACGGACATTTGAGTTCTGAAAATGCGCTTCAGATGTCATTACAATACAGCTCTGTTTATCTAGGAATACAGCCTGTAAGTAAATAGAATGGTTTGTGACTGAAAAAAGTTCAAAACCTTGTCCAGTGAATATTGCTTTTATTGTTTTTCAAATAGCCTAGGCTACAGCGGACTCGCTGTGCATAAGGTTTTTTCGATAGCCTATGGGTAAAAAACTGAGATAAATGTCATCATGTTAACTGAATTGTAACCTTAGCTATTCTTCGTCCTTCATATTTTTTTAATTACAGTGACAAGGTTTCCATACCCTCAGTGTATTAACACCCGCTGATTTCACCTGTTATTCCACAACTGAACAAAAGATTTTAAAGAAAACTAAGCGTCTAATTAGAAACGAAATTTGCAGCACGTTACACAATTAATTTACAATTCATTGTAATTCCATTATCTGCATGTGCGCTTTACAGGAGCAGGTCTGGTTCCCCTGCTGTAAATCACACTTTTCACGGTCTTCCTGGGAAAGTGGGTTGTTTTAAAGTATTACGCTACCAGTAAAACAGGTTGGTCACATTTCCATAAGCAGGACATTATAAAACAAGGGAAAATATGCTGAACCTATGGGTTGCCAACCTGACAGATTTATTGTATTTAGTGTCATCATTAAGGCAAAATAACGTTATTTATGTTATTAATCAAAATTAGAATGCAGGTAGTCTAATGAACTTCGGATGAAGCTTGAACATGAGTTCATTGCATAATCAAACGAAATTCGTTAAACAAGCAGGCTAATTTGGCGTTTTCTAAGGTGAGACGGAAGCAATTGGTCGCTTATTCTCAGCTGTTGCAGGTGCTTTTAACGAAATTTAACCGCATATATTTTGTAAACAGCACTGTCCGGAATTACCGGGAACTTATAATGGTTAGCCCAAATAATATTGATCATAGGCTACTATTGATCCATATAGCCTATTCCTTGATCGCACTAAACACGCACGAGCATGTCTGTTTCGCCATCATAAGCAATCCGCCAAGGTGGAAAAGCAGGCTTTTAAAGGGAATGGGATATGACATTTTGATTGGTTTATTGCATGTCACGCCCAAGACACACCTATAATTAATGAAGAGACTAGGTT
Organism: Synaphobranchus kaupii; assembly: GCA_029718625.1. Taxonomy (NCBI): domain Eukaryota; kingdom Metazoa; phylum Chordata; class Actinopteri; order Anguilliformes; family Synaphobranchidae; genus Synaphobranchus; species Synaphobranchus kaupii. The sequence continues at coordinate 29,178,135 of CM056391.1, read as the reverse complement.
CAGCCCAGTTGCACCTTGCGCTGTGCTTAGCGCCCAAAAAACACGCCGTTAAAATAGCAAAAGTGGACTTGGACACGCCCTAAATGGACTTAGCGCCATGCTTAGACCAAGCGCCAAGATCGCCAAGATAGGGCCCTTGATGTCTATATGGTTTATCACATGGCCCTAATAGGAACTATATACACTACTCACAAAAAGTTAGGGATATTTGGCTTTCGGGTGAAATTTATGGAAAATGTAAGTTCACGCTACAGTGATATTATACGTATCATGAAAGTAGGGCATTTAAGTAGAAGCATGCAATGGTGATTTCCTCATCTCAAACAATTTATTGAAACAAAAGCCAACAACAGTGGTGGGTATACCACAACAAAAATGTCAATGTCTCAATAACTTGTCATGTGCCCTTGAGCATCAATTACAGCTTGACAACGACGTCTCATGCTGTTCACAAGTCGACTTATTGTCTGCTGAGGCATGGCATCCCACTCTTCTTGAAGGGCGGCCCTCAGGTCATTGAGGTTCTGGGGTACAGAGTTACGAGCCTCTACACGGTGAGTCAGCTGATCCCATAGGTTTTCTATGGGATTCAGGTCTGGAGAAAGTGCAGGCCACTCCATTTGAGGTACCCCAGTCTCCAGCAGCCTTTCCCTAATGATGCGACCTCGATGAGCTGGAGCATTGTCGTCCATGAAGATGAAATTAGGCCTGTGTTGTTCATGCAGGGGCACAATGACTGGATTAATGATGTTATTCAGGTAGTATGGGCTTGTCACTGTACCATTCACAAAGTGTAGGGCAGTTCTGTATTGACTAGACACACCTGCCCACACTGTAACACCGCCACCACCAAAGGGTCGTCTGGTGACAACAGTGGCTGATGCATAGCGCTCTCCTTGACGTCTCCAACATCGTTGGCGGCCATCATTTCTGTTCAACGTGAATCGACTTTCATCAGAGAACAGCACTGAGGCCCACGGGTCCCTCGTCCAGCGTAAATGCTCCCTGGCCCATGCAAGACGATGACGCCTGTGCCTGGTGGTGTGGTCAGGTACCCTTGCAGGTCGTCTAGCACGCAGACCACGCTGATGTAAACGGTTTCGAATGGTCTGACGTGACACTTGGGTGCCTCTCACCTCCCTTAAATGTGCCTGGAGTTGAGTGGCATTCATCATCCGGTTCCGCAGGGCACTGTTCACAATGAAGCGGTCATCAGTGTGGGATGTGGCCAAAGGACGTCCACTTCTATGCCGTTCTGTGACTCTTCCAGTCTCTCTGTATCTCTGTTGCAACCTGCTGATGACACTCTGTGACACTCTAAGCTCAGTGGCCACTTCCCTCTGAGAACATCCTGTTTGAAGCCTCGCAATGGCGAGGTACTGTTGATCAATTGTTAGGTGTCGTCTTGGTCTCATGATGTCAAAATGTGAACAGCATGATGAAGAGGACTGTTTAAATACCAATTCTAATTGAACCAGGAAATTTATTAGTCGATTCATGGATCAAACACCTGTTGTGAATTTTGCCGTTCAGCTCCTTGTTAGAGAACAGCAAGTTGTGCAAAAAGTACTGAAACACTGAATAGTTGGACATGTGCATTCAAAAGTTTAGAGAAGGTCAAATTAATTTCACCTGTAAAGGTTATAGTGCATTTTAGGTTCATCCTGAAATTTCACCCGAAAGCCGAATATCCCTAACTTTTTGTGAGTAGTGTATTTTTCATTGAATTCCATACATAGAAGCTTGGTTTTTTTAAAAATTTTGCTTGAATATTTTGTATAATAGTCTAACGCAGGTTGCACGTTTGTTTTTTTATGTTTACTATCCACTTTATGAATATTATTCAATATTTCACTATTCATTGTTCATGTTCCAAATAAAAATTGTGAAATGTATAACAAATCCTTATTTTTCTACAGCTACACTATATTTTAGTTTATCTATTATATAATTTTGTATTGGAAAACGAAATACCATACCATAAATAATTAGAAATATGGCCCAGCCCTAACCTAGGCCCTACTCTCACTCCTATGCTGCTCCATCCTCTGAAAACATGGGTAGAGGGTAGAGGCATGTTAGGGCTGGATCAAGAGACTTTATTGCTAATAAGTAGCATGTTTGGAATATCCATAACTGAACGTGCTGAATGATTGTGCAACAATTGGGGCTAATTAACTGGCCCATTCTAGCTAACGCTCAAAATACACAAGGAGAATTTGTGTAAGTAAGAACAGTAAGAATATTTTTTTTTATCAAGAAGCCAATCGTGTTACAGAATACAAGAGTAACTTGTATTTGAATCAAACAAGCAATACAACGTCTATTATAACAAACAGTGAATAACAAGCAAATCAAGACTTTATAAAAATAAAACTCTTGATCAAATGGAAAAATGATTTTATGTGACACTTACGGCGCAAGTAGGCTTAGTGCTAGTAAGCATAGTTATGATAATTTCAGTCCTGACAAACATCTGTAACTCCCGGCAGAAACAAAGAGACATCCAGTGAAGCAGTTCATAATACACCGCCAGCTCGTTCAGCGTAACAGTAGCCTATACCCTACATTAAAAAACCCATAAAACGGCAACATTGCTGCCAGTCTTTTCACCGTTTTCTTAGAGTATAATCATTCCAAACACGGAAAATAACTCATTTAAATATGGCTGTTTGTGGCTGGTGTAATTTGCATAATGACTCTTAGTTGATCACCCGCAAAGTGTGAAATTATAACGTGTGCAAGCTTTGTGCCTGCAAAATAACACCCTTGGTGTTTGCAAGAACGATGTTTAATCATCGTTTTCATTGGTATAATCAGTGACACCTTGGGCAGCTTTTCATTGCAGAGAACTGTGGTAGCCCTCTTCAGTTTCAATAGCTTTAGTAAATCCTCCGCATCAGTAATGTCGGAAACATTTAATGTGTTGATGTCTCTGGCATTCCTCCTCATCACCGTGCTCATCAGAGCTGCAGTGACGGCCGCTTGCTGTTCCAACAGTATCAGTCAAGCATGCCGTAAGAACTGTTCCAACGAGTGGTCATGTCCATGATGAGCTTGTGCTTTGGCACTCCCAACAGGTCTTGCTTGGCATGCAAGGCAACTGAAGCAGTGGAACTTTGGTGTTTGGAATGGTTAGTGGTTACACTGTAAAGCTGAAATATTTTCAGGCAATGATTGCTGGCAATTTTCCTTTTGATAAATCAATATCTGAACAAGTTTGATCAAGGCAAGCAATATTTTGCTACCATCCAATCACAGATGAGAGTTTGGGTCACATGACACCTGAGTCTTCCAAAAATAAATTTCAACAATGCCTGCCAAGTGGTGCGAGGAAACCGAAGGGATGCTGATCTCTTATAACTTTATTTATTTATTTATTACTCAGGTAAGTTATAATGATGTATTAGTGTAATGTTGAAATAAAGACCAACTTTTCATAAGTTATGGTATTCTTGACTTTTGATTGTAAATAATTGGTATTATTACTCAGTCACCATCGTACTGACGAACCGAGTGACTTTTAACTAGCTAGCTAGCTAACTTTATTCAGCAGACCTAATCAGACCACCTGCTTTACTGGTGAATACATCCATGAATGCTTCCGTAAAACTTAGAGATGCGGTCGATTGAATTACATTGGCGGAAAGCTGTCGTTCTTGCCGTTCCGGGCACATACAGATCCTTTCCAAAAAAATTTTATATCATGGAAAAGTTGTTTTTTTTCCATAATTCCATTCAAAAGTGAAACTGTCATAGATTATAGATTCATTACACACAAAGTGAAATATTTCTAGCCTTTATTTGTTTCATTTTTCATAATTTTGTCTTACAGCTCCAGAAAACCTGCAAAACAGTATTTCAAGAAATTACAATAGTGTGTCGAAAATCAGCATTTACTTCAGTTATTTCAGAGAATTAATGTTTTAGACTGAGTGTTACACTATCATCTAATTTACTCAAAACACCTGCAAAGTTTATCTCAGTTTGGTTCAGTATGGGGAAGACTGCAGACTTGACAATTGGCCAGAAGACCATCATTGACACCCTCCAGAAGATGGGTAAGCCACAAAAGGTCATCACTAAGGAGGCTGGCTGTTCACAGAGTGCAGTGTCCAAGCATATCAATAGAAAGTTTAGTGGAAGGGAAAAATGTGGCAGGAGAAGGTGCACAAGCAAAAGAGATGACCGTAGGCTTCAGCGGATTGTCAAGCAAAGACGATTCCAAAATCTGGCAGAGATGCAGAGGGAGTGGACTGAGGCTGGAGTCAGTGCTTCAAAAACGACCACGTACAGACATATCCGGGACATGGGCTACAACTGTCGGATTCCTCGAGTCAAGCCACTCCACTCATTCTCTGAAATAACTGAAGTAAATGCTGATTTTCGACACACTATTCTAATTTCTTGAAATACTGTTTCGGGGGTTTTCTGGAGCTGTAAGCCAAAATTATGAAAAATGAAACAAATAAAGGCTAGAAATATTTCACTTTGTGTGTAATGAATCTATAATCTATGAAAGTTTCACTTTTTGAATGGAATTATGGAAAAAAAAAAACTTTTCCATGATATTCTAATTTTTTGGAAAGGATCTGTATATACCTTTGTGGTGAGATGACAGTAAAGGTTTGAAAAAAGGATCCGCAAAAATTATTTTTTCAGTTATTGCCCCATTGCCCATTGCTACAGTGGCCCATACCCATTGCCCATTGCTGGCAATATTGTACAATATTGCTGACAATATTGTCTGAAAATATTGCCCGTGTTCCATCAGCTTAAGACAACGGTGAAAAGACTGGCAGCAATGTTGCCAGTGAAAACCCATTTAATGAATTGGAAAAAATTTATAAATCCTGTTTTTTGGAGATGACCATTAAATAATTGTTATACATGACTTTGACAGTGTTGTGAAAAATATTTACAAACATTTTACTTTTTTTTACATTTTACTTTTTGCTAAAAATACAGTTTTTTCCCACTGTAAAAAAACAGGATTTCACAGTTTTTTAAGTGGTGCAGCCGCTTCTTGTGTCCGTCCGTTCGTAGCATGAGATTTAAACCAATCAGGAGTCGCCTATGCGTCACATGCCCGGCAATACAATAGTAGCTTGAGAAAAGCATGCCCAGCTTCAGACAGCTCTATCTCAAAAAATATACATGTCACAGCTTAGATATTCACACCTTAGGAATCCTGGGAACCAGATGCACATCTGTATATAATATGTCTTGTGTAGCTTAAAAACTGTAGTCGTGGTCACAAGTTAGAAAATGGGTTTGAAATTACCAGCTGCCGCTAGAGTGGAGATTTGTGTGAATGGGGAGCATGGCTTTCAAACAAAACTGAATATTTTACAAACTAAAAATGTCACAGCTAAGAAATTTACACCGTAGGAACATTTTGATACATATTATGTCTGTGTACCTTAAAAACTGTAGTCGTCGTCACAAGTTAGAAAATGGGTTTGAAATTTAAATGACCAACTGCCGCTAGAGTGGAGTTTTGAACATTCCACCTGTTAGCAAGGTGAGTCGCCGTAGCAACCCCCCGAAGCAAAATCAATACAAAATCTACCACCAGTGTTCTGCTGGACCCAGTCAGTTATGGAACGGCCCAACAATCCATGCACCCTCTTGTTGAGTTTGGAATTCCATTGTTATTGTTCAAGTAATAACTGTAATCTTTCCTGTTTGTTATAAAGCTGATGGTACACAGGCAATATTTTCAGGCAATATTGCCAGCAATATTGTACAATATTGCCAGCAACGGGCAATGGGTATGGGCCACTGTAGCAATGGGCAATGGGGCAATAACTGAAAAATAACTGATAAAAGAATGTTTGCGGATCCTGTTTTTAACCTCCGTTTCGAACCTTTACCGTCATCTCACCACAAAGGTATACATGTGCCCGGAACGGCAAGAACCACAGCTTTCCGCCAATGTAATTCAATAGACCGTATCTCAAAATGTTACGGAAGCATTCATGGATGTATTCACCAATAAAGCAGGTGGTCTGATTAGACTGCTGAATAAAGTTAGCTAGCTAGCTAGTTAAAAGTCACTCGGTTCATCAGTACGGCGGTGACTGAGTAATAATACCAATTATTTACAATCAAAAGTCAAAAATACCATAACTTATGAAAGTTGGTCTTTATTTCAACATTACACTAATACATCAATATAACTTACCTGAGTAATAAATAAATTAATAAAGTTATAAGAGATCAGCATCCCTTCGGTTTCCTCGCACCACTTGGCAGCCATTGTTGAAATTTATTTTTGGAAGATTCAGGTGTCATGTGACCCAAACTCTCATCTGTGATTGGATGGTAGCAAAATATTGCTTGCCTCGATCAAACTTGTTCAGATATTGATTTATCAATAGGAAAATTGGCAGCAATCATTGCCTGTCAATATTGCCGGTAATATTGCCTGAAAATATTACCATCAGCTTAAGAGTACTAACTGCACCGCTTACTTCACCACCTGGCTGTGATTTTTTATCACTGTCAAAGTCATGTAGAATAACAGCAATAACTCATTATTTAACAGTCATCCCATAAAATAACAGGATTTAGGAACAGTTTTCCCCCTTCATTAAATAGTTTTTCACTGCCAACATTGCTGCCGTTTTTTTATGATGTTTTACAGTGTCGGGTACAAGCTAATGTTACACTTAACAACCTGGCGGTTTACTACAAATTGTTTCACTGAATGTCTCTTAGTTTCTGCTGGGAGTTACTGTAATGGTGGCGTGACGTGTGAGGTAGGCGGGGCCAAACGCTGCAAGGGGATTCATTAAGCACTAAGGCCACTAAGACGGGAAACCCCGTAATTAAAGGAAGGAGACAAGACAGGGAAAATATTACATTACATTACAGGTATTTAGCAGACGCTCTTATCCAGAGCGACTTACACAACTTTTTAGCATTTTACATATTATCCATTTATACAGCTGGATACATACTGAAGCGATTCAGGTTAAGTACCTTGCTCAAGGGTACAACGGCAGTGTCCTACCTGGGAATTTAACGTGCAACCTTTCGGTTACAAGGCCAGTTCCTTAACCATTATACTACACTGCCGCCCACCTACCACAAAGCTACAAAACACGTTCCAAAGCTACTAACCGGCTCACTGTCACACGCCAATGAGTAGAAGCGCAAACGCCAGGTTTCTCAGTAAGAAAACCAAACAAGGCTAATGGAACAAAGCACTGGGCTCCCATACTTCTACGAGTAAAGTGACTAAAGAAAGAGCCAAAAATTATAAACGCCCTGCCTCGGTAACGAGACGCATAAGAACAGGCGAGTAGCATAATGGCACAAATAACACACACCAAACGTACCGAAGCTACTAACCGGCTCACTTTCACACGCCAATGAGTAGAAGCGCAAACGTCAGGTTCCACAGTAAGAAAACCAAACAAGGCGAATGGAACAAAGCACTGGGCTCCCTTACTTCTACGAGCTAAGTGACTAAAGAAAGAGCCAGAAATAATAAACGCCCTGCCTCGGTAACGAGACGCATAAGAACAGGTGAGTAGCATAATGGCACAAATAAAACACACAGCCAACAAACACTGCAAAATAATACGAGATAATATACGAGGAACAATCAATCAATCAATATTTATTTATATAGCGCATTTCACAACAAGTTGTCACAATGCACTTCACAGCAAAACCCAGCCTAAACCCCCCACAAGAGCAAGCCAAGGGCAACAGTGGCAAGGAAAAACTCCCTGGTGTAACTAGGAAGAAACCTTGGAAGGAACCAGACTCAATGGGGGAACCCATCCTCCTCTGGTTGGCTCAGGGTCTAGGGCTTAAAGACCAACATGGTCAAAACAGCCAATGTCCATGATAATATAATTTGCAGCAGCTAGATGACAGTCCAGATGTGGCGGCAGTGAACCGGGCGCCGATGGCGGCGGGAGCAGCTGGCAGTGGTGGTAAGGAGGGAGGGGCAAGCGGCAACAGACGGGAAGCCGGACAGCAACTCTTGAGATGCGGGGCATAAGCCCCGCCGGCAGAATGTAGAAAAAGAGAGAGAGAAAACAGTTAGGGAAAGTGTAATAGAGCAGCAGGAGCACCAACTGGAGGGGTGGGGGGTGGGGAAGGAGTGGGAGGGTTGGACAAGTGCCCCCGCCAGGAGTAATCTATGGCTGCATAGCTATGAAGACAGAGTTTGAGAAACCATGCAGTCATGAGGGGGAAAACAATCCTACCCACCTATCAAGAGCCAGCCCAGGAAGATGGGGTCACAGCTGTTGACAGGTGACAGTAAGGAAAGGATGCCACCCCACATTACTCTATGGCTAAATGCTTCTCTGGTCCTGTATCCAGACTATAGCTCATTATAAGCCTGATCATAAAGGTGCGTTTTTAATCTAGACTTAAATATTGAGACGGTGTCTGATTCCCATATAGATTTTGGCAGGGTGTTCCACAGTAGTGGCGCTCTGTAGGAGAAAGCTCTACCACCCGTCAAGTTTTTAGATATTCTTGGGACTACTAGGTAGCCTGCGTCTTGGGAACGAAGTGATCTTTTTGGCTTATATGGTAAAAGCAGATTACATATATACACTGGCGCAAGTCCATTTAAAGCTTTAAAGGTCAGAAGCAAAACCTTAAAGTCTATCCTAAACTTAATTGGTAGCCAATGAAGCGATGCTAGTACTGGGGTAATATGCTCATATTTCTTAATTCTAGTTAAAATGCGAGCGGCTGCATTCTGCACAAGCTGGAGATTATTTAGCAAGGATTTAGGGCAGCCAGATAGCAGGGCATTACAGTAATCTAGCCTAGACATAACAAAAGCATGGATCAATTTCTTTGCGTCCCCTATTGATAGGAAGTGCCTTATTTTAGCTATGTTCCTTAACTGAAAGAAAGATACTCGAGATATGTTTTTTATGTGCGCGCTAAAGGTTAGATCTGGGTCTATAGTAACACCTAGGTCTTTCACAGCTGAGTTTGGAACAACTAAACAACCATCGAAATTTAAAGTAGATGTACTCAGTTTCTCCCTTTGTTTTTTTTGGACCTAAAACCAGCATTTCGGTCTTTTCTGAGTTTAGGAGCAGGAAATTGGAAAGCATCCAAGATTTAATATCTACAATACAAGCCTCTAACCGAGAAAGTGGTAGTGCCTCGCCGGGTTTCATGGAAATGTATATCTGCATATCGTCCGCATAGCAGTGAAAATCTACCCCATGTGCCCAAATAATATCACCAAGGGGTAGCATATATAATGAAAAGAGTACTGGGCCTAGCACTGTAATGGGGCGTGACGTGTGAGGTAGGAGGAGCAAGGGGATTCTTTAAGCCCTTAGGCCACTAAGGCGGGAAACCCCGCAGATAAGGAAGGAGACAAGACAGGGAACACGTACCAAAGCTACTAACCGGCTCACTGTGACACACCAATAAGTAGAAGCGCAAACGCCAGGTCTATCATTAAGAAAACCAAGCCAAGCGAATAGAACAAAGCACTAGGCTCTCAAACTTCTACAAGCTAAGTGACTAGAGAACGAGCCGGAAATAACAAATGCCCTGTCTCGGTAACGAGACGCATAAGAACAGGCGAGTAGCATAATGGCACAAACAAAACACACAACAACCACTGAAAACTAATGCGAATTACAATTACCAGGAGGCAAAAAGAACGGGATCTAACGTTCCAAGGCTACTCTCAGAGACTAGCAGTCAAACGCAACCATGTCCACAACATCGCCCAATCTTCCCCACAGGGAGACATGCACCGACAGACGAAACAGAACTACAGTTCCGAACAAAATCGTCAAACTCCATATCAGGATAAAAGGCACAGAGGGACGAAAGGACAGCTGCACCGGAATTATCGGCTAACTGACTAACACGAGTATAGAGAATAAAAGCCCTGCCTCTTGGTAAAGAGGAATGTAACGAGAAGGCGAAGGAACAAAGATAATATTCCGTGGCTAGTTTCATAAGCTCGCAGTCACATGCATAAATAATGGGGTAAACCCCCGATCTCCCAGGAGGGAGAAACATTTTACAGGAGAGCCGACGGAGCACCGCAGTCCCATAACTTTACTAGCAGAATGACTAGCTTAAATAGAAAACACACACCCTAGCCTCTCAGTAAAGGGAAATGTAACGAGGCGGGGGAACCAATAATTAAAGTTCCAAGGCTATAATGAGGCTCGCAGTCACATGCAAACATGTCCACAACATCGCCCAATCCTCCCCACAGGAAGACATGCACCGACAGACAAAACAGAACTACAGTTCCGAACAAAATCGTCAAACTCCATATAAGGATAAAGACACAAGTCATGCACCGACAGACGAAACAGAACTACAGTTCCAAACAGAATCGTCAAACTCCATATAAGGATAAAAGGTACAAGACGTGCATCAACAGACGAAACAGAACTAAAGTTCCTAACAAAATCGTCAAACTCCATACACACAGGGGCAAGAGGACAGCTGCACCGGAATTATCGGTTATCTGACTAACGCAAGATCAATAGAAAATACTAGCCCTGCCTCTAAGAA